>VZTH01014991.1:208939-798155 GCA_013397815.1 Aleadryas rufinucha | reverse complement strand
AAAAAAAAAAAAAAAAAAGGCAAGTCAAAAGCCATCTGTCTCCAGAGGATGGGACGTAATAAAGTGATATGGTTTGTATCTTGATTACTCTCAGTGGGTATAGATTTTTGTGTGTGTATAAATCTGTAACACCACACGTACACCCATGTGCTTGGTGTGCCTGTACACTGTGCAGGTAGTCAGCTGGATTGTGTCTCAAGACACTTCTCAAGCAGGGCAGTTTGTATCCAAAGCAAATTTGAGCTGATGTAGAACCCACGTGTACTTTTAGGAAACTAATATTTTAATTGCTGGCCAAAAAACCTCAGTGATTTTTAAGCCCCTGTTTTGGTATACGAGTGATACAGGCTTTGCTTATGCTCATGTTCCATCTGTTGGGGGCAGGTCCTCCCTGCCAGGGGACAGGCATGCACACACTCCCTCATCAGGGCACTGTGTGTTGCTGACAGTTGTCAGGAAATAAAAAAATGCCATGTACAATAAAATTCAATTTCTCACAATTGTTGGATTTACAACACTGCCAGAATGATTCAGTACTGCATAACTTTGTGTTTTTAATGTATTTGCAATAGCTTCAGTAAAGGAACTAAAAATCACTTACTAAGTTCTTGTAATTTGTGTTTAGCTCCCACAGTTACATAGCTCTTAATTCCTAAGAGAACATGTCATCTTTGTTCTTAGTATTTTAGCATGTTAAAAAAAGTTGAAAGTCAAACTCCTTCTTTAAAATGAAAAGCACAATTGTTGTGCTTAGAATTGGTCTATTTCCTGGTTCTGAATCAGTGTTTGGAAAAAAAAAAAAAAAGCCCAACCAAAAAAAACCAACTAAATGTGTTTACTTGGTAAAATGTTGTTCTCTGCAAAAGGATTGGTGTTTTGTTTTTGTCATGTGTTGTAAACAAGCAAAAATTTCATTTCACAGTTCAAGATATTTCTTAATAACTTAATCATAAGAAAGATAAGCTATTTTATGTTGGTACTTCAGTGTATCTGTTTTCAAGGACAGTGTTCAATCTTATGCTGCAACGTTTTGTAAGTCCAGAGACAGAAAAAAATTGAAGACAGTGAATGAAAGCCATGTTAGATATGTCTGAGCAGTCATCATAGTACTTTATAAATACCCTAATTCTTTGAAGTGCTTGTGCTTGTGTGTACTTTTTTGCTTGATTTAAAGCTGGTTTATTTAAGGTATTCTTTTTTCCCCTTGCCTTAGGCAGTCCCAGAGTATGAATTTCTACACTTCATCTGCTGCCCTTCACTGAAGGAGGGCACCTCGTAAAAGTATTTTCTCTCTTATCAGGCGGTTATTTTGTGTAACATCATCTCTCCCTCACTGCTGTCAGCTGTGCTCTGCTTCATAAATTGCTGAGGCTGCTGTTACAGGGCTGGCTCGTAGCGGAAATGTGGAGGCTGTGTCCTGCCTGCACTGCTGTAATAGAAGTAACTGGAAGGTGGGGTTCATGCTCTTGTTTTGCGTCTGCTCAGATAGTTTCACTCAGTGCTCTATCCTCCCTTATCATCTTTTATTTAGCACTTATGTAAAAAGCTCTTCTTGCTTGTACTTCAGGAAATGTCTGACATAGATAGCATTCTTTGTGTTTTCTTTTGGTCTTACTAGCCATACTTTTTCTCTGCTTTATGCTTCGCCTGAATGCTCTTAAACCAGAAAGTTTAGAGTAACTAAAAGGAGCTACTGGTAGAGTTTGAGTAGTACAGTAGGTCTGGTTGTTATCCTACTGCTTCTTTCGTTTAGCATCATTAATATTTGTAATCATCTCTGCACAGTTGAGACTAGAACTGCCTGAAAAGGAAATAGTTTTAATTTTGTTTTTGAACTTTCCTTTTATTCATAGAATCATAGAATGATTTGGGTTGGAAGGGGACTTAAAGCTCACCTAGTGCCAAGCCCCCTGCTCCTGATGGAGGAGGTTCAGGGATTCTAGAAGCGTGCTCCTTGTAGCCTGTTTATCAGTTCTGAATGCAGGGCCAGTCAGGCCAGGAGTCCGGAGGGGTTTTCTTTGAACAGTGCTTTGGAATTGGGGATGGCTTGTTGAATAGGTCATGGCTTCCTTTCCCTCTTTTTTTTTTCTTTCTTCCTTTATGCTGGTTCTCAGGGTTTCTCAGTATTTGTAATTGGGGCAGACTGTAGTAGTCTGGTTTGCATATTTGACAAATACTCCTTTTTGGGTCTAAGTAAAGTTTACAGAGCAGAAGCAAACTTTTCTTCTTTGTGAGGAGCCATGAGCTGCTACTCTTTTCCAAAACAGTGCTTCCAGAAAAAAAAAAATCTTTTGCAGTGAAACTGATCTTCAAGGTCAATACTTCAAACTTTTCTAGTATCATTTGAGAAGAACTAAATTCAGCATCCACTGCCTGAGATTTTACAACGCAATACATTTATGCATTTCTTAGTTATATGGGAGTAATTCTGAAAATGTGGTTTGGCTTTTGTAGATTTTCTTGGACAAGTGTGTAAAAAGTAATATTCTTTCCTTAGACAGGTGGGATCAATATCCTTCCCCCTCCAAATTTTGTAGGTTGCTTATGAAAAGAAGCCTGTAGGAGAAGTTTGTCTCTGACACAATAGCCATGTCCTCAGCCTCGAAACTTAGTGATTAGTTCCTCCTTTGCCTATAGAAGCTGTGCCAAGTGGTTGACTCCCTGTACCTTACAAAATGGGACTGATTTAATCTTTAAATAGGAATAGTATGGTCATGGTTTTTAAGTATGCTGCATTGTTGTTTTAATAGCTAGCTAGACTTCAAAGAAATTATTTTGGAAAACACTTGTGAAAGGTACAGCCCCAGAACTATTCCATCTTAATGAGACTTGCACCTTTTACTGTTGACTTATATGTGTTTTGTCTGGACCTATGTTTATAGAAAACTGCAGCACAATAAAAATTGAAACAGTAATATCAGTACCTTTGACTTATCCAGAGCAGAAAGGATGGAAGTGTGTTATCTAATCTATTTGCCTGCGACTAGGGGATGAGTTCTATCTGCTTATCCTATTTAAAAGAATATGATAGTTTTTGCATTTGTGTCATGGCCCAGCTTCTGACTCACTGGAAAGGTTTGGATAGAAGTGTGTTCTCTATTGCATAATACTTGTAATCACACTATTTATAATACATCAATGTAAAATATATTGATATTAATATTGATATTAAACACACAATATGAAATACTCTGGGATACGCAAATAATTATTTCAGAATTCAATAGATGGGCTATGCAGCAGAAACAGCTGTACCAGCTAATCTGAGATATTATTTCATTTTTTTTTGTTGAGTGAGATGCTCTAATCCCAGTTGCTTAATTGTTCTGGTCATACAGGTGTGTAGGGTGGGTGATTTGAAAAGGTCCATCTGTTCCAGTGTGAGGAAATGAACTATAGTTGTATATTGCATAAACAGAAGTAGTCATCTAAAGCTTGGACTCACTTGATTTGAGTTAACAGTTCTGCTTGCCCCAGCCTGTGTACTGGTTGGGCCACACAAAACAGGCTTGTGAAACTGGTCCCGACTTCAAACAAACAACTTATGGGCTTGTAGTAGTTTTAACCAGTGAACTTACCCATGTTAGCCCAGTGGTGTTGCTGTTGGTAGAACAGAGGAAGTAAGGCAAGAACTATTTAATCTCTGGCAGTCATAGCTTAAAATATTTTATTTAAAATGCTAGAGAGACCAAAGGAAATAAATACAGATCTTAATTTTATACTTTTGAACTTGCTGAGTAGAAAGGCTTTGGCTTTATAGCTAGTTGAACTTTTTGCTTTCTCCCATGTGAGGGTGGTTGGGTTTGGGTTTTGTTTTTTTTTTTTTTAAATGCAGTAAATAGAGTAATTTGTATTCCAAATGAGGAATTTGTCTGCATTATTCACTCATAAATGTTAACGCCTTTCATTTATCTTGGAAATCCTTTGACAAAGTTGTCTGGCTGTGAAGAGCATCAGGTTTTGCTTCTAACAGGAAAAAAGGTGTGCAGTTCTCTTGTCTGACACAGCAGAAGATGAGCCAAAGAATTGAACTGTGGCCTTTGGCAGTTCTGTATCTTCCCCTGAATGCAAGGCTTTTCTGTTAAAGGGTTTTTTTTTGGTTTTTTTTTTTGTTGTTCTTTTTTTTTTTTTTTGCTTCTACCATGGTTTGTTAGCATTCTAAAAGGAGACCTAAGGATGTGACTCAACCTCGCAGAAGGAAGGAAACATGAAATGTAGGCTGCTCTCCTGTTCTGAACTTACAGCAGACCTTTGCAGAGGGCTCTGTATTGTTGCTAAATAAGTGAAGAACTGCTGTACTCTGCATGACAGGGAAAGCACAGCAGTGTGAGTGTTCTGGCCTTATGGAAAAGACACTGCATTTAATGACATCTTGCATGTCAGTAAAACAATAGTAACCTATCCCCTCATTTAAATAACTTCAGTCCAAAGGAATATCAGATCCCATTCTTCTCATGTTTTAGGTTGTGGGAATAAAATGCTCTGTATCCTTGTTGGTATGAGAGTTTGAGGTGGTGGATTCAGGTTTGCTGACATTGGGATGCAAACAGGAGAAGTGTGGATAGGAGGATGATAATACTGTTGGTTCTCCATTTTTATAGATACTTGAATAATTTTGTCACTTAAGAGGTCTGAATATGATTATTCCTGTCATCTGTTGTTCCAAAATAAATTTGTATTCAATACAAATTTAGAAGTCAAAGTGGCAATCATAAATATTAAACTTTATGGTTTATGGTAGTCTTCTTTGTCTAAAAATAATGTGCTAGCTAAGGAACAGAAGATGTCTTTATTCCACTTTTTAGAAGATAGTCCATAGTCCCAGGATAGATATCTTCTCCGTGGCATTACTGTAACTGGTTTTGTTTTCCCCTGACTGGGGGATGGACAATGTACTGAAGTACAGTTTTATAATAAGTAAAAAAACAAGAAGAAACCCAAACAAACTCCAAAAAATCAGCACAAATCACAACTGGTGGTACCTCTGAGCCAGGGGAGAGACTTACACAGCCATATGAGCAGTTTCTTGTGGTAACTGAGGCGAGTGGCAGTTCCCAGTACTTTGGTAGTAGGAACAAAAGTTTGGGATGCAACTGACACCTGGTTGATGGCTGATCTAGGACCTCTGGACTATATCCTCGCTCTTGGTGTCTTGTGCTCCAGTTTGAGCTATAGAGTAAGTGAAAAAGGGGAGACCTTGAGGAAAGCAGAGATGGAGGGAGAACTGGTGGCAGAAGATGGACTTTGTTAAAGCTGCAGCTGGAGTTGGATTAATGATCTGTTCAGGTGTCACCTAAAAGAGTACAGTCATCCAGGGCTTTAGGAATAGATTAAAGAAATTCCATGAAGCTTCTGCAGATTAGCCTTGTTCTAATAAATGTTGAAGAGTCCAAATGAACCAAAAAAAACCCCACCATACCATCACTGCCTTTTTCTGCTTGTTTGCAGAGATTGAGTCTGCATGGATTTCAGTAAATGGTTGACCTAGTTTCTTGGGTAGCAAACTAATATACATATCTGCTTTCTGTGAAAGCTGGTCATAGACCAAGCTAATGTGTGATTGGAAATCTTAGCATGTAAATATAGTTTACTAAACTAAATACCTTAGATCTTGATTTTAAGGAAATTTAAAGGCAGTGTGATAAAGGTATATTAAATAAATGATATAGCACAGGCTGACAGAATGAGGAACTTTTCTTCACAGCACTGGAAGTTGTCAGGCAATATCTGTAAAATAAATGAGACTTTTCTCTATCCCCTCACACAGAACTTAATTGGGCTGTGGCACTTGCTGTCACTTTTGGTTGGAGAGGCTGAAGGTGTTCATATGAAATCTGCAGAGGTAACTTGAGGTTCAGGCAGTCTCTGCATTACCTCTGAAGTGGTCCCAAGGATATTTCCCTAAATACCTGCTGCTGGGCTAGGTAAGCACTTGATGTGAATCATTTTGGCTGTTTATACATGGCAAAAAAACACCCATTTGCATTTAATATATGTGAGTGTAATGGGTGATAATCTATGTTCATTGTCAAGGTCCTTTAATGTTTAAAGAGAAAATTCAGGGCTTTTCTTTGTCTTTGGATTTTAGCAAGTATAGAGACAAAGAAAGGATATTCCATGAAAAAAAGCTTCTGTTACAATGAGGATATTCAGCTTTAAGTAATGCTTGAGTTTATAACTTCTGTAAAAATAGGAGCCTGTCTGTACTTATTCTTGTGTAAGTGCTGAAAATCAATGTATTTAAAGTTAGTGGTAGTGCTGGTTGTGATACTGATTGTGAGGTTTTTTTGACACCGAAGAATAGAGAGTGAGAGAAGTCAATCACCTTTTGTTATTAAAGGCCACTAGATACAAAATCCTTTACCTTGAGAGCTATTTCTGAAGTAGTCCTAAGTCAGGATCTTGTGTCATTCCTGTGGTAGTTTTCTTTATAAAAGATGCTGAATGATTATTCACGTGTCACTATTCAGGGTGGAAGGTGATTTTCTAAAGCTGCTGATGTGGGGTTTGATTAGAGCCCCACATCACCTGCATACTGGCTTCAATCAACTTGTTTGCATTTCTGCTCTGCAAAACCAATTTCTGTGACTGGGTTAAGCTTCAGCTGGAGTCTTTTTTGCTACTGTGTACAGCAGGAGAAACAGGTTAACCTGCTGAATGCAAAAGAAAGAAGTTCTCCCTTTTTTGTTTGTGTGGAGTGCAGTGCTAACAGTGCTAAAAGTGGGAGGAGAGAAGGGCAGGAAGAAAATACTTGTTGATTAACAGCTACTGTAATTTTCAAACAGAGCTGCACTTACCCTGTTAAACAGTCTTGTTTAGTATGGAATTGTACAACTCTGGATAAAGGTAGCGCTGTATTTATTGTGTAGTTACATTTTCGTGCCAGGAGTGTTTTCCTCATTTTATGAGAATACTATAAAAGCTGAATTGTTGATACTGGTCTGTATGAAACAGAACTTGATGGGTTTTGCTGCTTGAAAGTGGGACTTTTCTGCTGGCAGATGTAGTTCAGGGGTTTTAGTTATAGTGATTGCTGTTTGTATGTAAAATATTGTGTAAACTGACTATTTGTAGCTAATTTGGTAGCTTTGCTTTTTTTCAGAAGTTAATAGCCAACATGCAGTTTAGCATGCTACATGAAAAAATGAAGAGCAAAGGTGTAGCAAGAACTTAAGTAATATAACACAACCAATTTCCCATTACACCACAGCTTCCTACCCCCCCCCAGCCCTTCAAGCTCCACCTTATCACTGCTGTGGGTTTAATTCCCCTGCCCTAGTGCTGACTGAGGGAGCTCTGCACTTCCTGGGTGGGTTTGGAAAGGTGTTTCATGCTTCCCCCCCACTTCTCCAGCCTGCCACGCTGGGTCAGTGTCAAGGCTGTCTCTGCATCCCATCACAGCTCCTGGGGTCCTGTCCTGAAGGTATTGAATGGCTTGAGACTCAGGTCAGTGTTGGAGGTCTCAGGGATGCTGTAGTCAGCAGTGAGCAGCTCTGGGCAGTGAAAGCAAGCCAGTGTTGTAGTGGGAGATGCCTCTGCCAGTGCCAGTCCCATGGGGATGATTCTTGGACCATCCTGGCTGACCAAAAAGCAATCTAGTACATCTCACTGGGCAGTGGAAGGCCTCCTGCTGGATTCCCAAGAGCTTGGATGTGGTGGGCAGCACAATGTCTGAGGATGTTGCTGCCCAGAGCAGCATGAGGTTCAACAATGACAAGTGCAAGGTCTGTAACCTGGATCCAGGCAAGCCCTGGTATCAATGCAGGCTTGGGGATGAAGGTGTTCAGAGTAGCCCTGAGAAAGACCTGAGGGCTGCATCTGCAACAGCAGGGCCAGCAGGTCAGGGGAGGCGGTTTTGCCCCTTTACTCTGCTCTCATGAGACCTCATATGGAATGCTGTGTCCAGCTCAGGAGTCCTCAGCACAGGAGAGACATGGGCCTGTTGGAGTGAGTCTGGAAGAGGCCCACAAAAACAATCAGAGAGATGAAGCACTTTCCCTATAAAGGCAGATGGAAAGAGCTGAGGTGGTTCAGCCTGGAGACAAGAAGGCTCTGAGGAGACATTAGAGCACCTTCCAGTACCCAAAGAGAATTTGTAAGACAGATGGGCCCAGACTTTTGACATGGGCTTGTTGCACTAGCACAAGAGGCAACAGTTTTAAACTAAAAGAAGTCAGATTTAGGCTCCATATAAAGAAGAAATGTTTTGCAATGAGACTAATGAAGCACCAGCACAGATTACCCAGAGAGGTGATAAATGCCCCATCCCTAGAAGCATTCAGGGCCAGGTCTGAGCAAGCTGATTGAGTTGAATATATCCCTGCCCATGGCAGGGTGTTGGACTGGATGACCTTTAAAAGTCTATTCTAATCCAAACCATTCTGATTCTGTGGTTCTTGTCAGGAAATGATGCATTGGGAAAATCTGTTTTGAGATGTTTTTCTGATCTGGTGATGTGTGTTGATTTTGCATTATGCATTCATGGTCTGAGCTGCTTGTTTCCATCTTGTTTTGTTGGGTGGTTCAGAAGCAGAAAAACAGCTTAAAGCAAGTTAATTTTTGGGCTTGTAAATGTTTTGATCTGTTGTGTAGTTTTTGCCCTCCTTTACTGTTGGGAAGGAAGCAGCAGTTGCACAAACACATAGTTCAATCTTCTCAACCAGGAGAACTGAAATGAGCTTAACTGTTTTGCGGCTAAAAATGATGAACAGTTTGGCCTAATCTGAAGTCCATCAGAGGCAGTCAATAACATGCTGTCAAGGAAAGCTAGAGTTTAACTCATACTCATTATGCTTTTTATTTTCTCTGTGCTGCTAGGAAAAGTAGCCTGGGAAACTGTAGGCATATGTAATGCTGGCAGTTTGTGGAATATCCTAAAGATCCAAGATTTTGTTGATTTGCATTTCATGTTAAACGTAAGTCCTACCAAGAAGTTAAGCAGGACATCCTTCCAGGATCAGATCTCTTTCAAACCAATGCTGTACTTCTGATCCTTTCAGAAATCTGTTCCAAATGTGACACGTGTCTGCACTGTAGCCATTATTTAAGACCTTGGTTTGCTAACCTGTTGTCTCAAAGGAAATTTGAGTTAAGTACTGGTCTCCCAGATAGTGCTGACAGACTTCTGTTTAAATAAAATTGGGAATCACAGTCTTTGTAGTTGTGCCATATTCACAATCTCTAAACTGTATCTTAGTATAAAACTGACATAAATTGTGCATGTAACTGAAACAGTGATTTGGCAGTATTTGTAAGTGAATTTTTTTTCAACTTACAAGAAATTTGAATGCTGAGTAGCAGCTTTTTGTGCATATTTGTAAAGATGAGCAGGAAATGATGGCTGTCCCAACTGCACAACAGCACATTTTGCTGGCTACTGTTAAAGTAACTGGCGCAGTCCTGTAAAAGGTGTCTGGGGAAATGAAAAAAAATTTTACACGTACCAGCAAATTCTTTTTGCTGTTGTCTGTGCTGTACAAGAACAAAGTACTTTTTTCTTTTTTTTCTCTCAGTATTCATTAAGCACCATTTGGTTGGACCTGACTTTAGACAGCTACATGTAAAATTACCTCATGAGAATGGACAGTATTTTTCTTCCCATGGTACATACAACTTGAAGTGCTGTTAAGTAGAAGGACTAGGCTCAGCTGTGTGAAAGACAGGGTGGAAGGTTAGAAAAAAGAGAAAAGAAACCAAACCAAAACTCAACTGATAATAAATCTCTGATGTGTAAACTCAGAAGATAAGACAGTCTCACTATGTAAGTGTTCTCGGTGGCAGAACTGAGTTTTTTGGGGAACTTCTGACTACTTGACGATCTCTGTGGTGTTGCAGTCTTCAAAGAGTAAAGCCAATGGGAGAGAAATCTTGATTTATTCTTAGGAGTTGGGAGGAATTGTGTTGAATAAACATGAAAAGTAAAACTGAAATCTGTTTGAGGATGTAACAGTAACACGTTGACTGACTGTCATGCTTTTTGTGTCAAGGGCTCTGTGTGCTTGGGATTGGAGTTAGGCTAAAGCATTGGTGTGAATGGCAATGCCTTTGGAATTAAAGGTGGTTGATGAAAGTTGCAGTTTTAAGTCTAATCTGTAAACAAGAAAGTTGAGATTATTTTTAATGGTTAGATGGTGGAAAGGTGTAAGTATATACAGATATTAAATCCTTCAAGTACTTCACAGGCAGAACTCTGTTGTAACACAGACATTGATGGAATTTTGACTTGGGTGACAAGACAGGCTGCTACATAACCCATAACTACAGCTGCTTTCTTGGAACCAGTTACATCATTTTCAGCATGGCTTTAACTGTGTTCCTGGCATGACAGCCTTCCCCCCTCCTGATTTTTATAATGCTGGTTTTTTTTTAATTTCCTGCTTTCTCAGAGCTAACCTTTCTGTGCTGTACAGCAGTAAAAGATGTGTCTTCCTGTCTCCCCTGGGAGATAATGAGGGCAGGTGATAAAGTGGTTAATATTTCCTCCTACCACTACCTCTGTCCAGTAGCTCCTTCTAAGCTTAAATAAATTTGTAGTAGTTCTGTTCAGAGTTTATAGTCCATTATGTTCATTTTCAATTTCAGGGGTTTTAAGTCTCAAAACCTTCTATCTCAAGGCTTTTCCTCTGACAGTATCAGGCTTGTAAAGAAGTAGCAATAATTCTTACTAATCCAATTTTGATGAACAGTTGTCACTGACAAGTTACTTATGGGAACTTGAATGGGTTATGTCTGTAACTGTCCTAGGAAATTCCAGCATCCTTCCTGCTTTTAGATGTTTTTCAAGGAAAGAAAAAGCTGGTAATTCAGGCCAGTTAATCTTATTTTTGCTGGGAGGAGAAACAGGCCTTTTCAGGTCTGAAGACAGAACAGATCTTTAAGGTAGGAGCCACTTACTCTCTTGCAAATACCTTTTATGGGATATCCTGCCAACAAAGTTGTGAAGGCAAATGCTTTAAATAAGTTTACAGATAAATTTAATCCTGTGATCTTTGTCACAAGCAATCTTCACTGTCAATGTGATTCAGTAGTAACATGAGATTGATTGCCCTGATGCCTGCCTTTGAATTCTGTACAGTTGTGCCAGTTTAATATTAATTTTGTATGTACTTTAGAATATAATGGGAGACTCCGCTCACCTACAAGTAGGTATAGAATTCACCCTTTTTCTTTGCCTGTTCATATATGTACAACAAAATTGCCTTCACAGTTTGTATGTTATCTCCTCACCGAAAGCATCCAGGAATGGCATTCCTTGATTTTTATCTCCTTTCCGCCATGGAAAGGAACAAACTGCCAAGGCTTCTCTGCCAATTAAGAATACTCTTCTGCATTTCTTTGTGATTATAGCTATCTAGAGACAGTGTAAATTAAAGAATCTTTTAAAACTAGAAGTACATTAGTCTAGACTGACTGAACAGATACTGGGACTTGCTTAACTTCCCCTTTTAGTCAAGTAACAGTGGTAGACTGAAAGCCTGCCTAGTCTTAACTGTGATACAGTACAGCTATAAAAATTAATGTTTGGAGTGGTTCTGAGTAAAGAGATTTATAAGAACAAGGCTGGTAGCTGCAGATACCTCTTCATTTTCCCCTCAGGTAAGTGCAAAGTTTATTCATATTTGAATAATTTGCCCAGGGACTTGCTTCCATATACAGAGATTTCTCCCAGATTTGTACTGTTTGGCCCAGTCTCTTCTCAAATACTTGTAGGACATTTTTTTTGTCTTAGTTAAGCTGTGGATCTGGAATTGCTTGCTCTTTGCCTTCAGAAATGGGGAAAAAAAAATGTATGTGGACAGGTTTTGGTTTTTCTAACTTAAAAGAGTGTCTGTTTTAGCCTCTGAGTATCTATTCTATAAATAGGGAAAAGTAGACTTGGTTAGAATTTCTGAAAGCGGAAACAGTCTTAAGGGTCAGTCATTTCAGAACTGCTTATTTTCTATTAAAATATCCAGCTAGGCATTTTTAAAGAGTAAACAGGCCAAAAGTAACTTTTTTATTCTTCAGCACAGAGCTGCACACTAAGGAGAAGGCTGAAAGCTATTAATTTGCATGTTGGGAATGGTATTTATGGTGTTGACTTTAAACTGTGTTGCAACACTTGAGTGCTTTACTGATTTGAATATGCCTGATAACGATGCTTGCACGCCAGAGAAGCCTGTTGAGGGTGAGGGGGCATGCAGCTTGATGGCAGATTTAGTCATGAACATTGGCACAGATAATAAAATGTTTAAAAACATTGTTAATAATCAAGCTTTTCATAGGTAAGAAAACTTTTGTGGAGCTCTGATTTCTCATGAAATGTAGCAAAAAATTCAGGTGAAAACACTAAACTGTTATGTTCTTCTCTGCAGAGCATCTTTCTAAGTGCTAACTTGTGAAGGGTGCTGATGTGGCTGAGTGTAATTTAGAGCAGTTTTTGTGTAAAGAGCTCATGATGTTTAGGAATCTTTGCCTCACTTTTTTTCTCATGGTAAATACCTAAAGTAGTGTAAGATGTGAAATGTATAGCCTATATTTAAGCATATTATTTACTTGCTAGGACACACAATGGAACTTTGACAGTCATAAAATTGATAGCATGAAATATTAATTCGATTTAAACCAGAAATTCTAGAGCTGGCCTTCTTTTGTGAGTGCAAGACAGCAGCTTTGTGGGAGCCCGGATTACAGTGACTATAGTGAAAAGCTTCCCATCAACAGAGGCATTCAGAAGAGTAGAATGGATCAGGTGCAGCCATCTGTGGGCTGGTTTCTGTCTGTCTCTTTTTCTGCCCCTCTCCCCCACTCCCTTTTTGTCTCTATCTGGTCTTAAGTACATTTCTTTTCACCTTGTGTGTCTTTTGAACTTCCATGTCACTCTGTGTGTGACTTAATTCTACTTGAGTTTGTGTGCTGGGGAATGACCCCGTTTGCCATTCCCCTGCTCTTGCGGATGGATGTCTCAGAGGAAGTAAAGTGTTCTGCCTATGGGCTCATTATGACAAAAACTAGGAAGAGCTGCAGTTGGAAGGAGGTTGAGGATCACTGCCTTTAAGCAGTAGCTTTTATTGTCTAGTAGAAAAGTTATAGCTCTGTTTTCTGAAATAAATCCGCTTCAGTGGCTTGGCACTACCCCAATGTACCTTTTTGGAACAGTGATCCTTGACATAAGTGAGTGCTGAAGCAGCTCTTTCCCATTCCAGGCAGAGAGTGCTCAGTGGAAGAAATTAAAAGTCTGTAAAATACTGTTTGATAATTCTTTATGATAGTCAAAACTTCAGTAGTGTGTACAGGAGTTTAATGTAAGGAAGACATTTCCTCAGAGTTCAATTTCCTGCCATGCACTGCTCCTGTGGTACCATGTATGTGCACAAAGGCAGCACATGGGGCTCCAGGAACTGCCTCAAATATGGGGTTTCTCAGTGAATTATTTCTTGTTATTGTTGTATTCTGGTATTAACAGGATGTGATACCTTTTAGGGCAAGGTCTGTGTGCCTGAAGTTACAGGTTTCGAATCCACTTTTGTGCTATGTTTTATTTGCAGGTTTCAAAGTAGGCAAGGGAAGCGCAGCTGCTCGTGCCCTCTGCTATCAGTTAGGAATGTGACATGGAACCAGAGTTAGTGATGCCACCTTTCTGAACTACCCCTGTTTCCTTGCCTGGTTCTTGAGAACCTTTTTCATGGTCTCATGAACTGCTTAATGACTTCTCTGTTGTGTCATAAGCGTGATGTTCATGATAATGGAGGATGCTCTGGCTGACCAGCAAAACAAAGTGCTGGTTTTACTTTTCCAGGTGTGGTTTATTCTTCACTAGTTATATAGACTTGTTACAGACTCTTGATGTATGAGAGAGGATAGAATTTGTGGGTCCTGGTCTGAGCACCGATTTCTTTTGCACTAAGGCTTCTTCCATGGGAGCAGTTTTTTCTATAAATTTGACTTAAATACACCTACTAAAATGCAAATTGTACTTTTATGCTCATTTTTCATCTTAGAAAATTGTCCCAGTGTAGGTTCAGTATTGCTTTTTAATAAGTGTGTTCTAACTACAGGACATCTTATGACACTCCTCTGTAATAATCCAGCAGTAGTCAGTGTTGAAGTTGGTTGCTCTGGACGAAACTTTTTTTTTTCCCCCCTCAAGAACATTGTTTGACATGTGCATCTTTTCCTTTTTTTAAAAATTACTTTTATTTGTTATCTCTGTGAAAGGATAATTTGATCAGCAGTTTGGAACACTTGAGTGATTTTATAATTCAAAATAGTCTTAATAAAAGATTTTTTTGAGCTATAACATGCATCTTGAAGTTATTGTTTATGTCCAGGATTAGACTGGACTGTCTCAAATGATTAATGAACTTCTTACTGTCTGTAGAGCCTTAACTTAAAGGCTTAAGAAGCTCAAGTTTTCAGCAGTAAAACAGTAACTTCCATTATTTTTCAGGCTGATGGATGAGAGTTTAACATGTATATCTTTGCTGGATGTGCATGCAGTATCAGATTTTTGGAGTCTGTACTGCTTCAGCTACTTCTGTCTGTAGTGTGATGTAGTGCAGAGATTTTGGAGGTATTCCGCATGTGTGCTTCACCCAGAGTATCCTCACTGACTGCCTGGAGAGTCACTAAACAGCCTCTTCTATGCTTATGCCTTTATCCATTGCTGCCCTTACCAACTCTAGCTGTAGCAGAATTCAAAGACAACACACCTGGCTAAAGTCCTTCTCAATGTTGAATGTTTGGCCTCATCTCTAAGAAAGATAAGATAAGGAACTGAGGTATGGCAGTGTTAATTACCTGGAAGCAAATAGGAAATTGTAGTAAAAACAGGGATCAAATGCATGTTTCTCTAGTTACTGCAGTGCTGGTCTGAGTTTCAGTAGTTGAATGACTCCTAATAAAACATGTTTATAAGATAGAAGCAAGGTTAGTAATAGAATATGGGACTCCTTTAGTTTCTCTGCAGTGATACATTAACTGAAAGTACATCCAAGTGAAACTTTTTCATATTTTTGTAACTGGAAGATCTTAGTCATAGTTGGTGGCTTTCTTTTTAGTATTATTTTTGCTGATAATTGTTTGTTGTTGTTACTTTTAAGAAAATAACAATTTGCATGAAAATATGAGATGGAGGCCCAAAAGGCCAACATCCATTTCTAGATTTGAGTGATAAGACAATGAGTAAGTTTGTATTTATCTTTTTCTAATCTTTGAAAGCCAGATTAATTTTTATGGAAAGACAAAAAAGCTACTGGAAGCCTCTTGATCAGCTAAAGGGGTTTTGCATTGCTCTTTATGAAGTCAGCCCTCCCTTTGTTAGTGAGCTTTCTGTGGTGCTTATGACAATACCATAAGGCAAAAGAAATTTTCTAGTTCAGCCACAGTGACAAGCATATCTTTATTAACAAGATTTATTGTTATGTAAGTCGTCTTACTTCCTCTGTCTTGTTTTTGTCACATTCCAGTATTCAGAGATTGCTGGAAAATGCCTGCTGTTGGAAAGTTCCTGCTATAGGAGATTTCTGCTATAAGAACACCCATAAATCATCCAGTTCTTTGGCAGTGTCTTTGCCATGTGAGATGTCCCTGATAAATTGTGTAAGTTCATGAATGGCAATACAAATAATTCCATAGTAGGTAATGTTTGTTCTAGCCCATGCTGGGCATGGTGACCCTCAAACTAAACCTTGTGAAAGTTAACTAGCTTTAATTTGAGACTCCTTCTGAGAGAGATAGGGAAGCTTTCTGTAGTTGCGCTGAGCGAGGCCAACAAGGCTTCAGTCAGTTCTGTCAGAGCAGATGATTTAACATCTCTGAGTGCTCCGAATTGTGTGTGTGTAGCCTTCTTCTGTCGGCAGCCAGACACGTATGTGGCGTGCAATTAATCTGTGCATCTGTACTAAATCCAACACACCCTGCAGGCACTGAATCATAGTCCTTGAAGAGATGAGTACTACAGCACCACGTGATGGATCCAGCTCCTTCCTACAAGTTACGCGTCGATGGTGCGTGTGCACGCGCTTTCCTTTGTACCTCTCGCCAAGCTGGAGCTTGCTGCTGGGCTTCTGTTACACAATTCCTGTCACACTTTTCCGGTTGCCATCTTTCTGAGGAGCTTGGGAGCCTCTGCCTTTCATTTGGTTGAACATTAACCTCATAGGTGGCACTGCCCATGCTCTGGTTGCACGGTGTGGTAAAGGGCCCTGTGGGTTTCTTATGGAGGAACAGCCTAAAGCACGCTCTGCCTGTAGAGCAACTCTCTCATCGGATGGTTTGGTGGAGTCCCTGATCTAAATTTGGAGATTGCAGAAGCCAGGCACCTTAATCTCAAGTCTGGTTGCACATACTAGTACAATTTATCCCTGGTTTTTGATGATACTCTTGAAATTGGTGGTCCTAGGACATTTTCAGGTTGCTTGAAGTGTTTGTACTGATGGTACTCTTGTTGAATGCGCTGGCATCCACCTGCAAATTAGTGGTAATTGGATGAAGGGAAGCTGCTACCTATGCATGTCTGATGTTGGAGTTTTACTTAAATACAGCAACTTTGCGTCTACCAGAATTGTGCTGGCCATGATTCCACAATTTTGTGTAATACAGTTCCTTTTCTTCATGCGTGTATTTAACTTGAGTTTTCTGGCTGCATTTCTTCATGAAAAGTGGTTCTTCAGAATCTGTTAGTCTGAAGTAAGTCTTTCAGCCTTAGAATAGCAAAACACCTTTGTAGTGTGACATGTCTCTAAATAAAAAGTTTTTTGGATTTTTTTTTTTTTTAAATAATTTGACTTCTGTTCCAGGATAATTTGATTTCAAAAGCATGAATTAACTGCCTTGCTGCAGTCTCTAGAACATGTGTGTGAATGTTTGAACATTGGTGTTATTTTGCTTAAGCATAAAAATGTAAGACTTGTTCTTAAATGCTTCTTTTGATACTCCAAATACTGGGTAATATAGAAAAATTGTTGTGCTCCTTTTTTGATGGAGGTTGCAACTTGCGCATTAAACATAGGAAAAATGCCTCTGGAGATGATGGCATCTACAAGTACCCTTTGAACAAAGATCTTGTGCTCTCTCAGTACAGACTTAAATGAGAGGATGTGGGAGTGTAAGAATGGCTTAAAATTCATCAGATTTCCTGTGCAGAAATAGGAGTCCAGTTGCCTTTAATGTCTCGGTAGTGAGAAGCGGATGTAAAAGCTGAGAGTCGGCAGACAACCTTCTGAGGGTGAGACTTTCTACTCAAGGTCTCAAACATCTTTGTAGTATTTTTTTCTTTTCTTTTAACAAATATTGGATCCTAAAAAGATCATTTAGACTGCTTAAGCTAAGAGCTTAAACTATTTACATGTCAGATAAAGTTAGATACTGTAAACATCACTAAGAGCTGGAACTAATTCCTGCCTCTCTGTGGACTAGATAACAAGCTTGTCTAAATCCAGCTGATTAGAAAATGGAGGGGGGGAAAAAAAGGATATATGGACCAACTACCCAGAGCAAGGACTTCATAGCATCTTTCCTAGTCTGTCTTCCCCCTTCAGAATTTTTAAATTACAGACTTGTTGGCATGATGATGGGTAGCATAAGGGACACCTGACTGTACCCTCTATTTAAGGAGTCTTGAATTGATCATGTACCTGAGACCCAGTCTCATGCCTCCCTCCCAGCTGAAGCTGGGACACTTTATAAGTAAAAATATGAAGGACACTGAAGCTGGGACACATTGTGAATAGGGGTTTAAGGTGCGTATCCAGGAAAGACTAAGCACAGCAGAGCCTGGTGAGAAGGATTTTTTATGGAATGGGAAAGTCTTTTGCATTTAGTCTTTGCTTAGGATAGATCTCTGTGCAAGGGAGAACTTAAACTGACCTTGCAGTTAGGATATGCAGCTTTTGTCCTATAGTTACAAGCTTTAACTTCTTGAAGAGTTTGTGCAGCTTGCTCATAACTTTAACAGTTAAAACTCTTAGAAAGCAGAACTGGTCCACTGGTTCTGGTCACATGAGAATGTTCTTCTAATGTGCCTCTACAGATGGCAGAAGAAACAGGACTGATCCAGTGATCATTCCATGGGTTAATTCCTGGTTTCTGTAATGTAATTCAGTGCCTTGGTCGGGTGCTGTGTATCCAAGGAGAAAACATAAGCTATCTGAAGTCAAAAGATACATGGCATCTGTACTTGAGAGTGAAGAAATAATTCCAAGTTGTGCTTTATGCCTGTTTGTATGGCAAAAAGGTTATTAATCAAAAGAACTTGCTCCTGACATCCATTACAAGAATTACCAGACTTTCTGCAAGGACTGTGCACTTCTGACCAATTTTCTATAAGTTACGTGATCTGAACTTAATTGTTCTCCTCCTTTGTATGGTATCAAGAACATCCTCTCATTAGAAATAGGAAAAGATTAGTCCTGTCTCAGTCTGTGTATAACTGTATGTACGTGCCCTTTTCACCCTGGATGGAAACCTGCTCCGTAACTAATCCGGAGAACATGTCATCTGTGCCCTGCCTCTTCATGTCTGAGTTGAGTCACTCTAAGGACTTGAGTCACTCTCAAAGGAGTAGCTCTGTTTCAAAAGGGAACTGGAGAAAATACTCATCGTGTTACTTCAAGTCCAGCATCAAATATATTCTTCTCTGCTCATAGTTAAACTTTAAGCATGTCTAATATAAGAGTATTCAAATGATTGGCATATTTACTGCTTCTGCATTTGTCTTTGAAACAGAGGAATATGCTTATTGTATGGCTAAATAGAATAAGTATTTAGCAGTTTCATTTTACCTTTTTTTTTTTTTTTTACACAAAAACTACTTTATTTTTATTGCTGCATTTACAGTAAATGCAGACATAGGTTCCTGAGCTCCAAGAAGCTGGGTGAATGTGAGCTTGAAGGTCAGTAATGGTCTGGTGGGAGACAGAATTTCTGCGGTGCGAGCAAAGTCTACTGGAATTGGAGCACACGCTATTCCCAATTATTATTAATAAATAATAATTTTAAAAAGGTGATAAGGATAATCATCTACTAAACTTCAGTCATTCTGTAATACTTACCGTTAATTTGAAAACCTGCATTTTAAGGGAAGTTGCTAAACCATGCCACAGTACTGAGCTTGAAATACCAAGGTCAATGTTTCAAAGCTGTGATACGACACTGACAGGAGAAAGTGTTCACAACTGGAAATCCTTTCTATGACTTTGGAGTAATTATCAGAGGAAAAGCTGGTCAGTGTTCTGCTTGGTAAATTGCACTTCAGTGAATGCATTGTGTTGGGCTGATAATACTTTAAACCTGTGCCAAATATTTGGTGTGGGACAGGGGAAGGTTATGTGTGAGTCTTCTCCATCTTTGCAACTCTTAGTTAACTGGATGACCTTAATTTACTCACAAAATTAGCTTCTAGTACATGAATAAATACTGGAGGTACATTTTTAACCATATTTAGTGGTTTTGCAGCTCAAACCTGTAAGGACTAGCATGCTTAAGTCCTGTAACTGGTGCTGTTCTGATGAATGAACAAAAGAAATATTTTGATGTTGAAAATGGTCAGGGTGTCAGTAGAGTGCTCCGGTGTTACATGGAAGCAGAGCTGCAGTCTTCTGGAGGCAAATAGTGTTAACTTTGGAATGTGTCTTTGCATCAGTGTTATTAACTGCATGATGTACAGTTGAAGCTCAAACTATTGAGTTTCAGTGTAATTATTTGATCTTAAACACTTGGTTTCGTTTCTGTCCTGGAAATAAGAAGAACTTACTTTCTCAGCTATGCAGAAGGGAATAACTGGGGATTTTTGAATAGTTCTCAGACTACCAATTCCTCAAATCACAGGAGAATTTCCTCTTTCAACTGAAAATCAAAGTTTTGGCAATATATGTTCATAAGGAGAAAAAGTAGTCCGCATCATTTTAGTGAGATATAAAATTTTCAAGTTTTGCTTGCCATGGAGCTGTCAGTGAATTCTAGTATTTGTATGTTCTCCTGTTTTTGTAGGACACTGGTTGTGTTGCTTTCTGCCTCTTTTTCCATAGCTGCCTTACTATGAAGAGTAGCCTGCCAGAAGCTCTGCGGGGATTATTTTGACTGCTCAATGTATGTGCTGTCTTACATCTGACACCAGAATTGTTTGTAAGCTACCATAAGCCTTCTGACACTTAGTTATCTTTGTGGATCTTTATGGCTTATTTTTTCTTCAACTCATTTTGTATACTCTGCATTTCAGATATGTCTTATGATGGGCTGTTGTGTCTAGCAGTCTGTTGTGATCTGTCTTAGGGAGGATACATCACCTTAAATCCACATTACTGTCTCTCCCATGCTTTCTATGTTTTGGACTAAGCAAAATCAAGCACAGGCAAAGATGATGTGTGTAATGTGATTTTTATATGTGGTTTATATCTGTACAGCAGTGTTAGGTATACAGGCTAGGTGGAGTTACTCCTAAATGGAATTCAGACAAAGCTTTTGAGCTGAAATAAGCTGCATGTTAACTGGTGAAATCTACATTTGTCTGGGCTTTTGAAGATGCTGTGTAGGTTACCAATTAAAGGGGATATGAAATGGCATTTCAGGCCACTCCAGATGGTCACTTCAGTAGTGTCTTTGGAGTGCAATTGGCTGACTGAAGCAAGGTGGAGAACTGGAGTGTGGATTATTGGGTCAGCAGCTGAGGGTTTGGGCAGAATTTCAGGACAGACTGACCTCTGCATCTGTTTCCCTCTGCATCTCAGCCCTGAGTCATCCCCGTTGCCTGCATGTGAAAACATGTAGCCAGCTCTGACACAGGGTTTACCTGGGCTGTGAGTGTCAGTCTTGCTTTAATGGTGGCAAAGACTGCAAAATTATTTAACTTGGAGCCCCTATGTAGGCATTGCTGTATCTGATAATAACTGCCTGTTTTGCCTCAGTATTTCAGCAAGCTGTCTTGAATGGAGTACCCTGAATCCCTCAGTAAAACCTATTAAGCCCTGTGTCAGTGGCTTTACTCTTTTCTCCTGAGGACATAGCCATTAATAAATTTCTCAGAAGTTTTATTCCTTGTAGCTCAGATGAGTGTGAAACTTGGAGGCTTGGGAAGCATTGGCTGTGACTCTGCCTGTTGAAACATGTACACCAGGGAAAAGCAAACACAGTGCGATTCACAGAAGGCTCTTTGCATCTTTATGGCTAATGGTTTTCTTGAGCATGAATTTTGTATGGAGAACGAGATTTAATCAGGTGCTGTACTAATTCCACCTTCCCCTTAAGTGACAAAACTAATGAAGTAAGGGATGGTCGCTTAAATGAAGAGGTGAAGTCTCCCTAATTTAGCAGGAACTAGTAGGTTTATTGTCTGCTTCCTTCTTTTGAATTCATCATCCTACAAAGCTATGCCAACACAGTGTGTGAAGGACAGGCAAGGATATCTCCTGGGAATGAGCTTACTATTTTGTTGTTCACCTGCTATTCTCATTAGCCTGTCAAAGAAACAGCGTTAATTTACTCCACAAAGGTCTGTTGAAGTAAAGAAAATTAGTTCGTGAACAAATCTTGTCTGTAAACTAAGATGGCAGCTAACTTGGTTTTTCTCAGCAGTGCTATTTATACTGTAGGTTACAGTTTGGGTAGCTGTTATTTAAAAAGAAAAAAAAAATCTCTCTTGACACATTTTATGGACTGAACTGGATTAGTCTAGATCATATATAAAGAATTGTTGCCCTGAAAGCTGTAGAGATCTTCCAAAGGGGCCATGTTTTCTGCAGCTTTTTCTGCGTGTGCTCCCACTTCAGCACCCTTGTCCGCTCTGTGTGCAGTGCTGCCCAGTGCTCCTGTGTAGCAGCCTCCTTCCTCTCCAGTTCCTCCTGTCACACCAGTCTTAATTCTTTGTCCAGTGCTGGCAGATGATGTGCTTCCATTGTTTTTCTGGATGTTTCCATCATCCCTTCAATCCACTGTTACATATGGCAGTTCTTCCAGATGGAATTCTCCCATCCAGAATTGCTCCACAGCTATTGCTGCTGTCTCTTGCTTCCCTTTCTCACCTGAAGCCGACCTGCAAGAATGGGTTGTCAGGGAGGAGGAACTACAGCACAGGAAATGCTGAGCAGCCAGGAGTGGGAGCAGTGCAGGACCGGAGGGGGCAGAAGGGTCTCCATTGGGCTTAGGTATTCCTTTCTGTAAACCAAAATCCTGCTTGTGGCTTCAGTAGTTACAAGGAGATTTAACCATTCGAATTTGGCAACATGATGCTATGTGTCAGTGGAATAGTGGAAATAAAACAATTTTTCTGTTTAATGAAATGATCGATCATGCTTGAAAAAAAATCCATTTCTGGTACTGAATAAGAAGCTTTTCATACTGCAGTGTAGCAGGGTGAAGGAAGTGTTTTTGATTGAGTGTATTGAAGGAACTTGCACAAGTCTAGTTTCTTAAATGGTCACTCGGGCAGCAGGACCTTCAATCCTGTTATGGCCTATAGGCAGTGGTAGAACTGCTCTGCTCAGCTCTTGCCAAGCAGCATGACTGAAAGGATCTTATGGCTTCCATTCGGTTTTTAAGGGAATTGTTAACCTATACAGTTGTCTGGCAAGAGGACCATGAATGAAAAGGGCTGAATAGGGTGGTGGAACAATTGTTAAAACAAAGCCTATGCATTAATGGAGTGAATGTGTTTTGGGTCTTTTTTAGATTTCCCCTTCTGCAAGAGAGCAAAATAGTGCTTCTTAAAACATTTGCAGAAAAAAAACCACCAACACATTAATTTTACAGGCACTTGCTTATCATAAGTG
Organism: Aleadryas rufinucha; assembly: GCA_013397815.1. Lineage (NCBI taxonomy): Eukaryota > Metazoa > Chordata > Aves > Passeriformes > Aleadryas > Aleadryas rufinucha. The sequence goes on along the minus strand of VZTH01014991.1, from coordinate 775,413 downwards.
CTGCCTTGACACAAATTGGCAAAAGTTATCGTTAGTTAAGATTATTCTTTTTATTGGTTTTGCTTTTCAACTGTCTGTTGCAACTATTTGCTTCAGTGTAGCTGTGACTAGGATCCCTTAGTTTTATTTGGCCCTTAAATTTTGCACAGTATCTCATAATCTTTGCCTTTTCTCCTAGCTGTGCTCTTCAGGTTGCAAGTTTTTCCTTTGCAGAGAGGGCAGGAAGCAATGGGTGATATCTTTTGATGGTAGTTTTCACTGACTAAAATCATTCCCCAGCCTCAATACTTTATAGCTCTTCCTCTTCCCTCCACCCTTCCCAAGCTGGGACAAATCAGTAATGTTACAGCCTTTGCGGTTAGAAATTTAACTGCAAAGCAGCATATTTTTGTTAAATGCTTGTTAATCAGGATTACCTGATGTAAGAGGAACTGCTGATAGCTGATTAAATACAAATTAACGCTGAATATTTCATGCCTCTTCAGCTGGATTTGAAATGACATGACAGGGATTTTATATTTCTGAACCAAGTGTGTGCTAAAAACAGATGCGTTGCAGAATATGCTTGACTTTGCTTTAAGAAGCAGAAAGAGTTGGAGGACAAAATGGGAAGATCACTCTCTTTTAAAGAAACTTTGAGATGTGAGATACTAAAAAGAAGGATTCTGGTACCAGGAGCACCTGAAGCAGGAGCAGCAGTGGTTTTACTGCAGACAGGCTAAGTGACAACACTCAAGTATTTAAATTAGCTGAATTCCCTGAAAGAGAAGCAGCCTACAAAACCCCAAAGGGAAAAGGCTTAAGAGCCTTTCACCACAATAGAAAGGTACCAGTTTTGGGCAGTTCACCATCCAGTCACTGTACCAAAAAAGGTAGGCTGTTTGCTATATAAATCTGCTCCAAATGAGCTGAAACATCCTCCAAGTGCTTGCAATGGAATCTCAGTGCTACATTTCTGTGGGAAATGCTGTTTTGTCTGGCCATACAAATACTGATTTTTCCAAAACAGAAACTTAGTTTTGAAGCAGAAAATCCTAGTGGTCTTAGAGAAGTTCAGATGGGTAAAATCTGCCATTGGTGGCATTTTTCTTTAACTGATGAAAACCGTAGCAAGGAAGTATTTTTCCCTGTATGCAATATGTGTGACACTGTAAATAAAGCTTGAACTGAGACCTACTTTTTTCTGCTGCAATTATGTGTAACTCGGCTCCGTAATGCAGAGATGTAATGCTCTATTTTTTGTGCTGTAACTATATGTAACTTAACTCGGTAATGCTGAGATGCAATGCTCTATTTCTGATGCTTGTGATCATGGCTAGCTAACAGCCTTACTGACTCACGGAAGAGTTTGTAAGGATGCTTCTCTGTTTGCTTGTAATGTCACTTCCATAAAATCACCAAGTGTTTTTGAAATCGGCACGTTTTATTTGCATTCCTGAAGGATTATGTAGGTTCCTTGGCACTGCAGGATTAACTTTGATTTACCCCTGGCACTGGTTTATGTGATTGAAATACTGTGTATTGTTTACATTAAATGGGGTTCTTCTGTATTTTCAGATTTTGAGGACGAGCTGCTGCATCAATAGTCTGAAGAAGAGAGTTCCCTGTTAAGACTGCAAGAAGATACTACTAACTGGTAAACACTTGCTTGGGTTTCTTTGCTTGTAGAATATTTCTTTGTTTTCCATAATATTTTAGGCCAAGGAGTATGAAGTATTTTGATCTATTGAATGCAAGAAGTAGTTCATGCAATATTTTTTCTTTCTAACTGTTTGTAGCTTACCAGACAAAAGACTCAGTAGCAGTGGATAACATGTGGGTATTTAAATTGGAATACAAATTGATTAAATTCCTCCTCTCTCAGTAGGAGAAAAAAGACTGGGTTTTTTTTTTTCCCTGGAGTGGCATGTTAAACATAGTCTGTTTGCCTTTTTAGCTGAGACAAATACAATGTATCTGTACTGTGTCCTATATAAATACTATTTGAAATGTGATAGTGCAAACAGTGAAACTCCAAATATCGTACTTCAGAGTCTGGAGAGAGAAAAAAGGAAGCCTGAACAGAAGTCCAGATGCTTTGGAAGATGCCATTAATGTGCTTGTAATTATTCAATGGATGTTTGTTGAGGCCTAATTTTCACTGAGAATAATGTATGATAATAAAACTAAGGATATCTTGTGATTCCCAGACACATAAAGTCATGTGCAGGCTGCTTTTAGGTACAGAACAATAAAAGGATCATCAGTGAAGAGCTATGACCACTTAACAGCAGTCTGCCAGCCCATAAGTTACGATATTGAGCTACAGTATTGCACAGCAATGACAAGGAAACCTGAGAATTTAGGACATTTGAATGTCTTGACATAGGTAAATCATGTGCCCATTGATGGTGGGTACTGGAGTTACAGCTCACTTCTCAAATACTTAATGTTGTAGATGAAGTAGCAGTTCTCCTCTGTAATTATACCTTACTATACACCTTCTATAAAGCTTGTATCCTACTTTTCTGTTCACTGCTGCCACTTGAGCTGCAGGGCTCATTAAATTTGTGTCAAGAGAGTTCTTAGCCCCAGTGGGGTGATGTGGCTGGGTTCAGGGATGAACATGGAAAGAAGCACATCCTAGCCAATAAGAAAACATTAAGCTTTCATGACTTAAGCATTTACAGATGCTTTATTAATCTTCGCTTGCCGGCTAATTTGCCTAAATTTTATAAGCACTCGAGGATAACTTTATAAAGTCCTTTTGTGTAGCTATTGCAGAGAAAATTAAAATGCTTGGTTTGGTTACGCTGCCAAACCTAGATTAATGATAGGAAAGTTCTGAAAGTTTATAGTAGTCACCAATGTGCATCTGTCAGAATGATATAGTAAAAAAAAAGTTTGACTTTTTTTTACTTTTTTTTTTAGTCTTTTTTTTATAAAGATGACTTGCATAGTACAGCTATTTCTGAGCGATGATTTCAATAGTTTTGTTGCCTGTAAAATTGCAGATTCTGAAGCTAAAATGCATATGAGACTCATTCCTAAATACTGGGTTTGAAAGTGTGTGACCTTCAGCTTACAGGAAAAAACCTCTGGCATGTAGTGTGCCACCATTTGGGATACCAAAGCACTGTAGTGCCAACATAAGTTTTGAACCAGGTTATAATTACCTGATAGTAACTTTTAGGATAATACTTTGGATTATTCTGATTATGATGTGAATAAGTGATATGTGTCTGTCACTAAATTTGGGTGTATAGCTTGCCCTATACAGAAGACTGAAAAGCTCATTAGTCTAGAATTGAAGTCTTCTGTCTTTTTCCCTCCTTTGACTTCCTTTTCCCAGCCCATCATCTCCCCATCTCCCTCTGAGAGAGAAGTTTAACAGGATGGCCATGCTGAGTGAAACTAGGTAGCTCTATGAAGTAGTTCTTTGTCTGCAGCTGTGGTAAAGTATTTGTCTTAATTCAGTATTTCCTTTAGGATCAGTAAGTCCTTTTTAGCTTGGGGTAGTGCTGCACAAACTTGGTTTCACTGTTTCCAGCATTAACTTTGATTTGGGAAGACAGGAGCTGAGAGCCTGCTGAAGTCTACTGCATTTTAGACTTGACCCAGGTTCTCAGCTCAGTCCCCCAACTCTGGGACTGTGCTGAAAAGAGAATGTGACACACGGATAACTGTGTCTCTTGGGGCAGAGTGTGTCTGTGTCAGTCTTGCCTGACTGGTGCCAAGATAAAAATTTTAACCCAGCTGGTCCTTGATGTGGTGCAGACTAGCCCAAATGGTTGTAGAGGACATGCATGCCCATTTTATCCAGGTGCTATTTCTTTTGGTTATGATGTTTCAAGTGTCTATTATCACAGACACTGAAGGACATGTAACGTTTCAGTGTTTGCTGTATTTTTCTTGTATTAGCTGTTCTTTTTCATTACACTAACTTTACTTGTATGGGATTATTTTTCCAGAGTATCAGTCGTTCAGAAAAGATCTTGATAATTGTCTTCTGCTTTCACGTATAATCTCTGATAATTATTCACTCTCGTTTTACAGTGTTATCTCTTATATGCAGCTTGAACTTGTCTGCATGCTTGAAGATTTAAAAATCTTTCCATGCAACTTAGAATTGTTCCCCTGTAATGATGATGGGGAGATGTTTTGAGCAAACTGATTACCATGTTGTGAAGTCTCTGTTCCAGTACTGGTATTGCACTGTTGGTGGATTAACAGGTTTTGCATTTATGCTAATTTTAATAAATATGAAAACACCTTCGGTATTATGTTTGCAAAGTAGAAGCAAATGCATACGTGTCATTTTCTTATTAATCTTGAGAACACTTTGTTGTGGCTTATATAGCTCTTATGAAAGTAACTTTTGTCTGGCTGACACATCTTTAAATGTTTTGTTTCCTCTTGTGAAGAATATTTAAAATTTCTTTAGTAATAATGTGAGTCTTTTCGTGCAAATCTCTTCATATGTGTTAAATTCAAAAAGAGCAGGAAAGTTTGTTGTCCCCATACCTACGTGCCTAAAAAAGGTTTGAAGTGAAGGATCTCAGGCAGAAGAGATACTGTATTGAGTAAGGCCCTATTGCATGTGTTTACAGAATTCTGTTTGGTTTTGACTGATGGTGAAGTTTATATAAAGTCAAATATGCTGCAAGAAATACAAAGCTAGGTTCTGTTTTGTTTTGCTCAGTGCTAAATGTTTCCTCTATTAAACAAGGAAATAGATTTTATAAATGTGCAGCTTTTAATGACTGCTTTCAGAAGGGTTTTTTTGCTTGTTTGTTTGAGGAAACCTGTGTAGCCAACATAGAAAGTGGTGACATTACAAATGCTTCTAAAAGCTTTCAGTGCAAAGCCCACCAGATACCAACAGCAGAGTAATGTGGGAACATCAAGGGTAAAAGAATAATCTGCCACAATGATGTTATAGACTGTAAATACATGAAGAAAAATTGTCTTTCTGACAGCTGAAACCACTTGTACTTCCCATTTGTGCCACAAAGTTGAAAACAGTCTCCTTTGGTAGTGTTATAGGTTTGCCTGTAAATTCAGCAGAGCCTCTTGAATTGATTTCTCATCTGTGTGAAAGTGGGTTTGTGGAAATGGCTCTTAGTACATGGAGGTTAAGTACTTGTGATTTTGACACACAAGATGGTGTGGTAGAAATTCTGATCATGATGCTGATATTCTACCTGCATACAATTATTTTGTATTAATGGTGGTGTCTAAGGCAAAGAAGAGGAATAGCTGACTTGTTTTAGGCTGGACTGAGCTGTCTTGTATTTATTTGCTGTATTTTATCTTGGGGTTTGTTTAATGTGCCCCGCTGCAATAGCGCAGGAATAGATTGAGGTGTTAGAAGCTTTTATGCAATGCTGTGGTTTTTAAAGTTTAATAGTGTATCAATGTAAATAATGTGCCTATGCTGAGGAAACATAATGTGGTATCTTTTCTCCCACAGTGGATGTAGAATAAGTTAAACCTTGAAAGAAGATCGTAGTAATCTGCAAATGATCAGTGATGAGATTTTTTCATTGTAATCAAGCAGAATTAAGTGTCGAGCTCTTCCAAAATTCCCTTCCTTTACATGTAGTAGTCCTACTTCAACAGTTAATAGAGTAAGTTTAAAAATAAGTGAGTTTTGGATTTGGTTTAAAGGCTTATTTAGTAAACTGTGCTCTGCTTGAGACTTCAGCCATGCCGATTTGTTTATGAAGGTAAAGCTGCTATTTTTCTTTACCTGTAAATAGTTGCTCAGGACAACATGAACTGTTTAATTCTGTTTGTCCAATGAGCCTTCAAATCAAAGACATTAATTTAAGGGTTGTTTTGACTTTTCAAAAAGTCACTTTTAAACAGGGCAGCAAAATATGTAAACTTTTCTCATCAGAAAGACATCTGGCCTGAAAAGCTGTGTTTGTTGAGACAGGTGACTGAACGTTCATTTTAAGTTTTATGTGGTCTGTTCTATTAGGTTAATGTCAGATGTTGCTTATTTCACTTCCTGACTTAAAGAAGAACTCTTAAATACTTGTTAAAGGATAATTCTAGGTTTTGTGGAGGGAGGGTTGTTGGTTTTTTAACTCTGTAGGCACTTGAACTATAAACGTACAGTCCTTTAGTTCTTGTTAGTGTTCAGCTCACTGTTTGACTACATAACTGCAGTTTTATTATTTAGAATCACAGGATGTCTCAAGTTGGAAAGGACTCACACAGATGATCAAGTTCAGCTCCCTATTCCTTGCAGGACTCCCTACCACTAAATCATATGAGTTAAGAGCATTGTCCAGATGCTCTTTGAACTCTGTCAGGCTTGGTGCCGTGACCACTTCCCTAGGGACCCTGTTCCAGAGACCAGATACCCCATCAGTGAAGAAGCTTTCCTTAATGTCCCATCTGAACTTCCTCTGATGCAGCTTGCCTCCTTTTAGGTGACCGTGGAATTAATTTGAGAAATTATTGAACACAAATAGTGTGCAGCTGTTGAGACTCAGTGCCATTAAATTACAATTAAGACCTTGTTGTATAGCTCCTGTTGGACAAAGCTGTTGAATATACACAATGGTCCCTAAAAGCGGAACCTGGACATTCCCACGCTATCTCTCTCTTGTTTGTTACCCTGTATTCTGTAATTTTTGTGCATTTTTCCATCTCACATGCTTCCCAATAAACATTTGAGATCACACATTAAAATAGCATGGTTAAATTCTTCCTTTCTAGACAGCTAAAGATTGATACAATTGCTTTTAGTATTCTAATCACCCATGTTTTTACTAGAAAAATTTCAAAACTGTGTTACTGCAGTGTTGTCGTATAGCTGATTGGAAAAGCTTCTTCATATCCTGCCCTCTTCTTCTGTTAATTTTAGCTGCAACAATTATTGCAAATCTTTGTCTAGGTGGAGCTCACACGAGTCTTGGACAAGCTGGAGGCACTTTGAAGAGTCTCAGTGCTCTGTGACAGTTCCTCTGGCAGGAGCAGAGCTCCTCTATCCTCCTCAACAGAAATTGCTGCTTGTCCCAAGGCTCTCATGGAGTCACCCTTTGGAAAGTCCTGCCTCCTTTCCTAGATGAGTTACAACTGGAAGGAGCTGCCTCTGCTGAGATTTGCGTAGTGGAGCAGCACTGGGGACCCTGGGGGGAAGAAGTTAAAGTGAACTGCTTTGAGTATTCCTTAGAAACTTCTCAGCCCTGAGCCTTTGGCAAAACTTACTGCTGCTGGTGTCCATAGGAAGGGCTTTTCAGGCTTTCAAAAATCTAAACTGTGTTCTTTGCAATCTGAAATAAACAAATCCATTGTCTCTGAGCAGGGGAGATGCTGTCTGGGATACTTCCATAGCTGTAGCATAATCAGCTTAGGTCTAAGTTCATCTTAGAGTTTTACCTTTCATAGGGGGTAACTAGGGCTTCAGCTCTCAATTTTTGATACCCTTGATGAACAGTTGATGGTTAGAACTCACTAAAACCAGTAAAAAGATCTTTTAGGTGGTAAATTACGGTAACTCTTGTGTGGTTGGGGTTTTTTTTTTGTGGCAGAAGTTCCTTGCTGTTCATATGACCTAGTACAGTCCTGACAAAAGTGGTTTATTTTACCCTGAGAATAGAAAACTAGACTATTGGAAATAAAGACTCCTCTGTTCAAGCATTAGGGAGTAGGGCTGTGGGTCTTGGGGTTGCTCAGAGCTGCTCCTACACCACTAATAATGTGAATGGCAAAGCCCTGCTGACCTTCCCTTTGTCTTACTGTTTGTATTGTGCAAGTGGATGAACACTGCTGCAAACTTCCTGGGACAGGGCATGGTTTCGTTTCTGTTATGATGATATTGAGCCAGAACTCCGTGTTAAACTCTGCCATATTCCTAATAAATTATATCATCTGTATATCTTAGATAAATAAGCTGTTGAATCACTTGGGTGGTATTCAGGAACACTTCACAACTGGGTGTTAACAGTATAACAACAAAGGAAGCATCTACTGTGGAAAAATAGGAATGCCAGGTACTCATGGAGAAGTTAAACATGCAATGGAGAGCAAGTGCCAATATCACTTAAAGGTGTAGGGATGATATCCCATATCTCCTCCTAGCTTAGGAGTATCTCAGTACTTTCTTTGAGGAGTGAATGCCTGAATTCTAGACAGTTCTTAAAAATTCTGCACATGTTATATACCCAGTACTGAATCATTCCAGGATTTGGATTTATGAAGATTCAAAAGAAATACAGGAGATAATATGCTACCAAAAATAGAAAGTTCAGTTGTTTGAGTAATTGGCTATTAGACACAGGACTAGCTTTAATAATTCTTGGAGGCTTTTTAAATATTTTTTTTTTCTTGCAGTAAAACCAGAAGCTGTGTAGTTTGGACTAAAGTACCACAGTTCTACCCCCTACCCCACTACCAAAAAAAGCAACCAACCACAACAAAAACCCAACTCCAAATTAAACAACTGACAAAGTCCCATCTCTATTTTACTAAAATCCCTTATTTGTCTTCTGGTTCCCCAACATTTATTTTTCTTAACTTGTTTTTAGAAGTAAAAAAGTTTATTTGACAATATTTAAATTAACTTTTTGATTTGGTTAAAAAATCCATTTTACTTGATGTTCAACTTGCAGGGGTTTTTTTCTGTGTTGAACTTTGAGATGCAAAAACAAATATTATGATAGTTTATTTTACTGTTTCCACTAAGCCAAAGTAATGTTTTTTTGTGGAACACATATGCGTAAGTGGATGAAATACAAATTTTCATGCTGAATACTAATTCTGTGTGAATATCCTCTTCTGCAGTGCAAGCTTCTCAAGTATTTTTTAGTTTTCCCTTTTTTTTTTATTTTTTTAACTTTTTGAAAGGGGTGTATGTATAAAACCTTTTGTCCTTCTTGTTGGTCTAAAATGCAGCATCTAAGCTTTTTTGAAAGCTTTCAAGGAATCTTTTAGGTTGGAACACACCTGTAAGATCAAGTCCTGCCATTAACCCACCACAACAATATAAGGTGACACATTAACTACAAAAGTTATTAAAAAAAAATCTTGAAATTAAGATCATATAAAGTGAAGCTGCTATGCAACAGTATCAGTTTAAAGATAATGTATCCTATGAGAGTATAATAATTAGGAAAAAAGGAAATAAGCTTGAAAAATTATGATGGAACACTGAACTCTGATACATTCACAGTCCATTTCTATCATTAAATTAAAAATTTAAAACATGGGTTTGAGTGTAGCAAGTAATATTAGGTACTGTGACAGTATTGAGAAATTATATAGGATAGGGAAAGATTTAATATAACACATGGACTTTTTAAGATGCAATTTAGCTTCATCAGGATAAATGAAAATGGAGAAGAAAGATTTGAGCTGAAGCTTTACAATCAGAAGTCCAAAAAGTGGTTCTATAGCAAGCAACCCTTATATTTGCTCTTTATGAAGAACTGAGGTCACTTTGCAGTAGTGATAGACTGCCTTTGCTAATCTTAGTCCCATATATAATTGCCATGCAGATACAGAAGAATCTTTGTCTGCAATCACTGATGGTAAACATTGGAGTTTGCATCCATTTAGCATTGTACCATGGGTTCATCTGCAGATGCCCTGAAACTTCCTTTGAAACATGATCTTAGCAATTAATTGTTTTTTATAGTTTAGCCATCTGTTATTGTTACTAAATTAAAAATCAAGTTTTATTACTAAATATTTCTTAGTTTTCTCTTTTTATTAGCCACAAGATGTGGGATGTATTTGACTTGTGGTTCTGTTTTGGACTGGGCTTGGGTTTTATGTTTTAGTGTGTGCTTCTAAGGGTAACAAGTTTTTTAGAGCTGTTTCCTTAAATATAATTTCAAGTCTGAAACTGAACCAAGAGAGCAGGAGCATCTAAAAATTGCCAGGGCAGGTAGTCCTTGAGCTAGATCCTGTTCTGTTCTGTATCCAAGAGCAGTTAAGATTAATGGACTGAGAACATCTGTGCCATAGTCCACAGCTGGTTCACATGGATTTCAAGCTGATGATGCTTACCAAGGGGAATCATAGTGCAAGCTTGAACTGCAAACTAGGAATTTAAGCATTTGCTCTGTGAAAGCAGCAGCCAATTTTGTTTTGAAAATGACTTTAGTCTGGGTGCCCAGTATTTCACATGGAGTACATGAATCCTGTGAAGGCTTCTTCTAGTAAATGTTGCAAGCTTTGTGAAGTTAATACTTTCTGAAGTTCCCTGATAAGCTGAGATACCAATTGAGTACACAGAAAGTAATTTAGACTCTTGGTGCAAAGTTGTTGTTAATTATTTCTCACCACTCAGTGTTTTCAGTTTTTAATAGGCACAAGAACCTGAGTGTTGGAAAGCCTGAAAAAATCACCATTCTTGTAGCAAATAATGACTGACAATTACTGACAAGTCTATGCTTGAGTGTCGAAGCTTCTTAATTAGTTCAGCCACAGCTGGGCAGAAGACAGTGGTTTCATGCTGGAGGTTAATGGTCAGCTGTTGTCATGTGAAATCTGTATTGCTGAGTGAAGCAGCATCAGTTCAATATGAGGTGGATGCCCAAAGCACAGGGCTTTTTCAGTGGTTAGCCAGCTTTCGTTGGGGTTGTTTTCTCCAGTTTCATTATTCACAGTGATGCCAAGTTTACTTACTACATCTTTTATATTTGGGTAACATTTAACTTGTGTCAGCTACAGGCTTGTCCTCTGACAAACTGAGTGATGCTTGGTTTTGTTTCTGTTATACTGCAGTTTAGATGATTCACTGTCCCTCTCTGATGTCTCTAGACACTTTTCCATTTTTGTTCTCCAGCTGTTGGGACAATTCTTTGAATTTCTGTTGTAGTTGGCCTGAGATATTGGCATATGCTTTGGCCTATTTCTGCTGTGGTGAAGTTAGGCTGCAATTCAAGGGAAGGAGTTGTGTGTCTAAATGAGATCCCTGGGATGGGATGCATTAATCTTTCTGCTGTTTGACTCCATGAGCTGTAACCCATTGAGTAAAGTTAATTTTCCTGCCCAGAACTGCTTTTCTCTGTAATGTAACATTAAATATTTGACTACCTCAGAATCACAAGGAATTGAAAAACGCTGCATCTGTATTATTCAGTTTTCACTACCTACTTATTTATATAGCATACATGTCTCATCTTATGCCTGTTTGTGGTATTTCTATATTAATCTGCACATCTAAACCTTGAGAATAAGTCAGAAGGAAGCTCAGAGGTTTTGCAGATCCTCTATCCCAGCAGGAAAACCCAACTAGTGCACTCTGAACCTGACAGAGTTGTTCATATAGATACTCTTTTCATCTGAATTAAGGTGCATCTGAAGTGCAAAAAGTAATTCTGTAAAGAATCCGTCACACCATTAATTTCACATCTGGCCATTTTTAATGCATCTTTGCTGATGTTCCTCCCTACTAAGTCAATTTCTTATCCATTTAGGCAGTGCTTTATTATATTGCTCAGTGCTAACCTCTAAATTTAAAATACCATGTGATGTGAAGTCACACTATGCAAAAAAATCAAATATCTATCAGCCTGCCAGTATAAACCAAGTGACAGCATCGGCTGTGCTCAGTGTGAGCTGTTCTGCCTGAAGGCTTGCTCACCGGTACTAAAAGATAGGAAACCAGTTAATGGATTCCTGTGCTAACATTTCTCTGCCTGTTATCGATGATTGTCCAACTGAGCTGTAATTCTCAGCTTTCCTAGCTGCTTCCCTTTTGCCTAATGGCTTTGCTTTTCTCCTCCTGCCTTCATTACCACAAGAGTCCTATAAGGCTTTGTTAATTATTAACTTCCACTCATTCATTGAAGCCTTCAGGACAAGGCACCTGAGGATCAGCACGTTGTTCTTGCAGGTGGTAAGTGCTTGTCTTTATGTGTGCAGCATTTTGTCCGTAAAGATGGAAAGAGCTAAGCAATGCTCACTTCTTTTTCTAATAATTCTATCAGTTGGAAATACGGGTATTTCTGTACTAATGAACTGGTACCATTAGGGCACCTTTTTTTTTTTTTAAAGTCTCTAGGCTTGCTGCCATGGTGGGGTTTTTTCCTCTCATTTTCAAATTTATTTCTATAGTCTGCTCATTCTAATGAATTTAGACTTCTTGTTTTTGTTTATAGCTCAGTCCTATCTGACTTTTCTTTCACTCTTTTTCAGGAAATTAGCTTTTTGCAGTAGTGTTGGGTGTAACTTTGGTTTCAGTTTCTCTTTTCAATGTCAGTTGTGTTCAGCCCCGACCTGCAGGGGACCAGCGATTTCCAGGGTTTTATTTTTGTTGTGCTGTCTCAAAGCACAAATTGAGCAGTCTGAAGTCATGAGAAGGGGAAAAAAATCAACCATTTTTAAAATATGCCTAATGAGAGTGGGTGAGTTTTAGGAAATTGCAGCAGCTCCTACAAAGACAGTGCTGTTAACCATCTTTTTGTCCTGAAGTACTGGCTGTTGCTTATTTCCAAGAAAGTAAGGGGAAGCTGAAGTCAATGAGCAAAGGCAAAAGCAGCTGTTACCCAAACCTAAAGAAGCCTGGTCAAGGGGAAAGCTTCTTTGAGGGAGATACATGCTCTGGAAAGAAAGGAGAGTTAAATTTCTACAGTTACAACCATGTCTTATAGTCATCTTTTGCTTATGTTCAGTTCTCTGGGCTGTGAAGAGTCATTCTCACTATGGTCTCCACTCTTCTTCTTGCCTGTGGTGCTGTAGATCTTCAGAGCCTTCCCTAGCTAATGTCAGTTACACTATTATTTCCTGTGAAGCTTTGAGTTACTCTGATACTCCATATCTTCTCCTTTAAACTGTACTATTAACATAATTATTTCACCATGTTAAGACAGTGGTAATGATGTGTACAGCACACTGAGGCTGTCCAAGAACACTAGTTTTCTTTGTTAAGCAAGTGGTTTTCAGTGGTGACTTGAAAATGCCTTCTCTGGAGGTCAGCATGCAAGCCTTGAATTTTTTAAAGTGCACATTTGTGTGGTTGGATTAGAATCTCGAGTGATTTTCTTGTTAAAGCAAAGTGAAATGCAAGCGGAATAGTTTGCCACTGGTATTTTATCGCAGCTTTGACTCTGCAGTTACTAAATTTATTGCGGAATATATGTGCTTATGGATTATCTAAAATGGCAGCCCTTTTCCCTGGAAGCACATTTGTTGCCAAATAATGGCATTCCCTATTTATTTTTATGCCTAGAGACAAAACACCGTTCTGCATTATATTTTCTTAGCATATTTTTTAAAAGTCCTGGTGGTGTATGGATCCAGGACTATGTTTATGAAGTACATGTACAAAAACAGTATATCTCGATCAGATGTGTGCTTGCTTTTCCAAGGTCACACTGCATCGTATTTAAGACTTTTAGTGCAAAAGAATTAATTTCCATAATCTCTTTTTTTCTTTTAAAACAGACTGGAGGCCAAGAACAGAGTGCAGCACTGGCTGTAGGTAAGAATTGAAACTTAACCTGCTTGAAAACTGCTGACAAATAAGCAAAATTGTAGTATGGTAAAGGAGAGAAAGTGAGACTGTTTGAGTATTAGTAATTTTCCTTTCAAGAACTTGTTTTCCCTCTTTTCCTTCAACAACTCTTGAAATTTGTGGTGTTCACTGGGAGTCTTGATCCCTGACTGAATTTATGCCTCTCTGTTTAAAGGTGCTAAACCAGGTTACAAGGGTTTGGTTTTTGCTTGTACAGGGCCTCACTACACAACCCAGTGAGGCTGATTTTGAAAACTCTTCACCAGAGTGATGTGAAGTCCCATTACTTCAAAGAAGGCATTTTTATTGTGCACAGAGTTAAAGAGGTTTGGCCACTTCTGTGAACTTATCCTAGAAGACTGCAACTTCCTGAACAGTTGGAATGAAGAGATAATGTTTTGGTGGTTTTTCTCCCTGTCTCTTTAGTAAACCTACTGTGTAGCTGAACCAGGTGCCTTATGCCAAAAACCAGTACTCTGAACCAGCTTGTGAGACTGAAGAGGTGTAGCACAGGTTCATGTGAAGGTTTTAGCTCTTAGTTTTATAACCTGCTGCTTGTCATGTAAGCTACTGCATAGAGTGTCTGTGTTATATTTCATGTTTATTGTGCTTTGCCAGCACAGCTATCAATCTTCTGTCACACTGGGAAGGTAATGGTACTAAACATGAGGTAGGATTTATTTTTCTTCTGGTTTTGATTAATCATCAAAAAGACTTTGAATTCTGGGGAGCTGATTAAATGGATTTGTGTGGTGGGTTAACCCAGGCTAGATGCCAGGTGCCCACTAAACCCACTCTGCCACTCCCTTCTCAGGTGGACAAGGGAGACAAAATACAACAAAGGCTCATGGATTGAGGGTGGGGAGAGATCATTGACCAGTGACTGTCACAGGCAAAACAGACTCAACTTAGGAAAATTAGTTGAGTTTATTATCAATCAAATCAGAGCTCCTTCCCCTCACCCCTCCTTCCTTACTTGGCGTACCTTTATCCCCAGCTCTTCACCTCACCCCTCCCTGCTCAGTGTGGGGAGATGGGGAATGGGGGTTACAGTCAGTTCATCACAGGTTGTTTCTGCTGCTGCTTCCTTCTCAGGGAGAGGAGCCCTTCCCTGCTCCTGTGTGGGGTGTCCTTCCCACAGGACACAGTCCTCCAGAAACTTCTCTAACATGAGTCCTTCCCAAGGGCTACAGTTCTTCACAAACTGCTCCAGTGTGGGTCCCCCACAGGGTCACAGGTCCTGTCAGGAGCCTGCTCCACCATGGGCTTCCCACAGGGTCACAGCCTCCTTTGGGCATCTGCCAGCTGTGGCATGGGCTCCTCCATGGATCCCTGCTCCCCCGTGGACCTCCATGGGCTGCAGGGTAGAGCAGCCTCACCATGGGCTGTAGGGGAATCTCTTCTGCAGTGTCAGGATCACCTCTTCCCCCTTCTTCACTGGCCTGGGTTGTCTACACCATACTCTTGGTGTCTCTTACATATTCTCACTTTTCTCTGGCCCCAATTACTTGTCTGCCATAACTCTTTTTTTCTTCTTAAATACATTATCCCAGCGGCTCTACTTCCACCAGTGATAGGCTCAGTTTTGGCCAGCAGTGTGTCCATCCTGGAGCTGGCTGGCATTGGCAGCTTCCCACAGAAGTTCCCCCATAGCCCCCCTGCCACCACAACCTTGCCACACAAACCCAATACAATTTGTCATCAGTTTTGTCGACAAGAGTAGAAAACGTTTTCTAGTGCTATGTCCAAAACTATTTGAATCCTCCATTCAGAATTAAGAATACATGGCATATAAATGTGTTACTAAAGTAATTGTCTTTATTTTAGTGCAGAATTCATGTTTTAAAATACTTTGCAGAATTGCAGGTTTTGATGAACTGTCATATTTTTGTCATTCTTAGGAGAGTTTATGATATTGCTGGTTCATGCCCACAGTCCTTGCTTACTGACTTGAGTGTGTGCGTTAAGGAATGAGCCTAGGAACTGGGCAAGCATACAGCGGTATTTTCCAAATCTTTCATGAACTGATGGAAAAACATCCAGTGCAAGCAGCAGTAGTACCTTTTTTTTTCCTTTAATGGTTTTTATTTACAAAGTCATTGCGGGTGTTCTTAAAGCTGCAGGTAAAAGTGCAGACTTTTAATTTACAGGATTGTGTGTATTTGCAAAGGATACATTATAAAAGTTACTCAACTGAGTCAGACCATGGGTCCATCTAGGCAAATCCAGGCTCCAGGATCACCATCTTTCTTCCCTCTGCATATGTGCACTTGGTTTTGCACATCCTTTCACACTCTTCACTTACTCCTCTATTAGAGCAGTGCTGCTTTTGCTCAGGAAGGTGAGAGTCATCCAGAAAAGCTAGGAAAATTCAAGGAGCGTTGCTGGGAATGGCACTGCCTGCAGGAAGAGGAATGCTGTCCAGCAAACTGCTACAGCACATGGCAAATAACTTCTGTTTTCTTTCAAGAAACTATGAACCAACAATGTTTCAAGTATTGAAGGGAGAATGTTTGTAAGTTAAGGTGGTGTGGTGTTCACTTCAGCAGAAGTTGGAGTATCAGACTCCTGATGCTTTCAACTTCTTGAGCTTTGCTGAGACAAAGTAGCTGCCAGATGCTTGGCAGCATCATAAATCATCAGGGAATCACCAGTGTCCAGGGTTGGGAGGGACTGAAAGAAACCCTACCCAAGCAACATGTAAAGTAAAGAGCTGGAGACCGTGGAAAATTCTGATTAAGCTTTAAAGAATGGGACAAACTGAACTAGATGTTGCTGTTGAATAAGGCTAAAAACTGAAAAAAAAAAAGGCTTAATATCCAGTAAAACCTGGACCATCGTGTGAGCAGGTGCCTAGGGAAGAGTGGGAACAGAGATACCATGTATTTGTGGTTCTTCTAGTATGCAAGTATTTTCAGGTCATGTATTTTTTGGAGCCAGATGTGATTATTAAATGTGTTCTGTATTCTTAATGTCTTTCCATTCTGCATATGTACCTGGTTTTCCCCAAGAGCTGCTGCAAACTTCTTGTGAGACGGGATGAGATGGACCTGTAGAGTTCACAGATGAACCAGTGCAGAAAATCGTAACTGCATGATATTCTGTGTATTTGTTACTGATCTTAAAGGATTACAGGTTGTATGATACCACTGAAGAATAGCAAATGTTTCCCCATATTTCCAGCAGGTGGCTGAGAATTAATTGTCTTACAATATCTTAGCCTTACTAGGCACCTTTAGTTTGATTTTAAGGTTAAAATAATATTTGAGATGGTGGGAGAAATGGAAAATGGGATAAGAAATTACTGTATTTGCACAGCTAGAGAATTCTGGACTAGTGTGGCCAGATTTTTTTGTTGTTGTTGGGTTTTTTTTTTTTGTTTTTTTTTTTTTTGTTATTGTTTTGTTTGTTTGTTTGCTTTTGAGGATTTTTTTTGGTTTTGTTGTTTAGGTGAAATTTTTTTAACACTTGCTTTCTAACAAGAAAAACTGTCGAGATTCAGTACAAGTAGTTGGTGCTATGTGTTATGAGGGGATCTGAAGAAGTAACTGGATGTAACAAAGATGGCTGTAAGTCCTTATATTGCAATGAGTCTCTTTTGGAACTTCATATAAATAAACAACCATGTAGAGACCAGTTTTATCCCTCTGCCCTGCCTAATGCCTGTCTGTTACTGTTTCTGGAAACAGATGGGATGAGAAGGAGCATCATCCTGCTACTCATCCTCTGTTGTACCATCATCATCTTTATGTACTTCATTAGCCTTCTGTATCCTGCAAACATACTGTGTCTGACTGGTGTCTGAGAAAAATGAAAGTCCACAGAGTAATCAGAAACCTGCCCTGAAATATGGAAACCTGCCATTCCAGCTCTGTTGTTTGGAAGGCCATAGGCCTTCCCTTCCTCCTTGATATTTCAGAGCTGCTGTGTCACTGAACTGAATTCTCGGATGGACAGTCAGTGTCAGGTTCACACACACAGGGTTTGTGGTTTAGCACTGTGACATTCCAGTAGAAGTCCCTTGAGATGGAATATGTTAATGGCTATTTATATCTGTCAGCTTGGTGACGAGATAATTTGTCATGCAATCATTAGTGCAGGATTACAAGCCAAGGCACTGAAGGGGGGTGCAACATTTTTGGAACCAAACTCAAAGGAAACATTTTACGAGTGTTGCAGAGCGATGTGGGTGCTTGTACTCCTTGTCCTGGTGCGTTAGGTGGCAGCACTGCCAGCCAAGGCTGTGGGATCCTCAGTGCAGCTTCATCCAGCTCTGATACTGAAATGCGTGGCAGTGATAGATGGGAATTCAATTTCTCTGAAAGATAACCATTTCTGAATCAAGCTGGGCAGAAAGAGGAGTGCTGTTCTCATGTGAAATACCAGCTGAAAAATGGCACATCAACTAGACTAGTTAGGAATTGAAATAATACTCTTTTTAGCATTGAGATAAAACTTGCAGGTTTGGTTTTGGGTCTTTTGGGCCTTTTTTTATTTTTGGTTGGGGTTTTGCTTTTTTTCTTTATACAGAGGTGAAAAGTTGGCAGGAGAAGGGCTTACCATACAAATTATTGTTGGGTTTGGTTTTTTTTGGAGACGAGAGCTTGAGGGTTCTTAAATTATAGGCTGACATCCTTGAAATATGAAACTTTCTTAGTAATGTGGTAGTATAGCAGAGTTTTAAAAGGCGTGCCATCTTTCGTAGAGTAAGCAGCTTTTCTCTAAAAGGATAAAAAAACCATGTAAATCTGCCACAGCTCTTAATTTATTATTTTTTTGTATCTTTATGTACCTGATAAAAGCATTCCCAGTTTACTTTGAAAAAAAGGCAGGCTTCGAGGTCAGCCAGTGTTTCCAGGATGATGCCACAGTACTGAATGCAGTGTTTGGACGGGAGGGACATGATTTGTTCCGAGCTGTTGGGCTCTGGGATGCATTGGACACGCTGGTCCCAGCTTCCCTGTCTCTGGGATATCCAGCGGTAGAGCAGCGGCCTCTGTTGGGGAATCGCAGCGCTGCAGGAGGCTCTGCGCATCTCCAGCGCTGGAGGAGAAAGCAGAGTGTAAATTGCATTGCAGTGGAAATGTCCCTGAACTGAAAAAGGTGGATTTTCCCGATGGCTGCAATGTAGTGGAATTAAAAAGAGCGTTTTGCAGAATTAAGTTAAAGCATGCTGGGCTTGTGTTATTTTGAAAGAGGAAAGCTAAATTAATTGTTCTTTAGCCCCAGATTCACTCTTGGAAAAATTGTGCAGTTACTTGTTGAAGGGTAAATCGGAGCAGATTTTTGGAGCATAGTCTCTACCCTATTCAATACAAGTTCTGTTTTAAAAACAAGCGTAATTCTTCCAGACAAATTGGGTTCATTCCAGGCTTGTGTGAGCATGCTTAGTTATTTTATTGTAGCCCCTGTCAAATAAGTTATTCAGTGTCAGCTGTGCCACTAAAATGTTCCCAAACTAACAAGGCTGTAAGACTGCTTCTAAAGAAACTGTGGATTCTTCAGGGCCTTTCCCTTGATTTCCTCTAAGAGGAAAAATGGACTGAATAAACACTGCCCTGACCGTACTTTACAATTCTGGTTTTGAGGAATGTGAGTCTATTCACTAGTCTGTTTTCCCTGGCAGACCTCCATCCTCCTGATATGACAAGTTTTGAATTCAGTTTTGTTCTAAAGGAGACTTTATTGATGATGTGTGATCTCAAAAAAAACCAAAACAAAAAAACTTCAGTTTCAAATAAAACAGGTTATTGTATCAAAGTCAGTTTAGCCAAATGAACTGACATCAGAGGCAGCTTCAAACAGCTTTTCAGTAGCCTGAATACTTGCCTTCCTGTACAAAAACGTTTCCTATCTGACTGTATTATTTGTTTTTCCCTTATTCAGAAAAGATGTTAATGATTGAAGCCCCAATAATTCAGTGATAAAGGCTGTTTTGGGGGGTTTGGGGGTGGGAGGTGGGTTGGCCTGTGTGTCTTTTATTCTTCTTGTGGTTAGTTTGCAATCCCTGGTTCGTGGCCACTGGGTGTCAGCAGTGCAGAGCCGTGTGCAGGTCTGGGCACGGGTTTGGACTGGGAACTGTGTCCCAAAAGCGTCCGTAAAAACTGCTGGAATCTTAATGCTTGCTCAAACAACTTGTCCATCAGTGAATTAAACTGCATGTTTTGTGCAGAACTGGGGGTGGCTCTGGCACTTCATTCATGTGTTTGATTCAGAACATTTACACAGGTGACACAATTTGAACTGTTACCTTTAATATTAGTGATGTTAGAGCTATGATGGGTCCTGAAAATGAAACCAGCTTATCTGAAATATAACTTGTTTCAAGCTAATGGCACCAAGCTTCTCCTTCCTAAATCTAAAGGTGACAATGAGTGATAGCTACTATTTTTTTAATACTGACTCTAATTATTTATTTTCTGGTATGTATGGTATTACTTTGGGATTTTGTATAATGGCAGATCTTTATTACTTTAAACACCACTAACATCAATAGTATGAATTGGAATGTGTCAGAAGGCATCTCTGCTGCTCTAGCGCTCTTCAGAAGAGAAGTAAATGTGCATTAGTCCAGGAAAAACATGTTTGTATCCAGGGAGAATGTTACAGCTCAGAAAAGAGTAATTCCTGCAGTGCATTTTGCCAGCCTGTTTCCATCTCTACAGCAGTCTCTAGCATTTAAGGTTGAGGGCAGAAATGTTCTCACTGGTTGTGAAGCTTTGCTGCTTCATTGGCAGAGAAAGCGACGCGGGATCCCATAGGCTGCCAGGCTGTGATGCCATGTGTTGCTAAGGGCTGCCTTGGATTCAGCTGATGTGGGCAGCCACCTATTCGCTGCCTCGTTTCTTTTTTCTTTTTTTTTTTTTTTCTTCTCCCTGTTCATGGCTAGATACTGTTCAGTAAGCCTTGAAACAATTGACAGTCTGATAGGATTATCCTTCTAGAAAAACAGTATAGGGAGGCATTCAGTGAGTGTTTTGTTTATGTAGTAACACTGAGTGTTATAACACAGTAGTATTCCACTATAATGACAGGCTTTTAATGCTATAAATGTTTTTTTTACTTACTATTTTGCCAAAATACCTCTGAATTGGAGGTTTATGCCACACTTACATGACCAAATGAAAATTTAAAACTCAAATCCCAGAAACAAAATGTTTGTTGTTTCATTAAATGTGCTTTCCATATAGTGTTGTGCTTAACTACATATATGAGATTTTCAGTTTTCATACTGTGGGTTTTAGTGTTGGGAATAGCGTATACATTTCCAAAAGGTGAGCTGATGTTTACTTGAAGGAGATTTTCTTCAGGGATCAAAACCAGATATTTTTAATCTATTTATTTAACTGGTTTTTTAGACTAGTTTGAAAGCATACTGTTCTCCCAATAGAATAAAAATGAACAGAAAATATCACTTACGAACACCTCTGTAGTATTTTACCTGTAACGAGAGTAAGTTCTCCAGCTACTCACCAGTTGCAAGCAACATCTTTGTTAATGCACAGTTTTTCTTTCCGGCGTGAGAGGGGAAATTTCTTTGGTGCTCAGATGAATTTACTTGCATTGTGTATTTCTGTTACAATTCCCCTGGGCTTAGCCTGGGGGGGCGGGGGGCACTGAAGTGTGCCGGGGATGTTTTCCACAGGAAGGGCATGCGTGCAAGACTTGTTTTGAAAATATGCCTTTGCTTTCCGCTTGTCTGATCATGACTCTACACGCAACATCATGCAACCCCATAAGGCTGTAATGGGCCAGATCATCCTAATCCAGTGTGGCATTCCGTATGTCTTCCTCTGCAAGTAGGTCAAGTTTAAGCCATGTTCCTGGCTTGCGCTCCGATTTCCCATAACCTACTCCACGTGGCTTGAGTATTGTGCTGGAGTGCAGAGCATGCCAGCAGGGACTCTGAGCAGCCTCACAGGGACAGTCAGTTTTTGGACAAAAATTAGTGGTTTTGTTCTGCTCTAATCTCGTGACGTTGGGCTTGTGGCAGGAGAAAGCTTCAGTGGTTTAAATGTGTGCTTTTACTGAGTCTTAGGCTGTTAGTTTACCTAATGAGTTGCCTCTGGACACTGCACTATAAAATTTTAAAATCGGTAATACCCATGAGTGAGAAATTGGTTTTCAGCTTTTGAAGTGTACTGTATTCTGAATGAGAATACCAAATAAAACTGGACAGAGGTTGATGCTCTGAAGCTGTGGAAAAACAAATAGGTAGTGACCTAAAGTGTACTTCAGGCTGGACGTGTGAATATTTTGATGTTAGAGATTGCAGTATGCAGAATTCTTCTTGATGAGAATTACAGCTTCAGTGTGCCTTTTGTACCAGTTGTGCCAGAAGAGTTGTGAGTGAAAAGGTGGGTTAGCACCCACAGAGGTCACCTCCAGTCAGTGCTCTGAATCAGGTATTTAGCTCCAAGACAAAGCCCCGCTGCAGGACATTAAAATCAACAGTAGTGCTTGCTGATGGCTTTGGTCTTCATACAGGCTTAAGTCTTTCTTGACTTGGGGCTGGTTGATGTGGCAACGTGCTCAAGAAGGGTGCAGTTAGTGCTGGGAGATGTTCTTGACTAGGCAATGGTAGCTCAGTGTCAGGGCTACTTAACTGGAACCACATCTGACTTTCTAAACCAGTAATTTTACTTCAGATGAAGTTGTGGACTTGCAAGGAAATTGGAAGAATGCTTGGTAAATTAATACTGGCTGGGCATGCCACTCTGTGGTTAATTACCAAGGTAAGTCTTCATAGAACTGCCAAAATCTTCATTCTGGTGATGCTTTTACAGTGCGTCAAATAGCAGAAGAGGTCACTGAATGTAAAGGTTATGGCTGCTTCTCATGCTATGGGCAAATTGTCATCATCTTTAGTATTAGAGCCAGTAGTGGTTCTTCTTTTGTGTGTTTTGGGCCCAGAAAAAATGCAAATGATGAGCCATCTTGAATGAAACAAGAATCTCCAGTAAATCTTTTTCTTACCTGTCAGGAGCCTGATGCATCTGTGAGCTAGGTTGCTTTACTCTAGATTAGTCCAGGTATTCTGCTGACACAGCAGCTTCTCAGAAAGGTCAGATTTCATTTTGCCCTCTATAGTGTTCCCTCTGAGTACAACAGGTCAGCTCTGCCTGCTGCTCAGCTCTCCCTTCTGAAGGAAAATAATGTATGGAAGTGTAGGGCTATCTAACCTTAGCTGTGGCATATTGACCTGCAGCTGTGGCTGCTTCCATGAATCCAGGGAGTTCCACAGGTGGCACCATGCTCTTGTTTCTAAAAGGCTATTTCAGAGCTCAAGGAGGGAGTGCTTAGCTTTGCCAGAAGAGTAGATTCTGACCTTTTGGCTCTTGCATTCGTTACCTTGAATGCTAAGCTGAGAGAAGGTGTCCTCCCAAAAAATGCTAGAGAAATTACATCTTCTCAATAACTGTCTAAATGGAGTTTTCAAGCTCTTTGTAGCTTAAAGTCTTTTTGGATTACAATTTTGAGAAATTGTTGTTTTCACTGTTCTTACAGCAGGTCTTCCAGTTTTAAAGAATGCTTGAGATCCTTGAGTAAATGTTACAGTGCATCTTGATTCAAGTTTCAGAAATACTGGGTGTGTCCAGTTTTGTCTAGAATTCCATGCACTCCATAAAAGACTGAATATATAGCGAATGTTTTACTACTAAGAAAGCAAATGTGGTTGCATGTCTTGTGTGATTACAGTTTATCAAGATTTTTTCAGTACAATGAACACACAAGGGGAGAGGTTTGTTAGGAACTTCGTTATGAACAAATGTTCAAGCAGCTTTGTGGTCATGTAAATTGGAATGTATTCCTATAGCTCACCTTGTCATCTTGCTGCTGTCATAGTTGAATTAATCCATTACCATCAATTTCTCTCCTTTGCTCAGGGAGGCTCTTCACTGAGCTGTTACCTTTAGATCAGTTGCATCTTCTGCTTGAATATCACTTCGATTGTTCCACTGTAGTGCCAAAACTTTTTTTGTGCTTTTCTATTTGTTAAACTTAACTCCTGGAAAAGAAACCATATATTCTTCCTGGCAAACTTTCCTGAGGGATGAAGGTATTTGTATTGCAAAACCAAGTCCCCAGCTCCCTACTCGTATTAGGAGGTGGTAGGCGCTCAGTGAAACAATCTGTCCTGCAGTGCCTACATTGCTCTTCTGTGAATTTAGCTTCAGAATATTTCAACCCTATAAGCATGCCCCTACTCTGACCTTCACAAGTAATGTTATCCAATATTTAAACCACATGCATGAGCCTGTAAACTCTTAGGAGACTGGTTAATATCAAAACAAAGGCAAAACCTACACAGAGGCATTTTTTTGAGATATGGAAAATATTTTGGTGGCGGAGGGGATGGTGCAGCTGAAACACAGCAGTAATTGCAGGTATAGGAGCTCTCTTTAGGCCGTTAGCACTACTCACTGCCACATGTTTGCTGCTTGTTTGTTAATGTTGGAATTGAAACATGTAATGCACTGTTCTGAGATTGAGCTTTGGTATCTGAATCTGTAGACTGTATCACCATTATACAGCTTCTACTTCTGCTTTTTTTTATTGGCCCTGTTGAAAATATTTGTTTAAGGATGTCTGTCTACTCCAGAACAAGAAGAACATTCATGATCTGGAAAAGTCTGAAATACAAAGTGGCTTATTCAGTCCTGTGTTACAGAACACACTTGAGAGATATGGAAAAGTAATTTCTCTCCTTTCTGCTGTTGTGTGTTTACACAGCATTGGTGCACACTTAGCTTTAAAGTAGTTTGCTAAGCTGTGGGATAGAAGGTCCTGGAAAAACTGCCTCTTTGAAGAACCATGTTTTAATGGATTAGTTGTTAAGAAGAGTCTCTCAGCTGGACACCCTAATTTAAAAATTCCTTGAATTAATGGGTGCTTCTCACAGGCTGAGAAGTTTGATTTGAATTGCCAGGAAATAAGTTCAAATTATTAGGAAGCAGGTCTTGCATCTTCTTGAGTTTCAAGGAGAAGGTTGAACATGTGAAAAAGCCAGCATACACCTCCTGATGAAGTGCTGTGTGCAGAATCCCCTGTGGTCAGCTGCGTTACACTCAAAGTCACAGTGCTAAAAATCTAGATTCTTAACAGTCATTTGCTCATTCTATAGAAGCCGTTGGAGCAAAGACTTGGGTTATTTTTAGCAAGCTGGGATTAATTACCCCTTCCTTCTCAAGTTTTGTTTGATTGCTGAATCTTGCAGATCCTAAAAAATAAATCGTATGCTGTTCTTAGTTTGATCAAGAAATCTGTCAGCACAGGTTCTGAAAATTTGTTTTGCCAGACAATTTGTTTTCAGTTCACATTGCTTCAGTTTCCTTGATCCCTAATAAAGTAATGATTCTTAGTGTCATGCTACCTCCCTCCAGGTAAACATGAGTTTTCAGTAAAAGCAAAAATCAGGAAACTTGTTGGTTCATATAGTTAGACTAATTTGAAAATTGATTATTTTCTATCTTGTGCTTGAATCCAAATGTCAGATTGTTGATGGCTTATTCTTAAATAGTTTGAGATGAGAACTTTGGGTGGTGTCTTGCTTGTCTTGCAGCAGCACTCTAGTGAGCTCTTGGCATTTCAGAGCAGTGGCTATTAGGTATATTTTCAGCCTCTGTAAAACATGGGAAGGTTCATGAAAAGGCTGCTTTGTTATGAAATGCAGTTTTTATACTCCTGCTGCAGGTATTGATTTCTGAAACTTATGGTAGCATTTGAAACTGTTTAAATAATTTATCTGATCTCAAGTAATCTAACAACTATTTTATTTTTCTTCTACTTTTCATTTCTTTTAGCTGGGATGTGACAGCAAACATAAGAAGAATTGTTGAAACTTGATTTTTCTCCTGGTTTTGGAAAAGTCTAATTTGTGTTTTACTTATAACTCTGTGATTTAATGGGAAAACTGTTCATTGGCCACAGATGACTACTACTGAGAGGCTTTCCGAAATCTGTTTTGGATTACAGAGAGGTAGTAAAAAAAGTGTTATGATGACACTAGTTCCATTTGAGGTTGCTTTTGTCCTAAACAATAATGGGTTTGTTTGGCACTGAGTGCTGCTGTTATGCAAAACAATTGCTCAGTCATCATAGGTCACATGTTCTTTATATGTATTAAACAAAGATGAAAAAGAGCCAGTAATTCGCATCTTTATTTTTGTCAAAGCTTATAACTTTTCCAGTTTTTCAACAAATACAGCTCTCTAAGAAGAAGGGGCAGGGAAATGCACTGTACAGTGCACGAGTTCTGCTCCCCACCAGAAACTGATGAATCCAGAGTGCAAAACTCAGTGGGAGCCCTGCTCCAGTGAGACCCAGGCGTGTACTTAAACTAGGAAATGGTTATTGGAACTAAATTATTTTGCCATTTTTATTTTTAGGTTTGCTGGCATGGGTAATCTCATTAAGGTGCTAACCAGGGACATAGACCACAATGCAGCACATTTTTTCTTGGATTTTGAAAGTAAGTCTCAGCCCTTCACAGCTGGTGCATTTCAAATGGTAACAGTAGGGTTGCTTATACCTGCTGCAGTGAAGGCCAGGGGACTCAGTTGCAAAGTTGAAATCTGAAAGAGTTGCATGTGTTTTTTCTGTTCTTTTTTTTTCTTTTTTCCCCTCCAGTAATTGCCAAGCCACCATCATGCTGCTATGTAAATTTTCTTTCTAAATGTGCTTAGTCATTTTGGGTCTCTGTGGTCAGTGATGTCCATCCATCTGCCTGCAAATCAAGTAATCATGAAATGAGAAATTCTGTCAGTATGCCATAGTAATCTGTGCTGAGCAGTTGTTCACTGTAATCCTCTCGTACACAAGAGTGAGTGCTTAATCATTCCTGATCCTGCTTTGGTCATTCATCGTGCAGTTGATGTGCGTTTTTTTAACATCCAAAAGTCCAAAGTGAAACAGACATGTCTGAGTTTCACAGATGTTTTAGGCACCTTGTGTAAAAGATCTGTGGCATATCTCTGTTAGCATTTTCTGCACACTGAAATGGTATATCTTGATGTGGTTTTCTATGATGGCCTTCTGACACAATTATAAGGGCTGACAAATTTAAAGCTCTTTCCTTCTGTTGTCCCGGTTAAAATCTAGCATGGCTAATGCTTTCAAATCTGGTACTTGGCCCTCAAGGCAGTACTCCTGCTCAGGACACTGGTGCTAGGGTGTACTGGGACAGAACAGTCCCTGGCAAAGCCTTTGGTTGGATTCTGTTCCTTTCCCAAAGGGGCAGCTGTGAGGATGTTGGTGACACGGTCACTTCTTACAGGAAAACTGCATAGCTGGAGTCACCAGCTGTGCATCCTCGAGTTGGGCATGTCCCTTCACCTAGCCTGAAGGACGGGTTCATACCTGATGGAACTCTCTGGTCTTTTCCCACTGCTTCAATCAACTACATTTGGGCTGTTCTTTCTTATAAAAAGAAAATTTTCTTTTCTCTCATTCTTGTCTTGGCAGGTACCTTAACATGGGGAACCTTCTAAAAGTTTTGACATGCACAGACCTTGAGCAGGGGCCAAATTTTTTCCTTGATTTTGAAAGTGAGAAGATGATTTTATATATCTATTACTCTTTGCCTGCAGTAGACTGCATTTGTCATGTACTAAATGTATGTTTTCATTTTGCCATCCTTCTAACTGCTTTGCATGCCTGAGCTATGAATAATTGTTCAGCAGACTTTGGTAGAAAGCAATAACCTGTTCTAAAATATCCTCAGGTCCTAAAATGTAAAACCTTTATTTCAGAAAGTGCTTTCAAATTACATTGGACTGCTGAAACCTTGATGTCGTTCTTGTTTTTTAAACCAAAATTCTGACTACTTTTAATCAAAATGTTAAAAATAGTTGTAATTATTTGAAGGCTTACTGAAATTCCAAGGGGATCCATGCTCCTTAAAGGAAGGACTGAAAATGAAACCTGATTCTCGTAACTTCCAGTGTGACTTAATAATGCTGCACACACAGATTGGCTCACAACAGCTATTCATAGCTCCAGCATCATCATGTTAAAGGTCTGTATGTGAACCTTACTGGATCTGGCACTGAAATTTAACCTCGTGCCTTCTTAAAAGGGGGTCTCTATGTGTATAGGGATGAAATTGATTTTGAAAAGAAGAGTCATGTAGCTTGTCTGATCAATGCCAGGTGTTCTAGAAGGTTCACATATGTCAGTATCTCTGCTTTTAGTTTTTGTTGCATGATACAGTATAGCCTAAGAATGGCAGGTAAGTGTTGCTGGCTTCTGCTATGCATGTTTAATTACTTTCTTTTGGGATGTGCTGTTTCTTTACCCAGCTGTACATCAGCAAGCATAAAATAAGGAAATTAATGTTCAAGTACATTTTGACCATGTTATAAAATACAATGGAATAGCATAATAAAAAAATTGATGAAGTATTATGATATGGATAATTTGAGATGCATTATATCTTTTTTTCCCCCTGAATTGTTTTTCAGTTGTTTGATGAAACAGTAGCAGTTGTTTATATTAGTTATAATATGAAATCAAATGCTTGAAGAAATATGTTTTTCCTTCAATGACATTTAAAGTTAAAACTTCTCTAAACCCTTACCCTGTAGTGTTGATTTTTATCACTTGTCTCTTCTGAATTTATTGTTATTGAAAGATGCTAGGCATACAAATTATTCATAAAGGGAAGATTATCAAGGGCCGTGTTCAAAAATCAGAAAGCAAAATTTGTCTAAGACCAAGTCTCACATATCGTCAGAACAGGTAAAATTTAGTGAAGTGAGAGAACTCATCTGTGAGACTGTTGTAGTTGTGAAGCTCCAGCTTAATCTGCAAATATTGAAAATTTAATTGTAATAAATGAAATTCAAGTTACCTGGGTAGAAGAGGTGTAGTTCTAAAATAAATTGCAATAAAAATTGCTGGGTTTTTTTCTTTTTAAATATAGATTCTTTAGCTATCAGTTTTGTTTTAAAATGCATGTTTTGAGCATGAACAGGATTTGGCATGAGAGTAAGCAGGTTGCTGACATGAAATGCTTACATATGCAGTCAAATTAAGTGACTTATATTATGGCCGAATTGTTAGAGTGTTCTTTGTTCGTTTTGGACCCTGTTCTGCATTTGTTTCTGCTGCTATACTGTGTATCCATGCTTCTTTCTCCTCTGTTTCAGATAGCTTGCCTTGACAGGATCTTGGCTTTGACACAGCCAAGATCTTTCTTCAAGACTTGGCACTTAATCTTGTGATACTTAATGTTGTGGTTTTGTGTGGAAGGACAAGTAAGCTCTGTATTAAAAACAAATTTGCCAATTCTGTGTTACGCCTGGCCCAATAATAGGCAGTTTGAAGTCTTTTGTTCTTAAGTCCATGTATGTCTTTGGAGTGAGCAGGCTCCTATGTTTCTTGCATAGTACCATAAAGAGCTAAAAACTAATGTTCATAAAGCTTTGTAGTGCTAGAAACTTCAAATTTAGAAAAGTTTTCGATTTCTAACCATTATTTTTCCCCCAGATGTTTATCTTGGTGCTAGATTCCAGTGATTTGTGTGACTATCAGAATCCATGCAAAAAATATGATGAACTGTTGGTTTTTGCTTGCTTCCACACTGGTTAAGCTTATGCCTTCTTTGGTCATTCACTTTACCTATTTGAAACAAATAGTTGTCTTGAATATTCTTCTAAAGTCTGTGCAGTGCCATTAGAACATGAGCAAAGTGCACGGGTCAATATTGTTTACATAAAACAGCCACCTAAAATGTGGGAAACTTACAGCTCAACTTTTACTTTGGTGCCATTACTGTCACAGTTGCAAATCCCTTCCAAATTTACTGATTTGAATAGTAGCTAAAATATAGTGTACTTTGAGATGATGATCTCACACTAGCGCTGACAGTATCCTGCATTATCTCCAGAGAACTTGGCCAGGTTTCAGGGGAGCCACAGAGACAGCATTCTCCATAGTAATGCCAACAGAGATGAATAAATTATTTCATCTCCAGCAGTCTGGCTTTTTTTTTTTTCCAGTGTTTGTGAGTTTTGTCCCAGACAGTTTCAGATGACTTGATGTGTTCTTTCCTGGGAAAAATCTCAGTTTAAATAGTTTACTGTGCAGTGTAAACTTTTAACCCCAAATTTCTCTCTCTACTAGTTCTGTAGGCTAGCCAAATATTATTTTAATAGTCACTAAATGTGTGTGTTCCCTGCATGCAATATGTTGTCTCACTTTTGTAGTATTTAGTTCACATAACAGTGTTTGTATATTGTTTCAAGTCTCCTCTTCTGTCTCTAATACATTACTGTGTGAGCATTCTGAACTCTAAATATATATTGCATCTAGTACAGTAATATTCTGATTAAATTTAAAATTAATTTAAAGATGAACTCCCCATTTACTTGCAGAACCTCAGTCTTCTTTTTTCTTACTATTGGATTAAAAATAGTACAGTTGCCCTGAATAAGCAGGAGTCAGCTCCTGTGGCCACAATATCAAGCCTCGGAGCATCTCAGTGAGCTGTGCTGTGCTTACTGGGTTTGTTCGTTCTATGGAAAGCATTGCTGATAAAGGCACAGCCGTGTTGTAACACTGTAGCAGGAACTTAAATGGACAGGGGAGAAAGGAAATCCATGAAATGGTGTACCTCCTTCAGCCTCCTGTTTGGACGCCTGGCACTGCTGGCTGCTGGTTTTTTAGCTGCCAAGAGTCTCCAGAAGTACAACTCCTTTCCTGCTCAGTGTGCTCCACACTGGGGAAAAGGAGTTCCTCAATTAGTGATTCTCAAGTGAAGGTCTTGTAGCTCGAGTCCTCAGGTACACACTGAGGGATGCTATTCCCATAACGTGGGAATGCTGCCTCTATCTACTCAAGATGATAACAGTGCTTAGGAAGAGGGACCTCTCCCTCGTTATTCCCTGTGATGGGCTTTCAGAATACAGTGCCCTGACCAGCACTGGGAAGCAAATAAACCAATTTTGCTCTGGGTCAGCCAGCATTAGGCCCTGAAGATTTTTTATGTCATGCCTTTTAACCCTATCCTAATAACATCTTAAATGTTTTGTGAAGGGATTGTAAAATAATTTAAATTTTCTTTTTAAATTTGAGCTCTCTTTTAGAGATGGCAGAGGAAGGAGTTGGAACAAATCAAGTTTACAGATTTCTTTTATTGGAGAGGACTAGGTTGACTGAAAATGAAATACATACCAGAAGAAATAACTCAGTACCTACTTGGTTTTAAAACAGATTGATATTTAGAAGTTTATAATAATCAAAACAAACAAGCAAACAAAAAAAAAAGCCCCACCACCCCAACAAATTAAGTATCAACCATTTTTTTAAGTTTCCTGGAACATTTTAGGGAAATGAAATATAGTAGTTGGCTGATTACATCCTACACTAAGAGAGGTGATGATGGTGTTGATTTGCCTGGCCAGCTGTCCAGTGAAGACCACTAAATTTGTATCTGGAAGATGATTTTCATTTCTAAACATGGAAGGTCATAGTACTACAGGTGTTCTGCTCACTGGTGGGTTTTGAAATGAGTAGCAGGAGTTCTTGTGGGCCTTCTGCTCTGCCCCTTCCAGTGTTGAAAAATGAGCTCTCCTTGCTACACAGGGTAAAGAAAAAAAATGGCATGAAAAATTAAATAGGCAGGAGATGTTCTCAGTGTGAGACGATCCAAGTGACAAGTCTTGATTGCATTATTTAACAACACAATCTGGAATGCTACGTCTTAGTCTGTATTTCACTGTAGCATTTCATGTTCGTGCATGAACTGCTGCCAGTCAACTGGTGCTTCCCTGTCTGCTCTTTTCCCTCATTTTTTGTCTTCATTTCTTACAGCAGTCTTCAGCAGCTTTCAAAATTATGTGACCTTTGTGATGATCTGAAAAGCACTGGCCACTTTTACTCGATGCCTAATCAATGTGGTGCTCTTTTATTTATTTATTTTTAAAGGAGTGACCAGTTTCTTTTTAACTTTTGCTAATTCTTGATGTTTCTCAAAATGTCAGTTAAACTGTTGCAAGGTCTACATATAGGCATATTTGTTAATAACGTCCACTCTTTATGCATTAAACTATAAAAATAAGAGGTGTTATGCAAAAATTACAGCAATTTCCAGACAGGCAATGTATGTGAAATCTGTTTTCTCCTAATAAAAACTTTGTTTTCGCTTGTGTTTTTCTAGTGTGTAACACTAAGATACTGTGGGAGTTTTGTTTCAAATGTAAAGATGTACCTAACTTCCATGGGAAGTTGTACATATAGATCATGGAAAAAAGACTTCTAAAAAGACATTTTCCAGACTCTTCAAACAGCACAAAGTCATGAGGATATATTGTCCTTAGATAGCTTTTGTTTGTCCCTATAAATAAGAATCTATTGTTAATACCCTGATTTTTGGCATTGGAAATGATGGACTAAAATACAATGATATTTATTCCATAGCATATTCTGCCCATGTTAACAGAGAAATGTTTTTTTTTTTTTTTTACAAGAGCTTCAGTAACGAACAATTATTTTTTTAAATATGAGTCTAAAAGGAGCTAACCTTATAGCTTCCATGAGAATTTTAAAAGAAAAAATTTTGTTTCAGGTAAACCATGTTTACGATACTTGCACTAGGTGATTGTTTTTAAAGGTTAAAACCTTTTGTTGATTCTTCTCAAAACATAGTTCTTATGGAATCACATTTCTTTAAAAAGGTACATGTAGCTTTTTGAAATTATGACCTGATATACTTTTGGGAAGTCCTTAGCTAATTAGAAAAAAATGGGAGACAGCTTATATCTTTAAAGATGGGACAAAAAAAAAAGCCCTACACAAACTCACACTAGATCTTTTTGTTCTCAGCTCTGCTTGTGCAATAAGTGCAATAAAGAATATGTTTTGAGAATTAAATATATTTAGAAATAAAAAATACAGCTCCTTTCTCAACCATTTAAAGATGAGGCGGACAAGATGGAAAATAATCTGGTGCAGTGTTTCTAGATAACAGTAAGCATGGACACCTCCTGTGCTGTCTGCAGTGAGTGTGTCCTTTGAGTGTTTATCTAAGTTTCTTCCAGCCTCTACTGCACCCCAAGGTGATATTATATGATAGTCATAAATACAACTCATCAGGATTTCTTCTCATAACTCAGTTTTAAATAAATCAAGAAGATAGAATCCAGGTGAATTTCTGGGATGGTAAATGAAGAGGCTACTAAAATGAATACACTTAGTTTCTTGGAGTTCCTTATACCTTGTAGTAGCTCCTCAGAGAATGAAAATTCTTGATGAGTTGCTGCATGAAGAACTTGTCCCGTAGGTGATGGTGTGCCTATTGAATTCCATATTGTTGTTAAAAATAAATATATATACATTTAATATGTTCTGCTGTTTAGATGCCCAACCTACAGAATCTGAAAAGGAAATTTATAATCAGGTGAATGTAGTGTTAAAGGATGCAGAAGGAATACTGGAAGACTTGCAGTCATATAGAGGAGCTGGCCATGAAATACGAGAGGTGAGCTAGAGCGTTACAATTGTGTCCAACCTGTGGTTGTTCATTGTCTGATCGTAACCAAATACTGCTGGGGTTTAACTTTGCTTGCAGGAGCTGTTTCGGTAGAGCATGTTGTCTATGCAAATCACTGTCCTGAATTTCTGCTCTGGAATGGTTCTTTTTAACAGCAAAACAGATGTTGCTTGTTTCAATCATATTAATCCACATATGTAGTAGCAAATGATGCTTCTCAGAGTTTTTAGGGAATTGTTGATATTGATCTTTCTTTGTATTCCCACATGTGCTCTTTTCGAGTTAATAGTGAATTTGGAAAGAGCGTGGTGTGACTACAGTGCAATACTGAGTAGTGTTGGCATCCTCTTGTGTGGTAACTGGAGAAGCCTGGTTTGGTAATCCTAACACAAAAGGCATCTCATTTTTGATACCTTTTAATTGGCTTTTATTTACTAAAGTAAATGTTTGGAACAGAAGCAAAGTCCCTGTACAGAACGTCACTCAGTTTTTCCTTTGTTTAAGAAAGGGTGGGATAAATGCTCTCCCAACCTCCTTTCTTTCTTCCTCACACGCAGCAATGGGGGCTGCTTTGCTCCTGAAGGAAGGAGTTACTCACTGTAACATACCCTTAAGACATAGTATTAGATAGGAGGAGTGTCTGCTCACTCCAGATGAAGTGAGATACTCAGAGCCATTCAGCTTTGAGAGTTTTTCTTCAAGGCATTCATAAGGTAGGTTTAAGAAGGATAACTGTGTCACACAAAACCCTTAGGAGGGGAGATACCTTACTTGTTCTTCAAGGAAGGAGCGTGTTCAGGGACAGGCTGTAGGATCAGGCAGAAATGTGTGCTTGCAGATCCCATGGAGAAAGAAGAGATACTCCTCTGAGAGGAGGCAGAATGGCAGGAAGGAAACCTTCTAGGACCAGAGAGGACTGTGCTGCAACCCACAGCCCAGGGTTGACTGAAACAGTTTTTGTAATCAAGAACTTGACAGTGAAAATGCTGCAGGAGAGTTATGAGCATTTTCTTTGTGTTAGTACATTTTCAGTTGCTAACTGGAGAGGTTGAATTTAAGGTATTCTGTGTCTGGGAAGTTTACTGTAAAGACTGAGTCCATAAATACATCCCTCAAAGCTGTGGTATACATCATGTCCTGGTGGTGCTTTATGTTGTTGATTATGCTTAAATGTTCCTACTGTAATATTTAGCCTGAATTTCACAGCAATTTTTTTCTTTGCAAATTTGGGAATTAGTGATAGATACCAACATTAGGATAAGGCTTTAATCACTAAATATTTTTGCTTGGAGTAACCACAATAAAGTTGTTAATTTTAATTAACTAGATCTGGTTATGTAAATTTTCTTATCTGAGTAACTTGATTTTTAACCATTTCTTTATACTCTCTCCAAGCTGTTTTCCTGTTCAGGATGCTTACTTTCAACACAATTATTTAGACCTTTTTGGAACAGACATGGGTTAGTACATGCTTGTCTCTCAACTGAAAACTTCTTAGTAGGTAGATTTTTAATTATTAGCTCTTCAAACAATTGTCCTGCATAGGTGTTTTGGTTTTTTTGTGTTTTGTTGTTTGGGGTTGTTTTGTCAGCAGTGCATCATTTATTCCCAATCTAAGCATACTTACCTTCTCTCTCTTTCTATTTTAAGGCAATACAGCATCCAAATGATGAGAAGCTGCAAGAGAAGGCATGGGGTGCAGTTGTTCCACTAGTAGGCAAACTAAAGAAATTCTATGAATTTTCTCAAAGACTAGGTAGGTGGAAAGGTGTTAACTAAAGGGGTTTTTTGTCCTCATTAATTCGTATATTTGGCATGTTCGGATGTGATCACATCTAGGTCAACTCCTTAGTGGAAAAAAGCTCATATTGCATAGATTCCTCCCATACACTGGATTGGCTAACAGCCAACTTGCTCCAGTGGATACCTGAGAGGAGAGAGAGATTGGGAGCATACTTGTTTCTCTTCGTGTACTCCTTTAGTAACTCTGGAAAGCAGTAACTAGCTGACTGACTGGAAATTAATGGACTAAATAATCAGGAATTAATTCTGTCTGTGTTTTTGATACTAAGAGTACTTAAAAGAGACTGTATTATTCCTCCCTAAACACCAGAAATAATTTAATCTGTGGAAATGCCTGGTCTTGGTTCATGCAGATGCAATATTTGAGATGGTGCTTCATGCCTCTTCTGAAACTCACTGATGTGGTGGCTGAACTGCTAAAACCTATTAGACTTGTTTTTTCACCAGCTTTCTGTTGTTACCTCATTTTTAATCAAATTTCTTAACATAGCTTGTAAAAAATGTGTTTAAAACCTGGAAACTTAGTGCAGGCAAGTTCTGCTTTGTTAAATGGGTGAGGTATTTTTGTCAAGAAGATGAACAGGAAGTTAGATTGTAAGTTTATCTTGAATAAGATGTGACTTGTGCTTATAGTTATGTGCCTCTTGAATTCTGTCTTCTCGTAAAGGCTGAAGTCTGCTAACACAGGTTATTAAAATGTGTTTTACACAAGTATTGCAGACAAAGCTTGAGTAAAACTTTTCAAGAAAGTTTTCTGGTGGGTGTCAGTGCTGATGAGACCTGGTCTGTACAGCAATTTGTAGGTAAATATGACAGCAGTGACACATCTGTCAATCACCAAGCAATCAGTCAAGCCCCCTTATTATTAATCACCATGTATTTTGACAGATGTATGTTTTAAGTCTAGCATGCAGAATATCAGCCAGCACTGATACAAGAAGCAGGTGCAGTTGTATATTGCAAAATCCTCTCCTGTCATTGCAGAGGCAGGACTGCGAGGCCTGCTGGGAGCCCTGACGAGCACTCCATATTCCCCAACACAACACCTGGAGCGAGAGCAGGCTCTTGCTAAGCAATTTGCAGAAATTCTTCACTTTACACTCCGATTTGATGAGCTCAAGGTAAGAGCTGGTAATCAGAAAGGCTGGAAAAAGAAGCTGAGTCTGTTTAGTGAAGCAGTCCGGGTTGTGTTCCGTTCTGGAATAGAATGTGCAGTGGATACTCAAATATCCAATATGCTTGGCTTGTTCTCGTGACCTAGAGTTAGATTAAACTGGAAAGCAGATGAAATATCCTATTAGCTTTAGGGACTTGTTGTATTTCAGTTCATATTAATCATGTTTCTTCACCCAAATTTGGCATATCTCTTGGGATAATGCTGCTGCTTTTAGCTTGTGTGCACCCATAGTCCAGTTATTTTCTTGCTAATGTGCAAAGAACTAAGCTGAAATATTAATTAATTTGCTGATCTGATCCTTGGAGTCAAATTAGCAAAGCAATTTTTTTCAACCTACTAATTTCCAGCTTCTATTTAGAAGACTGCTCCTTTTCTCATTCTTGTTAGAGCTTGTTCTGAATCTGAGAAACCAGAAAGCTTTATGTTGTGCTTCCCAGTTCCTAACATGTCACAGGCCTTTTTGCTTCAGGAAGTTGAATATTTTCTTGTTGGGTATATTATATTTTATGAAAACTTGTCCTAATATTTTTCTTGAATTTGTCACAACTGTCTTGGTTCCGTATCTACATAGATGACAAATCCTGCTATACAGAATGACTTCAGCTACTATAGAAGAACTCTGAGCCGCATGAGGATTAACAATGTCCCAGTAGGTAACCCTTGGATGAGATGAAATGTAATCTTCTGCTACCACCTCTCTTCTCCATGTACAGAACAACTAAACCCTTCCTTCTGTTTTTTAGGCAGAGGGAGAAAATGAAGTAAATAATGAGTTGGCAAACAGAATGTCTTTATTTTACGCTGAAGCGACGCCAATGTTGAAAACCTTAAGTGATGCCACAACAAAGTTTGTGTCAGAGGTAAGAGTATAAATGTATGGCTTGGATAATGTGCTTCAGAGCACTGCAGGGCCAGACATAATGGGGAACATAACTTCCACCAGGCCTAATCTGGCATCTAGAAATAAAACTTGGGGTTTGAATAAATGTAACATGTCTTTCCCAGATGCTGTAGGGTTAGGAGCTCCATCCAGGCACTTTGTGTGTGCATTGCCAAAAGTTAATGGATAGTGTCACATCAGTAGTGATGGCTTTCCTCAAAGAGGGAGGTGGGACAGGTAAGTATTTTGCCTGCGCTGTGGTGGTGATTTAGAGCAGAAATTTCAGAAAATTGAAAGGGAAACGGCTTGATTCTCTGTGCTTGAAAGAGGGAATGGAATTGAAATGTACCTTCCTTTTCTCCTTCCCAAGACTCTCTTGTTACACTGTGTAAAGTCAAGTATACTGCATTATTGCAATAGGGAGGAGGAACCTGAACTGGAAAAGTATTTCAACATTTTGAGACATCTCTATTTATCCTTGACTACCTAAATAAATATTGGTTGTAAAATCCAGTCACTACAAGTATTGTGCTTGCCTTCTGGGAACCATGATGATTTTTGGCTTACATGCAAAAAATGCACACTATTTCTTAGTAAAAAATAATTGTACATTACATAATTAATACAAAGTGACATTTATCTTTTAATGGTTTTTTCCCTGAGTTCTGCTTTATGCTTGAAATGCCTTAAGAAAATTGTCCTCTTATTTTATATTTCCTTGTGATGTTTATCTGCAACAATTTTGAGTTTTACTATTACAGCAGGTGAATTTATTTTGCTATAGAAATTTTTGTCTTTGTAGGAGTAGGTTAGATGATTCCTTCAAAGCTTTCCAAAAGTCAGCTATGTTAATGGTGTAGTTTTTTGACTACAAACAAGCAGGCAAAACTATGGGGTAGCCTTTCCTCTGTAAATTGCTAATCTATATGGTAACATTTAAAAAAATAAAAATTCAAGACTACCTGACTTACCGTAGTTGTGTTGATGTTTTTAATTGCTCCACATTGCCATGCCAGCAGATAACTGATTTGACTTAGGTTTTGTAGTATAATATTTCACAGTAATTGAATTGTAAACTGTTAATCTTCTTTTGCAGAATAAAAATTTACCGATAGAGAATACAACAGACTGCTTAAGCACCATGGCGAGTGTGTGCAGGGTCATGCTGGAAACCCCGTGAGTACAAACAGTGCTTGGGTTGGGTTTGAGTCATCTCTCTATTTCAGACCTGACTTGTGATGCATGAAGTGAAAGAAATATAATTGGGGTAATTAGGAACTATGGTGTTTCCTTTTTACCAGCCTAGTTGTTTACCTTGACGTGAAACCACCTTGTCTCATTTCGCCAGCCCTGCAAATCATGTGGTCTACTTTTCTGAACACATTAATATTTAAAAATAGAATGGCTATGGAAGCTAGGCAGCCTCTTGGCACTCTTTATAAGTGGTTTTCTCATGTATAATTCAGAGAAATAGACTATTTGAGCATGATTGCCTAGGGCCTCCTGAAAGAGGGGCTATGGGCAATGCAGGGGATGGTACATCCTTGTGGGCTGGCCTGGCTGATGGCTCTAACAAAATGACAGTGCTCCTCTCAGGGGAATTAAGAGACAACTTCTAGGCATGAAGGCAGTCAGTTGTCTACTGTGTATTTGAGAGGCACTGGGAGTATGACCAAAGTCAAACTAAACTTTGATTTTTTTTTTTATCTGTTTCTTCTGTGTTCAAAATAGTTTTCTATAGGTAAAATTATTTGGGCATGAGCTATGTCTTTTTAAATAAATTTCTGTCCAAATACCACAGGACGTTTGTTTTGGAGTACATTAAGGTCTCCAAGCATTTATATTCTTACTCTTCTTAGGAAGAGACTGTTCCATTTTAAAAAGTAATCAAATGTTATCCATTAGCCTGCCTTTTTTTCTTCTAAGTCAGAAGTTTGGATGTGTATTAGAAGGTGGCAGGGAAAAATGTAAGAAGCATTGGAGACAAAGTTAGTATGTATTGTTTTGATCTTTTTCGTCTCTGAAAAAACCCAAACGGTGTAGCAGCAGGATCCTGGTTTAGGTGTGAGATTTTTTATTAATCTTCAGGTAACTTTCTAAACAGTCATCTGGCTTTTGGCATGTTATTGAAAAGAATGAAGAAAACTCTCAAAAGTTTGCGGTTGGTGGATTTGGTTGGGTTGGTTTGTTTGTTTTTTCTCTGAGGATTTATGGTAGAACTTTTGTCTTTAATCTCATTTTGGGGGCTACTAGTACATACTGTTACCTTGTGTTTCATAGATAATAACTTGTGGTTTTGAATTACAGTGAATATAGAAGCAGGTTTACAAATGAGGAAACAGTATCATTCTGTCTGAGGGTAATGGTGGGTGTCATCATACTCTATGACCACGTGCATCCAGTGGGCGCTTTTGCCAAAACTTCAAAAATTGATGTAAGTTTACTGTTGCTAAATAATCTCCCGAGTATTTAAATTCTGTGTAGGCTCCTTTTCTGTCTTCCAGGTTCTAGTAGCAGATGTATACACTGGGTTGGTGCTAAACAGGTAGCTGTGAGCAAAAATATATAATTAAGTAGTGAGAAATACAAACTAGGCCTTCGGACATGTAAGTGGGTCATGAAAAATCTGTTTTTATATCATTTAGGTAGTGTCTAGAAATACTTGTAAACAGTGCTTGTGTTGAAAGATCTGGATCAGAAATGTAATGGCTGAATGTAATAATTCTGTAATTAGTGGATTTATGATAAACATATATTTTTGCTCACGGTTCTTTTTTTTTTAATGTTGATAAAGCAGATTTTGACATGAAAGTTGCATTGTCTAGAGTTATCATAGAATGGTTTGGGTTGAAAGAGACCTTAAAGGTAATCCAGTTCCAGCCCCGCTGCCATGGGCAGGGACACCTTCCACCTAGACCAGGTTGCTTAAGGCCCTGTCCAACCTGGCCTTAAACACTTCCAGGGCTGTGTCAGCCACAAGGTTCAAAGTCATTCTCCCTCATCTTATCACTCCATGCCCTTGTAAAATGTTTCTTTCCAGCTCTCTTGTAGCCCCCTTTATGTACTGGAAGGTGCTCTGAGGTCTCCCCAGAGCCTTCTCTTCTCCAGGCTGAACAGCCCCAATTCTCTCAGCCTTTCCTCACAGGAGAGGTGCTCCAGCCCTCTGATCATCTTTGTGACCCTCCTCTGGACTCCCTCTGGCAGGTTCATGTCACTCTTCTGCTGGGGACACCAGAGCTGGGCCAGGTGGGGTCTTACAAGAGCAGTGCAGAGGTGGAGAATCACCTCCCTCACCCTGCTGGCCACATTTCTTTCACTGCAGCCCAGGACACATTTGGCTTTCTGGACTGCCAGAGCACATTGCTGGGTCATGTTGAACTTCTCATCCACCAATACCGCCAAGTCCTTCTCCTCAGGGCTGCTCCCAGTCCATTCTCCACCCAGCCTGTATTTGTGCTTGGGATGCCCTGACCCACGTGCAGGACCTTGCACTTGGACTTGTTGAGCCTCATGAGGTTCTCAGGTCCCACCTCTCCAGCCTGTCCAGGTCCCTCTGGATGCCATCCCTCCCCTCCAGAGTGTCAATCACACCACACAGCTTGGTGTCACCATCAAAGTTGCTGAGGGTGCGCTGATGCAGCTTTTTAAGTAGCTAAGCCAGTCTGTCATAGGAAAATGTAATACTGAAAGCTTAATTCCTTTCTAATACCCAGAAAATGTCTTTACACTACTACTATTTTAAAATACTTATTTTTGATCTTTGACAAACTGAATACAAAACATTCCTGTAAACTCAGAAGGTATTAGCATGGAAAAAACTGTAATTTTTTTAACTCCTAGATGAAAGGATGCATCAAAGTTCTTAAAGACCAGCCTCCTAACAGTGTAGAAGGCCTTCTAAATGCTCTCAGGTACTCCTTTTTGTTTCTTGGAGGTTTTTTTAATGTTTTCATGTGAGTTTTCATGAATTGTCGAGGGCATTTTCTTTACAGCAAACTATTCAGTGACTCTTACAGGGAAAGGTGAATGTTATTATTGCAGGCTTTTCTTCCAGTGTGTCTTGAGACAAGGATGTATGAAGAAGCCTCTGGGTTTCAAACAGGGTCGTGAACTTGCAATTGTTCATCCTAAGATAACTTTTTCCATGCATACAGGTTAAGAATGAGTCAGTATGGCATGGTAAGTAACTAGAAAATGTTCCTTTTCAGAAAGTACTCAAGGCACGAGTCTCTGTGTTCTGCTACAGAATAGATGAGACAAGAATTTGCCACATTAATTGGAGAAGTAAAGAAAAATTAATAATGCAGTATATTAATCTAAAACCTGCTAATTTGGGTCATAAAGCTGTATCTATAGCCAGTAACATGTTCTTTGCGTGGGTGTCCAGCGTTAGAGGAGTGGCAAAAAATGCCAAAATGTGATAGGCAGATGGAGTCTTTGTTTTTGTCCTTACTTGGAAAAATATCATTCCTTTGGTAACAAATAACTGTAACTACTACTGTGTTGTTACTCATGCACTTGCTTGGAATGCAGAAGCTTTAGTTTGTCTTGCCTGAAAGTGTCCAGTTGTGATTTGTTTTCCTTATCGGTAGTGAAACTGCTTTAATTTCATTTGCTCTCTTTTTATTTTTTGTGTTATGATGTGGTTAGTAGTGAAATAATGTGGTATTGTAGGTGGGTTCTTTTGCAAAGTCGTTTCAGATTATTAGTTAAAATTAAAAAATATCCATGCCTAATTTGAAACTTTGTGATTATTTTTATGCTAAAATCATGCTCATCTCTGAACTTCATGTACATGATCAGTCTTTGAGATGGTGATCAGTAAAAACACAGGCTTCCAGAGGGAAAATGCTGTGTTATTATGTATTTTCTGACTAGTTTATTGTGATTGCAGATGCAATGATCACCAGTCTTTACTAGTACTCCATTTTTTCTCATCATTGTTGACATCATGAAAGTACATGGAAGGTGTAGTTTGGGTTCTCACTGCACTGAGCAGTGACATTAACTTTTGTTTAATTACACAACCACATTTAACTTCATGGTTAGCAGTGTAAATCCAGTCCCCGCTCTCAAGCTCTCCTTTCCCTGCTCCAACTCTTTCCATGCATGGATGCTGTAACAGTCCTGGTTTTGTACATTTGATTGCTCACCTGAGCAATCAAGATATTTAAATCTTTTCTAAACCCCATTTGGAATTGTTAGGAAGAGATGCAGAGGTGAGCTGCTGTGTGCCTGTGTGATGGAAACAGGTTCAAGATGCTGTCGTGACAAATTAAGTCCAAATCTAAGTCTTTGATTCTGGAAGAGTGAGAAGTTCTCTTGTTTTCCCAAGAGACACTTAATATATTTCAAAAGCAAATGGTGGTATGGATTTTGGAGGAAGGTCATCTCTTTGTAATTTCAAATTCATCTGAGT
The DNA here is from genome assembly GCA_013397815.1 of Aleadryas rufinucha. Classification (NCBI taxonomy): domain Eukaryota; kingdom Metazoa; phylum Chordata; class Aves; order Passeriformes; genus Aleadryas; species Aleadryas rufinucha. Next base: position 733,183 of record VZTH01014991.1, on the reverse strand, counting down.
ATTGTAATCATGTTCAGCTTCTTCACATGGGCAGAATACCAAGTGCAATAACTTTTCAGGATTTCAGAAAACCCTAGGCTGCATGTTTGTTGAAAGTATAAATTACCAAAAAGTGCTGAAATCTACAGTGTTCTTAAATTTCCAACCTAAAAAGTCATTATATATTTATCAAGCGAACAAGTGAAATAGTACTGCAGTTGTGGATAACAATGAAAGTGCTAATTTAACATGTTAAATTTAAATTACGAAAGAAGTTTTAGCTTTTAGATTAGTTAGGAAGGAACGTCAGGGAAATTAATCATACAAAAAGCCTGCAATGAGGATATCTTTTAAAGATAGAGATAGCTCATTTTTTTATAGTGATTTAAAAACATGCTCTTGTCCGAGAGAATTCTGAAAGGGGAAGGAGCTGAAATAAGCACATGTATGCTCTGTAGTTCTAGCAGCACAGTCACTTAACTAAGCAGGAAATTAAGCTGAAAAGTGGTTAAATCCATTGTCTTTGAGGGATCTTAGAAAGGTTTGGTCACTGGCAGTTTTGAAGAAAAGTTTCTGAAGCTGTTTTATTTGAAGATGTTTCCTGTGGACAGAGCCCTCAGTGTTAGTCTGATGGATAATTACCTGTCACAAGTGGTACTGTGAGTTTACTACGAAAGCCAATGTCCAGCTCAGGCTTATTTTGAGCTCCCCTTGGTGCAAGGCTGCTGGGTTATAATTCTGATTGATAATAGCATTTTCTGATCAAAATGTTTGATTTGTGTTCTCAGTGACCATGGAGTGGGTGATGATCCATGGCTGAGGGTTTTGCTCTGGTATAGTCAGGCTGAGCCATAAACAAAGAAATTACACATTTGTAAGCTAAAGCGCAATAGCATTTATGCTCATCTTGACTTTATTTCTGTGTTTAGGTACACAACAAAGCATTTGAATGATGAGACTACCTCCAAGCAAATTAAATCCATGTTGCAATAACAATTACCTGGAATTCGCACCTGCTGTAGACAGTATTCTGCAATGACTGAGATGCACAGATTTTTTTTTTTTAGTGATTGCAACTACTATCTCGTTCATTCTTGCTTTTTATTTTCTCTCTTCCTGTTTACCTTTTTTTTAATCACTTTCTTGTACCTAAGTAAGCTCAGACTTCTTTTCTGTGCCAAATCAATGAAAATTATCAATTCTGGAAAGTATTTCTACTTTTCAGAATAGCCATCCTAAGTGGCAGCTAATTATGCGTTGCATTTGGATTTCTCTGTACTGGGGAAAGATTTGTGACTTGAACTAAATATTTTTAAACTTGTGGTTTTTTTCTTTTTTTGAAAAACTAATATTTAATATTGCTTCTTCTGCATGGCAAGACTGCCTACTTCTGCTATTTAAAAATCCCTTGATGACTTCATTTTCTATTGCAGCTTATTTTCATGTGCAACCATGAGGAAACTAAAAGCAGATTTGTTTAAATTAACTGTGTTTGTACAAAATGGTACCCAACACAAAAGTTTTTTTAAATGAGTAAAAACTGTTTTGTTTAAAAGTTACGTTTGCATTTTGACTCATTTTTGTAAGGATGTATGTTGTATGTTTAACCTTTAATAACTAACGTTAAACTGTGGTGTGTGCGTAGCAAAATTACGTATGCATGTTCATGTCAAATGATTGGCTGTGGATAAGATAATAAAATCAGCTTTCATTTTTCTAAGTGTGGTTTGATTTACCAGTATTTTGAGTGAGATGTCTTCGTGCTCTTTGGATTTTTACAAAAAAATAAATTTATAAATTTTATATAGTGAAAACTCTGCTGTTTCATTACCAGTAACCAGTTGCCTAATCCACTGATTTAAGCCTAGTATATTTTAGAGTTCTTGCTCTCCACTCTGTGCTGCTTCCCTGTCTCCAGAATTATTACTCAGATAGGGTTTGTGGTGAGGAACTTGGTGCAATTCATATGGATCCCAGTGGAGATTGCTGAAGAACCTGCACCTGGGCTACCCATGCCACCTCCTCAGTACAGCCATCAGAAATGACACTGCAGATCAGGATCTTTCCATACCAGGGTTTGGGAGATGAACTCCCCTCTCTCTGTGCTGGTGTGTACTCTTATGGATCTAAGTATTTGTACTATGTAAAATCTGAATAGTCACAGCATACTAAATAATGTTTCTTCTTTGGGTAACAATTTATAGCAACAAATCTTGCGTAGGTTGGTGAAGAAATTAAAGCTCTTTTGGGATGGAAAGGATTGAAGGGAAAAACATAGAGCCCTTCTAAAGGACCTTGGCAGGTTGGAGAGATCAGCAGAGAGGAACTGTCTGAAATTCAGCAAAGGCAAATGCAGGGTACTGCACCTGGTGGGGAACAACCCCAGGCACCAGCACAGGCTGGGGGCTGACCTGCTGGAAAGCAGCTCTGTGGAGAAGGACCTGGGGTCCTGGTGGACAACAAGCTGTCCATGAGCCAGCAGTGCCCTGGGGGCCAAGAAGGCCAAAGGTATCCTGGGATCCATCAGGAGGAGCATTTCCATCAGGTCAGGGAGGTGATCTTGCTCCTCTGATGAGCCTTGGCAAGGCCTCACCTGGAGTGATGTCTCCAGTTCTGGTCTCCTCAGGGCAAGGCAGACATGGAGCTCCTGGGTCCAGCATAGGGACTGGAGCATTATGAGGAAAGGCTGAGGGAACTGGGTCTCTTCAGCCTGAAGAAGAGACGACTGATAGGGACCTCATCAATGTCTGTCAGTGTCTAAAGGGAGGTGTCAGAGGATGGACCAGGCTCTGCTCAGTGGTGCCCAGCAATAGGACAAGAGGCAACGGGCAGAAACTGATGCACAGGGAGTTCCACCTGAGTGTGAGAAAGAACTTACTGTGCAGTGACTGAGCACTGGAATAGAGTGTCCAGGGAGGGTGTGGAGTCTCCTTCACTGGACATATCCAAGAACTGTCTCGATGTGATCCTATGCCATGTGCTCTGGGATGGCCCTGCTTGAGCAGGGAGGTTGGACCAGATGACCCGCTGTGGTCCCTTCCAGCCTTAGCCATTGTGGCATTCTGTGAAAACAAGAATTGAGAGTGACTAGAAAACTGGAAAATGGCATGTTTTGCTTCTTGAGCAAACATTAGTGCTCCTCATGTGTGTGGCGCTGTTGTGATTATGTCTAACATGAGTTGTCAGCATTCTGGAAAGGAGGCTTGAAGCCCCTCAGCTTTATTTGGTGAACAAGTAATGTTTTGTAACTGCATAGCATGCTGGCTCCAGGTGGAACGTATCAGTGTGACCGTGCTGGATTTCCTGTGGATACCCCTTCTGCACCATCAAGAAATGTTTTTCTTTTTATCTTTTGTTTGTTTGTTTTGGAAAGGAGAGATCTGCAAAATTTTAAATCATGACACTTGAAGACTTTGGAGGAGGTTCAAGTGTGTATTGTGAGTACCTGTATGTCCATCTCTGTTAGGGCAATACATTTTTTCTTTCCTGCCAAAGCTTAGCCAGTGTTTAGCCAAGGTCTCTGCCACAGAGAAACCAACCCATGTGCTTTGCTGGCCACAGGAATAAAATACTCTTGCTTTGGTATGATACTACTCTAGTCCTTTTGGCAATATCATAGTTGTATCAAGCTGATAAAAGACAAAACTGGATTTGTTTGGGGTTTTTAGAAAGAAAAAGAAATCTTCCCCAGAATCATGTGATTGTTACAAACTGTATACAACCAACCCTGCTGCAGGGATCTGAAAGGGAAACTCTCCTCATCAGTTCATCACCCTGAGGAGAAAATAATAATTTAGTGTCAGCCTTGTTGCTGCAAATACAGTTAAGGAGTAATAATCCCAGGAGGAGCAAATCATGCTCCTGTCCAGTGTTATTTTTTGGAAGTAAAGCTTTCTAAAGGAAACCTAATTTACAGAAAATGGGTTTTAAGCACAACTTGTGTATCTGACAGGTTTTTTACTTCTGATCTCATTGAAAAACACTTGAAACAGTAAATCAGGCCTGAGTGCTGTTGTGGCAAAACCAGCCATACAGCAGATTCCTTCTTTGTCTTGCCTCAATGGCTGCTGACTAAAACAACACAATTTCTTCAGTTGTCTGTTTTGGACAGATCTTCCCTTCTGCTGCCTTGACAGTATCTTTGCTTTAAAACATCGTTGTTCTTGTGGTCTGAGAATAATTGGAGCTTTCCTTTTTTTTCCTCTGGCATTTGTGTTTTGCAGTTTCTCTGCGTACGCAGCTGGGACAGGAGATTATAGAGCTGGCTTGCCTCGGAGTTGGCTGGCCTGCAGCTCCACAAGCTTCCTCACTCATGAGCTTTCCAAGAAAACAGGCTCTTCCAGTGCACCAGGCATCAGCTGTTTGCAGTTTTGAGTTGAAACTGCTGTGTGTTCCTGCTCAAGCTTTGGTGCTTGTTCCTTGCAAAACCACTCTTTAATCTTGCCCACTTCATTTTATCTGTGCTGGTGGACAGGAGAGCAGCTGGCAGGCCCAGCGCTAAGTATTGGCCACTAAGCCTCTATGTGAGTTTTGGGGGAAAATCTGCACTGTTTGGATGGCTCCACCCTGTTGTGTGTGATAGCCTGCAATTTTGGGGGGCTGGGCTGGGTGGTGCTCAATGGTTAAAATAAATGCTATGCTCAAATTAGCCACCCTTCCTGTGCTGGGAGCTGGTGTAACCAGCCTGTAGCTATTGTGGGTGAAAGGCCTTCTCTTTGTAGTGCTGTGTCTGAGTGTAAACACTCTTGCTCCTTTCTTGTGAGCCTCACATTCCAGACACAGATGGGTCTCTGGGGGAAACATCTACAGTGGTGTGTAACAGTAAGGAGGCTGCATGGCTGACAGTGTGTGCCACCCCCAAGCTCTGGAATGGTTCTGCAGTTCTTTAATACCAACCTGCTTGAGTGATGTTGATTTCGGTTCCTTAAATTTCACTTTAAATTATGGAAATGTCTCTCCTAAAAAAGTGTCCTTTCTTGCCCATATCTCCTGTTTATAAACCACATTGGGATTTCACTTTGCCAGAAACGCTGCCTATTTCCATGGAGTTTTATTATGATTGGAGCAGATCTGGAGAGGAAGACCCTGAAATGGCCTTGTTGCATGTGGACTTGGAGCACTCCTGTGCAAACATCTCATTCTGGATGAACTGTCCTCTGGCTGCTTTCTCCTGGCTTGCAAAGCCAATGCCAGCATTTCTTTTGCAGCAGGGATATGATTACTCTTCACACTGCTGCTTTACTAGAAGGCTGCTCATCTTCCTTTTCTTTGGGTTTCTTAAGTTTGGTGTTGTCTTTCTGTCCCTGCAAAGACTTAGACTTGTGAAATAACTAACAAGGAGTAGTCAAGGCAGTTGCTGTGAGTTTATGGTTAGTTGTGGGATTTGAGGAGTGTGTCAGTAGGAAGTTCACTGTGATGTTCCCTGGTGCTGCAAACACATGTAGTCACAAGTCCTGTTGGATGCAGGAGGCATCCTTGAGGGTGCCTTTTTTGGCTGTGGTGATGGTGTTGCTTATTTCTCAAAATCTTGAGAAATACCTCTGTGAAGCAGCTTCTTTTATCAAAACAGAAAACTAGCACTAAATTACCAAGCTGTTTGCTCTTTCTTGCCCTTTTGGTCTTTTTACCAGCCTAAGGAAAGTTTTTTAGCCCTTCTCCCAAGCCCAGTATACTGCCTGCTGGCAGATCAATAGTAGCAGCTCAAGGGCAGTGGAGCAAGGACTGAAGCAATCCCAGTATAAAGTTCATGGTATCAGTTTGCATATGAATTTTGTAATGAATTGCTATCACACAGGATATTTAAAAACTGGATGATTGCAACCAACTTGGTGCCGTGGATCTGGCCAGTGATCTGTTTCCCCCTGTGCTAATGACCCTTTCAGGCTGGTCTCATCCCTCAGTTTTATCACTGTGATAAAGGTGCCTGGACAGGGTTACCTCTTCTGCCAAGGTTACAACAAAGGGCTGTACCTGATGAGCAAATCTAGCCAGGTATAAGCTGGTCTCTTACATCTGTGCAATGCTATGGGCTCTGTCACAGCTGTAGCAGTGAGAAGCAGGCCTGTGTGGGGTTCTTTAGGCCAGTGGTGAAGTTACCAAGCTACTGCAGGTGTGTTACAAGTTACAAGACTTGGCCAAGTGGTAGAATTGAGCTTTCTCAAGGGGATCTGCCAGATTAAACACTGCTCTTTCTGATCTTCTGAACATATACAGGGATACTGCGTGCTGCAGAAAGATGTCAGATAAAGCCGACACTGCTGAATCACTTGAACCCTTGGATGTTTTATTATGTGGATTCACTGCTGTAATTATTTCACCAGCAAATGCTTGAGTGCGGCTGCTAACAGGATACACGGACTTGGTGTGTCATGAACATGCTTCCCGAGGTTGCCCTTGTATGTGAGTAGTCTTGAAGCTCCCAGGGCCACGCTTAAGTGCAGGCTTTCCTCAGTTGCCCTGCTCAGTCATGTCTGTGTTTCACAGCTACAGCTTCACCCAAGACCCTTTGTCTTCCTTTTGAAAGCATTCATCTTACCTGTCTTATATATGGAAGTGTCTTGGTGCTGTCAGTTATCTTCCATGTGCTGCTTAGAAATTATTGAAGACAGGTCCTAGGATGGCTCCTGAGACCTCAGTTTGTGCAAGAGGAGTTGGAGAAATTCAGGAGGTGTATTCGTCTTCTCCCCCTCAGCAGTATGCTGTGAACTGCAGCAGTCTGCTACCCCCTGCAGGCTCCTGCCCCAGGGCCCTGCATTCCCTGCTCATACTTGAGCCCTGTCCCAGAGGCAACACTTTACTGCAGGGATCAGGGATGTCCTTTAGTTGAGGTGAGGAGTTACAAGCACCTGGTGACTGTGATGATGAAGTGAGATATAGGAGTGCTGTGCCCTGCCCTGGTTCCTGCCATGGGGTTCCCTCATTAGAGGTGGCAAATTCCTGTTGATCCCAAGGTCTCCAGAGGAGTGTTTCTGTGCATTCTCCTCTTCCTTGCCATTCAGGGTGTGTCACTGGTGTCCCCATCCTCAGAAGGAGAGAGAGATCCTGCTGCAGGTAACAGAGGTGGCCTCTGTGGTCATGGTAGTCTCAGACAACCCCAAGTCAGAGCTGATCTGGCAAGAACATGTATCTGGCCTGATCTGTGGCCTGACCCATCTCTTCCTTGGATGCAGGCAAGGAAACAACTGAGCTGCTTATTTTATCCTGGCTCCCCATATTCCTGCATTGCGTGATTTCACATGTGCCTATTGTGTCAAAGTGATGCTTGAACATTGGCCAAATGATGGGCCAGTGTCCAGGCTTGGAAAAGGAGTATGTGCACACATCCAGCTCATCCAGTGGGCTGGAAACACACCCATCATGTGAAGGGGCACATGAGATGTGTCCAGTTGCAGGGTGGAGGGAGATGAGATGTTGCAGTATAAAACTGATGTCCCCATAACCAGCTATGTGACCCCTGATCAGCATTGGTGTAATTAAACACAGTGTGGGAGTGTGTTACTGGAACATGTGAGCTTAAGTAATGTGGCCATCCTAACTGTGCTCTTTCTGGCTTTAAAGCAGTTGCCTTTATCATCTTTAGTACCCTTACTGTTGTTTTTAAGGTGATAGACTCTACATTCAGTGCTGTACATCTTTGAAATGACTTGTAGTGCCTGAGAGTGAAATGCCACGTGGAGGTCCAGGCTGGAGATGGTTTCTGTGTGTGGCAGCTGATTGACTGTTCTGGCTAGAAGAATGATGATTTAATGCCGTTAGAAGGAAAGTTGGCTGATGTCATGAGGAGTTTCCTAACACTTCTCTTACACTGATGTAAACATCTTGCAAGAGAAGTAGAAGAGGGTTGTTCCTTGGAAACATTTAATCTGGATTGAATAAAGGGCAGGAGGTGTCCATTAGGAAATTTTACTGCACTGAAGTGGCCCAGACTGACTGACAGGTCTTTTTCATCTTAAATTCAAGTTTGTACTGGAAATTATGTTTATGAGGTGTTTCTGCATAGGCAGTTTGAGGTGTCAAAATCCAGAAGCTGGGAAGCGTTGGACCGAAACATCCTCCACAGAGCATTAATGATAACTGAAAATATAACTTTGGCTGGAATTGCAGAAAGCTTTCTTTTGTATGGCATAAACCAAAAACTGCTCCCAGAAAAGCTGCTGCATGTTGGGAAAAAGAAAGCAGCTGTCCTGAAGATGGCAGTGATGCTCTTCTCAAACAAGCCCTATTTACTGGCTGAGCGCCGCTGCTCTTTCAGAGCGACTGTCCCACCCGCAAACTCTCCGTCCTATAAATTACTGCAATATTACTTTTCCCTTCAAAGACTCAGTGATCCATTGCTCTCTTTATTTTTCTCCCCATTTTGACACATTAACACAACTTGCTTCATGCTCTGGCTTTGCAAATGAGGAGCAATTGAAGCGGGAATGTAATTGCGTGTCTGCTCTCAAGGAGGGAACGCGTTTCAAAACAGAACGGTCCCGGACTCCAAAGTTGTGCCTCTGCTGATCTGCAAGTCTCTAAAGGATTTTGAAATATGCTGTTAATCAAAAGCTAATTAAACATTTTAATTAGTTTTTACAATGTGGGTTTTGTTACAGAAGGCTCTGTTTAGGTCCTTGTCATGGGAAGCTCTTGCTCGGGAAGCAGAGCGGGAGGGTTTCAGTCAGTTGCTTAGCTGAAGGACATTCAACCTCACAGGCACCATCATCTTCAGTGTCTGTCCCTCTTCACCTGTAGCAGGGAGAGCTGTCTCTTGTCAGTGAGGCTTTGGGAATGATGCTGTTCACAGTTCATCAGCTGCTTCCCTCCAGCTGAATGTTGCTCTATACTTGGCCAGCTCACGGTCCCTCCCATGCTTTGGACTCGTATTTACCTTTCAGGTCTGAGCCCTGCTCTCTGCAGCCCCAAACAGCTCCCCAGCACAGGGATGGCTCATCTGGGGCTTGGATCTGGAAACCCTTAAAAGAAAGGTCCAAAGGAAGACCAAGCCCACCCCATCTGCTCTGGGGATAGATTTCTTCTGGAGGCTAGGGGAGCTGGAGATCAGACCACGGGAAATTTCTGTGGTCTGAACCTAGATCAGCATTTCAAGCTATTAGTATGAAGTGCTTTGTGCATCTGTGTGTGTACATCTCTCATCACCTTCTGTGCCGCTCTTGTCAGCACTGTAAGGTTACAATTAAACCTTTGCTGCAGGTAAGGGAGGAGCTGATACTGGGCACTGCAGGTATTTCTTTAGCCTGCTACATCTCCCTCCTACCCCTGGGCTGGGGCTTTTGCTGGATTCTTATTTCCCAAAACTGTTTGGTATTTTTATTTTGTTTTGTGTTTTAAATAATGTCAATAACAGCCACAGCTTGAGACTACATCCAATGCAGGGAAATTTCTGGGGTGTGATTAGCCTGAGGCTGAGAATATCCCACACTCAATTTCTCCCATAAAGGAAGAGTCTAGCTCTCTGAATCTTCACTGCATTTTCGGGTCTGAGCAAGCGGCCAAGGCTGTGCTGAGACGTCCAGAGAGTGACTCGGAGGGGCTGTGTAAGGGGATCGGAATTCGGTCAGTCTGCGCCGCTTCCTCCTCAGCAAGGCATTGGAGATGGAGCAGGGCTGCTGGGGCCAAGCGCTGGGCTGGGTTTTGGGGATGCACTGAGGAGTGGCAGGGGCAGCAGGCACCCTGAGCCCCTCTTCAGACACAGCCTGATGCTTTGATAAACCAAACAGCTCGTGAGCATCAGGGAGCAGGGCTCTGGGCCTCAAACGATGTCTGTGTGACCAAGTCACCGATGAGATTTGAGACACCCTTTCTAAGGAGATTTTTGTGCAAGGATAGCGGGTATGCACGGTGTAGGCTGTAAATGGGGAAAGCAGACAAATTTACATTGCGTGAGTTTCTGGGGATGCTAATGGAACTGTATTTCTTCTTCAGGAGTGATTTGGCCACTCAGCAGTTCTGTCACCTCTTCCAATCAACAGCCTGTTGCCAGAAATGCCCATTTCTCAGCAGGCAAACAATGTCAGTGCTTGCTGAACCTCAGGTTTTAAGCACAAGATTTGGATTTGGGCCAGGAGGAAGGGCTTGTAACTCTTTAGTAGCATCACTGGAAGATCAAAAGCAATTAGGATGCAGACCAAATGCTGCTTCCCACCCCTTCAGTGTCTATTAGTGCTCCTGACCATTAGGTGCCATCTCACAGAGGAGGAATTTTTCAGGAAAATGCAGAAAAATAATTTGAATTTTTCATGGGGCGTCTTGCACAGTGAGCAGCAACACCATGACTGGTGTTGTTAGACTTGCCAAGTCCCACAGGAATAATGCTCCTCTCACTTTTTTATTTTGCTGTCTGAATGCAGACACCAGAGAAGCTCATTAGGCTGCCTCAGTCTGAGTGCAAGTGCTGCAGTGGTCTGTACCAAAGTCAGACCATTGCTCCCATCATTCCAGCTCGTGAGGGGGTGTGCACAGCCCCAGCTGGCACCACTGCTTTGGATAGTGGCAGGGCATGGTGGCATTGTCAATGTGTGTCAGTGCTGCCACTGTACCTGTTGGTCATGGCACTGCCTGGAGTGCTTTGCTTGCCATGCTTTGATCAGCTCCATGGGCTTGGCAGACATTAAAGAAACCTGTCTGCTCCTCCAGTTCAGCTGTGGCTCAGCAAGGCCCCAACAGGAGCCCCAACAGGCTGAGGCTCCCTGCTCTCTGTATTGTGCTGCCTGACCTGCCCAGCTCGGGTATTTCTGTACCTCCTTCTTGCAGAAAGAACACATTCACCCTTGGTGAGACAGTGGCTGTAAATCTGGCACAGCCTGCAGCACGTGGGAGCTCTCACTAGTCCAAAATGCTGCTGTGTGTCGCTGGACCAGCACTGGCTGCTCCAGCACATCTGTTTTGGCACCTGCCCTGTGTGCTGCTTTATCACAGAATCATAGAATTGTTTGGGTTGGAAGGGACCTAGTTCAACCCCCCCTGCCCCTTCTACTAGACCAGGTTGCTCTGTTGAACAGAGCCCTGTTCAGCCTGGTCTTGAACACCTCCAGGGGTGGGGAGTTCAGAAGCTCTCTGGCCACCTCTCTGCATACCTGTGGCATTCCTCATCTTGCACCTTCTCCAGATGTGGTGGGTGGGGGAAATACTGGTGGGCTTGAGCCTATAATACCCAAGAAATCACTAGGTGAGGTAGACGGAAGTTTGTGGTTTACCATTAAATTCCTTTGGTGACCCGTCACAGCGAAAGAGCACACATTTGGGCAGGAGTGAAACCATCCTGTGTTGAGGTTGTGGAACTGAGGACCATGATCAACCTTGACAGCTGTAAGGAATACCTTTTGGCCCTCCTCTGTAAAACACCAAAACCCAACTGCTTCCACAATAAAGCACTCCCCATGTTCCTGCCTTGGCAGACTGAAAGCAGAAGGGGCTGTAACCTGGGTACACAGTGATGCAATGTCATGAGTCATTTGTGTTGAGGGACCCAGTCAAGGCTGGAGAGCTCTTGCTTTGGCCACTACAAAATGGGTGGTGAAAATGAACTGGGGGAAAAGCAACCCAGAACAATAAATGGATACAACACTGTATGGAGGAAAGAGAGTAAAGCAGACTGCACATTAATAATTAAAGTTTCAGAGAATTGAATAGATCATATTGTATATCAATGAGTGCTACAGTCTTCCCTTATTGCTTTATACAGCTGACCTGTAAAAGTGTTAAGGCTCGGGTCTCCTGCAATGGGAAGCTCTTTTCTCATTCTACCTTTCTTATATGCTAGAAAAACACTTTAATATAGTTTGCAGCCGCTAATTTGTATATTTATGTGTGTGTATATATATAAATGCGCATATATAAACCCCAGATATTTGTAATGGACAAGATATTAACTACAGTTCCTGGGAGAGAAAAGAAAGGTAGCCATGGTAATGTTTTGCCTGTAACAAAATGTCTGGGTTTAGATAATAATATATTTCTATAATTACTGTAGAAAATCAAATGTTTGTAGCAAGCAAAGTATAAGTTACAATTGCTTTTCTAGGAATTTAGGAGCTGCTAAGCTCCCTCAGACCTGCAAGCCTTCTAGCCCAGGATTTTGACAATGACCAGAGCAGGGTAGACCACGGGTGTTCCAAGAAACCCTGCAACAAGCAGTTAGGTTATCCCTTATCTCAGAAAAGTTTCCATTCCTCCCCTTCCCTCTGTAATTAGAGGCTAGCTAATTCCTCTCAAATCATGAGAGTTTATATCTTTCCTGAGACTTCATTTCAAAAATAACATTAAATATTTACTGCTATAACTCTGGTCATGCTCGTTACTCATCAAAATGTCTAATCGTGGTTGGAGTCTTGCCAGCGCTTTGTTATCTTTCAGCTTCATCCCATTTTCCTTCTGCATGATAATCTAAGGATGGGCGAGAGCTGTAGAATGACCAAATAAAGAATGGTAAGAGTTGGTGGAAATTACTGGAAAAAATAAACTTTTTCTCTATATAGTTTTTCCATTTCATGTAACATGCTGTTACAGGATCACGAACTCACAACACCACCACATTTTGGGATCATTTTCCATCCTGATAGCTCTGTGTTGGTGACAATCCCAGAGCTTGTTGCCCAGAGCTGGCCCTTTCTGATGGGAGCTGCAGTGTACTGCTGGCTCAGAGCCACCTCAGGTGCTGGGGTCCCAGACCTCGGCTGGACCAGCCCCCTCGCCACCCTTCTCATGTGCTGAGGGTGGTGCTCGAGGGCAGAGCTGCAAGTATTGCCCCACAGAGAGTAGACAAGGGGACTGCTGGGGACCCAGCACAGAGCTGCTTGGGCACATGGAAATTTGGAAAGCCTAGGCACAGCGTGCTGTGGAACCTGTGCCATCTGAGGCAGGTAAGTTGTGCCAGTGTGGAGGCTGATGTGGCTCTGGTGGGTGACAGAGCCACCTCTGGCGTAGAGGGGAAGCAGAGTCAGACACAGAGCTGAGCTTCATGGAGATGCACAGTGGGCTGCACACACCCGTGTGCCTAGGGATGTGTCTCCAGTCAATTGCCAAATATCATCCCTGTGCTGAAATGGGGCACAGAACAGCCCACAGCCATGTCTGATTTTCCTGTGAGCCACAGGCTGGGGCTCTGTGTAAAGGTGAGAGCAGCCTCATTCCAGCCTCAAGGTTTGAAGTGACAGTGGTTCACTGCAGCTGGCAGCTCACTGGAGCACAGAGCTCTTCTGAGACACTTTGGTCCCTCTGGGATTAGCCCCATGGGGGCTGGACTGGTCTCTGTGCCTGGCATGCTGATACTGGGATGAAAGCAAGGCAGTGGGGAATGAAACAGGGCTCTGGTGGGATCATACTTCATCACAGACTCCCTGTCTGGAGTTAGTGATGGATGAGATCCTGCTGATAAACTATCTGCTGTGATGTTATCAGGATGGATCTCAGTGTTAAAAGCTGGTTTGATGTAGTGGAGTTTAGTTTCCTTCCTACTCCTATCAGTGATTAGACAGTGATGTTTAGCTGGGATAAATACTCTGCTGTATCCTGCAGCCAGGGCGCTTTTTCCTCCCCTCATTTGCATTAATAGCAGGCATTATTATAAATGTATTACTGTGTTCAGGAGGGAATTGTGAAACTGGCAGTCAAGAATCTCTCAGTCTCTCTTGTAAAAGGGAGGCAGCTTTTGTTCAGGCTCAGTCAATATTTAATCTTGGATCCATCCTTTCCTATATCTGCCTTCGTGGTCAAAGCTGCTGAATAGAGGGGGAAACAAATTTAAACTTCCTTTGGAAGTTTAGTGAGCATTCAGTAAATATTCTATTCAGTATGGAGGAAACTTTGCATTTGGGAGAAAAATTCATAGGCACTTTCCAATGTTGGTAGGTGGATCTTCAAAAAACAAAACATCTTCCTAAAACTCTGCTAAAAATACTGGTGTGTTTATTTGTATTTGAGTGCAAATGAAGGTATCTCAGGACCTTTGATTTAAGATTGAGCACTCACAGAACTAGGAGCTGTAGAAAGGGGTAAAAAATAGGAGAGCAGCTGTTCTGGTGATCAGATCAATGTGATTATTTGTTACATATTGGGATACAACATGGAATGGAAGAGAAAAATGAACTGGAAGAACAGACTGGTCGTAAAAGGAAGTTTTCCAGAAAAGACAATATCCTAATTCACAACTTAGTGGTCCCCAGGTGTCATGATTTACAGTAGGGCTGTGTGTCCATGTAGCAAATTTTGGTGGGAAGTCTTCCAAAAAGTGGGAAAAAGCTGTATGGCTCAGAACAGGTGAGCCTCAGAGGTGAGGAATGATCTCCCAGATTGCTCATGACCTCGTGGGCTGCCTCCACAAAGATTTAAAGGTAAAGAGAGGCACACCTCATGTCAGCTCTGGAGGGGGTGCTCAGGAGTGAAGCTGAGGCTGTTCAGGGTTGTGGTTTCATCCCATCCTAACCATTGCTTAGGATTACACTTGTTCTTCAGGCTTTGGTTATTGCTCCAATTTATCCAAATGAGCAAGGAGCCCCACACTCTTTTCCTTCAGCTGCAGCAGATTCAGATCCTATTACTGTCTCCGACGACGCGGAATTGCTCTTTGTCAGATTCATTGCTGGTGCTTTCCTGCACGTGAGCGTGGGGGCTGAAGCAGTTGGAGTACAAGGCTTTGGCCTCCACCCCCAGCACGCCTGACAGAGTGGCTGAGGTAGCACATAAACCCATCCTCATGCATTTAGATGTCTTCATCAGCAGAGAGAACCGTTTGGGAAAGAGACATTTAAAAATCTCTTTGTTGGGTTTATAGGTTCTTTAAAGCCACTTAGTCATTAGATAGCAGGTTAAAATTAGTCCATACAAGATGAGGCATCAACAGAGTCTTTTCCCAAAGCTCCTTATTAGCATTGATTTTTCAGTCAGGAGAAGAGTCGGGTAGTGGAAGATTAAATTAATGATGCTGCGGTCGGTACGGTTTGCCGGAAATGCCTGGCATCTTGTGCAGGGATCTTGTCACATGGCTTTTCATGATGCAAAACCTGAAGATTCAGCAGCAAGAACACATAAAGGTCATTCTCATTTTAGGGTGTTATTCTGACTGCTGTGAAGACTATTTTTCCCCCTCTGTCTTTCATTTCACTGATAGATGGTGGATGACGTGACATGATCGTCATTTTTCAGAATTTCATTTAGATAATTTCCTGATGATTGTGGCCTTCAAATTCATCCAAACACTTAGAAATAGTAAATTGATTATTTCAAGAAAATCCAGTAAGAATGATAATTTTTTTTTGGTTTGGTTGGTTGGGGTTTTTTTCGAAAGCCACCTGTGAGGGAATGCTCTGCAAAATGGTGTGCTGGAAGGAAGGGGTGCATTCCTAGTCCTTTTGTCTCACTGCCTGGCTGTTGCAGACCAAAGGGCTGATGTTACATCTTGGAATTGATGGGACTTTTTCACCTGGCATCAATGGGCAGCAGAGAGCTGTGATGGGAGGAGGCAGCCTGGCCAAGGCTGGAGCACGCCCTGGTACCTTCAGGTATCTCTCTCTCCTTGTGACTATGGGAGAATCAAGGGGCTGTGGTCAGGTGTGTCAGATCAGTCTACAAAGGCATGTAGTGATAAAACAAGGGGGAATGGCTTTAAACTGAAAGAGAATAGATTTAGATTAGATATTCAGAAGAAATTCTTTACTGTGATGGGTTTATTGCTGCCATTTTCTGAAGGGCAACACTTGAATCAGCACAGGTGCAGTTATAAACTCATGGCACACACCCTTGGGTTGTAAAGTGTCTGTCTGCAAGACAAGGAAGTTACAAAACTCTGGTGCAAATATACCCTGACATTTTCCATTTTCTTTTTTTCTACACTGGAAGCAGCAAGGACTGGATAGCCTGAAGTCTGTGTACTGGTGGTGTTAAGTGATTGGACCATAGAGCTTTATTAAGAAAAACCTGCAGGCCAGTTTGCTTTGCACAAGTGAAATCACCAGAACTGTAATCTTATGCAAAGTTGTAATTACAAACTTCTTAAATGAGAAACAATAATGACAAAATATTAATCATGATCTTTGCCTGACAGTTGACCTGTCACCAGTGTTCTCCACAGACGTTGTCAAAGTCTTGCTGATAAGTGGGAAGTCCTTTATTGGATTGGTAATTTTTCCTGGAAGCATTTCAGAGGCCAATTTCCCGTTCCACAGGCCAGTTCCAGCCCATCACTGGTTGGTCCACACCTTACAGGCCACAGACCACTGGGGGATTGGACTAGTGCATCCTGTGGGAGGGAGATCTCAGAGGCTGTGGGGGAACAGATGAGGTGACTCCTCTGAAGGAGCTGGCCTGAAGGTGACCATGGAGGGGTCGCAGTAAGGAGCCAGCTCTGTTTACTGACGGTCAGTGTGGTGTTGATGTGCTGAGCCCTATGGGCATGGTGGCCTCTCTGGAGAGAGGGGACAGTAGCTAAGGAGAATTGGAAGGAGGGACTGGAAATAACAGCTGTATCTTTCCCTTTTAGTTATTTCTTTATGTCTTCAGACTCTGTTTTAGGGGGATTATGCAGGTTTCCAAGCCCAAATTTTGCATTGTGGGAAAAAATGTGTCCAATTGTTGTTTCTTTGGATGCTAACATGCCAAGATGGGGTCCTTGAGGAAGATGTGACCCCCTGTCACTGCAGCTTCTTTAGCTCTCCTCCTGACTCTCCCCAAAACCATGTGTTTGAGCACTGCAGGAACATCATGTCATCAATACTGCAGCAGCCAGTTGCTTTATTCTAGCTGATGCCATCATTTCATAAATCATATCAGAAGACAACACTGGGTCATTCTGTCCTGACTGAAGTGATTAAGTAGATCTGTGCTATTAACTGCAGTTATCTTCTGAAAATGTCAGACTTCCTGCCAAGATCTTGCCATGAGCTAAATAAGCATCTGCTGGCTGAGGATTCAAACTCCAGATTGGAGGCAATCCTTTGTAACTCTGAAATAAAAACCCATGGATCGAGCTGTCCCTTAGACCACTGGATCCTTCATCTTGCTGCCCCTTGGTCCTGTAGTTCTGCACAGAAAACTCCTGTATCCAACAGTTTGGTACCACCTTTATGGTTTCTTTCCAGCTGAGATATCACATAGCTGACAGTTGTTTATTGGGAAGCAGCAGTGGGGAGAAAGAAGTTCTAAGGAAATTAAATATTCTTTTAAAATGGCAGATCTTTTTCTGCGTATTGGCTCTGTTGAGTCAGTGGCTCCCTTAGACATCTGGCAAGTATTTTGGTTGTGTCTGAGAGATTTTGGAGGAGGAAATAACCTTGGCACTGGCGTTAAATGTAGTAAGACAAAACCGACAGGAGAAGAAATTTCTGCTCTAAGGAGGGAGAACATTTGCCGCATTGCAAAATGGCACAGGGAGCTTTTACTGCAGGCTGAGCTGGGATTAACATCCCTGCAGCAGTGTTTTGAACTGCCTCCTGATTGTCTGGAGATCGCTCAGGACCTGCCGCTCCCCTGCCGCGGCAGTGCCGGCCGTTAGCATTCTTCATCCACAAATGGATGCTGAATCACATGTCGGCCCTTTAATAGTTCCCTTTAGGATCTGAGGACATAAAACATTAGGAAACTTGCAGTGCTGTAATAAAAGCCACTGGGGATGTTTGATAAGACAAACGATTAGAGGTTTCCTTCTCTGTGTGTGTATATATATATATGTGTGTGTGTGTGTGTGTGTGTGTGTGTGTGTATACATAATGTTTGCTTCAAATGAAGTGCACAGACAGAAAGTCAAAGCTTACTGTCCTCTTCCAGATCAGGGCAAGACCTTTGATGTTGCTAACATGTGAAAACACAATCAATGCTGAATTTTGTTTATTGGGTTTTATTGTTTTCTCAGGATTGCTCTGCAGCCTTATGAGGATGCAGCAGAAATAAAATGCAGAGTCTCTACAACTGGAATGCCCTTTATGTTGACAGTGGAAAGGCAGGGCTCCCAGCTTTTATTTCCTTTGGAATTTTGAATGTTGTCTTGCCTATTGCACTAAACTTCTCTGAGGTCCAGTTAACTTTATTGCTGCAACAGGAATATTCCCCTGGTGCTGTGAGGCTGCAGGAAGCAGGTCAGACTGGTGGGACAGTAGGGGAAGGATGACTGAGCTGTCTGGCCTGTGCCTATGTCCTCACCTGTCACTGTTCCAGAACATTTGCTATATTTACCATTGCCTTTGCTTCCAGTGGAAAGATTCAAAATTGTGGATATTTGGAAGAGTGTGTTTACTTGTAGGCTGTTAGGTGTAAGGTCGTTGTCACTCAGTTCCTGAAGTGGTTTAATGGCAAGGTTCAGCTATGTTTGCTAGGTTCAACTTCTTGTTTGTAAGGGTTGTCTGCCTCAGCAAAGAAAGAGCATCTCCTGGAGCATCACTGCAAGAGCACCTCAGCTTTGGAAGAACGACCGTGGGCCTGGGACAGATGGGGCTGGTAAATCCTCCCGCCTGCATTGTGTTAAGGGAGTTCTTCCACACAAGTCCTGCAGCATTATCCTCTCTCTCCAGTCGAGGATTTTCCATTTGTGAAGGTAAGAGTGCTGAGCTGTGCAGGACACGTTTCTTTCCTGTTAATTCAGTGCTGTGCCAGGAGAATTGGCCCCTAGTGGGCTGGTGTCAGTGGCTCCAGGCATTTCCCCTCCTGGCACGCTGCAGCCATATGGACACAAGGACACACGCCGCGCTCACAGCCGGCGGTTTTGCTGCAGCTGACTTTTCTTCCCTTTAAACTTTCGACTGCCTGAGATAATACTCAAGCTCAGAAGCAGTGTGGCAGTGATGATCCTCTGCTTGTTGGCTGTAAGAATTTATTTGCTTGTTTATCACCCACCCTTGTAATACCTTAAACCCAAGGTCAGGACAAGAAAAGATTAAAAAGCCTATTTTATAGTGTCATGTAAATACCAGGGCCATCAGTGGCATTATCCCAGTAGGATGTTAGACCTCAAGCTCTTATATTCTTGTATTTTTGCATAACTTTGTCAGTGTTTGCTGGGAGTGAAAACTGTTGTGTCACATCCTCAGCTGCTCCAAACTGGCATGATGCCACTGAAGTCAAAGGGGGAACAATAATTTACATCAACTGAGTTTTCTGGCATTGTGAAGTGGTGAAGAGGGGACCCAAATGGTTTCCCCACATGTCCTATACTGAGTGACCTGCTGTGTCCAGCTTCTGCATGGGAGATTTATCATTTTCTTCTGCTGCTTGGCAGTTTCAGTCTAGCCCCTCTTCTCCATTTAATTTCTGCCAAAAGCAAAAGAAGAGAAATTAGCCAGGTCTCCATCACTCTGGATGCATTTCAAAATCCCTTGGAAATAATGTTACTGCATTCTAGTAATATTTGGTGTGGATTTTTTCCATCCATGATGTATGGCTACTAATTATGGGCTTTTCAGGCAGTTGCAGAGGGCTGTCTGTGGGAGTCAGGAGTACTGAGCATCCTAAAGCAAGCAATTCATCTCCATTACAATTTGGGGTGACTGATGTTGTTTTGTGAAATATGGCAAAGAACCCCAAAAGTTCAGTGGGAGATGGGGGCACCATTTTTGCATTAGAGGTTTTAACAAAGAAGTGAATATATAGATGGCTGTGGATAATTTCTTAATTTTTTTTCACCTGTTTCTCTGGTTTATCATTTACATATCATATTCAGTAAAATTCCCAGAGAAACTTGCTTCTTGACCATGGAATTACTTTTAACCACATATTTATTTCCTTAAAATCATTCATCTATGAATTATTTTTTGCTGCTTCCTTGCCTTCGTTTTTTTGCTTGCCACAAACAGAGTCATTCCCAACCTCTAACAGTAATGATATCCAAGGGTAAGTAGGAATTTGGTGCAAATTTGCCAGATTATTACTGATTTCTCCAGGAGAAGGAATGGAGAACATTACTCATGAGCTGTGAGAGTTCTTTAGTCTTTTGTATGAGTAAAAGTGCTTTTTTGTGGGTCCAGGTACCACAGTGATGGAGCACAGATGGAGCTTGGACACAAAGGTACAAAGTAGGAGCAATAGGGGTGCCAGGATCTGCACTTTACCTAAAGGCTGCTATTGCTCTGCACCTTAGTGATGAGTTCTCACCTCCTTCGTACCAAATTGCGTGCAGTTAAAGGGAAGAGCAAAGAAGAGCTTGTTTCTCTCCAGCTGCTGATGTCAAATATGGGAACTCCCAACACTGGGCCGACAATGGAGAGAAGACATGCCCTCAGATGGGGTCAGGCAGAGGGTGAGGCTGAGAGAAATTTGCTTTATTTCAGCCTCTCTCACCTGGTTGATCTGAGCCTCAGCACTATTTCAGCTGAGGGTTTGAGACACAGTGACACACTGTGTGAGAAGCTGAAGCTCTCCAGGTATCTTTGCTGAGAAAAGGCTGCAGTGTTTCCTCTTCAAGCTCAAGTTGACTTGGGGACCCGTTACAGATACGCTCAGCTTGGTTTATGTGAAGTAGTGAGTTATTTTGTTCCATTCAAATCGTGTGCACACCATATGCTGTGGGTGAAGAGAAGGCAAGTTGTGCTGGGTTTAAAGTGCAGCCTTTTCATGTGCTCCCTTCCCTCCTCCTGTTCTTTCCCCAAAATCGGAGCCCTTTTCACTCTCCTGCCCTTAACCTGAGCTCTGTAGGATATCAGCTAAGGGAACATACTTGCTTTGTATGGTGAATTAATGAGTTCAAATGGTCACCTTACACAGCAGAGATGTGTGGGAAAGAAAACCTGTGTCAATGTGAAACATGTGTGTGCCTGTCCAGAGGATGAGGCATCTGATTCATAAATCAGTGGCAGGGAGGTAAGGAGAGATGCGTGGGTTTGGTAACAACTGTCAGACTTAAATGGTGCATTTTACTCTTTTTCATCTTAAGTCTCCCAAGAAGATCATATTTTTGACTTACATGTTTTCTCTCTGGTGCTGGCCAGAGTTTAAAGCATCCAGAAGGTCAGCATGTTCCCATTTTGTGTCATCTTGTGATTCCTGGTGATGCTCTGGGAACACAAACCTTTTCAGACTCTGCAGAGTACTCGTTCGGGGAAACAAAAGAAGGTTGCAAAAGCTGTCTGAAAATTGTGTCTTGTCTGTCCCTTTGGGCAGGTTGGAAGTTGGAGTGTGTTAATGCTGCAATGAGTAGGACATGAGGATATTCAAAAACTGCTTATCTGTGCTGGAGTAATTTCCAGCAAAGACATGGGAATATGTTGTAGGGAAGGACGTAGAATATATTGTCCTGCTTATATCAATTGCCCCTTTAATAAAGACTCTGACTGAATTTGCAGTAGCTCTAGACATCAGACAGAGAGTTGTCTCATTGCAGTGAAATCTGTAGCCCATGAAGAAGCTGCCTGGGGCAGGCAACTCCTGGAGATGGGGTCTGAGACCACAAAACAGTTTTAGGACTGAGCCTGTAGTTGGCAGGATCTCCTCTTCACTGGTGTTATTTCATGTTGGTTGTTGCAGCTGTGGATGTTGAGGAGAGCCCCAAACCTGGGTGCTGGGCTTGCCCAGGGAACCAGGGTAAGGCATGAAGAGCTGTTCTAGGTCAGGGAGAATATAAGTGGAAAGAAACCTGTCTATTTTGCCAGAAGACAGCAATTCCATCTGATATTTTAGAAAGGCCTCTATTTTTACCCTTGTGCTATCTGCGTTAGCAGTCCCTGAGCATTGCCCTGGGCTGAGGGAGAGGAAGGCTGTGCTGAAGCAAACCACATCTTGTCTTCTCCCACACCACAAAGGCCAGGCAGGTCCTTCCACAGCTCTGAAGTTCCTGTTTACGCCATACATGACGTTCTCAATCCCTTCAGCACTTGTGGTATAGTTCAGGCAGCTCTTCTGCGATAACTAACTCCAACTGGCACAGCTGAAACATCAGCAGGATGAATCCTTGGAGTGCAGCCAGCTCTGGCTTTGATTTCGCACTTGTGTCACTGATGTCAAGCCTTTGAACAAGGCCTCGGGCCCCTGCTACAGTGTGGGGAAGATGCATACAAGAAGGGCATTCTTGTCTTGTGGGGACAACCAGAGTCACAAGATCTCCAATGGGATGCCAGAGTGCAAGTGTTTGTTGTGGTCCAAGCCACGACTTATTTCCTCCTCCAGTGACGCAAACTTGTGTCATTCCCTTTTGGTGGCCGAGCGCGTGCGAGGGGAGATGCTGCCCGCCCCGGCACTCCTCCATTGGTACATGTGCACGTGTTTGCTCAAACCCAGAAACGAGGGGCTTGATGCAAAGATGACTCGGTGGGGTCACTTGGCTCTGAACCAAGAGCTGTTAGGCTGGAAATCTCTGAATGAAGATCTGGAGACTGTGGGGTGTGTAGCGTCTCATGTCACTGAGACTGGCAGTGGCTGCTTCTTAAATTTCTCAGCTGCCATCAAGAGCTTCCCAGCAGGAGCCAAACATTTGCCATCAACATCTGTAAGAGCTGTGAGGAAGAAACAGCACACTCTTAACTAGTCTGTGATAATAACAACACTCCTGCTGCCTGGTTTTGCTGTAGGTGTGTGTTTTGTAGGGCAGGACTGTGTGTGAGAGCAGCAGCTGTTGCATTGCCTTACAGAATGCTAGTAGTGGAAAATGCACCTGCATTGCACATGCAAAGGCATTTATCATGTTGAAGAATATTCTGTAGAAGTTATTATTTTCCAGAGGACACTGATTGTCCCTTCCTTTTCCTGACAATGCATGGCTCCTTGAAAGCACCAGTCTGTTCCTGTAAATCACAGCAATTCCCACTGAGCAGGTGCAACGACCTCTACAGAAAAATGTTCTGGTTTGGAATGACAAAGACCTTTTTCTCTGTGGAAATCAAAAATTTAGTGCATGTAAATTCTTCCGATGAGAGTTGATTTCTTTTATTTTATATGTATTTTTATCCCTGTCTTTCCTTGTAATGGAAACTTGCCAGTGTTTTACTGGTTTACTATGAAGATTTCTAGATGCTACAGCAATAATGAAATTTCCCTGGCTTTATTGTGTTTTATGCAGACAGTTGCATGCAAACTGAAGGTCTGACTTGATATCCTTGATATCCTCAGCAAGACATGGGACAAGTTCCAAAACCTGTTAAAACCCAAGTCAAAATATTTGTCTGAGATATTTGGCCCTGTCACCTGCAGCTGTGAGGCTTCTGTGCAGAATGACTCCAAAACGCTGAAGGGGATGTGGCTATGACTTAAATAACTTTTCCAATAGAAACCTTTGCTCTTATATTTGGGAGAGAATGTTTCTACAGAGCCAAAGCACCATATGCTTTGATTTGACATTATATGAGTTGGAAAATATAAGTAGAATTACATAATGTTACATAAACATTTTTCTTGCCTGACTGATAGATTTCCCCCTACACACACTTTAAAATGTTGGGGGGTTATTTCTTTAAGTCTCAGATCTGATACTTGAAATAATTTTTCTTTTTCTGATTCACAGAAGTTGTAAAAACTAGGTTCTCTGCTATTATAAATTAATTAAATTACAGGGCAGACCAGAGTGTTACTACAGGTGCTGAAAGGTTTTCTCTGCCTTCCTAACTTCTCCAGTCTTATCTGGCATGACAAATTTCTGACAATTGACTTACCAGCTTTCCAGCAGCTATGGCCAGTCATTCTTCTTAGTGAAAATCAGACAATCCTTTTTTAACATGGAATTAATGAAGTGATGAAAATTTACATCAGCAAAGGATTTATCACAGAGCCTTACTACTGAATTAAAGGTATTTATGCTTCCATAAATACCAACCATTGTTGATAATCCAAGACTTGAAGTCTTAATTCTGTCACTTTATAGTTAAGCTGGTAGAGAATAAGAATGAAAGAGAGATATTTTCCCCTCTTTAGTTAAAAATATGCTTATTTTGTTCCTCCAGTAAAGAGAAATGATTACTTGAGCAAAAATTATGATCATTCTAATTGGCGATCTAAGAAATGTGGCGGGCTTATGCAGAAAGTTTTCATTGTGTGCAATAAAAAGGTATTTTGATATCTCTAAAGCTTTCTTCTTGTATCTTTGCATCTGCTGTACAGAGCAATCGAGTGTCAAATGCCAAATGTGCATAGGGCCAAATGGGTCAGTAAATCCTCCTCTTCTTCACTCACCCTGAAGTCTTCATTTCACTGTAACGAGTGAAAGTCAGAGGTAATCCGTGTGGTCTGACACCTGACTAATCACCTATAGCTTAAATGAGACTTTGAAGAACCTGTGTGGTCACTGTGACCCTACTCAGGAAATCCTGAGTCCCAGAAATAGCATTCCTAAAATATATACTGAGCCATTATTCATTTTTTCAATTGGATGGGTGCATGCTGCAGGGTGTTGCTATTGCAAACTATTCACAATTCTCTCCTGTTGTGTTTAAAAAAATCACACCTGGATTTGTGCTCTTCCCATTGGATGTTGGCAATTTCTTTAGAGTATTCCTTGGAAAAGAGGGAGAGCATGCAGGTAGGCAGTGAGATAAAGACCAGGTACTACCTGTACTCTGATTAAACCAGATAAGGAGACAGTGAGTGCTTCTGCATTAATAATCAAGTTCAAGTCCCAAATGTCGTGAGTAAACTATTTCTTGTCTTCTTCCAAGGAGAGAGGACATATACAAACTGAAAATACATGGAAACTTACTGAGAAAGCCCTTCCTATAGGAATGAATGTTTGTTATTTTTATATTGGGGTGGTGCTCTGAAAAGATGCTTCTGGGTACTGAGAGAAGGGAGGATGATGTGGGACTGTACCCACTGGCAGCCTGAAGTAACGTGGAGTGTTATAGGGAATGCCTGGTCTTCTGCAGGGTCTCATGTGACTTCCCACTGCCTCACTTTCTTTTTGTTCCTCAAATAAAAGCAATCACTCTGGCTGTGAACACATGGGACTAGAGGTGAGTATTTAGCAGCATTAATTCATGGTCTTTGTGAGAGCTCATTCCTTCCTCACCCCACCCCAGAGTGTTTAAACCTTCTCTCTGCCAAAATATAATAAATTGCAGGTCTGGCCCCTAACAATTCCTCATCCGGGAAGCCAGGGATGAGGGCAATTTATCTCCTAACGATTAAACCTGCAGAAAAAAAAAGGGTGAATTGCCTGAATGAAATTACTACCCATGCATTATTCAGCCACCCGTTGGGAGCTCTGCAGGAGAACAGGCAGAGGTCAGCATCCCATATCAGGTGCATTCCTCTGGGATGGACAACCCATGCCAGTCCCCATCCTGTCCCCGTGGGGAGTCATGGGGCTGTAGATGGCAGCAAAGGCTGCAGGATGGGAAGGCACAGTCAGAGCTGGTTTCAGGGGCTCCCAGGGAGATGATGGATGGATGCATGATGGCCTGAGCTTTGCAAGGGAGTGGGAAGAGGAAGGGTGCTCACCCCATGCTGGGGGTGAGAAGAAGACATCAGAGAGGATCTGTCCTGCAGACAAGAGGAGTGTGGCAGAGAGAAGGGGAGAGGAGAAGAGAGCTCTGTGCATTGGTGTGTGCTTGACTGCCCTGTCCAGACTGTCCAAATCCCGCCTGTGCTTTGCTGTTGTCAGTCTCTCTCTTGGCCCTTGTACAAGCCTGGTGCTGCACGCAGTGGCCAGAGGGCTTTGCTTCCTCCCCAGGTGCAAAGGGACCTGTCCACTGCTCAGGGACAGGAGGGAACAGTGAAGAAGGTGCAGCAAATCATCTATCAGGCTGCTCTGCTTTGATAGTTGCTAAATGACTTTTTTCCCAGGTTCTATTATAGTGCCCAACTGGATATGCAGATGTTAAAATTTTGGTTTTGAGTGCAAGTGGAGCCTCCCCTGAACTGCACCTGTAGTGTCTCAGCTTCTGTGACTGCTTCTCCCTTGTCTACCCAGTCAAAGAGCCAACAGGTGGGACAGGGTGTTCTATGGTGAACTCCCTCATATTTGCTCCTACAAAATACCGGGTTCCTAATTGATCTAGGACTAATGATCACTGTGTCACATCTGGCACATCAGGCTGCACAAGGCTTTCAGGAGCATCACTCATGCCCATCCTGGTTTAGGGGTAAACTCTGCTGGCTCTCCTGACTGATGGGTCAGCTTTGGTGCATTAAACCCATACTCTATCTTCCCTGCAGGGTAAACAAGCTGGGAGCCATCTTAGCATTTAAACTCAGAGGGTTGAGAGATGCAGGGGAATACACCAGATAATTGCTCCTCAGTGAACTCAGATGTTGGCCTGATGCTGACCATGGTGTCCCTGGCACTGCTGCTGGGGAGCAGAGGGAATTTACCCACTTGACTGCTACTTTACAAACTCTTCCCTGAGCTGTCAGTTGCAATGCCCTAGAAAACTGATCAGGGGCCAGCATGTGTATTTGACAATATGAAAAGCTGTATTTTCCTCTTGGACAATCCAATAAAAGATCCACATTCAGTCTCCAGCAAAATCATCTTAAATATTTTTCTTTAGTCTCGTTCTAGCTTTGGCTGATGTTGGACTAGGGCAGAGGGGGTGCACAAGTGCTGGGGAGTGAGAGCTGCAGTGCTTGCACTGAAGTAGCATTACTTGGCAGGCTGAGTGCAAGCCACCTTTAAGCTGTGCCAACTGGCTATTTTGAGTCTGGGAAAGAGGCAATACTTCTAGGGTGCTAAAAGTTCATGAATTTTCTTTATTTCGATTGCAATACATAATAGAGATACCAATGCCCTTTGCTCCAGCAAGATGTAAGCAAGTTCTGAAAAGTAGTGGGGTTCTGGCTGATGGCTCTCCACGGTGAAATGTGTCTTCTACTTCCCAGTCTCGAAGTATGACAAGTGATTTTGGCCACTGATCAGGATCAGGAAGAGTTTTTCATCCCAGAGCAGTGAAGAAAACTTTCTGACCGTGGGTGAATGAGCAATGGCAGTGCTGTGGGAAGTAGATTGGCATCTCTGTACCAGGAATGGATGGCAATCCCTTGTGAGTCAGATCTGCCTCATACCCGAATTTCTCTTGGGCAACTGTTAAATGACATATCATGTCACTGAGACTCATGCAGTTACAAAACTCAGCCTAGCTGAAAATGGGCAAGGAGTCCTCTGGGGTCTCTCATTGAGCCCTTCTGTAACAGCCTGGGGCCTTGCATGGCAGAGGTGGGTGTTGGTCTCACATCAGTATCTGCCCAGACTTACTGGAATTGGTTGAACTGAGGGTCATGTGAGGGCTGGTGAAACTGGATGGATGCATTGTAGTGTGAGAACAAAAAGAAATGGTATTGCACCCATCAGCTCTGGTCCATGAATAATAGAGGTTCCTCATTTACAGGATGTGGGACAATTGTTTAATTATCTCAGTGTTCGCTGACATTTTTCTTCCTTTTTGTCACATCTTTTAAAGCAGCATTTTTAAAAACAAAGTTGCAGGAGATGGAGTGAGTCCATGGAGCCCTCATGCCACTCCTGGAGTATGGACCTCCACCAACAGTGACCTCCAAGAGCCATTCCCAGGGGACATCACCTCTCCCACCTCCATGCCCAAAGGCGCCATGGGATTTTTGTTCACCTACTCAAAGGGCCTTTGAAGGAGACAGCGAGGGCTAAGGGAGAGCTAACAAATGATCCCTCCTGCTCCTCCTCGCCCTCCCAGCAGCCTGGGGGTCGTGTGGCTTTAATTAATCAGTCGACTCACGTAGCGACACTGATACAAATGGCACCTGCTGTCATCCTCTCCCACGTAAACGCTGGTGATAAATGGCACGGGCTGTGCTGGCCAGTGATTCCAGTTGGCCGAGCAGAGATGGATGCTTGTGTCCCTCTCTGTGACGGAGGAGTTAATCATGATGAAGAGTGAACATGGAGGGCAAGCAGCTCCAGCCTGCTCTTCCAAGGAGGGTGCTGTGGTCCAGTTCACAGAGAGCCTTCGCCAGCGGTTTAGAAAGGCACAAAAGGTACCATGTTCTCCCTCGTGTGCCAGCAGATGGATTTGGTGCAGGTTAGTCACATTTTAGAGGATGTTTTAGGTAAGTGTGTATGAGAAGCTGGTAGCTGTTCCTCATCCTTAGCCCCTCCTGGATGCAATGTGCTTTGAGTTCCTCTTCCAGCAGACATGTCCTGGCTAGTGCCAGCAGGAGTGCAGCTCTGTTCCAGCCTGTGGGAGGCAGAGACATTGGTTCTGCCAGGCAGGACTTCAAGGTTCCTCGGGAGAAATGTTCATTAAGTATATCTTCAGGTCCTGCTGACCCGAAGGGTTTTCTTGGTCCATTTAATACATCCAGAGGGAGGAGTCTGGGTTTTCCGAGTTCCCTGAATGCACCATTGCTCCTCTCTCTGTCAGCACTGTCTCACTGTGAAATCCCAAAGCTCCCTCCACCATGCATGTACCTTCTAGGACAGGTGCAGTAATCACTCATGGGCATGGACTCCGCACACAAGGTGGAGGTGCAAAGTCATTTATTGTGCAGCCAGAATCCCCCTAAATACCCACACACAACAGGATATAACATCAGGTAAACAGGAAAGATGTTCACCACAGTGTCCCCCAATCACCTGGGGTAGTGCACAGATATTGCCTATTATGGTAACAGGTAAACAATACCCTCTAAGGTCACAAACTACAACCATCACCTCTCACAGGTCCAGCCTTGTCCACAAACCACAATCCTCTCTCTGCCCATCCCCGGTGACCTGGATACAGTCCCAGGGTCACCTCCGGGCCCAGGAAAGAGGGTCTCTCTCTGGCCTTCAGGGCTTATCTCTCTGTCACCACATAGTGTAACCCAACAGACAGGAGATTCTATGAACAGGAGTGCGACTCACCACAGAGCCTCCTGTGAGGTGATGCAGCAAGGGCTGTCTCCGAGCCTGGAGTATCGGGAAAAGGGTCAATGCTATCAGATGGTCACATACTGCACCTCCCTGTGTTTAGCCAAGGACATGTGCAGCTCTGTGTCAAGCATCTGCATGGCTCTCAGGCCAAAACTTCCCCCAGAACCTGATCTCAGCCACTGCTCTCAGTGACAGTGACTAGTAACAGTAAAAAGGAGCCAGGGCAGAGGGCACTTATGCACGTGCCCAGTTTTCCCTTTGCAGAAGTGTTTTACAGGTCTCGAAGACACTCAGGTGATGGGGTATCTGGCGGTGGAAATGGTATGGGGACAGGAGGAAGAGTGCAGTGGGCAGAGAGGTAATGACTGAAATACAGCAAAGGTTAAATGCAGGGTCCTGCACCTGGGGAGGAACGACAGAACAGACTGAGGGCTGACCTGCTGGAAAGCAGCTCTGTGGAGAAGGACACGGATGGACAGCAAGCTGTCCACGAGCCAGCAGTGTCCTTGCATCCAAGATCAGTGGTTTCCTGGGGCACATTAAGAAAAGCATTGCCAGCAGGTTGGGGGAAGTGATCCTGCCCTTCTGCTCAGCCCTAGTGAGGTGTATCTGGAGTGCTGTGTCTAATTCTGAGCTCCTCAGGACAAAAGAGACATGGAGCTCCTGGAGTGGGTCCAATGGAGGGCAACAAAAATGATGAAGGGACAGGAGCATCTCTCTTATGAGGAAAGGCTGAGAGAGCTGGGCCTGTTCAGCCTTGAGAAGAGACAGCTGAAAGGGGACCTCATCAAGGTCTATCAAGGCTGAGCTCTGTGGGAGTGGTTTGGTCTGGGGTGTAAGGTACTGGATGTGGATACAGAGTCTAGAGCATAAAGCCTTGTGCTCTGGTGCTCAGACTGGCTGCGCACAATCTGCAAAATCTCCAGGCTCTCTTTCAGGCCCGACCTACCACATCAAAAAAGCACAACCTACTTCCACTGAGGGAATCACTGGAACCTTCTCCAGCAGCCAAGGAGAGCACTTTTATTGTCTGCAGTGTCCTGGTGGCTATGGTACATGACTGCAAAGCTGATATTTGTATTGTTATTGACTTCTCCAGAATTAATTCAGCAACCCTTCTTAAGGATCTCATTCTTGAAGTAGCTTCATAGTTATTGAGAGTAATCTTCATAAATGATGTTATGCTTCTGTGTAATGTCATCCAATAAATCTTACTGTATCAGCTATGATTTTTTAATGGGGGAATTGGTACAGAGTTCCTTGTTTTACTGAAAGCAGACTCTGAAAAGCCTTCCAAGCCCCAACTTTTTTCAGTCTGTGCTGAACAGTGTGATTTAAGACTGAAAATGTTTCTGTCTTAAGTTTTTGACAGTGCAATTTGAATGTGAAGAAGTGTCCAGTCTTTTCTGCTCTGACAGCTCATTGTACAGGTCTGTGTGTCAGTGCACCATACGGGGACATTACCCAGACCGGGGTCACCAGGGCAACCTTTACTCATCACTCTGCCACTGAGCTGGACACACAGGGAGCTGGAGGTGCTGTCTGCATGCCAAATGAGATCAGTGTTCCCAGTCCTCCCTCTTCCACTTTGGGACCCATTGATCACTGTCAGTGAATATCTGCTGGGTCTCCCCTGAAATAAAGCTTTTCTCTGTTGCTCTCTGTCCAGATTCCATCAAGGGCTAAAAACTCCTTTTGACTTGAGTGATATTTGGATATTTTTCTTTGAAAAAGAGAAAATAAACCACATTAACTCTGCTCCAAATCACCTGAGGAATTAGAAATAATATCAGTAAAAAGATGGAGTTGACTCCAGAATGAGCTGTGCTGCTCTAGGGTGAGAAGAACAGGGTTTGATTTGTGATGCCATTGCTGTGAGAAAGTGGAGGACCATGTGTTCCTCAGGCAGCATTGTTAATCCACATCCATGGACCAGCTTGGTTCTCCCACCACCTTCTCAGACTACAGCTTCTGGCTGCTGTCTAAGATGGGACACAAGATCATGCATTGGACTAAATGTTCCAGATGTCCCTATCCACGTGAAACAGAGAAGGCTCTTTCTATCCTCTTATTTCTCCAGGCTAGAAGTTGTTGAACCTCAGTGCTGGGTGTGGGCTGCCCAGAATTTTACTGTTAACTTTTTTTGTTCCTATGAGAGCTGAAGAAAATGTTGAGATATGTGGTTGATGCTGATGTCCATAAGTGCAGAGATGTCCCTGCCATTTCACAGGTGACTCCTGAGAAAGCTGACAGATAGGATTAGAACTGGATGGATATCTCTCATTTCCAGCCTGCACCAACCCCTTCCAGGCAGTGGTCAAATTTTCCCTTGGAAAGTGGAAGTGGAAAGTGGAATGAGTTGGTAGCGTTTGCTCATGTTTCAGTGATCACACCTGTTTTCACCCTAGGGTACAGCAGTCTTGTGGAGGTACATTAACAGCATTGCTTGTGCTTTCAGCAGGGACCTTGATGTGTCTTGATTGTGGAAAATGAACTCCTGCTTCAACCATTGCAGTGTTCCTGGGGGCAGTACTGATGTGGTTTTGCTGGACCAGTTTTGTGGGTTATCAACATTTTTCATTAGCTGCTTGAGGGAGAAGTTAGAGGCACATTTGATCCCTTAATAGCTGAGCTTGCTTCATATTCTAGAGAGATCTCAAAACACTTAGGATTAAACTTGCACATGTGTATAACTAGAATTTCTCAGGATTTCCCACAAAGCACATTCTAGTCTTTTCCCTTTGGACCACTTCTAAAGTGTGAGCCTACTGTAAAGAACCTTGTAAATCAACATTTGTGCCTGTGGAAAGATAATTTAGTACTCTGGCACATTAAGTATTTTGTTCAGGCACTGCCACCAAAGCCTGCTTAATGAACTGAAGAAAAATTCTCCCCAGGAGGAGGAGAAAGTTTGGAGAATTGAAATAACTTGAGCAAATTCTTTCCTTGGTCAATATGGCCATGTGTCACTGTGAGAGGGGAGGCACTGCCAAGACTTCCTTTCATACAGCTCTTCTTGACCAAGCAGGTGTCACTTCTTCATGCTTTTTTTGTTCCTTCCAGGAATGTGATGAATGGTTTGGAGATCAGAAGAAATGAAGAACAGAAGAAATCAAGAACTGGCACAGTGCTGCATTTGCTATCACCTCCTGAGCTATGGGAGTGAAGCATGACTATAGAAACATTACTGGCTTAAATCAAGAACACTTACAGCATCCTGGACTTCAACTCTTTGTGCAAATTCTTGTGGCTGTGTCAGGTTCCAAGCAATGACCTATCTGTGTTTCTCTTCAAGGAGTCTCAGGTTTTTTATTCCTCCATTTTAGGTTCCCTATTTGAGACACTTATGTTTTGTTTTCCTGGAAGTATTTAAGGTCTGCTTGGACAGGCCTTTGAGCAACCTAATCTGGTGGAAGATGTCCTTGTCCACGACTGGGAGTTAGGATTAAAAGACCTTTAAAGGTCCTTTCTGACCCAAACCATCCTATGATTCTATGGTTTTCAATGAGTCTAGGCATCCACAGGTTCTGTCACTTTTAAACCATTGATTCTTATCCAAATACCCCTTTACATCACTTTCTCCCCAGCTTCAAACTTTGGTGGAGCTGTGCTTTGGCGCTGTTTACACAAAACCTACTATAAATATACAGCTGCTCCCTTGGTTTCTCCCCAGTATTTTTACTTTATTATGTTTCCCAGATGTGTACATTATAAAATCCCTTGTCACATTACTATCAGACCCAGGGGGAAGCACAGGCCTCTGCATTGAATCACACAGCAGCAACAAGCCAAGTGATACTCAGTGGTGCATGGATGTGCCAATTAAGAGTGCATCCTACTATCTCAGTCTGGCTTTTCTCATTCAGGGGGGTCTAATTGTTTGCTTGCAATTATTTGTTGTGTCTAATGAGGCTGAAAAGAGGTCAGATCACCTGTAAATGTCTTGGAAGTGTAGAAGCAGATGTGATTTTTTTGTCTATAAAATTTAATGTTCCAAAGACTTTATGGTAAAAGAAAAAATTCCCCAAAGTCCTGACTCTGCAGACTAAATATAAAAACAATTGTCTCCTAGTCTACATAACCTTCGGGACTCTGGAAAGAAACTGCCTGCCAGAATCAAAGGCGTGTTGCATTTAGTCTGTCCCTTGTAAAACCCAATGCTGCCAGTTCTGAATAGATACTAATATGCTGATATTTCTGTTCATCATGCCCTGACTGTAGACTTCACTGCTGGGAAAAAAAACCCCTACAGTGATAATGATATTTTTTTACTTGGGCCACAGGTGGTTTCCTTGTTGTTTGTGCAAAGTTTCAATTGATTTTCCTAGAAGTACCACAACCCGTTCATCTGTTTATCAGACACAGTAAACTGTACTTTATGCAAGGCTGAGGTTAAAAAGATTGTGGCTTTCTATGGTATGTCCTAGGAAGTGTTCCTGTCCCAGGCAGTTAAGGGGACACATATGAACCTTAACCCTGCTTGGAATCAGGCCTTCTTTCACCTTAGGAAAGTTGTGATGGCCTGAGATGGAGCATAATCATAGCTTTGTCCCTTTAAAAATTACTTTTTAATATTGCCTCTTATAATTGCATTATTAGTAATTATTTATAGGTTTGTTATTACTTTGTTAGTTTGTTTTAGGCATGGAATGAATATAGAATGGTTTAGAGTGGAAAATGCCTTTAAGGTCACTAGTCCAACTGTTAATCCAGCACTGCCATGTCCCCAAGTGCCACATCTACTCATCTTTTAAATACCTCCAGGGACAGTGAGTCAACCACTGCCCTGAGAGCCCAGTTCCAATGTTTGATAATGCCTTCCATGAAGAAATTTTTTCTAATATCCTTTTTAAACATCCTGGCATAACTTGAGGCCATTTCCACAACTTGAGGCTTGTTACCTGGGAAAAGAGACCAATCCCCCACCTTACCAAAATCTCCTTTCAAGTAGCTGTAGAGAGCAATAAAGCCCCTCTAAAGGCACTTTTCTCCAGGCTATGCACTCCCAACTCCCTCAGTTGCTCATCAGACTTGTGCTCCAGACCCTTCCCCAGCTCTGTTGCCCTTCTCTGGACATGCTCCAGCACCTTAATGTCTTTTGTGCAATGAGAGGCCCAGAACTGGACACAGGATTTGAGCTGTGGCTTCACCAGTGCCCAGCACAGGGGGGACAATCACTGCCCTGGTCCTGATAGTGACACTGTTGCTGATACAGACCAGGTGCCATTGGCCTTCTTGGCCACCTGGGCACACACTGGCTCAAGTTCAGCTGCTGTCAACCAGCACCCCTAGGTCATTTTCTGCTGAGCCACTTTCCAGCCACTCTTCCCACAGCCTGTATCAGTGCAGAGGGTTGTTGTGACCCAAGGGCAGGACCTGGCCCTTGGCCTTGTTGAACCTCATACTATTGGCCTCAGCCCATCAATGCAACCTGTCCAGATCCTTCTGCAGATCCTTCCTACCCTCCAGCAGATCAACAGTCCCACCCAACTTCATGTCATCTACAAACTGACTGAGAGTGCCCTTGACCCCCTCCTCCAGTTCACTGATAAATGTGTTAAATAGAACTGGCCCCCGTGCTGAGCCCTGGGGAACACCGCTGGTGACTGTCCACAAGCTGGATTTAACTCCACTCACCACCCCACTCTGGGCCTGACCATCAGTGGACAGTGCGCCTGTGCAAGCCATAGAAAGACAGTTTCTCCAGGAGAATACTGTGGAAGATGGTGTCAAAGGCTTTCCTAAAGTCCAGGTAGGCACATCAAACCTTTCTCTCATCCTCTAAGCTGGTCTCCTTGTTTTGGAAGCAGAACACGTTGATCAAGCTGGACCTGCCTTTTATAAACACCTGCTGGCTGGGCCTGATGCCCTGGTTGTCCTGCACGTGCTGTGTGATGGCACTCAAGGTGATCTGCTCTGTAACCCTTCTAGGCACCGAGGTCAGGCTGACAGAACTGTAGTTGTCTGGATCCTCCTTCCAGCCGTTCTTGTAGATGGGCATCGCATTTGCTACCTTCAGTCAATTGGGACCTCCCTGTTGAGCCAGGACTGCTGGTAAATGATGGAGAGTGGCTTGGTCAGCTCTTCCAGCAGCTTCCTCAGTACCTTTGGGTGGATGCCATCTGACCCCATGGACCTGTGTGAGTCTAAGTGCTGTAACAGGTCACTGACCATTTCCCTTGGATTATGGGGGCTTTATTCAGCTGCCTGTCCCTGTCTTCCATCTCAAGGGGCTGAAAACAACTGGTCTTACTCTTAAAGACTGAGGCAAAGATGGTGTTAAGTACCTCAGCCTTATCCTTTGTCACTATGTTTCCTCCCTCATCCAATAAAGGATGGAGGTTGGCCTTCGCCCTCTTTTGTTAATGTATTTATATAAACATTTTTTATTGTCTTTTACGACTGTAGCCAGATTAAGTTCTAACTGGGCTTTGGCCCTTCTAATTTTCTCATTGCATAACTCCATGATATCCTTGTAGTTCTCCTGAATTGCCTGCTCCTTCTTCCAAATGCCATAAACTCTACTTTTTTTCTAAGTCCCAGGCAAAATTCTCTGTTTAGGCCAGACTCAGGCCAGTCTTCCCCGCTGGCTCATCTTTCGGCACAGAGGGATAGCCTACTTCTGCTCCTTTGAAATTTCCTTCTTGAAGAATGTCCAACCTTCCTGCATTCCTTTGCCATTTCGGAAGTTCCTCCCAAAGGGCTCTGTCAGCCAATAAAATGTAGGCTACTGACGGTCTTTGCTCCAAAAAACTCCTAAACATGAGAATGCATGGCAAGACAATATTAGCAACTCTAGTTTTCAGAGAGAGATCTAAGCACAAGCTTACACATTGGCATATGTAGAACACAAAGTACCTGTATAGTCTTCAGGGTTAATCACCAGTGCCAGATTCAGGACCTGCCAGTTGGTTTTTTTTCTCCAAAGATTCCTGAGAAATTTCATACTAACTTCCCATAAAACCAATAATCTCCAGCTACAGAGTATTTGAAGTTTTTTCTGTGTAAACAAATTTTTAAAAATACCTTTGAATTTTGGCCCAAAGTAGCTTTCCTAATTTCACCTTATGTACTTCTATTGGGACTGACATGGGAATCCAAATTCCTGCAGTCTTGTTCTATTACCTTACAACTTCTCATCCTGCCCTAACTTTACACAGATACGAAATAGAGGCTCTTGTACCCATTCAGTATCCTTTTTTGGGCCCTGTGGAATCATGTTGCACAATGTTTGTAGGGTTCCTGGAAGATTTCTAGTTGAAAAAGCATGGTATTGGAGCTGACACCTTCTTTTCTTTTCTTCCTCTTTTTAATTTTTTTTTTCAAGAGTTATAAATCTGCTTGCCAGTGTTCCATCCTCCTGTGGCTTGGTCATTGGTCTGCTCCACATCAGTGTGTTCATTATATAATAAGCTGATGTGGAAATTGCTGGAAATTATTGCTTCCTATTACATAACTGTTGCTGCGTATCTGATGTGTTTTCTGATGCTCAGGGGAACAGAAAGTGCAGTGCCTTTAATTGCTGCTACGCTTTTGCAGATCCTTGACTGTAGACCATCATTAGCCTTAAACAGTTGCGCAATATGATTTTATTGGAATGTCGCGGGTTTTTCTTCAAATATCTTTAGGTTTACAGGTTCCTTTGCCATTCCTACAAATTCAAAGCTGGTATTTGTGTTTTTGCACGGGTAAGATGGAAGCTGTGGAGATCTAGATACCTGCAGTGCATGGGGATCTCAGGCAATGGGGTCAATCAGCTTAAATCAAGCATACACAGTGCTCAAACATGCAACAGAGATGTGGCAATTAAACTCACTGAAGTGTAGGGGCAGAGCTGATGTAGCTCTCCATAACCCTCAGAGCACATGCTCTTGACCTGATAATGAGGTCAAGACTTTTATCTTAAACTTTGATAAAGAACATTAAAGTTGCATTATATTTCCACATATCTGGAGATAAGCGATCCTCTGGATAGTCTCCACAATTCAGCTGAGCAGTGATAACTAATGAAACCACTGTTTCTCAACTGTGTACACCAAGTCCTTGGTGATATTAGTACCTGATAGGGCTACTGGCCTCTGTGAAGTGGTAAAACCTCAAGGTTGGCACAGTGGTAGCCCATGTTCTCTCTTTTAATGTGCTGTAGAATGATTCTACTGCAGCATCAGACTAAAACTGCACCAGTGGAAAGGATGTCAGTTTCACATTTCAGCAAACAGAAACCAAAGTTGTGTGGATGGATTTGAGTCAGTTTGGAAGTCTCCAACCAACAGTGTAAGTAATGAATCCAGCCAGAGTGTATCCTATAAACTCTTGTGTCATAGCTCATAGCACATTATCCAGCAAACACTGCATCAATCAAATGTGCCATACAACAGGGACATATAATTTTGGGAAGACGGTCACAACAGAATCAAAGTTTTCAGAGTCAAATAATATCCTGCATCTGGACAAATAGAATACGTAAATTTCCAGTAAGAAGCAAGAATAATTTTGTAGATTAGGAACTTTAAAGTGCTCCTGGTATGTGTTGAATATTACTGCTCATTGAAAAGATGCAGCCTCTACTGCCTGTGTGTTTTGCAGTTCAAGTTTGTTCAGCAAATTCAACATATTTCATCTGAGATCAGCATGTTTGGCCACATGCACAGGGCATAGAGCTTTGTAGTGCTTCAAGTGGCTCTGCTGGGTGTGTGAGTTGTTACTCAGGTTGGCAGATAAGGGAGCACAAGATCCAGGATGGGCCAGGAGATCAGGTTTCAATAACTCATTTATCACGCTGCTACCAGATTTCCTAGATAATTCTAGGATATCACCTTAGCCTTTCTGACCGCCATTGGAAACACCAATGCTGGTATCGATGATAAAAATGAAGTTTTTGTCTAGTATCAAATCCATGTAGAAAGAAGAGATACTATTATTTCTGTTTCTTCCAGTGAGACATAATTTTAACTGAATCATATTGCAGAATCTGAGACACCTTTAAATTAAGAATCCACTTCCAGTACTGCTGAGAATATGTTTGTCACAGTAAGATCATGAGATCATGGGATAAATCCAGGCTGGAAAGGACCTCAGAAAAAGTTTTGCCCAGCTTCCTACTCAAAGAAGGGTCAGCTGTGAGACTGGAGCTTCATCCCATTGGGCTTTCAAATCCTCCAAGGATGGAGAGAACATAACTTCTCTGTTCCAATGCTTGGCTGTCCTCATTGTGATCTCTTATTGCCTTTTGAAAAGTATATTTCAAGGGTGTGATTCTGCTTGCTTTCTTCAGACCAGCCAGTCCAGACACTGCACTGGCACCAGTCATCTGGAAAAGGTAGACAGATCCTTCAGACTGTAGGTAAGGGATGGAAGTGTTTGGAGTAATCAGGAATAATTGGTAAGCACATAAAGAGCCCACAGACAATAGGAAATCAGGGATCTTAGGGTCAGGAATTAAGAAGGTGGCTGAGATCATGCTTAAGTGGGTTTTGCTAGAACTAAGTGGCACCTTTTCTTAATTTTTTTGTTTTTAATGTTCATAATTTAAAAAAAAACCAGATTTTTTAAAGTGCTTTGTAATGTACTTTACTTTCCATTTTCTACAATCACTGTAGGACTAAATAAAAGAGGGAGTTGTAGTCAGGGAGGGTTAAATGTGGTTAATGTGCTAGATCAGGCGATTCCTGTATCAGCAGTCATTTGCCAGTGACTGTGACCAAGGAGCTGGGATCATGAGTGCCTTGATAATGATTTCTGCAATGTCCTGGGGCATGTTTTTTAATTTCTTTTTAGTTCCTCATGCAGAAAATTATTCTGCTTTCTTTCTCCCTATATTTGTCATGTCTATTTAGAAAGACAGTGTGAGGAACCTAACACAAAGAACCTTGTTCTTGGAGATCTCTGTCCTACTGATGTACAAATAATAAACAGAACAAAATGCTTAGCTCATGCTGAAAAGATTATTTTAAAACAATGATTTTTTTAAATATTGAAATTTTTCTCCTTTCTCTCCTGAACTCTGTGTGCTTCAGAGGATCCTTCCACTCCTATCTAATTATTTTTTTCCCAAGTGCATAAGGATGTCCACTGTATAGGAAAACTTTCAATCATTCACTCTCTCACAGATCTTTCTTCTGCAGGTGCCGTAGTGAAAGTGAGGAAAGCTGCATGGCTGATCTGTTTGGATTTTTGTTCTACAGGGTCATGGTTTCTTTCAGCTGCTTTTCCTGGGCTTTTCCTGGCATACTCTGATTACATTTTACATCAGCTGAGAAGCAGAATACTTTTTCTGACTCTTCAAAATGCAACCAAAATCTCTGTGGAGGAAGATGCCTGCCAAGGCTAACCACAGGTCCCCAGGACTTCAGGGTTCAATCCTCTGTGATATAATTTGTGAGTTGCTTTGCAGGGGATGAAAGGAGGAGGACTCCCTACTTCTTGCATTTCTTCCTGGAATATAACAGCATAATTTCTCTGACTGGTTCCCAAGATTTCTGTGAAAGTGAAAACAACAATCCAAACACAAGACCTTTAATCAGATATCTATAGAAGGAGTATTGAAGTAAGTTAGTTCCCCAAACCCTCTGCCAGTGTAAGGAAGATCATCCTCTTAGGAGACTATAATTAGGGAATCTTAACAGGGTATTAAGTGTTCTTTTTGACTCAGTGTTCCATCATTTTTCCCAGAGTCCCTCATTTTCCATCAGTATATTTCTTGACCAAGTCATTAGTTTTGCAAAATAGGATCAGAGGGTGATACAAGTACCCCTGTATACCCCTGTTTGATGGGGGGACGGAAGCACCATGAGCAGCAGAACTTCAGAAATCTTGTTTAGTATGTGTTTGTCTATTGGCAAACACATTGGAGAGGTACCATTTCTATGGATTCTTGGTATCTAAAATAAATTTCTGCACATTAACCTTGCTGTCGTTAATAAGCCTTTGTCCCATCAGTTACCAGTTTCCAGATAAACTGTGGGAATTCAGCCTCTCTGAGGTTGCTATTCCTTTGCCACATTTGGTTGATGTGGATTGACAATCTTCAAGCTATTGATGAAGGATTATCTGACAGAAGAGATCATTGTCTAAACCTTATTTATTCAAGGAACTACATTAGAAAGAAATATAAACTTTGGGATTAGATTTTCCTAATCAAGTGTCTTACAGCATTTCAGTTGTTATGTCTGCTGTACGGGTGACATAATATCTTCTAGGGGTGCTCCTGATTTAAACCACGAGGACTATTAGTTAATTGAAAAGAAATCCAAGGCTTTCTGGAATGTTCTACCAACAGAACACGTGGAAGCAGATACTGGGTTAGTGACACGGAACTACAGGCTGGAAAATCCTTGGATAAGACTGTGGGTCTCCGACTCTGACTTGTGTGTTCCCTTCTCCTGAAGCCCCCCAGCAGTTCTGGCACAAACACAGGTGTCGTGCTCTGGTAAGAGCCACTCTGGCCACAGACACTGAGACCTCATTTGGCATCTCCTTCCCGCTAAATGCACACAACTGCCCTGTGAGCAAAGTTCAGTGTAACTCCTGTGGGAAGTGCTCCTGCAGAGTCCACTGTAGTTTTTTGAGATGGATGTTGATGAGTCTTTTCTGTGTCAACAGACCAAGTGCTGAATATTAGAGGAAAGGATTTTCCAGGGAAAAATATGCTCATAAGAGTAATTTCCAGAATATTATAATGCTCACAGGTTTGTCACCTAACCAGCTAACTCCTTTCCTTTGCTTTTATGCTTGACCTTCGGATGGCAGAGTTCTAGTTTCACAGAGCACCAACAGTTCCCTAACAACAGAAATGAAGTCATTGGCAGGATTGAGATTTTGGTCACTATCCAAATGGTTTAAGCACTTTGCCTACCTGCAGTTACCAATTTGTTGAGGCTGGAATGATTCAAACATGAAAAGTTTTTCTGCAATAAAATAAGGAATTAAGGTAATTGAGAGGCTCCTGTGGAATCTTTATGACTTTATGTTCTTGTTCTTGTAGTGCCTGTCCTTTAAGGTTTAACTGTATTTTTATAGTCTATAAAGTGAGAAATCTAAGTCTTGAACACAAGTGTGTTACTTTAACAGTAAGAGGATCACAGCACAGGCAGGTCTGGAGTCAAAAGCAAAAACAAACTAGAAATACACATAAATATATTAAACATGCACTGGGAAGTGGATGAGGCTTGTTTCACTGATATATTCAATTTATAGAGAGTTGCTAATATGTGTATATGTCAGTATATACACATTTCTACAGATGCACCCATACTTTAATAGAAAAGCACTGATTGCTGGGCTATGCTGCTGTTTTTCACAGATGGGCTATAGGATGAGGAGTCAGAAATGGGACAGTGTTGAATAATGTTATTTATGACTTAGTGCAGAGATGCAGCTTACTGGAGGGCAGGAGGACCAGCACAACTCTATACTCTTCATTTTAGGTGAAGGTGAATCTTGCTGATTACCTCAAGGCTACCTGATCTGTTTCCTGATTTCTCTATTAGCCTCCGTTGAGGTCCTGAATGTACTTTGATTCTGTGTAGGACTGTCTCAAGGATTGAACAGGTGTTGAATACATTGTGTTTAAAAAAAACCACCTCTGTCATCACCAGGTCTGAAAAATCCTGCAGCTTTGAGCCGTGTCACTCATGGGGCTTATTCTGTGTCTCCATCTGAACTTAGAGTGTTTCATGTCCGAATTCCTCCGCACAATCATTTGTTCAGGACCTCCCACAGAGACCTCACTTAAACCCTGCAGTTGCCACATTGATTTGGTGCAGCAGTTTCAGATGTCTGGATTTTTGGCTTTTTGGTTTTTTTTACAGTATTCCACTGGATGGAATTTGATTGCATCCTTTCAGCAGTTTTTTTCTGGCAATTACACTGGATGGTTTTGCAATTTGTTCAGTTTTGCTACTCTGTTGGAGACTGGCTGGGCTTTTTCTCTTCCACAAACAGTGAACTTATGTTTAAATAGAAGTTCAAATAAAGTAGATAAAATAAACTACACTATATAGCCCAACAAAATTAATTCTTCTTTTGATATATTTCCTTCAGCTTTGACATGAGGAATCTTCCAATTTTGTGAAAATATGTTATTTTTCCATGTAAGTCTAGTGTAGCTGTGATCCATAATTTCATATTCATAGTTGCTAAATGTTAATTGATATAAGAAGATGTATTCATTGAGCTCTGGAGCATTTCCCCATCTTTCTCACAATATGGCTAAAATGTTTTTCAATAACTAGGATAATGTTTCTTCAGTCATGGAAAAAATGAATGAAAATATACTATCACTTTGTTTCTAGAGTGCTGCAAGCCTGAGTGGGAACAGACCAAGGCAGCCTCTGACAGATATTTAGAATGTTTGTCTCATGTATTTACGACATTGATCATGGAGATGTAATTTTTGTTTGAATTGTGGTGGGGATTTCTTTGTTTATTTGTTTATTTTGTGATGTTTGGGGTTTTTTTTAAGAGTATTATGAATAAGCTCAAAAATACAAATTTTATTTTAGAAGTTTCAACAGAGAACATGCTGAGAGTAGGATTTATGTGAGAAGTGTTTTATATCATGTTGAAATGTTTGCCTTCCTTTAATCCCACTTAAAAATCTGAAGAACCAAATGTCTTCAGCCAACCCACCATAATGAGTTTTGGGGAAATGATGAGCAAATAATGGCAAGGCATTTACAACCATATGTAAGTATTCCCACTGATGCTTGAAGAAACAGGCAGTGGGGCTGCACAGTTACTGGGGCGGTTACAGGGGGGCAAAACCACTGCTGCGGTGGGAAAATATTGGCCACTGAGATTGGCAGAGGAGTATTTGGAGAGCACAGCCTCATACAGACTTATGAAAAAGAGTACACTAAATTTGGATCAAGTGGAAGCTTTCTCCGTGATTTGAACTCATTCCTGGTATGATGTATTTGGAATTTGGGATCTAGGCAAGTGGGTGGAAATTGTTGTTTTTAGAGCTATGTAGCGAGGGTGAAAGAAGACGTGAAACTGGAAGGTGAGAAGGAACACTGCTGAAAGCTTGCTGACATCTGCCTTGTCTGTGGTTTAAACTCAGCTATCATTAAGCCATCACTCTGTATCACCCTGTTTGTGCCACTA
Organism: Aleadryas rufinucha; assembly: GCA_013397815.1. NCBI lineage: Eukaryota > Metazoa > Chordata > Aves > Passeriformes > Aleadryas > Aleadryas rufinucha. The sequence goes on along the minus strand of VZTH01014991.1, from coordinate 690,375 downwards.
GCCAGGAGTATTTTGGCACTTTAATTCCTGCTGGCCCCAGGCGTTGTTCTGGTGCAGCAGACAGACATGGGATCCCATGGGATCATCCCCGCCTCTCTGCTGGGTGGTTGGGTTTCCCTGCACTGCCAGCATTCCCAGGTGTGAAAGTGTGGCCTCATTCAGAGCTCGAGGGGTCAAACAGGAAGAAATGCTTTGACTCAGATCTTTTGAGGAGACCAGTTTAGGCAGCAAATACACGAGCAGGTTGTTGGTAGGTCAGAGAGTTGACTTCAGGTGGAGGGAAAGGTGACAGTGAGCTTCTCAGGGTAGGCTGGGAGAGTAACCTTCTCCAGGGCTGAGCTGCAGCAGAACAGGGTGTGTTATTCCTACATCCTACTTGTTTCCACTCTGCTAGACAGCTCACAAGCCTCGACCCTTTCTGTCTGTGCAGTCCTTGGATGCTTTGACTCAGCCTGCCTGCCAGCACACTCTCCCTTCTTCCTGCTCTCTCCTGCCTTTTCTTTATTCCTTATACGCTGTGGCTTTGCAGCTCATTAGACACAAAATATCAGCTCAACTTGACACTCTGGGAACAGCGATTTGCAATTTTTTTTCAGTTGATTTCTCTGCTGCTTCTCCTGGATTTCCGATGAAGTAGAGGGTTACAGACACTTTGACCATCTGAATGGTTGATAATGACCTCAGACCAAGGAGTACCCGAAACAAACTCCCTGAATGGTGAAGCTTAGGCAATAAGCAGAGCAAGGGTCACCCAGACACAGGCATATTTCCCCCCTATTGCCTCAGGGTTAAGAGTGGGTAATTGGTATTTCCAGTTTGACTTCTTTCTCATTTTGTGTCATCCCATCACGGCATGCCAGGATGCATTACATTAAATGGCATCAAATAGTTGGGGAGTGTGACACTATACATTATCTGACATGTCATCTCACACCCTGTCATAACACAGTGTACTCAAAGATCAGTGGGGACCAAAAATTCATTTGTCTGATTCCATTTTATCAGTCAACCCAAAGGGAGGCAAGCGTATTAATTATTTGCATGGTGGTTTGCATCCAGTGCTGGTGGGAAGAGGATGGAGCATGATGGCAGAAGGACAATTTCTATGCAGAAGGACAATTTCTATGTTTCAGAACAGTTTTATATCTACTCTCTCTATATATAATGGTGGTCAGCGGGGTGTGATAGTGAAGGATCAGTCTCTAAAACTTGATGCACAATGCAAAACTAACACAAAAATAATGAGACACCTGAAGAAATGCTGGTTCCTCAACATGAGCAGGCATTGGAAAATGAATTAGGTATCTGCTCTGCAAGAAAGACTGATTACACAAGTACAAATTGCAAGGATTTCTCAAAAAACTTCTTTGTTGACAGCAGATCTTAATATGTAGATTTTTGTGTGCTTCAGAAAATTTGCTTCAATGGGTACAAAGTGTCTGATAAATGAACCTCCAGTGGATTTAGTAAAGGTGCTTTAGGACATTTGTTCCTCATTTTTAATGCCCAAACTCTGTGCAGGGGCCAGCAAGTGTTGATCTCAGCTATACCCATATATAACCTAATGTGTTAGCTGATATTCTCTAAAAAGTTGTCTCATGGCATGAAACTCTGCATATGTAGAAAAGGTGAAAGCATATGATTTGGACAGCTGAAAAGAAAAAGGTTCCATTTCTAACTGATTTGCTAAACTAGAGATAAGTCTGGGCTCTTCCTGATTTCTTGATGTGCTTTCTTGTGAGTAATTGTGTTCTGAGATCAGAAGTTTGGAGCCCCCAACTGAGATTTTTATGAATAAATGAATAGAGGTTGGTTGAACTTGTCAAACAGATGAACATCTCAGCAGCTTAGAAAGTGTTCCTTTGTAAGTTGCAGGTGTCACATGAACTCACAGACATAGTGTATGACCAAAAGAAGCAGTCATGCACCTCAGTGAGTGAACGGGGATATGTGCTGCAAACAGTGTGAGCAATGCTTACCTCTACGATTGCTTTTAAAGAGGGAGAGGCTGAATTGTGGGGCACATCCCAGGAATTTGTGCCCTAACCTTGCTGTAGAAGGTATTGCTGGTAACTTCCACATGTGAGCAAACCACTGGTGATGTCTCATTTCTGGCTCTGGGATGAAGCTGCTCCAGTGCATGGTTAAATTATATCCCCCGTGTCATTCTTGTTCTGTAATGTTTTAGCATTAGTTTTAAGGCACTCCTTGAAGTGCCTTATGCAGTGTGGTGTAAGTAGTAAGCAATGTTAGCACTGGAGTAACACAAAGCTGTGTCCAATGCTGGGGTATTTGCTCCTGGCCCACATTTCCCCATGCTTTTCAGACCAGTTGTAGTTTGATTTGTGGATGAAGGTTCACATCAGTTCTTCCATATGAACTGGATAGTGTTTCCCTATTTAGCACAGATCTGCGGAGAAGAGTACACATTAAACATCTGCACTGGCCGCTCTGTTTCTTGTGGTAGGAAACTGCATTCCCCTCCTTTGGCTGCAGATATCTTTGGCAATGTCCCAGGTTTGTGGAGTGGGACGGTGGAGAGACCATAGTTTGCCTCTGGGAAACAGGATGGGAAGGCATTGCTGATTCCAAAGATGAGGCTGCAGCAGGGAAATGGATTTCACTCACACACATCCTTCAGGGAAATATCCCTGAAGTCTTTCAGCTTTATGACTTGGATACATTCAGGCTGAACAGTGGAGAGATGTGTGAATTCAGAATGTCAGTGAACAGTATATCCTTATCCTGTACAACCAGTGTTAAAGTATATGGGAATGAAAAAATCTTTTCCAGTAGATGGCAGTTCCAGATGAGTCATTTATTTTGGAGATGAATGCTGGAGCCATGGCAGACATAGGCGAAACTCCCAAAGACCAGGTCTGGTCACAAACTTCTGAGAAAAGACATTTTTGGGTGGAACTTATAATTGCTTGTAGTTAGACCATGCTTTCATCCCCAGCCCAGTACCCCAAAAACCCCCAAAAAAGTACCCGAAAACACTCTGAGGATGGAGTGGTCCTGTTCCTGAGTTGATAAAACAAGTCATGAATAATGGCAGATGTTCTGCGCAGGGTATTCTCAGCTGTTTCAAGAAGAGAGCTTTCCTCTTGGTGCAACTTGCTTTGGTCCTGATGCCTTAGGATTTAGCTTTTATATTTTTCAGATCCTGTACTGCTTTAGTGTGTAACTCTAAAACTCCATATAGCCTGTTAGCTACTGTTCTCCCATTCTGTTAGACATAACAAATCCTCTCTAGGCCTGAGACTCAAGGACACCTTGTTGTCCCAGGCCCCAAAATATGTAAACTAAACCTCTAGTAGGGGGGAACAGACTTGGGGTAATGACCTGAAATTGTAATTGGAGAATTAACCCTAATATGCAAATGGACCAAACTTACAAAAGTGTGAAAAACTCATGACCCATCATCCATTTTGGGTGTCGCCCTAGGGCTCTGTCTGCCCATAGTGTACCTTATTGAAGGCCCTTCAATAAAAATACCTGCTTTTGTTCTCTTAATTTTGTCTAGCCTCTGTTTTTAGGTAGCCCCATTAAGGCATCAGTCCAGATGTGGTGTATCATGAAAGGGAAGAAAGGAATTTAGTAGGTTTTATCAACCATGGTACTAAGCCAGTATGGGCAAAAGGGAAATTATTTATATTTTCCCAAAGAAGAATCTCTGCAAACAAAGGCAGAAAGTGGGAGTGAATTCCAGGAAAAGGGAGTATTTTGTACAGATTATGACTTATGAGTCTCTTGTGGCTCAGACCACAGTACAACAGGGCTGAAATCTTTAATATAAACTCCTATAGGCATTTTAAAGGAGAGAGTGGGAAGGAGTCTGGCATGGAAACTTCATGATGTACAGACTTAGAAAAGGTCAGAGGAGAGGAAGGGATTAAATGTGAGTAGAAGGAGGAGAATAAAGAAGAAAATACACTTGGAGCTTTAAGGTGTGAGTTTGAGTGACACTCCTGATGGTTGCCTGTGCTATTTCAGCTTTTGGTGGGAGAATGTACCTCTGCAAAAACAAGCAAAGTGCTGGGATTGGGACGTGTTCTGTAGAATTTGTACAGATGACAGGTCAGATGCTGCAAAGAAATAACTGCAGAGAACATGAGGAACACAGAAATCTAGGCCACCTTCTTTCAGCCATTCAAGTGAAGTGTCCCATTTAGTAGTCTAGCAATTTTAGACCCCTTCAAGAACCTGTGAAGGCAGGGAAGGATACAGGTCTCACACAGCATGAGCATCCTTCTCATGCTCTTAGATCATATTTGCTCTGGTTCAAAGCCAAGTCAATAAAATGGATTTCAATCAGCTTGCTGTCACACCCATTGACAAGTGCCTTCTGAAGTCAGAAGTATGGATGGAATTCGGTCCACCCAGCAAGTCCATTTGGTGCATATACCATCAACAGAGCAAGATGGGCATCAGCCTCGGACACCTCTGCTGGAGTGGATGAGTTATGCTAAGACAACTCCTTCTTTGACTGGATAGAGTCCAGACAAACAACTCAGACTAGATAAATGGCCAAAGATGGACAACAAAAAGGCTATACTAGAAGTTATTAGATGATGGTCTGCTCAGGACTAGTCCATATCATGGGCAAAATGCATGGTTTCCTAAAGAACTGCTCAACAGATGACATCTCACTTTGGTGACCTCTGACTGGTGTGGTGGATGTGAGTGAGAAAACGTGTCATACTCATGGCCAAGAACTAGCCAGGCTCAGTTCAGATGAATCTTTGGCCCACAAGGCTGAAAGTGATTTGAAAATTTGGGGGGTTGATTTTCAAAGAGGCTTTCTCACAAGCAGCAGGGCTGGTTCCAGGAACAGTGCTGTGGTGGTAGGGTGTGGAGAAGACATTGTGGTTCCCCATGCTCGCCTCATTGTTGTTTTGATTATGCAACGTTTCCCTCTGCCCACAACGCTTGGGTCACCAGAACTCGTGAACTGTTTTTCCTCTTGGCCACATTTTATTGCTGTTATCCCTCAAGACCATCAATATCTAATTGAATGTGGGTTTTGTTGTATGCTCGATGAATTCCATATGTTCATCTCTTAAAAGCAATTTGACAACAATTAAGACAAGAAAAATTGCAAAAATAGTGAGGACTCCTTTTCAAGGAAAACGAATTGAAATGATACAAGCCCAAGTCCTGGTTGAATTTCTCAGTCCCTGACATGGCTTTAGCAGAAGGTGCTAGAAGTTCTGGCAGGGTTTGTTCCAGAAGCATATGAAAATGTCCAGGAGAATCTGTATCTATTGTTTAATGCCGTGTTGATTCACTAAAATGCAGATACAGGTTTAACCTCTCTATCTGTTACTAAGTTGCAAAGATCAGAAAGGTGTAAGTGAAAGAACTTTATTTATGTCACATGAATGAATGTATAACAACAAAAAGCAAAACACATAGGATACCCTGATCAAAAATGGAAATTAAATAATGCACAAAACCGTGTAACTGCTTGAGCAGACTGAAAAAAGGATGTGACATTTATACCAGCTACCTTTCACAAAATATCAGCTTTCCATAACGTGGGATGTTATATTGCACTGTCTCTGCTCTTGTGTGATCACTGACCAAATGGCAATACAAAAGGATAAACACCCACTCGCTCACACACACAGCCCCAACAAACAAACAAATGAACAAACCAGGCAGGGGAAGCAATAATCTGAGGGGTGGTTGGAGAGTATATTTTGTTCTGAAGAAGAATCAGTTTCTTGTGTAAGGGATGAGAAGCTATCAAATTTACCGTTTCTCTCAATTTCTTAATTAATCATGACCATACACAAGCATTTAATGCCTTTCTTCTCGCTCTGTTCTTTCCCTCTAATAGACATTTTTCCTAACGGCGTCTGGCTCATTGAGCACTCAACAGCCTATTGCACGATGTTAACCCAGTGCTATCTGACCGTGGACTTTGTGTAGATTTCCAGTTTATCATATTTTTCTCTGCTCGGTGCCTGTGCTCCATGCAGTAGTTCTGGTGATAGCCCATTCATTCCCATTGTGTTGAAGGGCTGACTATAAAATTCTTCTTTCTTTCCCCCCTCCTCCTCTTGCAATTCAATGCCTCCTCTTGCTCTTTGATTCTGGCTGCATTCTTCTGGGATTAAGGGTTTTCTGTTTCCTAGAAGGAATAAAATATGGCTATCTGAGCCAGAGGAGTAGGAAATCTCTCCGTAAAGTCCTTAATGGGGGTTTTTATGGGATATATTTTCACCTCATTTAGTTTTTATTTCAGTATGGCTCTTTCATCAGTCTGAGCATCTGAAGGAAATGACAACTTTATGGGAAGGCGAGAAGGAATCATTGAATTAAAAGAAGATATGAAAACAGAACTCAAAGAGTAGAAAAGTTTAGAAAGAATAAAGGCCTAATAGGTGGCTCACTGAAGTCAAAATATAAGGGTTTTTTGGATGGAGAGATTCCTGAGACATTCTACAAGATGACCAAGAGGCTGTATGGGGTGGTTCATAAAAGTGGGCAAATTATCTTTCTTCACAGGTTTTAAAATCAATAAAGAGGCTTTGATCTCTCATGCTGCTTTCTTCTCAGCCAGGGCCCTGATCATCCCCATATCAAGGTGAATACTTCCTTCAGCCAGGTTATGGCATTATGGAAGACAAACTGGCCTTTCAGATGGCTTGAGGTTTGCAAATCTGCTGTTTTCCTGGGTAAGTTATTTCAGTGATTATCTGAACTCATTATTAATATAGATAAAATGTATATTTTATCTCACCTGTGTGATTTCAGACTCTGGCTGGTCAGACATTGCATGCCTTTTGTCTGCTAAACTGAGCAACTTTTTATTGTTGGAAATATTTTCCAGTCCCAAATACAGACTGTGATTTCATTGCTTCTCAATTTTTTCTAAGAGAAGTTAAAGAGGCTGAGCTTCTTACGTCTTTTGTTTTAAGGCAGAATTTCCAGACATAGAATCATTGCTGTAGCCTTTTTCTGATGCCTTTCCAGTAATTCAGCTACCTCCTTGGACTGTGCATGTTATTTGAGTAATGGACTCACCAGCACTGTGTGCTGAGGTAATAACAACATTCCATTTGGCACAACATGCTCTTTGAATCTCCAAGTATTGTATCTTCTGTTTTACAGGATAGTATACAGGAATTTGAGTACCTGCTTCTGAATATGCCCTTAGAGTGGCCCTCTTAGTTGTAGAAATAGTGTGCTTCACTGCAGGGTAACACTCAGAATAATGGTGTCAACTAAGCTTTGAGGACAGTTGACCCATGTCCATTATTGTTTAATGTTCTACAAGTGTTTGTGTCCTCTGAAAACTTCACCATCCTGGCTAAAGACTTTGAATAACTTTTGACAAAAGGAGATCTCTGTAGGACACACAGAAAATGCCCTACTTTGATGATGATTTCCTATTAACAATTGCCTTTTAGGAGTATAACTCTGGAAGAGACCTCCTGGGTCATTGAGTCTAATCCTCAGCTATTTCAAGTAACCACATCATACTGTTACTATTAGAAATCTAGTTCAATTTTAATCCATTTAATATGTGCTGTATTGGTTTTTATATAGTGCTGCTTTTGTAATCTGAATGCCATGTGATAGTAAATCATTAAGTCATTATTTTATTTCTAGTAGTGACAAAACCCAGCTGAAGTGACTTTTATATATTGCAGCTTCAGTCTAGAAACAATGAAACCCACCCCAAAAAAAGTGCCTGAGGTTTTTCTTCTTTACTCGTTTCAAATGAAATGTTTTTAAAATTTAAAATAACAACTAAGATGACACCAATAACGTAGTGAGACACATTACTGAAAAAATAACACATGGGATGTTTTTAGTAGGATAGTTCAAAGTTCCAAATGGATTTTTTCCTAAGGATGTTGATTCATAAGAACAGGAAGATAAAACGTAGATGGCAGAGTTAATTGCCTTCCCCAGTGCTTCCTTCCCCCCTTCTCCCAAAGGTTGCTCCTTTCCTTTTCCCGGAAGCTGAGTTTCATGTGAAGTAACTTTTGGACTACAGCCATTTGCATCTGCTCTGCTAAAATCACCCAGATTGGAGATGATTGGAGATGGTTTGGGAACTGCAACTCACAGAGTTTGGCTGTAACCTCTGCAGTGCCACAGTCTGTAGGAAACAGAACAGGTGGTGGAGGGAGGTCCCTGTTTAACCTGCTGGTTGCCATGAGTGAGCAGCCCTGGACCCAGGCTGCTGCTGGGCTCATGATGCTGGAGAAGGCCAGGCAGTCTCTGGCTCAGTGTCCTGCAGAAGTGACAATCTGAAGGATGAGATGGCCAATGTCACCTGTTGCTGAGTTCAGCAATAGCTGATGGCAGGTAGTGATGTGCTTCTTCCTCTGTGTTCCATGGCTATCTGTGATCAAACAAGATGCGTTTGTGTGTTTTGGGAAGAGTGAATGCAGCACTCAAGCCAGATGCCTGTGTGCTCTGAGGATTTTGCTATATAACTTCCTTTCCATTTGGTAACTGGGAACTAGATGGAGCTTAGTTGTTTATGTAGATAATACTTTAATTTTTGTCAAAGTGGATTTAGGTAATATGTATATCCTTCTGTCACATCCAGAATAGGATGACAGTTTCATCCCAGCCAGCAAATCAGCCTCACAGAGCCACTCACTCTCCTCTAGTGGAAAAAAAGGCAAAAACTCGCAGGTTGAAGTAAAGACAGTTTGAAGGCAAAACAAAATCTGTGCATGCCAGCGAAGCAAAACAAGGAATTGATTCACTGCTTCCCATGGGCAGGCAGGTGTTCAGCACCTCCAGGGAAGCAGGGCTCCATCACTCGTAACAGGGACTAGGGAAGAAAAATGACATCACTCCAAATGTCCCCCCCCTTCTTCTTCCCCAGCTTTATATGCTGAACATGATGCCATATGGTGTGGAATGTCCCTTGGGTCAGCTGGGGTCAGCTGTCCTGACTTGAGACCCCTCCCAACTGCTTGTGCACCCCCAGCCTCCTTGCTGGTGGGGCGGAGTGAGGAGCAAAAGAGACCTTGACTGTGTATAAACACTGCTCAGCAGTAACAAAACATCCCTGTGCTATCAACACTGCATCCAGCACAGCTCCAAAGGACAGCCCCATACCATTTACTGTGAAAAAAAAAATGACTCTACCCCAGCCAAAGCAAGCACATTTTATTGAGTGTTGGAGACTGAGCATTTTTGAGCTCATCTTTAGAGATGGGGATGGGAGAAGAGTGGGACAAATCCTGGGTCTCAGACGATCTACTCAACCTCATTTATTCTATTAATTATATTTCTGAAAATCAGCCCACAGTATGCAGGACTTCCCTGCCTCACTGTCGTAATCACACATGCTTACAAGAGATGTGTTCATGTCAGTGATATTTGTCCAAACAAAGAACAGGGTTTTGGAAGCTTCAAAAGGAGAGTTATTTTCTCCTGCTTAGTAACCTCAGAAATATCAATCTTGCTACTTCTATAAATATATTTCATCAGGGACCTGTTCAGGTTGGGCATCGGAGTGGAAAACACTTGGGTAGCAACTGAAGGGAGCCATTCCCTGCACAGCTGAGTGCTGGTGGGATGAGGACACTGATGTGATGGTGTGGGACCGAAGCCAACAGAGCAAAATTGTAATCTCAGAACTTTTCCCCTTCCATTAGGTGGGACTGTTGCTGATCCTGGTAGACAGCTTTTACAGAGGCTACTTATGCAGAATTTAGGACCCAAAGGATCTTTGTGATCTGCAAAGATCTGATGCAGTTAAAAAAAATCAGCTGGTTTCTAGATCGTATATTTACCAACTGCATTTTACTTGAATTCTGCTGGGTGGAAGGACTCTCTCATTTTGTCAGTGTTCCAAAATGTGAATTTTCTAGGGAATTTAATTTTATTTTAGATTATTCACCTTGTTCTATCCAAGGGGTCATGCAGTCTTCCTATTGACTGGTTAGGAAGCTGTCCAGATCTGTCTTTTTAAAGCACTCTGACGTGGCCAGATGCCTAATTTCTAGGCATCACAATATCCAAACTGAAGGCAGCTAAGGCACTTTATTGTCCATAGCCTCCCTTACGCCTCAGTTCCCATCTCAGCACTGGTGCAGCCTGTTCTCCCTTCTAAGGATGGTGTGAGGATAAATACATTAAAAGGGATGAAGTGCTCAATTATTATGGTAATAGGACTCCTATAAATACCTAAGATATATATGTATATTTGGATTTTAGCAGAACCTAACTTACAACTGCAGCTTAAAAAAAAAACCTGCCATAACCTCCATATAAATTCCATCTGTGAATATTTGATCAGATGCTATGTGGGTGGAAAAGTATGTTTCATTGCTATTGTGATTGCTTTCTTTCTTTAGCTTTTCATGAGTAATAAACGTGAAGAATGTCCCAACGCTTTTATGCTCTCCCGGTCAGTAATATTTTCTCTGAACCTGTATGCGAATGTTTAATTCATTAAATGGTATCTTGCAACTTTATGGTGAAATCATAAATCTGTTCTGTTGCACTGCTTATTGTAAAATCTTCAACCCCAAGCAAGCCCCTAGCACTATAGCTTGCCTCCTTGATTACATATAGCTTTTTTTTTGGCTGCTTCCCACGTTCTCTTAGGTTGTTTTCTCCCTCTGCTTCCAAACTCTTCATTCCACTTTGTAGTAGTGAATCCCACTGGTTTGAGAAGAGGACTTTTTTACAAGTGTGTACAGCTGACAACAAGAAAGATACATCTTGTCCTGCCTTTTACTTCATAGGGCTTTTGTGCTGAATACTGCCCAGATTTTCAGGATGATTGTCAGTGCAGCAGTGCTGGAAAATTCCCTGTGGGTGTGAGACACCTGTGAAGGTACTTGAGGTTAAAAAAACCCAAAAGTGTTTTTACTTTCTTGTTAGCCATTTCCAGTGTTAGCAAAACTGTGCAGGATAGTGTGCCACATACAATATCATACACTGCCATCCTTCTCAGCATCATTCTTTGCTTTTCCTTTATTCATGATCATGAGTAATCCTACAGGGCCTTCAGGAAATGTCTCTGGAGACCTGGAGGTGGGTATCACTAAACTGAAGAGCTCCTAGGAAAGCAGTTGGATAGCAAGAATACAGGCTGCTTAAATCTCTGCAGAAAAGCCCTGCATGCAGCCTTCACAATCTGCCAGAGGGGTCCAAGTTTTGGCTATGATTATAGACCAAATACCTGTCCAGGCTGATGATAAATGAACTGCTTTTTCTAGATTTCTGTGGCCATGCTTTTTGCCAACACCCCAGTGAAACTGAATTAACGCCAGCATGCTGTGAACAGCACCCAAGGGACAGATGAAGATGCTCCCTTCTTGTGGGTCCTTGCAGCTGCCTTATCTGTGAGACCATCAGCAGGTGCAGCTGTGAGACAAACAGGGCAAGCTGCCCAATGCTTGGCTGTTCCAGATTCTCCCTAATACTACCTTTGAATCCTTCTTCCTGAGCTGTGTTGTGCTTTCTGTGGTCACAGCTGAGCTAGTTGGGCAGTAATTATTACTGAAGGCTTGTTGGGGATCTCTGATGAATTCTTAGTGGTGCAATGTCCACATTACAGAAACTGCCCAAGCATTTGGAAATAGTTGGCGGCTGCTTGGTAGTGACAGCCGAAACACTCAAAAGAGGAGATTAATCCTTAACTCCAAAGCTGGCTCAGAGGCCCATAAGTTACAAGAAAGTTGCCCTTCTCTTGTTATGTCTATTGCTCGTGGCTGCTACTGCCTTGGATCTCTTCTGTCCCCATGCTCTGATTTCCAGAGCAGTCAGCAGAAAGGTTTCAATCCAACAAGACATGATGCCACTATGGTATCATTGGGCTTAACATGACAACTCATGTCTAAAAGCAGCTTCCCTAAGTGCCTAGGTACTACCAAGACCCATAGGATACAATAATGTTTAGGCATCTAAACGCACAGAATAAGAAAACACTGTTTTTTAAAACCCACATTTAAGCTCATGCCTTGCTTTATGGAATCCAATTAGCTCCTTTGTTTAAGGTAGGCATGTGCTTAAGTGCTCAGGCCTTTTTTGGGTTTTTTTCTTTTAAAGTCTCCTGTATTTTAAAAGAATGGTTACATTTGCATTGAGGAATGTCCTCTGTACAAAGGGTGGGATTCCAGTATATTTTCAGGAAAGTGAAACAGGCAATTATCTTGCAGGACCAGTGTGGGTGTCAGAACGAGGAGGTGTGGTAAAGGGGAGTGAGTGATTGATTTCTTTCCTACTCCAGAGCTGGATGAAATGCCTGACACAGCTGTTAGCTTACACTGCTTACAAGAACGAGGAATCAATCTCACCAGATGTTGTTCATTTCCTCTGTTGCTGTGTGGCCAGCTCTGTTGTACAGAGGATGCGGGGGGCAGAGGGGAGGGAGGGAAAAGAAAAGGGAGAAAATCTCAGTCTAAATTACACAAGAGGGCCCGGTGTGGGAATTCAATGTAAACGAGGAACACAAGAATGAGCCATGACTGAGAAACTGGAAGCTGGAAAGACAGAGCCTACTCATTTGTAAGCCTGATTCATCCGCTGGGGAGCACAGCAGACTCCTGTTCCCTGTGGGACAACACATGACCATCTTATGAGTTCTCCTGAAAGCTAATGTTTTCAATTAAAAGGATGCAGGAGGTACATGGGGAGGCTTTGGTGACAAATGATTCAAGGCCACATCTGCCAGCTGCATCATGTGCTGTTGGGTGAGTCTGTGGAGAACTTACTCACATGTGTAGAGTCTTTGAGCAACATTCGAGGATGAGATCACAGTGACAGTGTGATGTGCTGCTACCACAAACAAACTACCTGTCTGCTTGGGGTCCTGTGTATGTCAGCACCACTTCCAACTACCTTCTTTCCCCAGGCTGGAACCAACTCCTGAGCTAGGAGATGCAGCTGGGAACACCAGTCCTGACAGGAGAGGCACCTGGTGCTGGGAAGCAACTGAGATGTTAATCTCCTCTTCCAGCTTTTTTCACTAGAGCAGGTGTCTTCTGCAGATCCCTAAAAGATTTCTTTGATGGTGTGACTTGTTGACAAGGAAACAAGCAGAGGCAGAGGAAAGCCCCTTCAAATGAGGAGGGTACCTAAAGCTAAGGGTAAATGTTTCAGGAAGAGAGAGATATGAAATGATCACCATTTGCAGATGAGCTGTAGAAGTGCCACAGACCAGGAGAGGGCATTGTGATATCTGTTTCCCATGGAGAAAAGCTGTTTTAGTAAAGCAGTTGAACCCTGACTTTATTATCATCATTTGTTCTGGAACATCCACTCCAAAGTGAATTGATTTCTCTTGTACACCTTTTTGACACCTTTTTCTGCACATTCTCTATTTCTTTGCTGTATGGAACATGTAGGTTACTGCCTCTGCTTCTCTACCATCCTTAGCAGGTGTGAGGAAAAGGGGAATGCTCACAGAGCTGCTGCCATGGGAGGTAAGACCAAGCAACTGCTCACAAACAAGCTCTGGTTTGAGGTCTATGAGGAAAGACTACTGTCATGCTTTGTGACTTTCTGTCTAAAACACCTGAAAATAAGACCATCTCTCTGCTGTACAGCATTTAATGCATTATTGGTGAAAACAAAAATCCCAAAGACCTAAAAACGAAAAAAAAAAGGATACTATTGAGGAAGAGACAGCCAGCCCCCTTCTCGCTGTCCGTAGGACAGATATATTCTTGCTGAGGTCAGAATTGGGATGGAAACTGGACCATAATACTCCCAGTAGCACTGATGTGTTGCATGATGTGTGGCCTGCAGTTATGGACCAAGATGGACCTGCTCTAAGATGTCTTCTCATGAAGTAGTTACTTCTGCCATGGGTGGGAGACTGGGTTCTATGGAGCACTCCTTTCACTGCTGTGCCACTTCTGGTTAACAAAGGGGGTATAAATTAACTGAGGAAGCTTTGGGTTGAAAGTAATGCAAAGATTCTGTTTGCCAGCTGCAAGGATGCTAAACTCTGAATCAATCTGTTGACATCAGTGCAGATAATCTAAATTTGTACCAGTGCAAAATGTGGTCATTCAGATGGGTTAGCTGAAGTGACTCTTTCAGGGTGAATAAAATGCTCCCACAGGGCATGTTAGAGGCTCTGGTGAAAGGAATTATTGTATGGTTCCTGGGAATGTGGATGAGGCATCCTTATATTCTATAGCTACATTGATCAGATCTTCACTATTGCTCAAGGCAACCTGGGATTAATTCCTTGAAGTCCATCAGCTTCCTGTTTTGTTGCAATTACAGCCAACCAAATCCTAGTTTTTCACATGGCTTGAATAGACTACTCTGAACATCACCTTGGATATCCCTTACTTGCTGTAGTTTGTGAAGTCTTTTATTCAATCCATGAGATGTGCCAAGGGGACCTTTACCTTCAGTGCCAAAGCTGGCAACTTCTGGTAAATCCTTTGCTGAATGCAAGCCCCCTTTGCCATCGCTGAAAGGCAGAAAATGCATGTGCAGTTTGAAGCAACGGTTAAAATTACACAGAAAGAAAATGACAGGAGCAGCTGTCATATTTTTAACAAAACTTGGTCACTGCGGATATGAAACCTGAGAACTTGCATAAGAGACCTGCTCCAGTGAGTGTTGGTTTAGTCCACAGAGCAGCTGCAGGAAGGGGGGCATTTCACCGCTTCTCTGGAGCTCCTTGTCTGGGGAATTGTGGCTGCAGGTTCCCGAGGGCCCCCTGGTGTTTTGCGCAATCTATCTTTAGAGAACTGCAAGTTAATTTCTGAGAAGGGCACTGGCTTTGAGCAGGGTCTACCTCCAAACTGACAAACCACTTCCTGCAATCGTTAACTGAATTAAGATCTTGCTGTCCCCTTCACTCCCCTGAAAAGACCCCACTTCCCACCCCTTCACCACCACCACCCCCTTGGCTTGGCATCAGGAAATATTGGTAAAGAGAAAAGCACAGGGAAGGTTGAAGTGATACTAATTCATAGATCTCCCCCTTGCCTGTGTCTTCTACAGAGAGGTCTGATATCAGTCCCATTGGCTTTCTGCAGGAGCTAAAGCCATGGCAATTCCAGAGTGTTTTCCAGTCAAAGGAAGGAGGGTGCCTGTGCGTTTGGTGCTTCCTTTGTATTTCTACCACCATAACCCTGCTCTGACACTGATGCAAAAGGGTGTTGTAATTTTTGGTGAAATTGTAGGAAGCAAAAGAACACCTACAACTCCTGGGACAGGATTTCCTTCTAAAAATATCCCTGATCTGGTCAGTATCAGCTTCCATTAAAGGATATGGCAAAACCTTCCAATTATCAGTGTTGACTTCAGTGATGTGTTCTTGTAGCCATTGAGAAAAAGAACAGCAAAGCAACTCTGAATTCTTTCTGTTTGATTTTATACTTGGTGATGGTGGTTGTGGGTCTCTTTTTCATTTTGTTTGTTCCCAGATGTGTGGTCTTTTAACATCTACTTCACTAAGTCTTGGCATACGTGTCTGCAAAACATCTTTCTACAGGGTGGGATTTACAAGTGGTTACTTAGTACACATTGCTCTCTCTCTAGGTTCCTGGTCCTCACTCTTTGAAGGTGCCCAGGCAGGTTCTTTCCCTGTGGGATTTACAGATGCCAATCAAAATTTTGCAAACCAGTGACTGAAATGGAAATGCTAGCTAAGTAACATTTTTCAGTTATGGACTGAATTACTGAAGGTAATTCATCTGAAGGATGATTGTCTTTCATCTTTAAGATTCCAGCATCATTGCAGAAACACAATTGGTTCTACACACATTAAACACACAGGTAGTTTTAAGACTGTAAACACACTTTAAGATATGCTCTTCTACTTCATTTTTATTATGTAATCTCCATGAAAACATGACCCTTGCTTCATAACTTAAATGGTCATGAAAGATATTCTTCCTGCAGACATGTCTATCTCAAAAATGAATATAAGGGTTTTTACTGTTTTCAAGTACCAATATAAAGAAAAGCTTGTTTTGCAAACAAGTATTCTCTCTCAAAGCAGCTGTTTTCCTTCTACTTTGCCACAGATATGATGCCAACAAGAATCAAGGAAGAGCTACATGGGGAACATATGCTCTATATTAGTATCCAAAGATGGGAAATGAATGGAGGAGTGCATAGCATGAGAAGAAGAAGCCAAAATCAAGAATATATGCAAATCTAGAAGAAGCCATTTGAATTTCCCATTAAACTTTGAAGGCTACTTGCAGGTGCTTGCTTTTAACACTGATGACATTTGCAGGGCTGAGTACTGTGTGTTAGAAGACCTTCCAAAAGTTGCTAACTTCTGTCCCAAAAAACAGACAGAAAAGGATCTGGAAGCCTCAACTTCTACTGTCTGTGCAGGATGAGCAGGAACAAATGACCAGGCTCAGCTTTCCATCCCTCTCCCTCTGGAACTGGGACCCACAATGGTGCATTTTTACTCTTGCAGAAGATGTACTGAAGAAGCATGTAGTCACTACAATATCAGAGGTCTTGATCCAGTATTTCCTGAGTGTGTAGGGCATCTGACAGCAAGATGAGCCTTTCAATTAGCCCAAAAGACAGAACTAGTGAAAATTTTTTCATCAGAACAGTTTATTCATTGGGAAATAGCATATCTTTAGAATAAGAACTTTCCCTGGGAACGTACCAGTTGGAATGAGACTTGTCATTGTCATTGCTGACAAAGCTGCAAACTCCAGAGGTTTATAAAAACTGAAACTGCATAAGAAAGACATACAGGCACGTAGCTTGAATACATTCTACAATATATACACCCCAGGAGTCTGGAGTGTATAGAGGAAGGCATTTGCTCCCACCAAAAGCACTTGGATTGTTTCCATCTTTCTAAATGGAACCAAGATCAGGCCCTGAGTATGAAAAATGCAGAGGCAGATAGTGTGAGCCCACGGGAGCTGCTCATTTGTTTGGCCATTGCTGCATGTCTGTTGGATACTCACGTTAGCTGCAATATTCCTTTTTCAGTAGGAAGCCATTGATGCCAAGGATGACATTTTTACACCTTTGTAAATTGCAGTTCAGTCCATAAATGCACTGAAGTCTTCATTGGCTCCTTAGTAAAGCTGGGAGTGAGAGTGATATCCATTTCCAGTGCTGTAAGCAAGGTTTTTGAGATAAATAGATAAAACCTGCTATGAACACATGCAGGATTGTGTCACTGTGGTTTGCACAGGGGTTGGCCATTGAGCTGCCTCTCTCCCACACAACTCCCAGGAGATCAATAGGCTGTGGCTCACAGCCAGTCGTGCACCCTGGGCTATCTGAAGCCACTTCCCTCACCTCTGAGAAGCACATCCTGCCAAGTCTGCCCAGGGGGCATTTGCAGCAAGAGCAGTGCAAGTTGAATTTGAATACTTCACTAGAAGTGGAAGGTTCTGAGAAGAGCAGGAAGTGTGAGTGAGACTGTGTAGCCCAGTGGCCGTGGTGGCTCTGGCAAGGCAGCCCAAGGATGGGCACTGGGGAGGCCCCGGTTCACCAGCAGCGTCTGGGCTTAACGCAGTGGCTGCCTGGTATTGCTGATGGAAAGGAGCATTCACAGAGACACTGAAGGAAAGTAGGTGAAGAATGAGTCTCTGTAAGGCCTTTCTGAACCCTGCATCTCCAAATTATACATTTATTATCCCTTTTTGCATTTTTAATTCTAGTGTGCAGATACTCCATTTCATAATGGTGGGTTTTTAATGGTATAATTTTCAACTAAGCACTTAGTCGGTCATCTAATGGAAAGATCTGTATTAAACTGCTCTTACAGTCTCTGACCTAGGACTACAAACCTCTGCCTCAAGAGGCAGACTAAGGTTAGACTAAATGCAGGTATGCTTGTTCACAGGTCTGTGTACTAATGTGTTTTTCACCCACCCACTGCCAGAGTCTCCCACCTTGAATTTGATGTGGTGTAAAGTCCTTTGACTCAAATTCCACAGCAAAAAATGTAAGCAGAAGATCTACTAAGACATTCAGATCCCAAGGGAAAGCTCCACTGCCCATGACGATTTTTCCTAGGCTACCACAGAGAGCAGCAGTGAGTTTTGAGAAAGGTACCTCGATCTCACTTGCCCTTTTCAAGAAGCAGAGCTGATTTTCAGCCATACTGGCCAGAGTTTGTCCCCACCGCAGCAGAGGTTGTCACTGCACTAAGTTACACCCCCATGTTGCTTGTGCCACCAGCCATCCTTGGTGCTCTGCTTTCTTGGCTACTCCCCCAGCCTCTCCCCATCTCTGCTCCTATTTAAGAAAGTTCAGCTTCTCAGTGTGAAGCAATAGAAGTAAGGGCCTGAAGGGATTTTGTGGGAGCTGTCTAGCCCATCCCCCTTGCCCACAGAAATTCAGCTATACCTAAATTTGTACATGAGGAAGAGGAAGAAGGGGCAGAGAGGGTGTCAGGCTCCAAGCTACTTTTGGCTTGGCTCTGATTAGCACCAAGCACAGGTGTTAAGCACCTCTTTGCTGTCAGATTTTCCATGCAGTGTGTGTCCTCAATACAGGCAGAAACTATTTTTGGTTACAACACAATCACCTATCTTTATCAAGGGGTTTTCTACAGGACCAACTGTATAGCAGCCAAGTACTTCCCAGACAGACTCAGTCTTCATGGCAGGAATGAGAAAGCATTTCTCTGACAAATTATTTAAAAATAGTATGGGCAGATTTATTAACACCTTATAAAAACCTAGGCAGCTGCTGCTAAGTATAAAGTCAGGCAGCAAAAAGATGGGTAAAAGCTGGTTTATGTTTTACAAGAAGTTTTCTAGACATAAAAGAACACTTTTTTTAAAAGTGATTTTTTTAGAGAAATTATGCGTTTGAAAAGTTTTGTTTGCAATTCACTTATACATTCCAGACACACAGCCCGCAAAATAAACATCTTAAACTTGAGAGCCTCACTTCAGTTTACTTGATTCCAGTCAGTAATTATAGATATTAAATTTCTGTAAGTAACATCTAAGCTAAGTTTACATTGTCTGCAGAAAGGTTTGCACCATTTAAATCTATTTAGAAATCTGTTAAGTAAATCTGACTCGAGTTTAGTTATAGCAAATATTTTAGCTAATAAATTTCTTGGGACTGGGTTTTATCTTTTCTGCATGCATGGATGAAACTCAAGTGCTCTCAAAGCCTCAGCAGATAAATAATAAATGATGCAAAATAGCTTTTTGATACATAATAATATCATAACTTTAAAATGTTTTTTTTTTTCCTAGGACTAGAAATGAGTGTGGTGTGTCCCTTTGGGAAGTTATTAAATACAAAGAAGAAAGAGCTATTTCTAGTGTTGGAAGCTGGTCAATGCATCTCTCACCACACCCTGGTTCCTGGCCATCATTTACGCTTGTCTCTTACACCCTTCCAAAGGGGTTGTAAATTACTGCCAGCTCTGTATGTTGCACGTACCTTATGACAGGTGAAAATAAATTTCAAAGTCATGAAGATTCCAATCTTTGGTATACACATGCACAGAAAAGCTGCTGCTTTGGCTTATCAGACACTTCTATTTTGCTTTACTCCATTGTAACCTCATGTTTAATACTCTTAACCCTTTCTCAGCTGATATTTGAGCCTATGTATCAGAGGTCTGCTCTCTCTCGTTGTGTCTCCATAAAGCTTTCTTACTCAGATTAATCTCCATTTAGACTAAAAGTGTTTCTCAGCTCACTATACTGATGTTTAGTGATCCCTTGTGACTGTGTGGCTTATTCTTGGTGATCTTGGGTTTTTAAGGCAATCCAACATCTAGCCAAAGCTGAAATCACTTAACTGATGTGGTCAAGTGGAGTATAGTCAGTGTTACAGGTGAATAATATTTCTTAATCCATTTTCAATTACGTATGAGTAAATTTAAAATATCTCTTAAAATGGCTCTATTATAACCTTAGATAACCACATCAAATGCCAGCTCTTCCCCTCTGTGATGAGTTTAAATGGAAATTAGACTTAACTCTTGATTTTCCTTCCTGGCAGGAGCTGAAGAGGCTGAGGACATTATACCCGTTCCTCTCTATCCCCATCCATTTGCAGGAGCAATGTCCTTCCTTTCAACAAACCTGATGTCTCCACACAGCCTCCTGCAGCTGTTAATGTAAAGCTCAGAAGCCAGGAGCAGTTTCTTGGCACGTCTCAGAGAGAGGCCTGCTTCTCTGCTGCTGCCGTGTCCCTGCTCCTGGGACACTCACAGGACAAAGAGGCAGCTATTGGCCATCAGCTTTGACAAATGAGACCTCCAACTTCAGGCACAGTAATTCAGAAATGTTCCTTGCAATATTTATTAAAACCTTTGTAAAAGTCCCTTTCATAAGTATTGAAAGAGGCCTGCAACGATGGCAAATTTAAGTACTCCCAAATTAGGAGACAAAGAAGATAAAATTGTCTAGGCAGGTCCAACTTGATCTCTTCATATCAACAAGTCATCTTTAAAGATGTGATTGCAGACCCCTGCACCTCCTGGGGCTCCCACGCCCAGTGGTCATTTAACACTGGGCAGCTCAGTTCAGCATGATCAGTGTGAAGCTCATCTTGTCAGACCCACACAAACCATCCCCTGAATGCAGCACCACTCATTTTCCAAGTGTTTTTCTATCATGGTGGGAGTCAAATGCTATGCCAGCTCTAAAAGAAATATTTACTCAATAATGCCAAAAGAGTTAAGCTATCATTCTCATTTTTGGTGGCAGAGAGATTCAATAGCTTTTAATACAGGTCATGATTTCTCAGGGCCCTTGGTGCATTGTCATGCTCAGGGTATGGCTCCCTGCACCTCCAGTCACAGCTGAGGATTAAAACAGTTTTGTCCTTTGCACTGAACAAACATGGGAAAAGCAGGCTGAGTATGGCACTGTGGATTTAAAAGACCTAGAAAATTTGCAGAAAGAGGCTGGATATATGGCCTTTATTTCATCATGTATTTACTAACTTTGTAACCTAAATATTCCTTTATATCTCTAAGTGGGAACACAGTGAATTTTTAGATTCTATTTTCATCACATCCAAAAATTTGAAAACACAACATATAATATAATGTAGGAATCTGAACTTGCTATTGACTGGACCAAACACTTTAAATTCAGCGTATAGGCCCTGCCAAGTTAATCCACAGAATCAGTGAGTCCCCATCTCCCCTACAGCCTTGAAGAAAATGGAACATGTGTCCTGTAAGTGTCCCAGATGTTTGCAGAGAACAGAGGAATGAAGAGATTTGAAAAACAGAAGGCTCTGACTGTGGAGGGGAAGTGGATTTAAGACAGAACTAAGAAGAATTTGGGGCTGAAGTGTAGAACTATAATGATTCTTTGATGCAATCACATCAGAAAAACTGGCATTTTAGGAAAGAGCTTGGAAGGAAGAGCAGGGGATCTTTGTGTGCTGCTGAAGCCACTGATATCAGTCCTGGCTCCCTCGACAGCTGCTTTCAACTCACACACGGTGGGAAGGATACATTGTATTTTATCTCAAGCTTCCTAGAGATCCAATTACGCTAACAACTCATTCCTACTCAGAGGCAAATTAGAGATTTCTAATGAGGCATCACTGTGTTTCAGCCAGTCTCTGTGCTGACCATCTCTGTCCTGTGCATGTCTGAAGCACCTCATGAGATTTAGCTCTGCTTTGCTAAGCCCTGTGCCTTCTCTTGCTTTATCCCTCACTTCTGTTGCTTTTGGTTTTGATATCAAGAGTCCAGATTCTTTTTTTTTTTTCCATCTTCCTTTTGTTAGGAAAACTTCCATTAGTAATTACCTTGTGGGAGGGAGGCAACTTCACAAGGGACTATTGTCCTCTGATGTAATATACTAGTCCAGTGTCCTGCAGACCCATTACATTCATGTTATCCAAGATCATGACAGATTTTCTGCTTCATTTTTTTTGTGAAAATGCTCCACTTTTTAGCACTGGCACCTAAAATAACCTGCTGGGCTGGGCAGAAGTGTTCTCTGCAGGTGGCAGTCATGTTCAGAGGGTACTGCTCTGCTCCAGGTCTGATTCTTCATCTCTTTTAAGTGCCCTTTTAACAGTTTCTTTTTATAGCAGCAATAAAATATAACTATCCTAGAGCTAAAATAATGCTATATTTAAATCAAACTTTTTTTTGCAAAACAGAACCATGGCATTTGTGGTCTGTGAACCATTACTGCTGCAGATAGTATGCTGTGGCTTACAAAGAGATTTCACATGTGAGATGTCATGTTTGGGGTTATATTCTATAGTAATGCTCTTTATGGGTAAAAAGGATACTGATCTAGATTTTTTTTTTCCTCAGCACAGCCAAATAAATTGATATCAGTCTTGGATCATATATTTAAAGTTTTTGGAGTTATCATTCTCTGCTGCTTCTGTTTGCCTATTCTGGCCCTTTAAAATGGCCTTTTCTTTACAACATTACTCAGATCATATTCGTCAGTATTGTTCTGTGTATGACATTTGTCTACATCCTAGGTATTTCGAGTTTTCTTTTGTAATTTCCATATTTAATCGCTTGTCCCTCCTCCTTACCTCTCTTTTATTTTTTGCTTTCTGTTTTCATATTTCCCTGCATCCCCCTTCTGACCTGTGCTCTCCCAGTTTGCTGTGCCTCAGGTGCACCTTCTGACAAAGTAACTGCAAGCCTAATTTTTTAAAGATTTTGTTTTATCTCAGCTTTATATACTCATGACAGAAGTGTTTGTTCTCTTTTGGTTTTCACAGACATGCTTATGATACACAAAGAAGATTGGCTGAATATTGTTCCCAACCCTGGACACTTTCCTTCTCTTTTCCATTGGGAGCAACCCAGGGCATTAATGGATAGAGAGGCTGTGGCATTATGGAGGATGCAGCTGGACCCTGGGACTTTGCAACATGTGCTGAGACTGTGATGAGTTTGGTTAGGCCTCAGAAATGAATGGGAAAAGCTCCCTAGGGAGCAAGAGGGCACTGGGCAGTATTTGCTGCCACACAGCAGTGATCACACTGGCTGGAAACAACAACCCCCAGGAAAAGCAGAGGCCATGGGCAGGAGCTGGTTGTGTATAAATATTGCTTCTTCCACTTGGCTTACCAAGCTGGGTTTTCTTAATTTAAAAAGTGAAGCTTTCATTGAAATCAAAGATGTCTTTTTGGGTAGTACACTTCCCGGAAGCCTCTGGGCAGTGCCACCTCTCCAGCCAGGTGACTGTCCTACTACACTCATGTGCCACCTCTTCAGGAGTGATTTGTCCCCTGTATCAGCTAAGCATTGGTGGTATTGGTCCTGTCTTCACACTCTGTGTTGTAAATCAGGTATCACCCTGATCTGTGCACACAATTTAAATGAATAAAGGATCTGCTAGTGTGTGAGGTAAAATCTACTTCATGTAGGTATTGCTTAAATCTTCCAATAAAGAATTTGGCTTGCTTGTGTAGAGGTAATATAGTTTACACCCACTTGTAAATTCTGTTTTATAGCAGGACTTTGCAAAATTATTATGCTTGTTATAAAATATAGCAGCTCTTTGCAAAGGCCAGATCTAAATTTGGTTTATGTTTTCTTCCACTTTTTGTGCAGTTTGCCATGATCCTTCTTTCAAATATTTTGCAGTTTTCCTATTCCTTTCTGAGTTTTGATTTTCTTCCTGTTGCTCCTTTGATGAACCCAACCATCTGAATAAGACCTGTTTTCTTTCAGAGCATTCAATCTGCAAATTATGTTCTCCACTTATAGTCTAATTGCCTTTTCCAAACTGAAGTCAGAATCTTTTCTGCAATCTTTTTCTTGGTTTTGTCTCTCCATTGCAACTTTTGCCTTCAATTAAGGATTCCATAAACTCTTAAAACAATATAATTGATGCAATAGTCACAACTCTGTTCTTAAAACCTCAAAAGCCTCTTTCCCTCTCTTTTTGAGTTCTCATATATCTTGTCACATGTCATAATACCACTCTCAAAAGTTTCATTCTCTGTAGTAAGAAGGTCTTTTTCAGTCTTGATCACAATCTCATCAGTAGTTTGATCTTCACTTACATGCATATTATCAAACAAGGCTTGTGATTCTCTAATGAAAAGGCTGCTTTTAATCACCGATTTCAGTATCTTTGCTTGCCTTCATGAAAGCTTGATCCAATTGCTTGCTGTGGATTGACAGGGTCAGAGTTGTTTTGTCCTTCTATGTTCCACATTCTTTGCTCTTTTATTTCCCCTTCTGTTTCTAGATAAACTCGTTTGTAGCAGCCTCCACCTCTGCTGCCATGTAGCACTGCAATTTTAGCAAAGCTGCTCTTTAAGTCCCAGAATTCTCTAAATAAAATGGCAAAAATCTGCTACATCCAAAAGAAAGATTCTCTAGTGTTGTCTTTTTTTTGGTTTTGTTTTGGTTTTGGTTTTGGTGGGTTTTTTTTGGTTTTTTGGGTTTTTTAAATTTTTTTTTTTTATTTTTAAAAAAAAAAAATTAAATTGTTTTTATTTTTAGTGTATTTTCATACTCAAAAATTGCAATGTGTTGATCATCTTTTCCAGATTTTCACTGGTTCATATCTATGTGTAAAAAAATAAGCCAAAATAGTATGTAACCTGTGCTCATGAGGTTAAGGTTTTGCAAAGTATATGATCACCTGAAATAGATTTTAGAGTGGGAAATATAAAGCAGCTAATATGTGCTTCCAGCCCACCATAAAGTGCACCTCTCTCACAGAAAAAGGACCTTGGGCATGGTGTGCTGTGCTTGTTGAAATGTCAATAATGAACATATTCACCTGCAATAGTTCATCACATTTCCAGCTTTTTACATTTGGACTCAACCCTACATCCCTGTCTTTGACTGTCACATGCTCTGATTGTATCACAGTATCTGTACTACATGTCTGTAATCAAAGTTGTGCCAGGCTTTATCTGCCTAGCAGTCAAATGTAGGAATAAGCACCTTATTCCCCTACCTCATGGTGAGCTGGATTGGAAATACAAGTAATGCCACCCCTTTACTGGTCTTGCTGCAGTCCTTGGATGCTAAGGGACCAGCTATCTTTTCTAGGGCAAAATCATCTGAGGGCTGTTATAAATTCATTGTTCTCTTATATCATTCTGTTGTTTGTAGTGCTGTTTTACTTCTTTATTTTGCGCAACGCAGGCAGAACTGGGAGAGAAGGAAATGATCTCAAGCAAATATCTATGCAGCAGGGTTAAGGGGAGACACATCCTCAGTATGAAAGGTTGTGAGAGTTCACATGCTTTTTGAGATCTAATGCATGCATAATGCATTTATAATACTGGAAACAGGTAGCAGGTCAGGAGGAGAAACTCAAGTGTTTAGAGCTGGCTGGACACTGAAGCTGTTTGTAAACAATTGAAGTGACCAAGAGTCACCACTTGCATGCATTAGGATAAATGTAGAGCTGGTTCCTCGTGGATCATTGGGCATTTCTAAATTTGTACTGATAGGATAAAGGCACCTGTGATTCCATGGCATTTCACTCACTGAAGATAATAACCTCTTCCTATCCCCACACTGACCATAGGATACCAGGAGATTAGGAGATGAATCTAAGCGTAAGAAAGGTATGAAATGGAATTGAATTTGTCAGATGTAACTAAAAGCCAGGACAGAAGCTCCTATTCAGAGTTAAGGTGACCTTAATTCACATTTGTTTGGCTAACTCTTAGTGCATTAACCATTGGCCTTCTTGTGCATAAGGACATCCAAGTTCAGCTGTTTCATAAGGAATAACATACTCAGGATGTGCAAGACAACTCCAAGTTTCCTTTTAAACAGCTGGAGTTTTACATTAATTACATCTATCCATAAATATATTTTCTTCGTCATTCAATAAGAACAAAGAACAGCTGTACTGTTGTTAGTTGTAATGTGAGTATGCACACATCTCTAGAGATTACCCCCTCCCAGGCCTATGTGCTCATCTCAGATCTGACTTTGTGAGACAATTTGCTCTGTACTTTGTATCTAAACTTTTCAAATTTTCTTCATGTATATATATATATATGTTGTTGTTTTTTTTTATATATATATAAAAATATATACATGTATACATATACATATATATATATATACATGTATCTTTATAGGACCACTAGCAGCATAAAACTTTTTTTTGACACAGCTGTGTGGCAAGACTATTCCTGTTCTGGTCAGTGTTGAGTTATTGTAATTCAGTGTCAGGGAGGGACCGTGTAAAGAAAAGTAGTTTCTATATGAAAATGTCACTTTTACTTCTCACTAGACTCCAGACAAATGAAGTGAGCCCTGAGGTTGTGCATCTCATCCCCTTGTCCTCAGCACTTTGCTCTGTGTTCTGACAGTGGCTTTTTGAAGCATGCTCTTGCCTGAGGCAGATGGCCTCTGAAATTTACTGTAAATTAAATTTCTTAATGTCCTCTCTTTCTTACCTTTTTCCTGATAATCTTGCCCCTAACCTCTTCTTGCCATGACAGAACTTTCTAGCAGATGTCTCTAACTATAACTTTGACACAAGGGACTTACCACCTCACTTGTCACAGAAGAGGTTATGGTTGGCTGATGGAGTGGGAACCAGGTTGCTCTTCCTCTCCAGTGATGGTCCAGGAGTCTGGAGGACACAAGTTTTGCAGTCATTACCCAGGGTAATAACTCCCAAATGGAAGAGAGGATTGAGAGCACCCTCAGGCCTTTTGCAGATGACACCAAGTTGGTGGGATCTTCTGGAGGGCAGTAAGGATCTGCAGAGGGATCTGGACAGGCTGGGTCAATGGGCCAAGGCCATTTGTGAGAGGTTCAACAAGGCCAAGTGCTGGGTCCTGCGCTTGGGTCACAACAACCCCTGCAGTGATACAGGCTGGGGGCAGAGTGGCTGGAAAATTGCCCAGTGGGAAAGGACCTGGGGGTGCCAGTTGACAGCGGCTGAACATGAGCCAGAGTGTGCCCAGGTAGGCAAGAAGGTCAATGGCACCTGGTCTGTGTCAGCAATAGTGTGGCCAGCAAGACCAGGGCAGGGATTGTCCCCCTGTGCTGGGTACTGGTGAGGCTACACATCAAATCCTGTGTCCAGTTTTGGGCCCCTCACTGCACAAAAGACCTTGAGGGGCTGGAGTTTGCCCAGAGCAACAGAGCTGGGGCAGGGTCTGGAGCACAAGTCTGATGAGGAGCAGCTGAGGGAGCTGGGGGTGTCAGCCTGGAGAAAAGGAGGCTCAGGGAAGACCTCATCGCTCTCTACAACTCCCTGGCAGGAGGTTGCAGCCGGGTGAGGTTGGTCTATTCTCTCAAGGAACAAGTAAAAATACAAGAGGAAATGGTCTCAAGTTGCACCAAGATGGTTTAGATTGAATATTAGGAAGAATTTCTTCACCAAAAGCGTTATCAAGCATTGGAACTGGCTGCCCAGAGAAGTGGTTGACTCACCATCCTTGGAGGCGTTTAAAAGATGCATGGATGTGGTGCTTAGGGACGTGTTTCAGTAGTGGAGTTGGCAGTGTTGGGTTTACAGTTGAGCTCAATAATCTTAAAGTTCATTTTTAACCTAAATTATTTTAAGGCTTTCCTGGACCAGATAGTTACTGACTGGTATTGAGTGGGAACCAGGCTGCTTCTGCTTTCCAGTGATGATCCAGGAGGCTGGAGGACACAAGTTTGGGCAGACACACCTGACTGGCATCTCTATGGGGTGACATTTGGAACTTCCATGTCCCGAGAAAGGTTGAGATTTGTTTTAATTTCAAATGTGACAACAAAGTAGAAAAATAATTGCTATATGAATATCTGACACTGAGTTAAAGAAGATAAGCTGCCTACTCTTACTGGTTTAAAAAGCCAGACCAAAAAGTGACAATAGTTTTCAGCTTTTCTGCTGTATTTTGACGGGTAAGCAGTGGTAGTGCACTATATAATTTTGGAAAATTCTCTAGTGAGTTTTCAAGGTTTTTCCTCAAAGTTTTTCCATAATGAGATTTAAAAAATTTTAACTTTTAATGAACTTTTTTTTTTTCTGCAGGAAAATTAATTCAGTTTTACATAATTTTACAAGGAAATATGTTTGGTATTGATATTTTTCCTTCCCTGAACTAAAGCTCTGAGGTCGTTTTGCTGAACATTTTCCAGTAAATTACAATCTTATAAA
Source organism: Aleadryas rufinucha (assembly GCA_013397815.1). NCBI lineage: Eukaryota > Metazoa > Chordata > Aves > Passeriformes > Aleadryas > Aleadryas rufinucha. The sequence goes on along the minus strand of VZTH01014991.1, from coordinate 662,365 downwards.
AATTACAAGTGATGTCGCAAAATTTTGATATTTGGTGCAGACAATATCACTGCTGAAGCAGAGACCCTCAATCCTTGCACATTCAGAGAAAATTCTTAACGCAGTTGTTTGGAGTAGTGTGCAGTCAGTTAGATAGTAGGACTAAACCATATTTTGAAAAAAAAGTTGTGTGTTATAAAACCCTACTGGCTTTATGTTTTTGTGCTCACACTACCTCCAGGAGATATAAATCTAAGTTAAGTCAAGTGAGATAAGACTCTGGTCTCTAGGGAATAGCACAGGAGCTTCTGGAAGGGGGTGGGTGATCTAGCAGGAGCATTCTTTCTGCAGTGACTGGAACAGAAAGCATAAAGCTGATGGAGTTCCCAGCTAACATACCAGAGATAAAAAAGAGTCCTGAATATTTGTGTTTATGAAAGATCTCCTGGCATTTTGTAAAAAAAAAAACAACAAAACAAACCCAGCAAGCTGACACTTCAAATCTGCATCCTGGCTGATTGCAACTTGTATTCTCCTCCCATAGACACCCTTCCTCTATCAGGAGGAGAAGGGTGCTCTGCTTCCCATCTGCAACTTCACCTTTTACTTTATCTCAGTAGGAGTGTGTACAGAGAGAGCTGCAAAGGTCCTCTGTTCTGACAGTGGTGCTGTAAGCACATGGCACACGTGAATTCAATCCGAGAATTTAGGTGCCATGACTGTTTGCAAAAGGAGAGTTGAATGCTATAGATTTACATTAGTGGAAGCATGAGAGATGTAAGATTACAGAATTGCAGAATCCCAAAATAGTCTGAGTTGGAAGGGCCCCACAAGGATCATTACAGTCCAACTTCTGGCCCTGCACAGGACAGCCCCAAGAATCACACTATGTGCCTGTGATTATGGGGTTATCTTCTCTGCTTTTGGTGTCCAGGCTCTAGTCAGGGTAAATAATGCCAGTGGCCATCCTGCCCAGATTATTAGTAAGTTTTAATTCTTCTTGGGCCCCCAAAGAAATATCTGATTGAATTTCAATCTGTTATATACTGTGTATGGGTTTTGATGCCTTTTGCTGTCCATCATCATTCTGAGTTAAGATGAACTGCACTGAATGCCAGATTTGCTGATACTTCATGTATGTGAGACACATTTTGGCACAATCCCTGGGTTCACTGACCATTCAGACTCCTGTTGTCTTTTCCTAAACTCTACACTGCATTTCTGGAGGGCACCAGACAGTCTTTTAACCATCAGATAGTGGTATGATTTACATCATTATGTATGTGATTTGTTTGAAGAATCAAGTTTAGATGGGACTGGCTATAGCAAGTACATATGTAAGAAGCTGAGGTCCTTTGCATTTGGATTTTAAACCTGTGTATGGGTGAATCCTATGTTAGAAGTGGCAGAGACTGAAGAACAACATTTGTTCCAGTCCCTCCATCTGCTTTGGAGACTCCTGAGGCACTGCAGGTTCTGTGGACAGAACAGGTACATTCCTCAGGTACAAGAATCCCACACTGTCTGTGGTCCTCTGGGGAGCTGAACCTGGTGTTATGGAACCCAGGCTTTATTCTGTCCTGTGACATACATTTCCTTCTTGACCCTGGGCAACTTTTGGTCTTGGGCACTACAAATGCAAACACAGTTGGACGTCCTTTTGGAAGGACCATGGGGAAAGGAAAATATGGAATATTCAACCACCAAGATAATAAAATAATTATATGCAAGTGGTGTTTTGTTTAGTCTTACCAATTCATTATGAATTCATCAAAAATCCATGCCAAGCTTTCAGCTGGCTGTGTCTGTCTGGTGAGTGATATTTATTTATTTATTTTGGGTGACTAATGGAGGTGAATACAGCTAAACCACAAGAGCACATGTGTTTTCATGATTATGTCTAACAAAAAAATTCCCTTGGACAAAACTTTTTTCAGAGATTACCAATTTCAAAAATACCCACTGCAAAATCAACTGAAATTAAAGCACATTTGTCTGAATCCGTTTTATTTTTTTCATTCTCCAACTGCTTTTGAGCCTTCTTTTCTTTTTTCCTGTTACATTTCAATTCACATTAACAAATTTTCTCTGCCTGAAGGGTGTAAAGTATTGAACACTTTCTCAGTGCTCACTGCAATCCCTCCAGGGATCAGCAGGGGCTCCTCTTGGACTGTGGCTAACCAGGCTCCTTGCTCTCCTTCCTTGCCATTGACTAGCCCAGGGGTTTTCTGCATTGGCTACCTGGTGCAGATTCTGTAATGCTGGGGAAACACAATAGTGCAAATATGTTCATGAATTCTCTCATTTTTCATCTCACAAATCATCCAAAAATTGAAGTGGATGGATCACTATAGATGTGTTGTCAAAGGAGACTGACTGTACTCTAAAAGCCAGGCAATGAAAGAGCAGCATCACCACCACATCCCGGAGATTATGATCACTGATGATGTGGGCAGACTTTGATATAGTTTTGCTACACCTGCAATTAATGCATGATGAAGTTCACATCTGAATAATAAGGAAAAAAAACCTCACACAGATATTTTCTCTAGTGGTATTACATTTTCACAAATGTGGAGCTGAATGTAAGACTATCTTGAATTTAATGCTCTTCTTTTTCTGCAGTATGTTTAGTTTAGCTTCCTCCAGCTCAAGGATATTTGTACTCAGTGTTTGGGCTTCACCATCCTGGGAGCCGAAAATTTTGACCGAGATGATGGGAGGGATGTAACTGACTGTGGTGGCCAAGGTGGCTCTTGATAGGGTGACCCGCATCCTCATGGTGACCAAATGACTCAGGTGCTTTCCTTCACGTGCAGCAAAAAACAGGAACAGAGAGAATTAGCTCCATTCCACCAACAAGATTGACTAAATGGTCACAAACCTGTGTTACTGATAAACAGACAGGACAGTTGGTAAACCATGTAACTGACTGAGGTGGGGTTTAGGACAGAACCAACTTTGAGAAGAGAACGGAAGATGATGTAAAAGGTGAGTCTTTACCCAGTTTACGTTGAATAATTTATTTCATTACTAAAAATCTGAGACGATAAATTATTTATGCATCTACTTTCCAGCAGAGACCCAAATCTCATACTAAGATACATTCCTTGAAGGCTATTATGATTTATCATGAAAAGAACTGGACACTGAGAGCAGTTTCTGTAAACTGAGTTGCAGATATACCATACAATGCAAACTAATGCCTCTCCATTTTTGTTACAGAAACATGAAGAACAGTAATAATTGATGGCTCAATCTTTCCTAATGTTTAGTAATATAAAATTATTTATTTTTTGTAAGGGGCAGGGGGAGAGGAGGGAAGGAATTGTTTTGTAACCACCATTCATGTGGTCTTACTTTCTCACTCTGCCATTCTCTATATTGTTTTTGTTCATCAAGGCTCAAATGAGAGAAATTTTTAAGGGCTTCAAGTCTTTTAACTTCAGGTGTTCACAGTGTAGGTGTCTGGATCCGAGCTGGCTGACACTAGATCTCTGTGACAGTCTATGATGTCCCAATGCAGCCAATGGAGTCCAGGGTGAGATCTGACCTCCTGAGTCAGGGATCTATCTAGGCTGGGGTCTGTCTGGGCTGAGGTCTGTCTATCTTGCTCCCTAAAGGGCACACATGCTATTTATCAGCTCTTGATTGACTTTGCAGACATGCTCAGGTTATAAGCCTATGTTATAAGCAGCTAGATTCAGCACCACAGCTCTTAGGACTTGCATTCCAAGTGCCATTTTGGGACTCTGGGTTCTTTGGAGGCTGTCCAGTCTGCTAGAGTGGACATGGATACCCTTCCTGGATGCATGTCAGGGAAACCTCTGGATAAAATTCCAGCTTTCATTACAATTCTCTATGATTTGCTTGTATTTTTAGTGAGAGTGTGATTTCATTCCATGACTTATGCTTCTCAAGCTGGCAACTCTGTGCTGAACGTTACCTAGGGCAAAAATAGTGGAGACTTTCATGGCACTGGACCTAAATCTGGGATTTTGGCACATAAAATACTCATAACAATCCAGGCTTATGCATTTGCTATCATCTTGTCTGGATAAAAGTGATGATTCTTTTTCTGGCTTGCTTAGCCTGAGATTGTGAGGACCAAAAGTGAGGGGCTTCTTTATGGATGTAGGGGATGAGTTTGAGGTTGGCTCCAGGCTTGTGCTGGAGCTCATTCCTCTTGATTTCCTTTATCCTCAGTGTGATAAAGCCGGCCAAACACCCATCTCTAGAGAACTGCCTGTGCATCAGAGTATTCAGACCTTGCTTTCCACACCTTCATCTTTGTTTCCTCAGACCTGGGCTTTGTCAGGAAGAGTGTGGCACCAGCTGTCTAACATGGAGAGAGAGTGGGAATCGGAATCACAGCCAGGACCAACACCACTAGATCAGACCTGGCTGACTGCTAAGACCAGCCACACCACCTGATGTGCTGGTTCTGTTTGTCCCTGGCTGGGTAGGTCATTGCCTGTCCCAGCTCCTGTAATGTGTCTTGTGCCACAGATCTTCTGTGGACTTGAATTCAAAACAGTTTGGAGGAGGTTCTGTCTCTTGCAGAGTTCGTCTACAGTTCTGCTCGTGCTGGGACATGTAGACACTACAGCTATGCAAATAATGTCTGGCTAATAAAAGCAATCCCAACTGTTGTGGTTATTGCAATGAACACAAAAGTGTTGTATCCCTTCTTTCTTCATACTTGCAGTATGCTAGAATGATAAATATGAATTACCAGGTAAGGATTTGTTTTGAGTACTGTTGAGGAATCAGCCATGCTATTCTCCTGACAGGCAACAGGATATGCATGACTAATTCCCTGAGAAATGAAAGGACAATGTCCTTTGTTAATATTAGATAGAAAGAAAACATTTGCATTATGAATGCAATGATTTTGTACCTGAATGTAATCAGCTTTGCTCAGTCTATTGCACTTAAATGATTTCTCTGTCTTGCATGCAGAGCAAAAAAAACATTTCACAGCTCCTCATGAAAAGTGGCCAGTCATTACTGCAGCCCTTGGGACAGCCCAGGCTGTGATAACATTAATCATGATGAATTGGTGGGGCATCTATGGGACCTTAACACCTCTGGGCTGTATTTCAGAGTACTACAGACTGGTTTACATTTTTCTCTTCACTCATAGAGAATTTTTTCCAGTCACCAGAAATGTCTTATTCACAACATCTCAGCTGACTCTTTGGTACAGTGCAAGTGCAGATTTTTGCTTTGAGGTCAGCACCATGAACTTAGCTCCTCTGATAAAAAATGGCTTAACCATAAGCAAACCAGAGACTATATGATCACTGAAGAAATTAGAGCCCTGAAACAGTTCAAAAATCCAACAAGCTGTTCACTCTAAAAAAGAAAAAAAAATACAAACCCGAAAAAAAAGAAAAAAAAGAAAGAAAGATCAAGGGGAAAACTTATCTCTTCCTGTGTGATTGATCTTTTTCTCTTCCAATTGCCCTCTGACCTACAATAAATCATTTTAGAGTGTGTCAGGAAAATCCCCTCAATAGCTTTAGAGCTGGGAGGAGAAATGTTTTGTCTCTCAAAGTATTATCACAAAAAACATCCAAACAATAGCAGCTTTTCTGTTATTTTTCCCACATCCAATGAGATGATGAAGGAAGTTTTTTCCCCATGGTGCTGTGAGTTGATAGTGTTTAATGAACATTCCCATCTAAAATCTATATACAATTTTAATGTTGCAGGAGATATATAGAAGCAAACTTGGATTTCCTTATGGATAAAGAATCTAAGAGGAAAAGACACACTGGAGAAATTATTGCCCTGCTTTATGGAGCTCGTTCTGACTTGGAAATAAGGATATTTTTGAAGTAATTCTTTATTAAACAAGCAAAAGTATATTGCTGAAACCATTGCTCCACTTGGTGTCAGGAGGCAGGAATGGGTATGAAGGCTGACTTTGATCTGTTTTCATGTAGGGTGATCCCTCATGGTCGTTTTTGTGGTGAGTTGCTTCCAGAAAACCACTGTGTCTGCAAAACCACCTGAGCTGCTCTGAGGGGTAGCAGTGCCTGCTAACACATGCTGGCCTCATAAAACCTGAATTTGGTGGCCTTTGATGAATGCATCCTGCACAAGGCAATAATTTCACGAGTAATTTGTAGGTGGGTGATGCCTCCTATAATAACAAAAAACTGGAAAAGATTTTCTATAGGAAGCTGAACTAGTTCCCATTACAGTATTATTGAAAGTTACCATTATTATGCTGGGTTATTAAACATATTTTAGGGCATTTGGGATGGGATTTCTGTGGGTAAAACAGGCATCTAGTACGCACATATCTACATGCGGGCTAGTAACAATGCACTCTCAGTGGCCACTGCAGACCCGAGAAATTCGGATGCATTCTGAAGAAAACATCTAAAACTGTCATTCTAAAAACATCCTAAAAGTGCCTATTTCTTTTAATGGGCTTTAATTTCTCTTTCTGGAGCTCTCAGAGCTTAGCTCAGAGATAGATGTCAATGTTTTAGATGTGTGATGTTAGGAGAGATGGATCACTGTGGATCACAAGCAAATTTATAGGCATTTTAAAAGCAGAACTCCAAGTCTAAACACGCTAATAGATTCAATAGCTTTTAAATACTGACTTGCTATATTTAATTTTACAATAATATGTGTTTGTTACATGTTATATATTACAAAAGTTTGTTAATTTGTTCTCCCATTTAAATTCAATTTCTTGTGGTTTTGCTATCCACAACCCCCATCCCTCGCTTCGAAGAGGCCCCCCACATATTTACTGTAAAACAGCCCAGAAATGTCATTATGTAACTCTGATACCCTCCTAATCAGTTGAGCTCTGGCTGGGTGGGTAACCCCAGAGGCAGCAAGAATCTCCTGCACCTACGGTTTGTCCAGCTTCCCGTTCTCAGAACTACCGACCACAAGAGACTCCTGTGGTTACTAACAGAAGAAACAAGTTCCCTCCAATCTCCCAGTGCACCTTGTCAGTTGTGGTTTGTGAGAATTACACTCTGCTCTTATCCAAGGCAGTCAGGACCAGTGCAGGCTTTGCACCCCTTTGTGCTGCCAGTTTGGGGTCCTCAGCTCTTGGCTTCGAACTTTCCAGCACGGTGGCTCCATTCTGTGGGAAATTCTTCAAATTAGTCCCACAAAGAAAACAATTGCCTTGGGAAAACTACCTGTGCTCAATCACAACCGCTCTGTGGAAATGAAACAATGCTTCCTTTGAGATTTTTTGATTTATTTTTCATTTATGTGTCTACCAAAGTGTGAGATTTTTTTGTGGTAAAGATCTTGGTGCCTTCTTCCTTCTAAGACTTTCCGAGCAGCCTGTGTTCATTTATATTGTTACCTTTGCTGTGAGAACGATAGGAAATGAGCCATTTAATGGCAGTGAGATGGGAACTGGGCGACGCGAAATGACATGTTTCCTAATTAAACCACTAATGACCATAAAATATGCCACCAGGTTCTTTTATTATAACACATAGCTACAGCAGGAAAACCTTTGGAATATAGTTAGTCTCTCCCTTTTCATTTCCTTGAACCTTTGTGTACATTTGTTTCTCAATATGATCCAAAACATCAGGCCTTGCAAAATATCTTCCTTTGTAAAAAGCTACCCTGTGCTCGGTCAGTGCATCTCTCCCATTGCTGCTTTTGTCCTGTGACTGCTTGGCTGTGATCCTGGTGGGATTACACCAGCCTCTAATGGGCATGTTTTCCCTGGTTGCTCCTGGCTATTCTGCAATAGCACCCCTCAGCTCCATCAAGGAAATAACTGCAATTTTCTCTTCCCTAATGAATTTCATAATGTAATCAGTGTCAGACCATGACTGAGAATGAAACTAAAATTTGATGTAATGGTCAGGCAAGAAATTTGAATTGGAGCTTTGTTTTGACTGGGTCCTAAATGAGGAGAGGCATTGCTGACAGCTCCGAATATACTCTGTGGATGGTGATGGCTCCAGTGGCAATAAAAATTTTCACAGTTTTTTGTTTTTGTCTTGTTTTCATTACCACTGTCATGTTGCTTCTTTCTGTGAAATTTGGGTTGCCAGCTAATGAACTGCTTCCAGGGACAAGAACGGCCTTTGGATTCCTGCAGAGATTAATTAAAGAAAATACAATAATATCACACTGGGAGTTCTTGTGTGGAGGCTCAGCCTCCACCGGGTGCTGGCTGAGAGCAGGTAGACAGCTGAAGATGTCACCAGGCATGCAAAGATGTCACCAGGCACCCAGGGGTTCTCAGAAATACTCAGCTGTTGAGTGTGCTTGAGATGTTCAATATGAGTTATTAGGTGTAAACCACCAGGGAAAAACTGGTGAAGGGGCACCAAGCTTCACCCAGACAAGGACACAGCTCCACATTATTTTTGTACTCTTCAGCATGACTCAGTTTAGGTCGGACCTAGCACAGTGAGCAACAAATGGTCAAATAGTGACAAACCTGACTCCTCCTCCCTTCCCCGCTTTTCCATACATTCAGGAGCAACTTATTCGTTTCAATAAGTCTGGGGAAAAATTCTGTTTGGACCTGCACGTCTTTTTTGGCTTTGGGACAGGACATTTCAGGACTCCCAAGCCAAACATCTGTGGGAATCTGAAGACTTACAAAGTGCAGACCCAGAGGGTTTTAGTGTAAGAAACAATTTGGCTTAGTCAATGTGTTGGCATGGGAAACATCTGAATGATGCCAGATCAACAGGAGACCAATGTTGCAATGAGTGGGCAAAGCAGTGTGACTGTTTCTTCAACACATCAGCCCAGCACAGGCCAAATACCACCAGAAGCGCTGCCGCTTCTCTAACATCCCTTGGTGAGCCTGAGCCTGGTGGTGAATCACCAGGACTGTTGTCTCTCTGCAAACACTGATTTCCTAGTAGGGTGGAAGAGGATGAGGTGGCTGTCTGGGAACCCTTGAGTTTTCAGCTGAAAGAATAAAAGCCAGCCATAGTTCTATTGTGCTCAGTTGTGGCTGCAGTTATTGTGCCAACCTTCCTCCCTCAGAGCCTCGTCCAAATGCTGTGGTTCCTTCCCCTGGGGCTGGTGGCTTGGGAGCTGGAGCAATGGGAGACTTCTGGAAAGACAGTTGGGATTTCTCATTGCGAAAGGTGAGGTGGCTGTTGCTTTCACACCACTGAGAGTGGTGGTGAACTTTCCTGATGGGCTTTTGTGGGCTCGTTGTGCTGATAAGCAGAATCCTACGTTTCTTTGGAAATGTGGTGTGCTTTGGAAGGGCAGGGCAAGCTGCAGCACTTTAGGTGAAGTGCACACAACGCTTCACAGAGCCATTTATTACAACTGCTATTTCACTGCCAAAATCTCTGCTATGGTCATTTGGCACCTGTCTGTGGAGTTGAGCTCAACAGGGACTATAGCCACCAACAGAGACTTGGCCCTCTCTGCTGGAAAATCCCAGCCTTCCAGGATATGCTTATCTTGCTACAGCTATTTTATTTTGTCTGCAGTAAAGCTGGACAAGTGATTTGGCATTGATAGGCCATGCTGTTAAAAGCATTCATAAATGTGAGGAGTTTCATTACTGCAGAGGACCCAGTTCCACCCTCCACTGGGGACAGCATTCTCACTGCAGTGAAGACAGGCAGCCAACAGTGCTGACCCCTCTGGTTTCTGAGCCCAGAAGGAGGTTAATCTTCCCTGCCTCTTATCCTGATATCCTTTATTTTGGATATGTCTAACCTGACACCTTGCATTTCCATATCCCATGGCTCACCCATTTGGAAATATTTGTCATCCCCAGTGCTGAGCTGACCTGCTCTCCTCCCCTTTACTGGGATGCTCTGATGCTGTGCCCCTGGTGATGTGGCTTCCCCTTCTAGGCAGTGGCTCATGGCTCTGGGTACTCCACAGGTAGTACAGTGTATGGGTCTGCTCACAGAGAAAAGCACTGTAAGGATGCTGATGTTCATGAACTATTTCTGACTGGGTCCCAGGCCGTCTCTTGGGTGGATTAAACTCAGAGCTGGTCCACAGGACAGTTTGGGAAGGTGGTGTATCCAGAGAGAGCCACCCAACACAAAGCAGAAAACCAAACCATTCTTTCTGAAATATGCAGATGAATACATACTTTCTCCTGCTTCTGAACTGAAAAGTGAATTTTGGTGCTAGGCTGTGTTCAGGATCTTGCTATTTTGGTTTGATGGTCACACATGCATTAAGAGACTCACTTGGTGTTCCCTTCACTTGAGAGGGAGGGAGACTCTTGTGCACTGTGCAGAGCTCAGTGCTCTCAACCTGGCAAGGGTTATACTGATGAATGCAGAGCGCACCAAAGTTTCACATGTCTTTTTTTAGGATGAAAAAAACTGTTTAATACAACACGTTTGATGGAATACAGCAAATCTTACGAGTAATGGCAAAGGTAAACCTTGCAGGGCTGTCACCTCCACACAGCCTGTCTCCTGTAAAGAGGAGAGGTGAATTTCTGAGATGAATGATTCAAAATAACTGCAATAGTTGTGGATTGTTTTCTTGGTTGCACTTTGTGATAATGTGATTGCTTCCAGGTACACGCTGCCTTCTCTCCCAGGACTCCAGTCAAAACATGGCTTGTGGAAAGCAGTTCCCTTTTACACTTTGACTGCCTGGTATTTACATTCTCTGCTCATTGTTTGTTCTCACTTTCCTCCTGCCTCCGTGGAAGTGCCTGCTGAGAGTTGTGCCATTTGTTAGGGACAGCCAGAAGATGTTGACTCTACTGCCTTCCCTGCAGGAGTCTTCTCTGCAGTGATGCTCATGGCAGCTGTGTCCAATTTCCTGAATGGTGTGCAAGGCAAACGTGCAATCAATTAGGTGTACTGCACAAGTGATGGGATCACATTGCTGGGATCCATCCACTTTAAAAGCAGAAAGGACTCTTATCATGTAGCCTGTACTTGCATTTTTAAAGTTTTGCTGCACAATTTATTAAAAACCCTTTCCCTCCTCTGTGGTCTGTAGGAATACGCGGTGCTATATAAAAGGCTGATGCCCACATCCCAGTTTCCAGAGGCAAGCCCTGGGAGATGTGAAGTTGGAAACCCAGTGAGTCAACTGGTGTTTAGGTGCTATAGCACTTAAATTCTGATTTCAGTAATTAGCTGGAATATCTGGACATCCTGTGTAGGCACCTTAAAAACTGGACATCATACACTGCAGTTTACTAGCACTAAATTTTAGAAAATCAGGCTGATGGCTTCCAGTAGATTTTCAGTTTCAGACCTATAAGTGTATTAGAAAGATTATCTGTATGTTCTATTGTTAAGCATATTTTTGCAAAGATAGAAAATAATCTTTCACACACAGCAAATGAAAAATGTGTCCTTAAATAATAATCAGAAGTTTCTACACTTCTTGCAAGCAAACATTCCCCCCTCCTCAATTAATGTCTTCCTAGGCAAATTACTAATTCTAATTAAATTCCTGCTTTCTCAAAAATCCTATTAGAATCATAAAATATCCTGAATTGGAAGGGACCCACAAGGATGATCAAAGTCCCACTCCTGACCCTTTATAAAATCATACCATGTGCCTGATAGAGTTATCCAAATCTAGTTGAACTCTATCAGGTTTGGTGCTGTGACCACTTCCCCAGGGAGACTGTTCTGCTGCCCAACCGCCCTCGGGGTGAAGAATCTTTTCCTAAATTCCAACCTAAACCTCCCCGACACAACTCCATGCCCTTCCCTCGTCCAAATCTATTAGTTAGATTTGGTCCAAGGTAGCAGCCATGGGGGCTTCATGTGACTATTTTTAAACAACTTTTGATTTCCTAAATCTTCAAATCAGGCAGCAGTTGCTCAGGAAAAGAGCAGGCAGGAGACTGTTTTGTTTTCGACAGTTTGCAGGATGAGTCTAGCTGGGAGGGGAGGATGGTCTTCACTACACATGGAGTGTGGACTCCCAGCACCCAAAGGGTAGGAGTGGATGTGGTGCTCTGCCAGATCAGAGCTGCAGCATTTGTGTTTCACTTTGGTCTGGTGTAAAGGACCTCACACACCCTACAGCCCTGCACACCATGCTGCATAGTCCAAATTAAGCTCAGGTTACCTTCAGCATGGCACTGAAGAGTGCTGTTGCTGTGGGCAGCTCCCAGGTGACTCTTTTTCCTGACTGACTGTGGACACAACTTAAGGGGAAAAGTTTCTTGACTTAGTAATCTTAACCAAACTCCACAGGTGTGTGGGCTGATCCCAGCAATTGCTGCCTAACATGCTAAACTTACTAACATAGCTAAAAGTAACCAGTGCTATTGGGGAAGTTGATAGCTCCAGAGGGAAAAAATTCAAAGGTCTTCTAGAAAAGGAGTCTTGTAACCAACCCAAAGGTACGAGAGCAGCAAAGATTAGAAATCACTGAAATTTCTGTGCATGTGATAGAGTTCTGTGGGGCTTTCTCTAAGGCTATGAGAATCAAGAGCTATTGTCAGCCCCACTCTCCTTGGGACCACCAGGAAAACTCTTGCTGATTTCTCCAGATATTAGATCAAACCTTCAAGTGTTGCTCCGAATAGGCAGAGATCAGTGGGAGAGAAAAAAAAAAGCTGGAGTGGTATTAGGCAGCTGGGTCAAACACCAGCACAGCCTGGTCAGAAATGACCCTCTCTGACCTAAGTTGTGGCCATCCTGTGCAACAGCAGGAGCACTTGGCTTTCCTTATGTTGCACAGGCAGCCTTGTACAGGTGTACAGGTACCTAAATACGGTTAGTTTGCTCTTTATTGGTAAAGGGGTTGCTTCCAACAACAAATGAAACAGTCAGCCTGAGCTGCCAGGGCCAGAGTAAATAAAGACAGTGCATGTGTGTGACCACAGCAGATCAAACCCTAACCTGTTCCTCCTGTCAAAATACTGTTTATTGCTGCTTGTCAGTAAAGACTGACCAGTAAATGGAGATGCCAGCTCCATCTGGGTGCCAGATTACCGGGAGGAGAGCTTCTTCCTTTGGATCTTCTTGACAGATTTCCAACACTTAAGCAAGGATCTCTCCTTCCCTGAGACTGACTTCCAGCTATCATTAGAGGGAGCTGTTGCCCCAGCAAGCTCCAACCTCCCTTTGCGTTCCTCATCAGACCTACCCCGAGCTGCTGTGCCGAGGAAATTCCCTTGAATCGTGAGTTGGCACCTTTCTGTAAGCACTGTCAATCATGTCAGCTCTCGAGGGTGCCTTGCAAATGAAGACCTTCGCTTTCATTTGTTTGGTTTTCTGTATGCAACAGAAGAGAGATATCTGAGCTGAGCCGTGGAGGCACTGGGGTCTCCCAATGCTGGCTGGGGAAGATGGGGAAGCCTTTTAGCCCTTCTATTAACTTACGTTAAAAAAAGCAGGGGAGATCCTTGACATAATTTTCTGTCATTTCAGCAGCCTTGTGTTTGAACTATCAGTCTTTTCCCTCATCCTGACCCTGTACTCATTTCCATTGCAACTGGAGTAATTAAAACCAAGCTGGGAAGTTCCATGAGTGCAAACCACTGCGAATGAGATCAGACTTGGTCTTTTTGTGAAAAGTAACAAAGGCCCGTGACTAAAACTTAGCAAAGTCAAGCATCTGACTCAGTGGTAAACCTTTGATTTTAACTTGTAATGATATTTCTAGGAAACAGTCATCAGGATGGTTGCTCTGAGTACTCTGTCTCCGTGCATTCCATGCTTGTTTTCCTACTGGGGATGGGCACGTTCTTAGGTTTTGTTTTCTGATGAGAAATGTGTGGAGATTAGATACACGATGTCAGTGGTGTTATTCCAGGCCGATAACATCACATGGTGTGTTTCATACTAAGAGAGGGTGTAGATTGAATTACTGCAGGCCCAGCATGGGTCATGCAGTGAGTGTGCAAGAGAGTATTTCAGCTGCTTGAAGCAACACATGAGGCATTGTTTCAAATGTGCATGGGCTGAATCAAAAATGTCAGCTATCACATGAGGTTTGTTTTTTAATGGACAGGAACAATTGTGTAACCAGATCCCCATGCTTATTAAGCCAAATTCAGATTGATGTATAAAATTTAAATAGGAATTTATTTGCCTGTTTACTCCAAATATCTCAAAGCTGGGAGCTGGCTCACTTGCTGCAGTGGGACTGCACCCTGTATACCTGTACACCACTATTCTTAAAACTGTGTTACTCATTTGAAGGCGATAAGGTTATCTTGGTGTTTGCAATTTCCCTTCTACTCTTCTGTTTTTCTGAGGGAGAGAACTTGGCACTGTCTCTGCTCTAAGGTAATACTATTTAATTTTCCAAAGCAATTTGTCGGGTTTCTAAGTGTGACCATTCAGCATGTAAATTCAATGCATAATCCTTGTGCTGTCATCTTACTTCAATGAACTAAACACAAGGCATATTTTTGTAATCTGTCTCTGCTCTCTTGGGACAGCTTTGTAAATGACATGTTACATTCCCGAGTCTCAGCCAGGCAAAGAGGTTTATTCAGTGCCAGTAAAGAGTAGTTATTTCCTAATATGTATATTAACTGCTAAAAACGTTGTTGTGAAGATCTGAGAAAATGCTCCGTCAACAGAAAGCAAGTGTGAGTGAGCAACAAGTGGCTCTGCTCAGGGTGTGTGTCCATCAGGGTGTGTGTCCATCAGGCTGGGAGCATGTGTCCATCAGGCTGGGAGCGTGTGTCCGTCAGGAGGGCATCCAGCACACTGCTGACAGACCTGGCCTCTTTGCCTCAGTGGGGTGGCCCAAGTGCTGGGTTGAGCTGGTCTGGGGTCAAAAAGCACACCACCACACAAAAGGTGCCCAGGAGTCAAGGGCTGGGTTTCTGGGCTCACTGTAAGCTGGAAGAGGCCACCATTGCCACTCAAAGAAGCAGCTCTGCCTTTCCCTGCCCTTCCTGTAGCCATCACCAAGACGGTTTTTCTCAGTTCTGCAGGTAACTGGGTCTTGGACGTGACCTGGTTTAAAACTGCCCAGGAAACAGCAACCAAAAATCATTTTGACTGATCTGATTTATTATAAAGCCACAGACACTGGCCCTAAGACCTGGTGAACAAATTGCAGAAATAAATTGTGTGGAGCAGCAACAGGACTACTTCTTCTAGTTGCAGTGCTGGTTTATGGTGGCTCAAAGCAAACATTAAGCTCCAAGTTAAGATACCTATTGCAGTCAAAAGCTCCTACCTGCTTCAGTGCTAAGCCATTAATTCCCTAAGTTAAAGGGCTCCAAATGGAGGTCTGCTATGTCAGCCCCCTGGCTGTACCCCTGCCCAGATTTGTACCTCCTCTCTGTCTTGGGCAGTTTGGTTCAATCAGTGCCAGTATCTCCTCTAGTGAGTTCTCTTTGTTGCTTCTTCTTTGGCTGCCTTGGTCTGTCAAGTCATGGCCTTAAATTTCAAGCAAAGCAAAGAAAATAGTTTCACAGGTTTCAAAACTGACATGGGGAAACCACAGTCAAGGCATATAGACAGCAAAAGCATAAAGAAAGTATTTTTTTCAAAAGGCTTGTAAACTTATGAAGGAGGCCTATACTGACAATGATTACATATGATGATCTTAAGAATGCTGTTATTAGCTAATTTATTAGAAAACGATCATTCTGCACATTACCTGCTCTGCTCTGTTCCTTAAACCTAATATACCCCCTCTGTCTCCTCCGTAATATGACAGGGGCTAAGATTCAGGACAGCGAACTGGAGTGTTCAGCTTCTGGTTTTATCCAGAACAGCCATTCCTACACTCCATAAACAATATTTTAATAATCTGTGAATAGAACTGAAGATCTGAATGTGCGTTGTCACACTTTGTGCACAAATTATCACCTGCAAAAGCAGTAGCTTATCTGGAAAACTGCACAGTCCTGTATTCTCAAGAAAAAATAAGATCTGGGTGTTAGCTTACAAACATGAAGCTTTCCAGTCCTGCACAGCAAAGATAAGGCCAGCTATGTCAAACTTCCATGTCCTTGCTCCAGATGGTATTCTGCTGTGGACACTGAGCTCTTGAGGAGAAAGGAGGAATGTGAAACCTGCTGTCTTTGGTATATAGCTTTAATGATAATCATTTCTTTATCCCACAAGCAAATGTTTGTAATTGAAAATCTGCACAAACTATTTGGAGACTTGCTTTTATTTGCATAAGGATAAACAGAGAAGGATTCCTTTGCATCTGGTGGATGTGGGACAGTGCAACAATGAGCAGAATCAGGCCTTTAGTATGTCATGGTGCCTTCTCTCTCTGAGTCAGACATAGCAGAGCCAGGGAGAGCTCCTCCTGTCTGTCCTCTCCTTGTCGCACTGGCAGTCTAGGTGTAGCTCTGAAATGGCAATTGGGAACATGTGGATCAGTGTGGGGTTTTTTTGTAAACACTCTTTAAACCTATCTCCTTAAGTAAGAGGAAAAGACAAATCCTTCATCATCTCTCCACCTCCAAATAGTTTGCAGGTCATCTCTGGACCATGTAAGAACTTCTTAAACCTGTGTCATTACTTATTGCCACTCCAATGTACTCACAAACACTATCACCCTTAGTGATTGTGGAGCTATATCAGGTGAGAGAGGGATTCCTCTCTGGGAAGCCTGTGGCAGTAATGCCAGGTGGTGTGTGAGGAAGGGAGTTCTTGCAGTTGGCTCTGGAGTTCCTTGAGCTGCTGGAGGCAAGAAGGAGACCTCTCAGGGTGTGCTTCAGATATTTGACCTCAGGACCTCTTGGCACACTGAGGGCCTGTGGGATTAACCAAGAAAAAGAGAGATGTTGTATCCTTTCACCGTATGATTTGGGAAGTACACACAGCGTGGCATTGCCAAGAGAACCTGTTTTCCCATGCAGTTCACTGCACAAAGCCCATTTTTAGTAGCAAAATGCACAAAGAGCTCCAAGGTCTTCTGCCACAATAGCCATCAACAGAGATGAGGGAATTTCAGGGCTGAACCAAGCTGCAGCAGGATATGCAGCAGGATGGGGATCCTGGCTGCCCAAACACAGCAAAGAAAGAAGTGGTTTCATTCAGAAAGGCAGTTTCTGCTTTTCATTCAGAGTGGGAAGTGTGTGACAGGATCCAACGAGGTGATGGAGGGAAGTAACCTGGAGGGAAGTAACCTTTACATGCAGTGGGAAACGGAATTCATTGAAGAAATACCTCCCCATCCCTACCCATCTCCTAAACCTGTCTTCTGCCCCAAGAAAGATAATCTGTCAGATGCTAGCCACGCTCTTGTTTCTCTGAAAGAAAAGTAGGAAGCTCTAAGCATCAGACACACAGGTCCTGCTTCCTCCTACGGGCCAGGGTAGCAGGCGCTTTCAGACCGCTTCTTGCGGGGGAAGAAAGTGCTCTCTGTGGGGTTTGGCCTTCAGGGTGGCTATGGCTATCGCTCTTGTCTGGGAGTCATGTGCCTTAATCCCCCAAAGTGGACTGCCCTGCAGTTGAACATTCCCCGCATTCCTGCCGCCTGCTGACACGCAGCCCATTCAAAGGCAGCTCCAAGGCTGTGGGAAACCTTTGCACCAGCTCTGGGGGCGGCCGCAGCTCTTGCTCGTGTCCCCTGTGCCAGGCATGCCTTTCTATTCGGAGCTGCTGGGCCACCCGTGCTGGGGACAGATACAGCTGGGGAGCAGCGGGAGAAAGCTTCTGGAGAGTCACCAGCAGCACCCATGGGCTGGATGTTCCATGCTTCCAGAGACCTGATGCTGGGTCAATCCCACTGCTTGCCAGAAAAAAACTGAGGCAGGAGCCAGGAAGGATTTTTTTGGGAGGCTGGATCTCTGATCACAGGAACATGGAAGTGGAGCTGGGATGGGAGGACAAGCTATGGTGACTGTCTGTATCTCTGTCCCCCTAACGAGACCTAGCAAGGTGGGAAGGGTACTGCTTCTGTCTCGAGTGTGCTGTGGGCAAGGTCTCATAAAGCCTTAAAATTCAGGAGAAAGTGACATTTCTGCTTTCCCAGAAGGGTGGAAAGTTTTCATCCTTGTCCTAACTCAGTGTTTGGCAAACCTCAACATAAACCCTGGTCCTGATGAAGGCTGAAAGGAAGGCTATCCTTCTCTTATTTCTCTGTTTGAGAAGTGGAAACAACAACAACAACAACAATAATAATAATAATAATAAATAATTCTGTCACATAAGAAGTGTTCTAAATTTGTTTATAAATAAAAAAAAAGTAATGCAGGTGTCTGCATCCTTTAGAAAGACTGAGAAGTCTTGAGAGTGTCAATAAGATGGCTCTGCCGAGTAAGGATTGTGCTTATGAGAAAAGGCTAAGGACCCAGGCAGTGGCAGAATAGGAAGGATCCCAGTTATTTTTTTCTCAGTCTGTTATGGTTTCTCATTTTCTAAGAATTTCAGTGACAGGTAGGAATTTGGAAGCTTTTGTGTGCTGATAACAATGGCCGTTAGGATTTGACAAGTGTGAAAGACAGGCATATGTTGTCCCCAAAGATATGCAACACCAACCCTCAATGCATCATCTGTGGATGAGTGTTTACATTGTACAACTTTCTGAATCAACTGTCACTTTTTCTCACTCTCTCTCTCTCTTTTTTTATGAATGAAGTCTGAAGCAAGCCAGACAGAAAGGAAGGCTGCAGCATGTTTTATAGCTTGTGTTTCCTTCTGGTGAGGATGTTACATTTGCTGAAGCGAATTTCTGAAAGAGATGTGGAAGGGTTTTCTGGTCAGGGTTAGGGGATATTTCGTTCATGCAGGAAGTTGCAAAAGCTGAACAGAAAGTGTATATTCTAGAAGTTTCAATTAAAAAAAAACTAGGCTGAAGGGTAAAATTGCAAAATACCAGCTGAGGCTCAGCAGTTGAGTTCAATTCATAGTCCTAGTAAAGTTTAATGTTAATAGCAATAAAAAAAATGCTTTAAATCCAAGACAGAGGAATACTTTTTCATTCAGTCCTCCAGTGTAAATTTTTGAAAATGCTGTTTTCTATGATGTATTTCCGTGACAAATAATAGCTGCCTCTTGCGCAAGCTGTTCCAGTGCAGAAACCTTGGACTGAACATGGGGAATTCTTCAAAGCCAGGATGGATGGGATAGACATGATATCACCTGAATTTGGTTTTAGGGAGTTTCAACATGTTACTATCAGGCAAATCACCAGAGCAGCAAGAAATTCAAATGCTGCTCTGTTGTCCAGAATGGATGCATGAGCTGATTTGAACAGGGATTGTGGTTCAAATGCCTTTAATACTCCACATACCAGTGCATCAGGGAGTGGAAGCTGATGTGTTTTAGCTTTGTTCTGCTAAGCAGTTCGTTTTTCCCATTCATTTGTCCTAGACCCATGGCACACAGCTTTACTACAGACGTGTCGCCTCAGTGGGCCAGATGCCAGGGGGATGGGAAGGGAGTGTTGATATAGGAAGTGAATTATACCTTACTGAACCACAAGGATTCATAGTTTTAAAGGTTTTGATGTCAAGAAGAGTTCACTTAGTTCACTTTGGCTATCTAGGTTGAATGATTGTGTCACAAGGGTGAAAGAATCTCACCCCAAACTTTCTACACCAAAATTTCTCAAAATTTCTCAAAATTTCTGTTTGAATGTCTGTGTATTTTAGAGAGACAAAATCAATCTCTATTGAAAAGCCTTGCAATGAATTTTCCACATTTCTAGTTAAGGTTATGCATTGATCCAACTCAAGGTGCCAGCCCCTTATGCAGAGCAGTTTCAGCCAGTTCAATCCTCTCTTGCATCGCTATTCCAAATGGATCATTTCCCAGGTCTGAGCACATGATAAGGAATAATTGAGTTACTGAAGATGCCCATCATATGAAACCTGCTAATTAACCATGTACATGCCTTAAGCTTGACCCACTGAGGAGTGTGTTAGTTTAAACTGCCTCTACAGTGGATTTCATTTTCATTAGGAGCTAAGCCGGCACAATTTACTTTGCAGCTGCATTATGCTAAGGACACATGCATGGTCAGGCACCAACCATTACCATGGCTTAGCTGACAATCAGTAGCTTGATTAACTGCCTGAATTCACTCATGCACCTCAGCCCAAAAGAAGTGGGTGGAAAAGATCTAAATATCTATATTGTTATCTCATTTAGTTGTCCCTGGACACTTTTTATAAGCTAGAGGAGGCCTTGAATGCACTTCAGAAGTCAGTTTACTGCACTATTTAAAAATGAAGGGCAAACAGAGGCAAAATTTACATTTCTCCAACCAGAAACAGGACCTCTAACTTAAGATTTTTTTTGTTAGAGAAGGCAGTCTGTGATCTTCAAAGGTCAAAAGTGTTCACAACAGCAGCTTAGCGTCTCACCCAGAAAAAGGACTTTTTCTGTAGCTAAGCCACCTCCTAAAATCACATGAGGGCACTGCTGTGAGGGCTGTGACTGCTTTGCCTGTGTGATCTCATGGAATCAGAGCCTGGAATGGCATGTAAAATGACAGGCTGACCCAAGAGTTGGTTTTGTTAGTACTCCACAGGTCATGACAGCAATGCCTGCAGTAGCCCATGAGCACATTGAGAACTGAGTGCCAGGACATAGGGAAAGCAAAGACAAGTTGACAAAATCACCAGAAGAAAACTTCAGATGAATAAGTAGGAAAGCAGCTGAAACCTGCAGGCAGACCTGGTTTTCTGCTGGTGTGCACACCTGCCTCCCCAACACACTGGTGACCAAGTGCCTGATGTGGACTCCAACAAGCATTCAAAATCATGGAATACTTGGAGGTCTCTGCATTGTGTTTGCCATCATTCCTAACCACTTGCAGGTAGTTTACAAAAGGGGTATTTATTCAACAGCTTGGTGTCTGTCAGTGCTTTGCAGCCTGACTGAACCACCCTCCCGAAGTCACAGCCCTGTGAGCCCCATTCAGCAGGGGTCCATGATGTGTCATGGTGTGTTGCATGGAGCAGGGACTGCTCCAAGCTCTGTCAGTGCTCCAGAGGATTGCAGAAATGGCGGTGGAAGGGAGCCTTGAGGGACAACTAGTCCTTCCTCCCTGAGGAAACAGGAATATTTTCAAGTGGAGTAAAATGCAGAGCCGCTGTATGGGTGGAAGCATAGCTCAGGGCTTGCAAGAACAGAGCATCTTAATGCAGTCAAGAAACACCAGAAGGGAAAAGAAAATAAAGGAAAGGGAGAAAACCCTCATTGTTTTCCCAGGAGAAAAAAAAAAAAACATGAGAACACATTTTGACATCTATCATGGAGAAAATATACAGGGGAAGGGGTTGAACTGGAGAGAAGTAATTTTTGTTGTAATCTGGGTATAAAAATGGAAGATTTCCTCTCCCATGGGATGAAGCTTTGGGGTTCAGCAGAAATTTGCAGCCAACATCCAGTTGCACTGGAAAAAAAAATTTACTCACTGCTGGTTATCAACCCAGCTGTGCCTGCATGCCTAGTGGAGAAAACTAGCTCAAAAAATAGTCTCTGGCAAGGTTTTTCCCCTGCTGAATGTGAATGCCATCGATCTGAAAAGCTTAATTAAACTGTCTGTCTGTTTCAGCTTGCACAATTTAGATAAGAAAATGACTATTCGTCCCAGACTCAGAAAGAAACAACTCTCTTCCTTATGTGGTGTGAGCCTGTCGTTGTCCTTCTGCCCAGTTTGTAACACTGAGCTGCCTGTATTCAAATCGAAAGCTGCTCCCACCACAGATCAGAATTCTGTCTTGCTTCCCCTCTAGATGGCAAACTCTCCTTAATTTTGGGAGAGGAACAGACACAGTGATTGCTGCTGACTTTTGCAATCATTAATTTGCAGCACAACTTCAGTTTCTAGTTTTGAATCAACCAGACCCAAGAAGACAGATCCCAGCAGTGGCAATGGAAGAGGAGGAGAAGGGGGATCACTGGGGACATACATGAGTTTCACAGATTCCTCATGAGTTGAAATGGGAATTAACAGACATTGATACACTCATACATTGGGAAGTGCAGTCTGTCCCCTGCAGCTGGGTGCTGTGGATCTCTAGGAGTTACTCCTCCAGGAGGGCTACACAGCACTGCTCAGGTGCTTCAGTTATGATTTAAGCAAGAATAAACCTGAAATTTTATTTATTCACTCATTCATTCATTCATTTATTTTGCCAGTGAGAGGAGCCTCAAGCAAGGAGTCATGGATCCCAATTTCTCTGTAGACAGCAAGTTCTCCTGTTCTTCCTTTGACAGCCCATCCCCATGGATTTACCTATCATCCTGTTTCAAATTCCATTTCTCCTTTTCAGCTGCCATCTCCTGACAAATGTTTTCTATTCTCTTTTTTTTCAACCATAATCCAGCCCTGAAGCTCCAGGAGTTGGGCTTTGAACCTCGTGGATCCCTTCCAACTCAGGATACTCTATGATTCTAAGATTCCTTAACCCCTCCAACTATGCACCCCATTCCCAAATCTCACCTCCCCTCTCTGCTCAGTTCCCATCTTTCCAAAACATTCAGATCCAAAACATGGTCAGCACTTGTTCAGAGCACTGTGGCAAAGTCACAAATAACCATCTCTCTGTTGCATCTCAAAACCATACTCCCCATAAGATGCAAATATTTGAAGTTCTACAAAATGAAGAAAGTTTGTTGGCTCAGGTCTTAACCATCCCCCCTTTCCCCGAAGCATGGGGCCTTGGGGGAGTGTGTGGGCTTCCAAGGAGGGATTTATCTGCTTAAAGTGATTGTCTAGAGTGCAGTAATCTATATCTGAGCTAGTCACCTGGGCTGCCTTTACAATCAGTGGAGAGTTGTTAGCAGAGTTCGGGGAATCTAGGGCACTTCCTAAAGTGGTCACCCACATTAGTTACATGTGTGTCACACCCCAAACTGCCCATAAAGAGAGCCTGGGCACTCTGCTTAGATGGAAACTCATACCACAGGCAGAGTTAGGGAAGAGGAATCTCTTCTTTTTTTGTGCCTCTAGTCAGCTGAGGTGACATTTTTATTTTATCTATTTCTTGGAATTCAGAATATTTCACACTTCCTCTTTGTGCAGGAAATGGAACAACCTTTGACATGACTAGTAAGACTTCCTCCTTCCTTTCTCCTTGAAAGCTTTTAGAAATCAATTCTCAGCCCCTCTAGTGGAATTAAATTTTTTTAAAAAGTGAGAAAAGCCCTCTGGAAAATAAATAAAGAAGGTAAATGTAGTATTTTTCAAATCAGAATTGGATAAATATAATTTCTTATGTATACTCTTGATTAAAAACCTAGGCAGGAATATGAGGTTTCAGAAAGGAACTCCTTCTTCTTTCATTTTTGGTATGGTGAGGGGAATGAGGAGATCCAGCTGAGTATCTGTGTTTGCTGTCTTATCTAACACTGCAATATTTTCCTGTGGCAAGTGAAACACCATTTGTCTTTTCTTAATCATCAGTTTTGAGGATAGAGAAAGAACAAATAATTTCCAGACTATATAGAGTCAGCTTGACAAATTGCTCCCCTCCCCAGTGAAATATTTGCTAGTTTCCTTTGTGTTGATGTGTTGGTACAAAAGAAAGGTGCAAGGCATGTTCCTGGATGGGAACATGTTCTCAGGATAACAGGGATTTCAGAGCTGCACACAGCCAGTGACTTCTCTGTTCATGACATAGTTAGTGGAAGTGTCTCCATTTTCAAGCAGCTGAGCCAATGGTCTTTTATTACAGAGCTTGATTACTTGTGCTTCATGTAATCTAGTTTGAAAACAATCAGTTAATAAAAGAATCAAAATTAAAATTGCTTGTGCTAACAAGTGCTACCTTCTCAGTATGCTCAGGCTACAAAGTAGTCACACTCAGACCTATGGAGATTTAGTACAGAGTTGTGGTGGAAAGGAAAGGACTGAGGAGTGTGAATTTCTGGAGGTCACAGTGATGCATTAGAGTGCTCCTTGTTACAAAAGGCAGTGAGCAGCTGCATTGCAAAATGCATGTAAAGTCACATCAGCATCTGAACTTTGTATGAAGGTCTTGCTCAACTGTATGTGAGTTTTTAATTGCAGGTTATGCTTAGTTATCAGGCAATTGTTATTTAGTCTTCAAGTTACAGAAGATTTGTATTTTAAATATTTCTTAGGACTCCAAAAAGCAGGCTTACTCTGTATGTAAAGCAAAATATGTTAGTAAAAGAAATGTAGCTGTGTGAAAAGTGCTAATCATTGATCTCAATTTAAGCAAAGAGACCCCCACCATTAATTACATTATTATGAGCACACTGCTGTAGAGCTTTTATTACTCATGGGAAACTATTATTTTTTATTAATTGATATGCACTTAATAATTTTAGCCATGACTCAATGCCTGTGTCCCAGAGATTGTATGGGTGCAGAGGGAAAAGACATAAGTCAGAAGGAGAGAGCCTAAGACTGTCTTTCTCCAAATTTGCCTTTATATTTACAGATGATTGGGAATTTTCCTACTAGGATATACTAGTTTTGCAGAACTAAAATTTACATTAGGGAAAACAAAAGTTTTGCCTGAAAATGTTGAGTTTTCTTTTGGGAGCTTGAAAATATGGTGGGTACCTACTGATGTGGGAGGCCAGTGACATGTTCACTTGCTCTCACTCATACTTGCCAAGGAAGCAGCCTGTCTTACATCTGAACTGGAGGCTCAGAGGTAAAAGAAGAGGGAAACAGGACACTCGCACATAAATCAGCTTTCCTAGAAATTGTAATGGCCCAGTACCTCCACATACAATCACCTCTAGGAATGGGTGGATAAGGGCATTTGCCCTGTTAATTACTTGGTGGGGGGTTTTTAACTATTGATCACACCTGACAATATTATTTTTCTGAAACTCTGTTGTTTTCTGTGGAGCAGAAATTTCACTGATGGCCAAGTGTACAGTACAAACCTTGCTCTTTACGATGCCAGTTACTGCTGACTGACTGTCTTACAATGCAGGCTAGCAGGTACACGGCTTAACCATTCATCTCAACTGGTCCATTGTATCTCTGCAAACATCTTTAAATCCAAATTGATTACCTTTACTGCTATCTCAGGATAAACCCTACACAAGTAGGTCCTTTAACGCTTTGTAAATGCATACCTCTCCATAGGGTGTTTATCTGACATGTCGTATGGAATTAATGATGTTTATTCCCAGCTGACCAATTTGCATTAGTGCCACCTTTACCCAGTTGCAGGATGTGCTTGAGCTGACCCTCCACAATTAATCACGGCCACCAACACAGATCGTGCAACATTCACTCAGTCCCATTAACCAGCTGGCAACTGTTGATTCCTTATAGGTGGAGGTACTCATGAGTCCCTGTGAAGAAAAGCAGAAATTCAATCTCACATGATATTTTTTCTAGATATATGTCCCTTAGAAATACTCTGGGTTTAATTCTGGACTGAAAAAGGAGATAATTTCACATGCACATGGCACTGGCCATTTTGACTAATAAGCTCCAATATTTAGACTCATCCACACAGTTTTATTTACTTAATTCAGAAGCCAAACTAAAAGATTTTACCAGCAGAGCTGTTACAGTGGAGAGAGAGAGAGAGAGGGAGAAATAGCCTTCTCCAGGGTGTGCTTTAGCTCGCTGACAATCAAACCAAGAGAGGTACCTGTACCTTTCCACTCATGACTCTTCAGTTTACAGACAATAATCATGGGCTAAAATGGGTGGGAATGGCCTAAGAAAGGGCAGAATAGAAATCTCAGGAAATCTTCATAGGTATGCTTCCAAATGAAAGAGGATTCCTGAAGGACGAGGAAAGTCAACTTTGCTGGTAGAGAAGAATCTGGCTTAGGACAGATTTTGAGTTACCAGTATTCCACATCAATCATGAGCCTAAATATATGCTCTGGTGACATTTCAGATTCCCTGCCTTACCCACCCTGACCTTCGGCTGCTGGAGAAGGGCACAGATACCATGTAGCTTATGTGTCACCTCTGGCAGAGTGACCACATCTGTCTGCTTCAGATACACAAGGGCATCCCAAATGGCATCAGACACTTAGGTTTAGGTAAACTAAATCTGCTTGAGAGTTACATAACAGTCGCTTATCAAAAGGTTAAAGAATCCCTCAGACTGAAGGAGATGCCCTGGTATCTGAATTCTTTTGGACAGGTAAATTGTTTGTGTCCATCCTCCATGCCTGCAGCCTACTGTGGAGGATATACCCCTGCCACAGTGTTGAGTGACTGACTGATCTCTCATCACCACTGAACTTGTCATACAGTGGTTGTGAAAGGTGTCTGCTGACACATTGAGTTCTGGGTGGGTTGAATCACCCACATTTCAAAGATTGATCAGAAAAAGACAAAGTGATAAATGTGTATTTTTAAACATAGTCCTGTGGGGTGACTTTGTTTCAGTTGCATCATTTAAAATTAGAATGGTCAAAATTTAAAGCACATCCTGCAACTTAGTTAAGAAAAAGAAAAAATATTCATTTCTTCTGTTTTTATTCTTTCTCCTACACTACCTCTCCTTTTCCTAGCAAGATCCTTTTTGCAGGGGATTGTCCCTTTTGCCAGGGTGTCACTGCTTTTAATAGTGTAGGAGCCTGTCTTTGGCTGTCAGATTAACCCAAAGTTCAGGGTGTTACTGCTCATTTCACTTAAAAGAAAAAAACAGGGATGTGTGAGGTTTCTCTTTGTTTCAGTCTGCTTATCTCAAGGGGACATGAGGTCCTTTTTGGTGGGACCAGTGATAGATACTGAGGATGCTCAGAACATTTCAGGTACCCACCTTTGAAGCCTCTGCCAACTGTCAGCTGCAGGATACCTGGATGGAGCCTAGACACATCTGTACAGGCAATGGTTAAATTTCCATTGGAGAAGTTAGATTTCCTAAAACATATTCCTACAATCAATGGCTTGAGTAGTGTCTGTCACATATAACATTTCCTCTGACAACTTCTTTCTGCATCAGCATTTGCTCCCTCTTTGCAAGCTTAGTTCCATAGCTTTCTCTGGATTGGATCTGGTCATTTTTACTGCATTTTCTGCCAACTTTTCTCACAGAACACATTACTCAGTGGAAGCCTCCTGGCCCACACATGCTTTCAATGCACCCATGACGGGAGTAGGCTCATGTACTGATAAGCTGATGGAGGTGGCAATTACTTGTCTTTTGAGAGAGGCTTGGGCCAAATCAGCACAAACTATTCCTCCTGAGCAGTGTTTTCCCCAAAAAACATGGGATCAAATGTGGCTTTAGCTCTCCCTCCACCCCCTCATTAACTGTGTTGAACCTATTTGGTAGTGTTTTCTGTTTGCAAGGTCAGTAACAGTGCGTATTAGTGTATTTTATACTCATGCATCTGTGTATCACATCATTCTTTCTTCACCCCAGTAAGTTCACTTTCCCAGGCACACATTTAAATCCCTTGGCTGCAGCCTAGTATTAAGCCAAGCCTTTGAATCTCTGAATGCAAAATTTAGAAAAAAAGCAGATTTGCTGTTTAACTAGAAAAGAAATAATTTGTTTTTTTACTAAACTTGTTAATATCATAATTGCCCAAGTAGTTTTCACTGGTGTGTGAAAATTCAGCCCAGAATTATTTGGTTAACAGCTGCTTCACTAGCAGGCTCCAGCAGGTTACCAAGGCCATGGGAAGTGCTCTACAGCAGAGTAGCCACCTGTGTGGAAAAGAGTCTTGCAGAAAGGTGGAGAAAATATGGATCTAAGAAGATTCTCGATGTGTGTAAAAATGAAGTAATTAATTAGTAGATTGAGGCTGCCAGTCCAAAAGTGTGTGTTTTTTTCTTTAAAGGTGACTCCAAAGGCTGTGTAGGTTGGGGTGTATGTGTGTATGGGATAGACAGGTCCCTGAAGCAGCGTGGTGACATTACTGCAATGCCTACACTGCCACCAGAGTTCAGAAGCTCTGCAGTGCTGTCCTGGGGTGACTTATTATGCAACTTTTCATCCCATAATTGGTGCATTTCAGGGGCTAGATGTCCCTGACTTATGACAAAAGCTGGATTAATCTTACTTTGGCTTAGACATCCACGGTGTAGAAGCACATGCATACTAGCCAGTCACTCGTGGCTTTTTCATAGTCGATGGACAGAAATAGTACTTTTCAGAACATTGTTCTTGTGATGTATTTTAGATGTCTACATCACTGTGGGATAAATTATGCCCCAGAAGAGCCTGTTTCTCTCCACTGGTGATAAAGGAAATCTAGGTGGTTAGCTCAGAAGTAAACAACTACAAGGAACTAACTGGAGTGCTGCCTGACAGAATACGCAGAAAGCATGAATCTGATGGCTTCAAGCTGTGTGTGTTCTCTGCACAGCCACATTCTTCTGGCAATGGACCCCTTTCCCTTTTGTTGTGATTAGTGACACATTTTCTGCCAAGTAAATTTTGTCCGGGCCATTTGCTGACCTTTGCAGCCCATCTTTTCACTTCAGTATTCATTTTTAATTGGATTTATTTTGGTCTTAGTGAACTTTTCATTTGGAAAGCAGAAGTTTGACTTGACCTACAAATATCAACCCTTTTTGCAAAGTCAAGTCCAGTGCTGCAATAACATTGATCTGACCTTGTTATCAGTTACATTACAGATAATCTGCTAACTAATCCATTTCCTAAACTGTTCATTCTCAGCGCTCTAGTTTTAGCAGCTTCCAGTAGTTCTTGTGCTTCTTCTGAAGTGTACTGTCAGTTTCCAGTGCCTTTGGAGCTGCCACATCCAATACTGGGGAAGACTTCAGTCTTAATTCCCTACAGTAAGGCTTGCTTCCAGGTACAATTAGGAAAATGACAATCATTTCTTCTAGTTCCGTGCCTCAAAGGAAGGACCTGAATTTCTTGGATCATGCTGTCAGAGTTATAAAAGTTCACTATTCCTATTATGTCTGAAATCTGTCATTACACAGCATCCTCTTCAAAGAGGGTACAAATTCATGATTGCCACTAAGTGCTAGATGTATAATACTGGAAGGATTATGTTGAAGATTCAGTGCAGACCTTGGAATTAGATGTAAGGAAGGTCCATGGAACATCCAGTTTGCACCATTCTTGACCACCCACATCCATGACAACTTCCCAATGATTTCATCTGTCAATGCCCTCTAGGTAAAAAGCCTGACAGCCATCAGAACTAGCATGATGTAGAAAGTGAAATAGAGAGGAGAACAAGAAAATGAGCAGAAAAGATCAACATCATCAATTATGTTCTGTATCCACAGAACTGAAAAAGAGAGAGGCTGAGATGTTTGGACCACTAGATGGAGAACTAAAAATTGCTGAAGTCATCTGCTTCATGAAAGATCACCAGATGTGTGAAGGTACAAAATCACTTAACAATGAGAAGAAACCATGGTACTGAAAATTGCTCAGGATATAAAAAGAGGATTCATCTCACTGAACTGTAAGTAAAAAGTCAGCCATCAGGTGTGGCTAGCTCTCTTGTAGTCAGTGAAGAACTGATTGCTAGCATTAGCAGAGTTTAGGGTGCACTGCAGTCTTTTCTAGGAGACTTTGATACTTGGCCAAGTGTATTTCATCTGGCCTCACTCTTGCAAGACTGAATAATTCCATGATGCCTTGGGCATTTACCATTAGAAGGCAAGCCAAGTACTGTCCTCACTGTATAACCAATTTATAAATGTTTGTTTCCTGCACTGTAAATTGAACTTTCATGTGTTCTTTGCCAAACTCACCGACTTGAATTTTATTCAATTAGTAATGAAGAAGCATGGAGCACTGAAGACCAGGAACTCTGCTGATTTTATGCACCAATATTTGGCACTTCATCAGCAAGAAAACTGGCTTCCTACAGACATAGCTACACATTGGTGAGGGCAAAATCAAAGTCAACAAACATCTTAATTACCCTCGATACCATATCCACAGGTATCACATTACAGCCCATGTACTTCAGAGAAAGCCGCAGCTTAGCTGCAAGGAGACCAGAGCCTTTGCATCAAGCGAGGTCAAAAGTCAAAGGAAATGCCAGTAGAAGCAGCAGTCACAGTAAAGGAGCTCAATAAACCCCTCACCTTCTTGTTTACTCTTGATTTCTCATTTATTGTATAATAAAGGCAAATCTAAATGCATAACGGCACAAGAAGCAGCTGGACTGTGCTTGTTCAAGGGGACTCAGCTGATGACGGAGACAGGAACTCGGTTAATCAAACCACACTGTTGTTCTGCTCCTCGGTGCCCTGAGGCCATGCATGCAGTAGCTGGAATTAAGTCCTCACATTTGCAGTGATGGACAGGATGTCTTTGACAGCACCATGGCAGAAGGAAAAAATTGCCACTAATATTAAGTATGTAAATAAAGCCAATGGATGAGATTAATGCAATTGCATGTCTAGTGGATATACATAGTTTCTTTAATTGAATGTGGGTTCCAGATAATGCTGGATTATTGCTTGACAGCTGCATAACCACCAGGCTGCCTGCCCACCTTCCTGTGGCCAGCTGGGACAGACTCTTGATCACAGCTATGCTGGTATAGTCTTTCCCTCTTAATGGGTTTAACTCAGATCATAGATAAATGCAGTTACAATAAGGCCCAGATTTACTGGGGCAGGTCCTTGAGTAGATGTGGTCAGGGCACAATTGTTGTGGCATGAGGTCTTGTGGGATGAGTGGCTGGAGCGTTGGGCAGCTGCCTTTGCAGGCTTTGTACCAAGGTCCAGCTGCCCTGAGCAGCTGCAGCCCTCACCCTGACCGCTGTCCTGAACCTCGTTTGTGTGTCGTCTGCTCTGATTGGTGTCTCTCATCCTCTGCCACCACTGCCAATGTGAACACGCTGACACTACCACAGTCTGTTTCTGTTCTGCTTGACATGTTACCATGGGCCATCCCAGGGACTGCCAGGAGGTGCATCCTGATTGCCAGCACTTTCAAGTGGTCCTGTCATTATGGTGCTGATGTGTGGTGCAAATCTAAAGCAATGGACAGCTCAAGTACATCTTCTTCTGGTTAGAAAAGATTCCTTTTTCTCTGTCTCTCTGGTGGTTCTTGCTTTCTTCATTCCTCGTAACTTTCCTCCCTGAGTGACCCCAGGGGGTGCTTCTGGGATGGAGCATGTATGATATGTCCTTAAACCCAGAGCTCAGCTGTTGGGCAGAGAGTGGTACAGGGTCTCAGTGAAATCTGGTGCTCTGCCATAATTTCTTGTGTGGCATTGGACAGTGCCCTTAGACATCCATAAACCATGATAAGCTGTGTGTCTGTCCATGTCTCAGAGACCCTGTGCTCAGCCTATTCTTCGCTCCTGCTCTTGCCTCCACATTCAAGGAGTGTTGAGAGAGTTGACATCCTGCTGTACTGGGCTAAGCAAAGAGCAGAGAAGTGACAGCCATGATTAAAGCAGCTGCTCTGGGGAAGTGATCCGAAGATGATGTCTTAGGGACTCCGAGGTGCTCAGGTGCTGCACTGACTGATTTTAAACATTCAGAATTTACCAAAAGCTTCACAATGTTTATGTGGATTAAATGATTAATTTTAATAGCAAAATTGCCCATTTAGTTATGAAACCATTTCAAGTAGCCTGTTATATACTAAAGCACACACCTGTTTTCAAGTCAGTAATAGTTACTTCCATTTTGTGCTCTCTTAATGTAACTCACTGGCATAAGCAGACTCATCCCAATGACTAAATTTATCCTATTACACAATCTGAATTTTCATAATTACTGAAAAGGAAGCTGATACTGAGACTAACTACAGAATTATATCCTTACTCTTACAGAAGGAGATGCTGGTTGATTATCAGTATCTCATAGAATTAAAGCTGTAGCTTATGTATTATATATTATATATAGTCATTCAGCAGTTATTCTGGGTTTTAGAACCTGGGATGGAAGTGCTGACATGTAATGCCTGCCACAGAAAAACTTGAATGGGCAAAATTACTCTTTTTCTACATTCACAGAAGGTTTTAAAAATTGCCAGAGCTGCTGTGAGGTCACCTGTAACAAGTTCCAATTCCCAGAAGCATGTGGGAGAATTTTCAAAGTCAAAAATCAATGGCTATGAAATTACTCATTAGTCTAGGGGAGTGTACTTTGCCTGTTTTCACAGCTAACATTCATCTTCCTATAGTAATAGTGGCATAGACAATTTGACACAGTAAAGTTGATCTATAAGTGTTTTAATTAAAGCTCTGACAGCAAATTGAAATCTTATTTTACTTACAGAGCAGACAGAATTCATCTCCCTCTCACCTGAGGAGTCAGGTTTAGAGGAAGACCTCAGGACTGCCACAAGTCTGGGAGGTACATTAGGAAAACACACTCATCAAACTCTGAGCTAATGCTGCTATGTTTTCTCTCCCAGTATGTTGTTATGGCTTGGATACTTCTTGGACATTAAGACTCATCAGCTCTTTAGCAGAGGTCTCTGGACACTTCAAATGCTGGTTTGTAGGAACTGGGGGGAGATTTTTTACCTGGCTAATGCACAGGCAAGAGATGAGGACAGCACCCTGTCTGAGCAAGGCATCAATCAAAACGAATAACCAAAGTTTTGCATTATAGAAAGGAACATCTTATCTCCTAGGAGTTCAAAGAGAGAATTAGGTGATCTGTAAGAGGATGTCTATCAGTCTCCTACCTTACCAACTAAACTAAACTGGGATCAACTGACATAACTCAACTTTCTTTGTTCCCAGTTTTCTGTTCTCAGTTTTCCCTATGCAAAAGTAAGTATAAAGTAAGTATATATTTCTTTCAAGGTAGAAATCTCTGATGGGATGGATGCTAATATTTTAATTAAGCTTTGATTTGAAAAGTAATCTGAGAATTGGCAAACTGTAACACCATACACATTTGCCATCAAAAATTTCCTCTGCAGGTTATCTCCCTCTTTCTCTCTCTCTCTCACTGTCTATCTATTTATCTATTTTTATTTTTTTTTTTCAGCCAGGGTAGGAAAACCCTAGGAAGCCACCAAGGCTCATGCCTATTTTTCACAAAGTGTGAGGCCATGGTGGTTAACCCACAAAGAAGAGTCATGATTCTTTTCTAAGTCTGGCATATCCTTTTGGGACTCACATAGCAGCTTGGTTTTGTAATTATTTATAGAACATTAATTTTCAGTCAGGAAAGAACTAATTGTTTACTATTAGCATAACACTCAATTTGAAATAATTAAGGAGAACTCCTTTTTTTTGCACTAATCTTAATCTAAGTCTAAAATGTATCCCTAAAGTCCATTAAAAACCAAGCAAAATCCACTGTTAATTAGGAAATTGCTCCATTACAATAGCTGTGAGTTTTAACAAGTTCAACCAAGGACTATGCAACATTATACAATAAATCTCCTGGTTTGTCACATTTGAGAGTTACTAATAAAGAGGATAATTTAGCATTATAAAAGTGCTTACTTTGTCTGGGAAGACCTCACAGTATGTCAGTATTGTATAATTCACATGATGGCAGATCAGAAGAGAGATATAAATTGTTTGGTTGGGTAAATTAACTGAAGATTGATTCTCTCTGTTTTAATTTAACATCAGAATGCTAGAAAACTTCTAAAAGCAGATGGGCTATTGATCCAACAAGAGGATAATCAGGGCATCAAAACAGGGGGAGGACAAGAAATGGGTACTCTTGAGGCTCTTCAGCAATTGTTGCATTAGAAAGAGAGAGGTCTTATTCACAGTGAGTAAGGAGGGGGAACAGGAAACTGGGGGAGGAGAGGCTGCTTTGGGACAAACACTTACCCAAATAAGTGAAGGTGAAAAAATATATCTAGCAGGAGAGGAAATGTAAAATTGAAGAGGGAAGATCTTAAATCATAAGAGTATGGGGGAAGGGAAGGCCTTACAATCACTCACTGAGGACACACAATCCATCAATGTTCATCCTGTCTGCAGGGCATTAATTGCCATGTCCATAAAAGGAGCTTGAGAGCTTGGGATGGGCTCCCAAGAAACCAAGTTTTCTGCTCTGTGAGGTCCAAGTCCTGGCATGAGCTTCCATGACTATTCACTTCTCTCTGAAGTTTTTGAAGGTATGGAAATAATTAATGATCTGGTTGTGTCTCTTTGGCTCTGGAAGCACAGCATTTCTGCGTCCATGTTAACCACACAGAAATGATGCTGTCCGATGGGAGGTCGTGTTACAGCCAGAGTCAGGACGTTCTGACTCCTGGCACAACACAGTTGTGTGCAGTGTCCTAAAAGCAGCATGGGAGCATCACTTTTTGAGGAGAAGAATAGGGAGGAGAAGAATAAAATTCTCATGTTCAGCCAGCAGTGCTTAACGCAGATCCTGGAGGGAATCCAGGAGGACTTAAAGCAATATTTTTGTTTCCTTCATCTCAGTTACTTTCCTGACACATCTTCTCTCTGGCAAAGTTTGGATGACCTAGAAGGGGCTCTGTCCTGTGCATGCCCTTGTAACTCTGTAGTCCTAATACAGTATTTGGGGAATAGTTGGGGAAGGCTGCATCCCTGTTCCAGACAGTTCACCTTACTGTGGTGTGTCCACACACACAGATGGGGACTGTGGGAGTGTGGTCTTCAAATGATGCTCCAGAATGAGACTGGTCTATGAACCACAGACTTCCTCAGTGATGCTAAGTAATTCACTGTCTCTTTCTGCTTATTAACATAAAAACAGGATGAAAATTTCTTTCCCCTTAACCCTTGTGTGGCTGTTTTGATTATAAGTCTGTCTAGGAAGATTTGCTTTCTCACTGTACACCTCACACAAGAAAGTCTATTGTCACTTAGTTGTCTCTCAGTTGGAGAGTTAGCACCATTTCACACATCCCTGGGTACACTGCGGATCATGGGCTGCTGAAGGTCCTGCATCAGACCTGTCAGCCCCCTGTGGACATCCTGGATGCCTTTGGGGTCCTCACAGTTCTCCGACTCACACCTTGTTTGCTGTGGTGGATCCATTAGCAGTCATCAGTTCACTTATTTGTGTTTCTAAACACTTCTGAGGCATAAATTTGGATGAAGTGGATGTTCGATCCTTGGAAGTATTCAAGGACAGGTTGGATGGGGCTCTGAGCAACCTGGTATGCAAGGTGTCCCTGTCCATGGCAGGGGGGTTGGAACCAGACGATCTTTAAGGTCCCTTCCAACCCAAACCATTCTACGATTCTCCGATAAATCTTACAATGCAATAACATTGGGAACTTAGTGAAATTTAACCATTTTTTATGACACTGAACTAATTCCAAAGTGTTTACTGACTCAATGATGCTTCCAATAGGTTCCAGTGTCTCCCAAAGTTTGCTCATCATGGGCCTTCTTTTAATAGCAATGTATTCATACAGCTATTAAGCCATGCCCCGGCATTCGTGTGAGCAGCTTCCCAGTTACCAGAATACTCTTGGAATGGGAGGAATGGCTGGCACACAGAACTCTGCTATTAGGAAGATCGTGGAATGTTTTCACTTCTTTTGGATTCAGGACCATCTCAATCCCTACGAGACAGTAATAGTGCCACTGGCATCAGCTCTTCCTCTTCTTCCATCCGACACCCAAAGGAGGAGGCATCATCATACACAGGACTGGAGTGTGAGAAGGTGCTTTCCTGACCACATAATTCAGTGTTTGAGCAGGGCAGCTACAAAACAAGTACAATTTGTCCTGATCTTGATATTCTGAACCAGCTGCTCCGATATCACTAGTTCAGAAAAGGCTACGTAAAGAACAAGCGGGAAGGGCTGGAGATGCTCCCTGTAATTCTGAGGTTTGCCCCTATCTGGGGACATTCAGTCTGTGGTGTTGTCAGAGGAAGTGATTTCATATCACAGGGACTCTGGAAAGAGCAAGTAAAACCTACCTTCTTCCATGGGCTCAAGCTAAACACTCCTGCCTGAGAGACATCAAATAGCTCTCTTATTTTGCTCTCTAAGTGGCAAGAGTGCAGTTGGTTGAAACTAAAATACTGTGCTTGCTAGTGTCTTGTGGATTTGAGTCTACAAGTGAGCCACGGGCAGAAAGGATGCTTAGGGATTCACAGAGGAGTGGAAAACATTTTTTGATTCAGTGTTTTTTAATATTAAAAACTCAAAATGTTACAATTTTTTTTAGAAATTTCAGATTTCTGTGACAAACTGAAATTGTATTTATATATACACTAAAAATTCCAGTCTCAGAGTCTGGAAGGAAACTTTGAGTACTAACAGCAGGCAGAAGCAGGTAAATCCCTACCCTAAATCCCAAACACTTAAAAAACCCTTTAATTTTTTACAGGATTTAGAGTTGTAATAACTTTGAAGTAGGTTGATAATGCCATGTAGACAGAATGTAAACCTCTACCTTCTGCTGCTGGCTGACTCAGCAGCTTGTCACTCAGTGTTGGTTTCTCACACCACAGTCTCTTCCCTTTCACTGTGTTGAAAACTTGGGTGCTTACCTTAACTCTGAAACCTCCACTAGCTGGCAGGGAGATGCTTGTCAGAGCAGAACACTGAAATGTCTGTGCTCCAAAGTGGTAAATGGGGAAAGGAGATGTTAAGACCTCAATTTTAAAGGTAGTGAATCCAAAGGACACTGAAAAAAGTAGCAGAGACAGGGTTCAAACCCTCCTTGCACTCGTGCCCCTGTTCACTGATGGTTGCATTTAAATGTTTCCGCCAAAACTAGTTGTAATGGAGTTTACTTTTCAACTGTTTTAGTTGTCAATAAAAGATGTTTGAAGAACGTGAAACTGAAATGATGACTTTAAATTAAATGGCTTTTTCTGGGGGGAAAATGGGTACTTGTGTTAATAATTATGTGTATTATAATTGTACATCCAGGCTTTATGCAGAAGCTGCCTTTGCCAGGGAAGAATTCAGAATTAACATCCAGCAGGGTGTTAATCCAAGTGGACCAGACGGACAGAGAAATTATTATCCCTTACTTATCGATGGAGATTTGAAGGATTAAACCTCGGTTCCAGGGACCCAGGTATGACCTTGATGGAACTAAACCCAAATAATCTAAACCCCTGTTCAGTGCTACTGGCTGCTAACATTATTTCTTTTGCCTTAATAGTCTGAAAATAAACAAAGAGCTAAAAATAACCATTGTACAGCTGTTCAAAACCACTGATAGAGCCAATTAGGGAAGCATGATGATATTGCATTGAGCACTTTCATTCATTCCTCAGAGAAAACCCTAGGGAACTGCTGTTGCCTCATTTATGGCACTGAGGAGTTGACTGTTATGGATGGCTACAAGGGAAGCGAGGAGCACATTTAATAGTGAGGGATAAAATAATTTCTTAGACCAGCTGAGATAGATAGATAGATAGATAGATAGATAGATAGATAGATAGATAGATAGAAGAAGCAGACAATATTTTAGGCAGTCAATCCCTTCCACTAGTTACCATGTCATAATTAGATTATAATGGGATTGCTAAGTATGCTTTAATGGCTTTTAAAATATCACAAGTCATTCCCTCCTAGCTAAGCAGTTTGTTTACAACAATTATGCAGTCTTTGTTTTGAAAGGGTAACAGAATCCCAATGCAAGTGGCTCCCTGAATATAAAACCTGGCACTGTGGCAAGGAACACTTGTGGGTGCCAGAGGATCACTGGTGTGAAGATTGAAACTCTTTGGCTTTATGTTCCTGGACCACAAAACAAACAGAAGTATTCTGTTTCTCTTGAGTCTAGTTGCACGGCCCAGTTCAGTACATGATCTAGTTCATGTGGTGGCATCATCAGTTTAGCATAATATCCACTGGAGCAGATTAATTTATCAAGGAAAATGCATAAGCATAGGAAAAGATGGCCTGAGTGTGACTGTGCTGCTTCTGATCCAGCACTGGTTTAACTGTCTCCTTCCTGCTCTGCTCTGGTCCTTTAGGATGGACATGCCCTCTGAGGATTTGAGTAGTGTCAGAGTCTTGAAGGCTGCCCAAGCAGGTCACATCAAACCCTCCTGAGAAAGAGACTATTTATCTTCTTGGGCTGGCATTATCAGTAGAGAGACACAAGAGAGAAATGGAGGCACAAAGCCCAACTACATTGTAGGCAAGTGAACCCTAAAGAATTCCACAGGATCAAACTGTGAACCCTAAAGATCTCTACAGGATCTAACTGCCTCTCCATCAAGTCATTTTCAATGACACTTTTGCTCTTGGAGCCACCCTAGGTCTTCCTATTGCATACAGGTAAGTGTATGGACAAGGCGACTTACTGTACACTTCCAAGGAGGATTTTCCCTGCTGGATACCTGTCTGTGAATGCTGCCTTCTTCTTGGCCCACCTGAAGCACGGTATATGAACCTTCTGCCTGAAAGATGAGATGTGCCCTGTGTTACACAATACCAGGAGGAAAAGCTTATGATGGCGAAATCTCTTGGCTCAGGGCCTTGGTGCAAAGTATCCTAGAGCTGACTCACACCTGAACTTCGGAAAGGTTTGTTGGAAAATTTTTCCATTTTCACAGGGAAAAGTTACTCACGTGAATAAAAGTTGCATGCATGTTAAAAAACAGGAGGCTTCTTGAATGCCTCCTTGAGGAAGGGATAGCTAAATTTCTTTAAGTAATCATTGAAAGTTTGATATTTATTGCCTTTTTTTTTTTTATTAATTGAGGCACATGCCCAATTTGGAAGAATTTAGGACATATGTGAAAGAACAATAGAAGTCCAACAGCAAAAAGATCCTGCATTTCATATGCATTTCAGAGAAGAAAATTAAAATTTTCCAGGTAAAAATCTGAATTTGTATCTGCAGGATTCTTGGAAATTTTTTTTAGCAAGTAAGAACCTCTTAGGACTTACCTCCTTTGTTATCTGCTAGCTTGTCTATACTACTGCCCTGTGAATTGAGGCTGCCTGAAAACCAGAAAGAGAAAGGGAAAGAGAAGGTCTAGGTCTTCCAGGGTTATAGATTTCTTTTTCAGTAAATAAAACACCAAAAGCTTGTGGACAACAAAATGGTAGCTCCTGGTGTCTGGTGGTGTTTGAATACTCTACCCACTATGCCTAAGTGAGCAAATAATTTCCCAGTTTTTTGTGTTCAGCTCTTCCCTGTTCAGTGGCTTATGGAAATTTATGATTCTATGATTCACAAAGGAAATAAAAATACTTCAATTGGCTTAATGCATCTAACATAAAAAGTTTACAGCAATTCTTTCAGTAAGTAAAAGCATGAGTTTATTGACCAATATTGAAGTAAGAAACTTAGTTTGATTGCTAAATCATCGTGCATCATTCAGTCTGGTTTCTTTGAAGATGTCCTGAAAATTGCCACAGTAAAACAATGCAGAGCATTTGTGGCGTGTTGCTCACATCACAAGCCATTGTTTTAACTGACACTGTAGTCAACTATTTAATTATACCCAAATCATCACCAGGCCTTAGGCTTTGAAAGAAAGCATCCTAGTAGAAGTTGGATGACCAGTCCACCTCTAGAAAAATTTGGTTTCAAAATAACATTATGCCTTGCTGAAAAGCCATTCTGGTCAGCTCTGTTTTGCATTTGGGCCGTTATTCGTACTTCCCAAACAGGATAGCTTTAGTGCAAGTGAGCTCTCAATCCTGCTCTGCCCGGCAAGGAAGGAGTTGCCACTTCTGACAAAGGTTTTTCAGCACCAGCCTTCATCCAGATGTGGACTGCACCACACTCCCAGAGGTGAGGAATTCCCTGAGCACACAGCATAGGGGTGGGGATGTATACTGATCTCAGATTGGTTCAAATTGATGACCACCTCCAAAAAAAACCCCAAAACAAACTCAAACAAAAAACTAAATGCAGACTGTAAGACCAACACATTTCAAGAACCAAACAAAGGCAGTGCAGTGTAGTGCATTTGCATCCTTAGGGCTTTGAAAAAAAAGCATGTTGCTTTTAAAGGACAAACACACTAGTGGAATTCCTGTTCGTTCATTCTCCTTTTCTGGGCAAGTCTGAAACTAAGAGCCTTTTACTATCCTCTTAAGGAAGGAATGTCTTGTGGGAGACGCTTGTTAAAATCTTGGCAGTGTATCACTGTAATGCACCTTTCCAAACAAACCCACAAACCTTATGATTGCTTCATGGTGTTTAATGTGTAACAAGGAGTTCTGCTGCTATTGTAAAAATACCAGTTGACTTTTAACAGGACCATTAATTGATACAGTATCTTATTAGAACTCTTGTTTAAGTGGCAGTAAAATGTTAAACGTTCTTGAATGTATTAATAAAGAAAGGCAATTAGACATGCTTGTTTCAGGAGTCTTGATAAATGAATAAATCTTGAGTTAATTACAGTGCTGGGCACTGAGATTTAGCTCTCAGAGGCTACAATCAGTACGTTTCAAAAGGACTCATCATAGTTAAGTACGTGCGTTCACAAATGGTAAATCTGGCAGGCATGATTGTAAGGGATAACAATTCTATTATTTTCATTATCCATGATTATTTTTTTCAAAGTTCAGATGAAATCCAGTTAACACTGCAATCTGAACATCTCTGGAGGTGTGAGAGGAGGTTTGGCCACCTATTTTTCTTTGGATACTTTGGTACCATTCCAGTACCAGATGGCTTTACCAGAAATAACTCACATGAAATAGGGTGACATTGTACATAAACCAAAGCCATTTCCTACCTACCATTTTTATCTCACTCTGCCTTTGAGGTGGAAAAGAGATTAGACTCAAGGCTGAATATAGACCTGAAACACTGGCTGCTTCCTCACTGGAACCATTTGCTCTAGAACTGTATCAGTAAACACAGGAGGTGTTTGCTTAAATCTTGGTATATACATGGTGACTCACCTCTCACTTACTGTTTTTAGTTAAGTACATGTATTTTTACACATAACAACTTTGATACAATACACCCTTGCTAGCATCCTGAAAATCTTCATGCTGTTGTTTTTATGCCTGTTTGCCTGAACATCTGGTCTGCTGTAACTGGTGACAATGTTCTAGTTGGTTTTTAAAGGTTTTTATTGATTTAATCTATAAATTGATGGGTATCCTATATCCAGTAGTAATATTTAATAGCCTTTCTACTTTTACAACTGGTTCACACTCTTTGAAATGTTAAGTTATTGTCTTGAACTCTGTCTGTACTGGCCAAGACCCAGTGGCAGTATTCTGCACAGTATAGGGTAACTGATATGTGGATTATTCATGTTTTATTTATCTGTCCAATAGCACTCCTCTATCCCTCTGATCACCATGAAATTCTCCAGAACTCATTGCTTTTCAGATCTCAGTTTCTTAGGTGGAATTTAAATAAAGCTTGATGGAATTGCAGAGAGGAGAGAATCCTGGCTCCAGCTGTAGAATTCAGGAAGACTGGACTCCATAGCACTATTCCCCAAACTCAGAAGAAAGAAAACCAAGGTTTTGAAAAGATGTGTGTGGTCAGTAACACAACAGTTTCAACAGTGTATTTCTGACATGTTGCAAACTGGAAATGACCCTGTGCTGAGTACAGCTCAGAGTGTAAAATTCAATTTAAGATCACTATTCTGCCATGGTCATGCAATTTAAGTCACACATGTTGCACTGCCTTTTCATACTAAAGATAATTTTTTTGACAGAGAATGGGTTTGAAGCTGAAGAAAAGTACAAGGAGCAGAACACAAGCAGGATCCTTTCTTTTAAGTCTGTGTGAAGAAGAATCAAAGGTTTTATTAGCTTAATGTAACTCAAGGCTCAGTGAAAGCAGATAAACTGTATTCCTCTGAAATAAGCATGGCAAAAATTGACCCACCAGTAATCATATGGAGATCACGTTTTATTAATTCTGCTTTTTACTAGGCAACTGGCACATAAATGCAAAACTTTTGAGTCTTTACTTCCACCATTTACTAGAAAGATAAGACTCTTAAATGAAGTCTTATAATAAAAACCCTTATGAAAGGCAATCAGAAGAAAGGTTGAAAATCTAGTTTCTGTTTTTCATAATTTCCTTTTAACCAGGTAGTTATTTGCATTTGCATTTAATCAAGCCACACACACTATATTTCGCCTTTGGTAAGCCATTGTTTTACCTGGGTACTTTTTACTGATTCCTTCAAGGTGGAGACTCCCTTTGCTGGATTTCTGCAGTCACTAACAGTCAAGTCTGATGATAAACTATTGGTCTTTGCCAGCTATTAATAAAAAAAGGTCAACTGTTTGCGAAGCCAGCAGAGAGATTTCTGGTCTCGCTCCTCTTTGAACACAATGACATTGCTTCAGTTTTACAACAGTCCCCCTGCACCCTGGGATCTGTCCCAAGAAATTTACTTTTGAGAGGGGTGGATGAAGAATGATGATTATGATTCTAAATTCTAATTGTTATAGCCTAGCCTAGCAGAATGACAACTGTGGATAGCAACAGGGTCATTTCTGTAATGAGAAAGCCAGCGCTATTTGTATTGTGCAGCTTTTTATGATTAGAGAAGCAAATCTAAGCAATTTGTAAGGAAGTTAATTACTTTACAAATGTGCTCAGATTTGCTTGTCTGCAAAGCTGTGTGCCAAAAGATATTTGCAAAGGTTTTGCTTGGATTAATGGTGGGAGTTCAGAGGGCCAGCACAGTGCTGGTGCAGCGCAGGGCTGTGGGAGGGAGCCCTGGGCTGTCCCCGAGTGGGTGGCTGTGAGCACTCAGAGCAGTACTGCCTCATGCAGAGATGTCAGAGCCCAACACAAGTAGGTGTCTTGTTCCTGTGAGCAATCCCAGCCTCTGTTCCCCTGACCGTTTAAGAGGTGGGATCAGGAAACCCTTGCCTCATTTTGGGGCAGGATACCACCTACTCAGTGCTGTGTTTTCTCTGTCTAAGGTGGGCACTCCCCTTCCTGCCCCAGTTACTATCCTTGTGTTTTGCTGAGTGGCAAACTGGGACATTCAGCTGGCCTTTGCTGCCCTCACCTCAGAGACAACCAGATCCCTCAGGCTCAACAAATATGAGTTATCCGGCAGCTCATCAAGCATCACCATGTTCTGTATGTAATTATTCCTGTCATTGTGGATAGCTGTTTAAACACTGCTGGAAGAGAAATCAGTGATGATAGCAGTCACACATCACACTGCATTTAAAGCCATGGCACCCCCCTGGAAGCAGATCTGTGCACTCTGGTGCCTCAACACCACCCACCAACCAAAGGGCTGAGCCTCTGCACGGACCC
This sequence comes from Aleadryas rufinucha, assembly GCA_013397815.1. Classification (NCBI taxonomy): domain Eukaryota; kingdom Metazoa; phylum Chordata; class Aves; order Passeriformes; genus Aleadryas; species Aleadryas rufinucha. The sequence goes on along the minus strand of VZTH01014991.1, from coordinate 619,499 downwards.
ATCCACATTCTGTGGCAGCTTCCTCACTCCTTAGCAAGGAGGTGTGCCCAGCGCTAACCCACAGCCAGGGAGGGTTTACTGTAAGGCTATGGTGCCTTATTTATCAGAGGATCTGGATCTGCAATTGAGGGGAACAGAAACAATAAATATCTGAATTGTTCAGCTCAAGTGAAACCAGTTGAGGACTCTCAGAGGTCTCTATCCAAATAAAATGGGTAAGTCACAACTCCTCTGTCTTATGAACTCAAGATTGTCCCCAACAGAGTTAGGTTTCAGATCCTTCTCCAATGGCAGAATCCACAAAGGGCAGTTACCTGATTTGATATCTTTTACCCTTCTTTTGCCCACCCTCTTCTATTAAACAAGGAATTATCATTTTCAACCCACATGCTGAAAGATAATGTGTTTAGCTGAAAAGAGAAGAAAGAAGAAAAACTCTCTTTGCTACCCAATGCCAAAACTACCTCCTTTTAGAGGTGAAGCTTCCCTGACCAGCTCACCATGCCACATGTCTCCTGGAATTTAATTAACAGATCATTTTAAAATGGAAAGGGTGGAGGATTGATTTTCTTTAAAGCCTGTATTCCTTTATACAGACCACTTCCCTTGTCTAATGCTGCCTACAGCTTGGTCACTGAGGTAGTGCCTCTCTGAGACAGTTTTCCAGCATGATGACAATGCCTTTTCTAGCCATATGTCTGATTTCCATGTCAGATCTGACAACTCTTCATTTGAGCTGAACCATCCTGCTGATAACAGAACAACCAAAGTGGAACATCACCCACTGCATGGGGGAAAAAAAAAGGTCAGAAGGGTTCATGCTTTAAGACCTTTCTTAAACCTTTGCTTTCTTCACCTCACGAAAATCTTTGTACCGGTTGTGTCCTCTAAACTGATCTCACTTGGTTTTTGTCTTAGAAGGAAGCTATTTAAGCAAAATGACTGCCCAGGAAATTTTCTGCCTGATATTACCAGGTAAGATGATACTTCTTCCACCTGAAGTCAAGGTCTAAGTGGACCTGATGTCACTGCTTTTTGTTTTATTTTGAAGGGAAGGGGATACAATCCATAGAAGCAGTGCTGTCCTGACTGCTGTCAGGTCCTCCAGACGGTGCTGCCAAAATAAGAACTGCATGTCTACTCTGGATCCCATTTCCCATTTCTTGTGAAAATCTGCCTTCCTCCCAGGGATGTCACACTCCTCCTCCCATGACCCTGGATCGATCTTACCAGTCTTTGGTCTGGTGTCACTTTATGTGTTCAAATAATAATTTTTCACTATGTATATACAGTACATACTGCTAATACTGTATTTGGAATAATAATAATAATTTATCCATGATTATCATGGCACTGCCTGTGCTTGCCACCTGGATGGAAAAAAGGTTAAAATTTAGAGCTTAAGAAGTAAGATTAGTTAATTAAGGGGGGTCCATCCTGCAGTATTGGTGAAGAAATGAGAAAAGAAAGTGTTGATAGATTTGCATGGAGGGAACCACAGAACCAGGAAGACAACAAGTTGCTGTCTTCAGGAGAACTGCATGGCCACAGATCTACAGTGGATGTGTGTGCCCAGTGTGCATTGTCCACATTCCACATGTGGGGCTTGGGCTGAAACCTATGCAACCTCCCCTGATCCCCCACATCCTCTCACTGTCATTAATAGAGCAAGACCACAAAAATGTGAGGTGATTTGAGTGGCATCAACTGGTGTGTGTGCTGCTCTCCTGTGCTGCTTCTCATGTTGAACTCAGGTGCTGGGAGAAGCAGAGCTGTCACTCAGGGCCCCCTCTGCCTGGCTCTGAAGGGCAGTGCCGAACAGCCATCACAGCTTCTCTTCCTGCATGTGACACCTGGTATACACCATGCCACTTGGGGCTGAAAGGAGATTTTCTGTATAAAGCCTCAGCAAATCTGCTCTTTAGGAGCTGTGTGCATCCAGTTTGGAGTCTGCAAGGGAGAATGTAAAGCTTGTGCCGTGGTCAGAGATCCCTCAGGTACTGCAGATGTGCCACATCTGGAAGTCACGCTGAAGTATGGGACACTCATATTCCTGTGTCTGGTTGTGTCTTCTGTGTGCATCTTCTTAAGCGCACCAGCATAGCTGTGAACAGGACTGAGAAGCTTTCTGCCACAATGAGGGAAAGTGAATACAATGTGCTGTTTTTGCAGCAGTGTAGCAGAGATATTTCTTCCAGCTGTGCGAGCACCTATAGGACTAGCATAAATTCCTCCACCTTCAAAAATTGCACTCTTTTGTGCAGTTTTGAAAGCATCATTTTTGCTGGGCATGTAGTCCAGACTCCAAGGAAGATGAGCAATAAGGCTTAATAGTTGCATCTTCAGGTAAACTGGGTGGCAAATAGAGATGTTTTTCCCCATTAAAAGATGAAGCTGAGAGTTATAGAATGCTGTGATAGACAGGGATGGGCCTGTTGAAGGAAAGACAAATTGCAACCTAGTGGAAGCTGGTGTCGCCATTTGTTATGGGACTGGTACCCACTTCCACAGTCACACTGGTTCTGCCTAAAAAAACCCTAGAATTCCAAAATGATCACATATAATTGCAACAAATGAATTCATTAAGGACCTTAAAACTACAATGGACACTGGCAAAACAGACAGATGTCTGATGTAGCAAAAGTTAAGCTGCCTTTTGTCATCTCTCTGTCTGTAAAAGGTTTCTTGCTCCATATTCCCTGGGACAGCCATCTGAGGTCTCCACTTCAAACCAGACTGAAATGTAATCTCTAACCTAGACAGTCATCAGCAGAAAGGTCTCCAGAGAATATAATGAGGTTAAAAAGGGAGAACATTCACCTTAAAATCAAATTCACCATACACTTTTGGCCCTGCCAACAAGCTGGCCCATTTGAAACAGTAGCCAGGAGCAGGAGAACCTAGATTTATTTCAAGACCTCTGGAGCTATTTGTGCTTTTATTGAGGTTGTGTTTCAGAGTTCACAGCCACTGAAATCCAGGTTTATGTATGTGGTCCATGTAAGCTATTTTGTACCTCACGGAGAATGGGGACCAGTCCCATGCACAGGAATATTTTTCAACCACCAGTTTCCTGTAAAACTCTTCAAAGATAAAAGTGTAATCAGCATATTCAGTTCTTGTTTTATATCATGTAAATATTTCCCACTACTACTTAGAGCTGGATTTCACCTCAGATTAGGGCACTGCCATTGTCAGCTGTATGTTAGTCAGGCAGCAAATGAAAAAGATGAATTTCTCTGATGCAGCTGATAATGGTTATCTAGGTATTCAGATTAGTACCAACTCATTGATAGTTATGCACAAACAATTTAATGAGATTAAATATATGAAGAAAAACACAGTTTTTGAATTCAAAGATTTCCTTTCCCTTTGAAAAAAAAAAGAGTCAACTCAGTATTCAGAAAGAGAGTTGTATAAAATTATGTGTCCGCCCTGACGTGCTGAGAAGTCTGAAGCAATGACATTTGCAAGGCTATGTCCTTTTCCTTCCCTGAATAGCCAAGCTGTAAATGTAAGGCTTCAATTTGTCAGGCAAAGTTAACCCAAAGTTTAGAACAGAGCATGATCGAGACTGAGAGCTGCATTTTTAATCTCTCATTATTTCAAGCCTCATAGATGTAGGGTTTTGATTCAAGGCCACTGCTGCTTTCATTTCTGTTGCAAAGCAGCCGGGCTTTGAATCTGAGCATCTTTTTAAAAAGTACTGCAATAATTTTATCAATATTCATACTGACAATTTATAACTAGTTTCACAAGTTTCAAAACCTTTAAGAGTTATTTACCTTCTGGATCCTGCTGTTAAAAACATCTACAAGCTGCTACAGATCTTTTTAAAAGCCCAACCTCTTATTGGTGATTTTACACTGGCAGCAGTCAAATTCTCTTTGCTGTAAGCCTTCTGGGCACCACAAGTTAATGACTGAAACTGAGTAGCAGTAAAAGAATGATTAATGGAAAAACCTCAAGTCTCCTTATCGAAGCTGTCCCAAGAGCTATGCTCATATAGCAGCAGATACAATATTTCTTAGCTTCGCAGTCTCCAGACAATGAAAAATGGCATCTTATATGTTTCTAAGATAGATAGTTCCCTTAATATTGGCTCCACTATACGAGAAAATTATGCCTTAAATAAGGATAAATATTGACATATTTTATTATGGAAAATAAACTCACATTTGAGTCAAAATGCCACTACTATCTTCTTCAGTGAATTATTGTTTAATCATTATTTAAATTTTGTGTTGATTTACTAGGAAAAAAAAGGCACCTCAAAAGCAGATAGTTTAAGAAGCTAAAGCGCAGAAATGACAGGAACCCAAACATTTAAAAAGCACAGAAAGCTAAGAGTGACATAACTGGGAAAAACACTGCAAAGGGGTTTAATGAGGATCAATAATGACATGTTAATACCTCTTAAAACACGTGCTTTGGGTTTAAAATGTTTTATACAGGCAGTTTAAGAAATGATATGTATGAGGTTCCCAGGAAAATACAGCAGACTTGAGTCTTGTGAAACCCAGGGCAGGTTTGAAGAGCCACAGCTCAGAGAGCTTCATGCAGTTGCCTCACAAGGTACCAGCACCTGGTTACTGCTCTGCCAGGAGCTCGGTGAACTCCGCAGTCACACACCCTGCTGAACACAGAAAAGGAGTTTCTGGTGTGGGGTTTAGTGCTGCCCGTGGGTCCTGGATCCAAACATAAGACTGCAGAACAGGAAGACTTCAAACTTGGGAGACACTGAATTATTGATGGTACAAGTTAGAATCTAAGTGTGCTAATGACACTGGAGTCTGTTCGATTGTAGTATTGGTCACTGGATTTCTCTTCTTTCCCAGAAAAACAATGTCTTGACTTGTCTTGTCCTGTCTTATATAAATCCATGATTTCATTTTATCATATTTTCTTACATTTTGTTTGTTTTCTTTAATTTCTGGAATTGGGCTGAAAATGTTTCCACCACACAAAATGCTTCATATTTTTGAAAACAAATCCACATTTAATATGGAAAATGACCCTTAATTCCTTGGTGTTCTGTGTATAAAATGTAGGCTGTAGCTTCTGTGCCATGTGGATTAAGGCACTCAGAATGCAAGAGTTTGGTGCTCTCGTGATTCCTGGGCAGATTACAGACGTGAACTGGCTTTTTCCAGGTTATTGATTGTAACTACTTCCAGTCTCCCACTCTTTGAGCAGAATTAGAACTCTTATTCTCATCTTTGCTGAGAGAACTTCCCCTGAGAGATTTTTATCCCTCTGTAAAAGAGATTTCATTTCCCAGACAGGTGCTGTCATTTGGACAGCATTCTTGCACTCCTCAATCTGCAAAAAAAAAACAAAAACAACAACCCGTTTAATTAAAGACATTTCAAGCCCCTTGGAGAGCAGGAGTGTTCATTCTGAGCTGGCAGCATCCTTAATCTCAGCAGAGACTTCTGCTAACAGAAAGAAATGGCAGCTGCAGAGTGAAAGGTGAATTTCCATGTACGCAGCACCTGACTCTGAAAGGCTTTGAACAACAACATGAAGACACAGATCTTGATTACTCTTAACAGTGAGAGCACCAAAATATTTTGGTTTTAGGACATATTGAGATCTACAGCATTTCCTAAACAAATTGCTACAGAAACTTGGACAGAGAAGTGGACTCTGTGGAGGGGATTCAGGTGAATATCCAGATGGCACTACCAAGTATTGTAATTGCTACAGCCTCCAGTAAAATTAATTTGTAAGCCATTGGCTTTCTAAAGGCCACATGTCTACAATTATTTTTTTCTCCTTTGAGCTAAGATACAGTCTTTCAAGAAAAAAGTATTGCTAAGCAAAGGGCACCTGTCTAAAATTACTAAGGCTCAAGTAAAAGACTTGCAGGTCAACTTTGTTGCCCTTTACGCCTTGCAGTAAAACTATATGCTTTGCCTACTGAGACCATGAGAACAAGAGAACATGCCCTTGCCTTGATTTGTGAACTCTAAAAAATGCTGAAAGAGTATCTGTGAGGAAAATGCAAAACCGGCCTTCAGCTCTGAAGGATTTATTTTTCCCCATTTTCTAAAAAGAAAATGAGGATGCCATAAACAATCTGTCTTTATTTATTCTTATGGTCCTCTATTTTTCCTTTAAATAATTACTGCAAGGTTTATTTACGCCATTTATTGATTTACACTCTAGGAAAAGCTAATATATTTTCAATATCAAAAAAAAACCCCAAAATCCACATTTGAATTTGTTTATTTCAGTAGTTGTATTTAGACCTAGTCAGAAAATAGAATTTACAGTCTACATAGAAGTGTGGAATATCTGTATTTCATCTGTATTTCTTCACTCAGTGTAAAAAGCCCAACTATCAGTGGCAGAATAAAATGCTGCAGAATAGCTTGGTTTAGAAATAATAACAAAGCATTCTTTATTTTCACATTAAAGCTGAAAAGCATTTTCTGCTGTGAAATAATCATCTGCCCACCTCCTTGCTATGTGTGCCTTCTCTTGTGCAACTCTCAACTGAAGGAAGATTTGCTGTGTAACACATTTTTCCACTGAAAATAATTTTATTAAACCAGCTTCCATCAAAATACATAATTTCCAAATTATGATTATTAATAATCTAATTAAATCTTAAGAATAGTAAAAATTGGGGCTTTTTCCAAGCTGATTTCCTACAGCTGTGTGATCACTGTATTTGCTCCAGTCCTGAACTGCCACAGGACAGGGACATCTGTGCAGGGCCAATGAAAGTGTTTTGTGTGCTGGATTCCTGCACCACCTTCTTCAACCTATTAGGAGAGAATCATAAAAACAAAAAAGAGAGCTTGATGAGTTGGCATTATAAAACTGACGACAAAATCTTGCTACTGATAAAACCAGTCATAAAAGGAAGCAAATGTTTTGGGCTTTTGCAGTGGATCTCTCATGATTCAAATGTGCCTAATGTTAGCCCTTACCTGGTGCATAAAATTCTAAAGAATTCCTGAAATCCTCTGCAAAGGAAGGTGTCACCAAATAGCAATGGCTCCATGTCTATTACAGTATCTTTTGTAATAGTAGACATTATTATGACACTGCTTTGCTCCCATGATAACACCAGCAAAATCTGCTGTGCATTGTTGTATGTTACAAATTACTTTTCCAATAAAAATATCTTTGCAATTGGAAATACCAGGGAAAAAAAATTCAAGAAGGTGCATGGCTTAATTGCTGTTAGCATATGTTAAACATTGTCACTCTACATTGTACATGAAAATTAAATGTACAAACCTGAGGACTGAGGGTCAGTGTTGTAACTGTGCAATGTTGCTCACGGTCTGCAGATATCCTTCAAATCTGTGACAATAGCTCTTCAGCTGCTGTAATCAGCTAAACTATGGCAATTTACTTAATTGCAAGATTTCTGCTCCAATTCAAATTTTTAAATTCCCCTGGGTTGAAGATAGCTGTGGATCAGTCTCTCAAGGTGTAAAATGGCGCAGCTTTATGCACATTAGTTCTTGCTCCAAACTAACTGTTCTATGAAAGGAAGCAAACAGCTTCAAAATCCAGAAGCTATTTTTCTTTCCCAAAATATAAACAAGTTTTTCACTTGATCCCAATGTATATATTCACCTGAGGAAGGATTTAGCTTCAGTTAAGTCAAAATGAGTCTCATTTTTCATAAGACCAAAAGGTTCCTTTGGGCAATTTTCTAGAAGTAAATGTACATGTTGCTTTTTCAAAAGGTGTGTGTGTGAATAATGGTGTATATACTTGTACCTGCCTGTTTTTAATACATAAGAGTCAAGCACATAAACTCAAGCAGCTTCCAAATTTTGCACAAATATATATTCTCTAAGCCACTCAGCAGACACATTAGATACATAGACGCGGTATTAGGGCAGTGCTTTTACCTGGGTTTCAAAATCAAATTGCATTGCAGGTTGTCTTCTTTTTCCTTCATGAGCTCTACAACTCTGTGCAAAGTAACCAAAGAAGTAAAACCAGGCTCCAGCTGCTGACAGGAGAGATGACTCAAAGTGTGACAATCAGTGAAGCTGGGAAGGATTTCTGTCTCATGAAGTAATGTGTCCTGATAATCCTGGATACCCTTCAGTGGGAAGAACAGCCTTTTATAGGGCTCAATTTTCTGCTTTGAATGAGATTTGCTGAGTGTCTGGGTCACTGTGGATCATGGGAGACATTTTCAAAGGCACCTCAGGCAGCAAGGAACTCAAATATAAAGAGATTTGGTGGTACCTGGATCCTTTATCTATTTCTGAAATGTTCTCATTAAGGAAAAAAAATTAAAAATACAGCAAAACTTTAAAACAAATCGAAGCACTTATAAAGGACAAGTGATATGTGGTGTGAGGACAAGAAGCGCAGCAACAGGAAATAGGTCAGTGTTTTAAAGCACAGATTCAAAGTGTCACTATGTTATTTATTTTTTTACGATGACCTTTTGAACTGGAGATAGCAGGTAATGAAATAATACTGGTAAAATAAGATACAAAGGTTCTCCCTATGTGTAGTGCAAGTCCCACGATGCTGACAGCAGCAGTCTGTGCCCAAACCTTTTGATTCCCAGGGAGCCCTGGCTCCCCTGACAATGCCCTGCAAAAGATGCTGCAGGTCCATGAGCAGTTTGCAGCAGATCTCCATGCACTTGGATTTCACTCTGTTCCCAGTGCATTAGCTCAGCTTTACAGATTCGAGCACTGGTGCCTGGTGTGGTTAGGAGTGAGCTGGCACTCTCACCCGCTGGCATCGAGCACTGAGCACATTGCACCCAGAAGGAGTCAGTAGCTGATCCAGCAGTTGCCTGCTGTTTATAGGAACAGCTCAAGATCCCACAGTAAATTGCCGGAAAGCCGCTTTCATGACAGACCACATTCCTTTCCCCCTCATCGCTCCCTTCTCCACATGACATAGCTGGATTTCCAATTATGGTTGAACACTGATGTGTCTTTTATACCCCTTTTATTTTTTTTTCTAACCTCAGAAGCCATTGCCAACCTGCTCTTCTCTTAACTAACCATATTCTTCCCTCATCAACACGAACAAGTGCGGCACCATTGAGTCCCGTGTAAATAGCCACAATGACATCTGAAACAACAGAGATGTTAGTATTCTCTTGATGGGGGTTTTTAACAACATGCTTGGAGATGTCGAGGGTTTGCTTTACATCTGCAGCAAATTCACTATGTGATCTGTTGATGGGTTGCAGATGGCATCATGAGCCACTGCTTGCAGCAGAAGTAACAACCCTGGTCACATTTTACCACATTAAACAATTTACTTGGGTGGTAATTACACAGCAATTAACTTTGCTGCTTCACAAATGCTATGTGAGCAGTCTGGCTTCTGCAATTTTTTCTTCTCTGTCAGCTTCAGTCTTTTATCTAAGGCTGGGTGCAAGTATTCCTGCCAGAACAAGCCATTAGGAAATGAGGCCCAGCCATGATCTCTGTGGGAAATAATGTCTGCTCCTCTGGGCAGGGCTGAGGGATCAGCTACCAGGGTACATTTTAGATGCCACTGGATTACTGTTACCACTTAAAGGACAGGCTCTGTCTTGATCAAAACATTTGATGTCTACTCAAAATCTGTTGCCCAGGCTCCTTCTGCAGTCATTGGATAGAGCAGTATCTCAACTGGGTGATTCATACCTGCTGTCTAGTGGTGAGGTGAATTTCTGATACTGAACATAGAGGTGATGTGAGTAAGATGCTACTTTTTAGGTAACTATACATTAGGTGAAAGGAGCCCTGTTCAGCCTGGCTACAATCTGAAAACATCTAAAGAGCATATAGAATGTGGAGAAAGTCTTTACAAACAGAAAGAGCTTGACCCACCCATCTTAAAAACATTTACTTACAGGTGATAAGACAAAGTGGTTCTCTGGTACTTTTAAGGTTTATAACAAAAAAACTTACAGTAGAAACCTTTGTGTGGAACAGAAGTGTTATCAATCGCTGGGACCTCTGTGGTGCTCTGTGGTAGATTCCTGAATACCTGACATAAAGACTGGGCATCTTTCCAAAATATATGTTGCAATACATACAAATGATGTGCTACATATTAATGGATGAGCAATGTATGGATATTTTCCCATTGGATGGCTAGTGTAATCTTTCTGGAGCAAAGTCTATGAAAAATTTCTTAACATATATACCTTTTGTCTACAAGTTTTGCTGATAACATATCTTTGTTGTATTAACATATTTTCATCACTAAAATTATTAATGACTATCTTTAAAGAGGAAAGGTGATCATGGAGGAAGGCATTGCATGAGAACAGAACTCACCCAGTTTCCTTTCTGCCAGTGACTTTATTTGTCTCACTAAGGTGAACTAAGGTTCAGGACTTGCAGTGTTTTTAATATTGCTTTGGAAATCTGTAGGAGATTGATTCATAATTGAGCTTTGGGCTATATAGGCCGCAAGTAGACTTTCTACTATAAGAGCACAACAATGCCACTGCTGCTTGTTTGACATCAACACTCAACGATTATCTACTGTGGCTGTCTCTTGTTCAGAGCTGCCAGACCTTTGTTCCTTAATCAGTAGAGAGAGAATGAGTCTCAGGTCACAGTTTGGCACCTCCAGTAGCAGGTCAGAATGGGATCTTTTTTTTTTTTCTGATTTGTTTTGGCATTCCTCTTCTTTTTCTGTGGAGATTGTAATCACATTATATGTAGACATTTCGAATTGCAGATGCAGCTGTAAGTGTCACTTTAGCATAACTAAAAGTCAGCTACACAGGGCAGTCACACTTGATAAGTTTCTTTAAAAGGCTTTGCCATTTTGAGCAGTGTTACTGGACATTGTGGAATTGCTTACATTATGAAGGATGGACTGTAAATTGATAGATTTTGCAGTATAGAAGAAAGGTGGCATCTGCAAAGCCAGGAGTTTAAAGTCCATTAAAAGTCAGAAGCATTGTTGTTTTATAATCTCCTTGTGTAGCTTTTACTATCTCTGACCATCTGTTCTGACAGAACTTCTCTATGTTCTGAACAAACCCCTGATAAGATATTTTTCTAGTGCCATAAACTTAATGCAATCCAAGCTCTGATTACAGTAGGGTTATGGAGTTTTTTTACCTGTGTTTAGATAATTACTATGCCAAAATTGCTGTAAAGCAAATGGTGTGCTGACTGCCTAGAAAACTCAACAACTTCAATTTTTCTCCCTTTCTAATATTTAGCAAGTGTCATTTAGCTCTGTGGCATCTGGACAAGAGCAGTCCAGCAAAAGCTGTTAATGTTATTTTTGATGATATGTTTCCCTTCCTGACTATCTTGCTTCCTATAACAGCTGCTGGAAGCACTAAAATGCAACTTCTACCAGTCTTTAGAATTGTTATGGTTATTATTACTGTTGCTATTATTATTGTTATTGTTATTATTACTATTTTCCTAGTGTGACACACACAGCAAAAGAAAGTTTTGTAACAGGCAAGTTAATCTGTGAATGGAATTTCTGTTGTGGCTCATTTCTTCCAAAATGACAAGAGTCTTCTCAGATTTATGCCAGAAACATACCTGGAAAGAGGGTAATATTGCTGAGACTTTTACTAAGCTATCTGAGCCATCACTACTGAGGGAGATTAGAGTTTTCCGAGTTTATATCAGAACTGGCCAGGAATTATTTTGTGTTTTTTTCACCTAGGCCAAGTTAGGTCCTCGTGGAAGGGGAGCTTCAAATCTAGCCTTTGTTTGATTTGGAGCAGAGCTTGAGGGTCATTTTTCTTCTCCAAAAGGAGTGAAAATAACAGTCCTTCTTCTGGAGGAGTTCCACTTTATCTAGAACCACTGTTCACCTGTATTGGTTTGGCACGTCCTGGTTTTGGGTAGCAGGGGGCCGCTACCTAAAAGATAGCTCCTGTGAGGAAGCTGCTGGGAACTCCCCACCCTGTCTGGCAGAGCCAATGGCTGATGGCTCCGAGGATGGACATGCTGCTGGCCAGAACTGGGCCAATGAGAGAGGTTGGTAATGCCTCTGTGATGACATCTTTAAGAAGAAAATCAAAACAAAGTCAGAAGATTTTGGATTCTAGTCAGAGAAGCGGAGGAGGTGAGAACATGTGAGGGAAAGCAACATGGAGACACCAAGGTCAGTGAAGAAGGAGGGGGAGGAGGTGCTCCAGGTACCGGAGCCGAGATTCCTCTGCAGGCCGTGGNTTTGGCTGCTGCTCGTGAGAGTGGACCCACGCCGGGAAGTTCATGGAGAACTGTTTCCCATGGGAGGGACCCCACGGCCTCACAGCGAAGGACTCCTCCCAGAGCAGCGGAAGGAAATCTTGGTGCTGGACTGACCAAACCCCCCTGCCCTGCCTTCCTGTGTTGTCGGTGGGAAGGAGGGAGGCCCTGGGGGTGGAAGGTATTCTAAGGGCTTATTTTATTTCTCATTACCCTCCTCTGATTCTGTTAGTAATGAATTCAGTTCACAACTTAAGTTGAGCCTGTTTCTCCCATGAACTGTTTCTCTGGGTCCTTATCTCACTCATGAAGCATTCGTTAATTTTTCTTTTCCTTTTCCCTCTGCCCAGCTGTGGCAGGGGAGGGTGAGTGAGTGGCTCTCGAGGGTGCCTGGCGCTGGGCCAGTGTCAAACCACAACATCACCATGGCAGCATCCGGACTCCACTAACTCCATTAAGGATCATTATGGTCAGGGTGCCTTTCTCTTACATTATACAGCCTATAGGAAGAGAGGACAACAGTCTGTGACTCGAGAACTCTCCTAGAGCTGACTCATGGTATCAGGTTCCTGCTTTGGTCTGGAGATTGAAAAGCCATGCTTTTTCTGATGCAGAGACAGGCTGAAATAACTGGGTGAAGGAGGGCAAAAATGGCACCAGCCTTGCTGTCAGACTGTGCACCACCTTGGGTGTGGGGACAGAGAGTAGCACACAAATTGTGAATGTGGGAGAGACTCTGCAGATCACCAGGTCACTTTACATATTGCTGGAAAAATAAATGTCATTGCTGGAGGAGTTCCCTGACAAAAAACCACTTAGGTGCTTTCAGGGTAGGCAGAAACTGAGTGGTAGGTTTGAAATTTTTGTGATATTAAAATGCTGGACTTTTTCATTTAATGGCCTGAGATCAACCTGAACACTTTAATCAATCTGTTTTAGAAGCAGGCTGGTTTTTATGTTGGTGGTTAACACCTTAGGTGAAAAGGACTGTAACATTATCCTTGTTTATGGACTTTCTGGAAACACTCCAGGATGTGACTTTGTCCCATGACTGTACTTTGAGAAACTTCCTCTTCTACTGTGGTCTGACCATGCTACGTGGCTGAGATTTACAGATTGAGTTAAAGGGTAGGTGTGACTGCTGAGGTGTCAGCTCAGAGATAGAGGCACAGAGCCATCCACAGTGCAGAAAACCTGTGCTGCTCCCTGAAATGATGGTGCCAGTGCTGCCCCAAAGATGGGCAAGGGCAGCAGAAATGAGCATCTGAGAAGCTGGATCTCTTCTTGATTTCTTACTGCTGAAGGTGGAAAATCTTTAACTCACCCTGACAGTTTCAGAGCAGCTAAGGGAAAGAGGATGTTACCTAACTTGCCATGACAGTTCCATTTCTCATAGAACTTCTCCTCTATCTGAGAAATCCCAGTTAAGCAAACCTGCATGATTACACTCCAGGGAAGTAGGAGAAGAAAGTGAAGAAAATAGTGGGAGCCACATGAAGCAAAAGGATATGGTAGGAAAAGCTTCACTCTTTGGTTTTCATGCTGCAGTCACTGAATTTTGTCGCCTAAGATAATAAGATCATAAATCAGAATAATTCAGGTTGGAAGGGACGTCCAGAGGTCATCTGGTCCTGTCATATGTCTTATGTCTCATTCAAACATTCTCCTGACCTGAGTCTGGCAATCTGTCAAATAACATCCTTGTTATGAGGTGTCTCACTGTAAATACATAACTGTGACTTGCACCTCTCCAATCTGAGACATAATCCTGAAGATTTTCCTGCTCTGACAAAACAAATACAGCCCCAGTATTTGTAAAAAGTTAGACATTGAAATAATGTTGAGTAATCTTTTAACTGTAAACAGTGTGGTCAAGGGGATTCCGTGTGAGAAGAGAGAGGAAGGGCAATAAGGATCCACATCCGTGTTGTGCATTCTCCCTAATGTGTACGTGGCCAGAGGAAGAAAGCTGTGCATGGATGACTGCTCTGACTCAGAAACATTAAAAAACCAGGCCTGTGAACTGTAAACACATGACTAATTCTGTTTGCCTTAATCTGAATTTTCTCAGTGATGCCTTCTATTGTGTCTACATAATTTATACCTAATATCTTTGCATAATCTGCACATACATGACAGGATGTATCTAACAGAGTAAACATGTAATTCTAAACATCTGCTAGAAGACATTACATGTTCATATATGTGCTCATCTATTCTGTAAGTACAAGTTGCTGTGAAAATGCATATTGTTTCATTCCTTCATCTGCTATAGAACTGAGGGTACTTTAGAGACATAGCAATCTTACATTCATGCCATTTAAGCCTGGCGCTGGTCCAAGAAAATAATATAGGAAATTATGCAGCACTGGAGGAAGAGGGACAGGCTGGCTGAATTCCTTATATTCATTAAGAGGCTTCTGTTCCAGATTTCAAAAATGTAAATATGATGAGTTCTCAGAGGAGTCAATGAGAGTTGAACTGCATAAGGGGTCAAAATAAAGGTCTGGCTAGCTCAGCATCCCTCTCCTGTCCATCTTGTGCTCAGTGTAGGACAAGCAAGATATTCTTGGGATCTTGCAAAAGGTTCAGGAGAAATTCCATATAAGACAAAAATACACTGGCTCAGTCTTCTACATGGTGTTTCCTGAGGGAATCAGTACACATCATTTTGGGGCAAGGCATGGAAGGAAATAAAGTTTCTGTTTCACAAATGCCTAGACAAGGTATCCCCTAAGGCTCTTTCTTCTTGTCTCCATCTGACAACTCAACTTCTGTGGGATGCCTTGAGGTGAAAATAACTTCCTTGTCCTCCTGAAGCTTCCTGAATATGGTCCTTTCCAGCCTGAATTACTCCCTGATTTGGCAGGGGTGGATTCGGTGAGGAGAGAGGAGCAATTAGCTATACTTTGCCCTGGTTTCTGCACCTTGGGACCAATCACTCCAGCTTGTGATGAAGCAGAGTCTCGTCACGTCATGCCAGAGTCTGCCATGTGGTTGCTTTCATCTGCTCAAATTAACACAGGGTTGGGTTCAGTTGGCCAGATGCTGCCACCAGCTGTATTTAGTTCTCACAGCCTTGGCAGGTGCAGTAATTCGATGAGGTTAACCACCAGCTAAAGGGATGCAGAAACCACTTCTCATGTTTCAAGCTATTGTATTTGGTGTGGTAGGAAATGTCCCTTCTATCTATATGGTTATTGATCATATCATTAAAACGTAACAGTGGCTGGAAACTAGAGCTGTGTGAAAGTATCAGCGGTTTTATTTCCCAGAGATATTATCAAGAAATATCACCTCCCATGCCCTCCATCAGGTTGGTATTTAGATGACCTCAATATTTCTAAATTTAAAAAGAAAATGCTTAACAACTAGTATGCATTGAATTTAGTGGTTTTTTTCCAGGCAAAAATTTAACAAGGATGAATGAGTGATCAAAACCACAGACTAATCAGAGTCAATTTTGAAACCAGCTCATATACCTAATTTTTTTTCAAATGTTGGCCAAAATTTTGGATCAGGAATGAAATAAAAAATCAATCTAAACAGCTTCATTCCATAATAAATTAATAGCAGGATCGTGGAGGGAATCACTGAGATCACTGTACAAACTCACCATTTAGCTCCCTGATCATAGGTTTGTTTCCCTGACAGCATGAGCCCCCTCGATTGGTCTCACCTCCTTTTTCCTACTCCTGCTAGGGAAGAGCTTCTTTATTTCCACTGGGTATAACACTTTGCACCATAGTTCCTTACAATGTTCTGCTACACATGTAGAGCACCCCTCACGTGGTGTGACCAGCAGCCCTTTGGCTGGATTCATAAGTTCTATGGGATGCAGCTTTTCCAAGTTATGTCTGATTTATATTTAATGGTCTTTTTTTTTTTTTTTTTGTTCAGAAATATGCTATGTGCAATTTCTGAAGTTATGATCAAACAAATTAATAAATGTCTAAAGCTACTAATTGCAGACTTACCCAGAATGGTTAGAATTCTGCTGAAATGTGTGCTGTGTCCCCCCACACAGGCCAGAGCTCTCATAGCTCTCACAATGTGTTCACTAAAGCCAGTCCTATGAATCTTCATTAAGCCAGAAATTACAGGCACTATCACAGGTCTAATTCTGACTTTCTACATCTGTATCTGAGATTGTGCATAACAAAGATACCACTTCATTTCCAAATAATTTACAAAGGGTGTATTTTTCCCCACTGAGAAGTTGCATTGTAACAGCAATCAGCAATTCAGGGCTTTCAATTAAACATTGTGGCAGTAAATGGCAGTAAAAATGAAATGGTTGAGCAGAATAGGAAGGAATCTAAAACCAGTTGCAATTACATTCATTTTTATTTCAGACTCTTAAATTTTAATGCCTTTTACAGGCACATGAATAAATGAATTATGCAGGATTCACAACTGTTGGGAATTAATTCATACCATTCCAGAAAGCTCTAGTTCAGCAGAAGTAGAAAGTGGAATAATGGGTTCTAAATGTGCCAACTGTTGGCCATAGGTCTCCCAGTGATTCCAACTACATGCCAGCAGGTTACAGCATCTGCTGTGTGGCTTGGGATCAGGGGGCGGGATCGTACCATGCCCTGACAAAATCACTCCTTATGAATATCAGTGGGAGAGAGGTGGCTTCTTATTTTTTCTCCAGGAGAACTGTAGTGCTCCTTACTACTGGCCGCACTTTTCCTCTCCATCCTCAAAGAGTATTGTCAATATAAGTTGCTTTCTCTTGCCCTTTTATCACTGCATAGGACAAGGGGAAGGGCTTCAAACTGAGAGTCAGTTTAGATTAGATATTAGGAAGAAATGTTTTTTACTACGAGAGTGATGAGACACATCAGTGTTGCCCAGAGAAGTTGTGGATGACCATCCCTGGCAATGTTCAAGGCCAGGTGGGATGGGGCTTGTAGCAACCTGTTCTAGTGGAAGGTTGCTGGCCATGGCAGGGGGATTGGAAATAGATGATATTTAAGGTCCTCTCCAACACAAGCCATTCTATGACTCTAAAATGACAAGCTCAGTTCCATACCTGTGACATTGGTGACTGTCATTATGAGCTCCGTTGCTGGTCATGAAGATCCAGACATCAATTTGCACTTAGATTCACACTGCATAATTCTATCTGTAACTTAGGACCTTTTCACTTAGGCTCCTTGTGGGTTGCAAATTTCCTTCAATTCAGGGCTGTTTACACCTAATGGGATTTACAATTGCTAATTATAATTCAGGAGCTGAGGCTTCTGCTGTGCTCAATGAAAATTTGAAAGTTCCTCTGAGGATCTTAGATGTCTGAAGTCTGATGATATGAATATTCCTCCTTTATCTGTCTAAGGCAAAGGTCTGAAGTCACAGCTCCAAAATGGAGCACTGACTTGCTTAAATAAACAAGTAATTTCTCTTATCCATGAAAGAACTGGGATAAGGCTTGACCTGGGTTATTTTATCATTTTGGGCAGGAATTCAACCCTTTGTAAATTTCAGGGAACATCAGTTGCTGACCCGAATCATACCAAGCCCTTTTTGCCATGTTTTGAGTACTCTGTGTTTTCACCACTCAGTAGAAGAGAAAGAATCTGACACGCTCAGGTGGGATTTTCTGAACCTTGCAAAACCAGGAGTTTATTAACCATTGTTCCCTACCAATTTCTGCAAACAGCTGCAACTTCCCAGACTGCCTCTCTCCAGCACTTCTCCTTTGAAGTGAGCCAGGGTTGTCAAAGGAAAAACTTGTTTTCCAGATCTGCTTACAACATAAACACACACTCCTTGTATTTGGGTATCTTTTCTCTTGTGGAAAGTAGCAACAAAAGGTCAGATGGCCACAACACTGTTCTGCAGTGTGAGTTTTTTACCAGACATGAGATGCTGCTAAGTATCTCATGCTCAGCAGCCATCACCCTCATCGAATCATAGAATAGAATCATAAAATACGCTGAGTTGAAAGGGACCGACAAAGATCGAGTCCAGCTCCTGGTCCTGCACAGGACCACCACAAGAATCATACCATGTTCTTGAGAGCATTGTCTAAATGCTTCTTGAGCTCCATCAGCCTCGGTGCTGTGACAACTTCCCTGGGGAACTTTTCCCAGTGCCCAACCACCCTCTAGGTGAAGAATTTTTTCCTAATATCCAACCTAAACCTCTCTTGACACAGCTTCAGGCCATTCCTTTGAGTCTACCACTTGTCACCAGAGAGAAGAGATTGGTGTCTGCCCCTCCTCTTCCCCTCACAAGGAGGTTGTAGACTGCAGTGAATTCTCCTCTCAGTCTCCTCTTCTTGAGGCTAAACTAGCTAAGTGGCCTCAGCCGCTCCTCATATGGCTTCCCCTTCAGACCCTTCACCATTTTTGTCCTCCAATTCCATAGTACTGTCCATATCTATTTGAAGGTTGGCTCAGATTGAATGCCTGGCACAGTGGACCCAGAATATGAACAAGGCCACAGAATTCCCCATTAAATTCTGCTGAAGCTGCAAAAAGTGTGTGAAGAGGGGACACAGACTCAGACACAAATGCAACTGATTTGTGGAGCTGATGGGTTCAGTATCTGGTCATTTTGGCTTGTGTTACAAGGTTCACACAAGAACAAACAGGAACAGAAAACGGAACTTTGCTGTTCTGCTTTACCTACATCCACTAAGTGAGTAACATTTTGGTCTCATGACCCTCATGACCTTCCCTCCCCACCCCTGCCCCAGCGCTGCATTTCTTAGTGTTACTGTACTTTTTTAAACTTCCATTATTATTCTTCAGAGCATTCCACTGACATCACTGCCACTCCCATCACATCAGGGCAAACTGGCCAGATAAAAAGGTGAACCTGTCTGTCCTCTGTCTGCACCAAAGGCAACTGTTTTAGGGAGGAATTACAATATGAGGCTATTAAGAGTATCAGGTTCTAACTTTGCTAACAACAGTGTAACTTCACTCCCTTTGTCCATGGTGCTTTGTAATTTATTCTCATCTGAGGGTATCGTTGATTCTGGGGCTTGGAACACACATGGAGTTCACAAAATTCGTCTTTGAGTTAAGGTTGCTGCATCTCAGATAAAGAACTGAGATAGCATTAAGAGGAACATGGTGTCCTCCCAGTACTTTCCTCCCTTCCATCCCTTGTAGTGAGATTGAAGATCCCTGGAGTCTAACAATAGTTTATAGAAGAGGGAAAGGCTAATCTTCACCCCTCTCCTGCTGAGGCCTTTCCCTGATTTCAGGCTGCTTTGTGTGTGCAACGTGATATGTAGAGTAGGGTGCTCCCAGAAAAGTCCTAAACTCTTTAATCCCCAACTGCTCTGCTTTGGCATTTTTGACAACCTTGTAGAGTGTATTTGCAGCCACAGGACAGTGTGCAACCTTTAATAAGAGACTGGCTGATGCCTCTGGAGTTGTTTTCACACTGATAAGGATTCAGTTAAGGTAAATATAAACTAGGGAGATTTTCTTGAGTGCTAAAGGATTAGTGGCAGCCAGGGGGGCAGCTTCTTGTTGGTCAATCTCTGGAACATATCTTCTGTTACTGCAGTGGGATCTCCTGGAAGTGATTCTGCCCCTCAACCAGCTGATCCAGAGCTCCTTTGTCCTTTGTATGCATTAGCAAAGGGGATAAAAAACAAACCCTACCTTGTTCCAGAGGACAAACCACTCATCTGTGTCAGCTTACTGTCACTCTCCTCTTGCAGTTAGGCTTCTTTAGCAAAAGCATAAAAAACTCTAGCTCAGACTTTCTCTCCCAGAGCTGCCAGGTCCTCCCCACCACCCGTCTGCACTGTCCAGGGAGAGCTCTGCCAGTTCTTACACAGCCCAGTGATGCATCCAACCTCTCCCAGGAAACCTGTGAACCCAACACCCAACACTTCTCTCAGGGTAGGTAAAGAGGAGTCTGCTGCTCTGCTCTGTCATCTGTGGCCAGGACGGGATTCCCTCTGTGTAGAGACTGGATTGTGTTCTTAGCTTCACTGGGAAAGAAAAGTGCTCTGAACAGAGGCTGAAGACGTGCTTTGGTAAGAGAGATGAGCATAAGCCCAGCTCATGTGTTTTCTGTCAACACTTCAAGTGTGAGACTCCAATAAGTGTATTTTTGTAATTTCCAAAGTACACATTTTGTGAGCCGACACCTGTGAAAATCCTTCAGCTCAATTGCATTCTGATGTTTTTCTCAGAGGGCTAAAAGTCCTGGCATTAGCAAAGACTTTTTTTTATGTCATCACACTGCTGACCTGATGTCAGAGCCCTATTATATTTTCTAACACATCTGAGTCACAAAGATTTTTTTTATGAAGTATTATCTCCCTTCCTGATAACAGTAATTTTAAAATGTCAGATTTTTTGAAGCACTCAAAAAAATTGAGAGAATTGATTCTGTGGACTCTTCAAGAATAGCTCTTTCTAGAAGAACAAATCATCTGAAAAGAAGAATTTATAGAAATCTAATTTAAATCATTTTACTTGGTTGGTAGCTTATCAACCAATGGTGGCACATAAGTCTCATCAACATCCATTAAATGGCTGTAAAAATACAAAAAATAAACAAACACCTCATTCCCACAGCTGCTGACAAAATAGGAGAAGTAATAGTGCTTTCAGTGTTCAGCCTGATCCTTATTTGCTTTTAAATGACATGCCACTGGGGCAGCATTGCAGAAAATTGTCCTAAGACTTCCTGCAAAAGGCGGCATTTTTTGATTCAAAACAGTTGGAAAAACACATGTCTAAATGAAAGTGCATTCGGAGGACCAGCTGTTGAGATGACTGTACCACTTGAAGTCTTGGAGAATAGAGTGGAAAACTGTCTCAGAACTGGCAAAGAAACAAGCTCAGGACTGATCTTCCCATCAGAAGTCAGTGTGCCAACAGGAGTGCAAATACAAGGGTGGGCAAGAACTTGGATGTGAAGCCACAGCCACATGAAAGCAACAAAGACCTATAAATGGGATTATTTCTTGAAACATTCTAGGGTTTGTGCTTCTTTTAATTTGGAAAATTTCACCAGGCTATGACTGTCTTACTAAGAGAGGTACTATAAAATGACAATTCAAGGAAGAACCATCAGTGGTAAGAAGAATGTGACTTCAGAGACATGACACAGATTCATTATGCAATTATTAAACTCCACTGATTTATATGAGAAGTCATGTAAACTGTTACTTACCAGAAGTGTGCAATTGCCAGCCACTAATGGACATAAAATTTAAAAAAATGTGGGTGGAGGTTTTGTGCAAACAGTAAATAAAAAGAGAAATCCCTCTTTTTACAGTTTCTGAAGGTAACAACAGAAATTGAAAAAACACTTGAAAATGAAATACTATCAGGTTGTTGCCGAGTCTCAAAGGAAAATCTCTGAAAACCACAGAAGTGGGAACACTGATTCTTGGTTGAAAAGTTATGGAGATCTGCTCCCAACATGCACCATTCTGATATCCAAATTTCAGATCCCTGAGTGATGATATGCACCAGTATGGTGGGAAAGGGAAGGGCAGGGAGCATTCTGCAGCCATCTCTTCTGAGATAGCAGAAAAGCAGTGCTAATAAGCAGGGGGAGAAACAGCAGCAGTGTCTGGGCAGTAGAAGCAGAAAGTCACCATGTCACTGTTTCAGCTGTGCTCTGCACACCGAGGAGCTGGGACTGCCAGCTCTGAGAGAAGGAGGCAGTGAGAGATGGAGGAATTCAGCTGATGCAGTATGAAATAACCAGATGTGGAATTTTAAGGCATGAACAGGTGCAGACATCTCTGAATGCACTTTTGTCTGGGTGAGTGCCCTGCAGAGCCCCAAGATCAAAGTTAGGTACTGGTGGGGGAAGAGAGGTTTGTCTTTTGAAGAACTGGGAGAAAGCTCATTTTGTGAGCAGACGGTAAGTGAATAAATGCTAGCTGGGAGTGTTCAGGGCTGAGAAAATCAGAACAATGAAAAGTTTGCCAGGATTAAAAGCATCATCCTCTGCAAGTTTCCTCATTATGTTCTTTCACTCGACTGGCTCTGATCCAGCATACGCTTGGGTAGAGCTCACGGTTACATAAAGGAAAACACCTGAACTCACTTTTTCATGTGTGCACCCACACACATATGGGTATATAACCTCCAGATTTAAAACTTGTCCTAATAGGAAGTGAAGAATTGCCACTGGACTTGCTTGTGAGGCATCACCCCTGCCTTCATCTCTATCCAATTGCTTTGTCTGCGGCATGGCTGAGGTTGCAAAGGGCCTCACACATTTGTCTGTCCGCCACTAGAAACAAACATAAAAAAAAAAAAATTGGTAGAAAGAAAACAATGGGCTTTAGTCAACTCCCAGAGTCTCTTTGTTTTACTGCTGACCACATGCGTGGGCTTTGCTGCTATTCTGATTTTCACCAAGTCAGTTCTCTCTTGGTCCTTTCTTGCCTGGATAAAACTTACCAAGTCCATACTTGTCTTTCTGCACATGCATTCGTTGGTGATTTCTGCATGATCACAGATTTGCTTGATATGTAGCATATTAAAGTTTTGCATTTCAACCCACTCTCATTACTGTTGTTGTGATTGCCAAACATGGCTGCAGTTTCAAGCACTGCACAAGCATAGAGGGTAAAACAGGCCCTCCTTAGAAGAATTTGAAGACAGACAGACATCAGCAACCACCATCACCACCACAACAACAAAACAATCAGAAATTGAGAGAGCAGAGATTTTTTTTTTCCCTCTTCTTTTGCCTTTTGCTAACCACCCCTGTCATCTCTGTCCAGCAGCAAAGACTAGTGCTCCACCCTGCTTTGTCTGTGCAGAATGCTGCCGCTGGCACAAAGAGGCCTCATGCCACATCTGCATTGTGCAGGGAAGGCAGAGGGAAAAGAACGAGCTGGAATGCTGGTGACTGACCAATGCCATTGGTGTGGGTAACATCAGCACACAGGAGTCTAGCAGGCAGCAAGTCTCAGATGCATGTTTGCACACAAATGCGGCTGCACTGCTGCTCCCTCAGCTCTGCTCAGCAGTGATTTATGTTGGCACTGGCACAGTGAATGCATACACTTTTTGAAAAGAGAAAAACGAAAATTGAAGAGGAATCCCCAGCCTACTCTCTCCAGGCTCACTCATCCCCAACTCCATTCTTCCTTGAAGTAGCTCTCAGAAGGGTAGAGCTGGGAGCTCCCAGCTTTCATCCCTCTGTCATGAAACTCACACATCAGGGATGAATGAGTGCTGGCACATCTGACCAGAAGCTGTTCTATGGATATGGGAGGGCCTGCAATCTGAAGAGCAACTCCTAGCTCTTACATGAGGGACAGTCACTGCTTTCACCTCTTCCACACAATGAATGTGGATAATATGATGACAGAGAGACAGGAATAATTTGAATTTGAGGAAGTCAGTTCTTGGTTGCTGATGTTCATATTGCACTCAACGTAGGTTTTGCAGTCCTTGCATTGCCATTTTCCAATGTGCCACAGAGTTTGGACTGACAGATTTTAACTGCATCAAAGGAACTGTCAGAAGCAAAGCTACGTGTTTTGGCAGCTGGAGAGTTGACAGCTGATGCTTTAGACACCTGGAAAAGCCTTGGGAGCCAGTTTGAAGCTCTAGTATAAGCACATTAAGTGGATGTATTGGCAAAGTAACAAAGCTATTGAGAATGGTGGGATTTAAACTGTCATCATAAAACCTTCACCATCCTGGCTTGCACTCTGTTCTTGTTTTCCGGGCTACCTGTGCAGGGACACACTGTTTCTTGGTACCTGGTAATTTCCACAGTGGTGGAGTCCCACATTATCATGGGGAGAATGTAGCTGACCTGCTTCACCTGTGCTCCCACTAATTACATTTCTGGCCTGGATTTTATACTCTTTAACAGGTAAAAGTTGGAAGGGTCCCAGTTCGTCTTCTGCCTCAGCTTGCTTTCTTCCCCATTCACACACAGTCATTCTTCTCTGACTAGCCTGCAAACCTGTTTTGCAAAGACTGAATCTAATAAAAGAAGATGATTTAAAGCAGTAGGAGATTTTGTTACCAGTCTATTTCACTGGATTTGAAAATTCAGTACTAAATCTCCACCACCAACCTTTTTTTGCTGGGCTGTGACAAACCCTTAGAGCTCCTACCTGAAATACATAACATTTGTTGCACAGATGTCAGAAATACATCTGTGGTGACACACACACAGAGCCCAAACTCACTGGCAGAGCAATCCATCATCTTAGTGATTATTTTCCTTTCCTTGTTTTCCCATGGATATGATTAATTCACTTCAAAACTCATTCCTTCATCTTGAGAGCTAATGCAAGGCTTGTTTAGGAGTAGGTCTAACCAAGATCCATGAGGACATTTATAGCTGAGCCAAGAGGCCCTGCTCCAGCTCCAGCTGACATACAGCCCTAACAGCTGATCCAGACATCTACCAAACAGCTGGCAGGATGCAGCCCACAGCTGTTGGGAAAAACGACAAGGAACAGCGTCTGTTTAAAGAGGCAGAAGAGAGAGTTTAAATCCTATGACCCAGGGACTAGCAATACACCAAAGAAGATGCTTTCAAGCACACACTGGATGTGTGTATATGTAGACATGCTTAATTGCAGTGGGCTACAAAATAGGAATGTGGGATGATTGCAGCCTCAGTGCAGCTAGTCATGGCAAAGCTGTATTGTTCAACAAGGCTGTGTTGTTCCACTCCCAACAAGAAGAGCCCCATGGGATCGTGCTTTCTTGTGAGGGATATGTAAACTGGGGGGAATGGCAGGGTGTGTGACTGTGGCTGCTCTAGGTTCTAAGGGTGAGGAGCTACATTAGTGAAATCATTTCCTTGCTTACATGTGATGCAAAGCTATGCCAAGTGCTTTGATAGGTTCTGTGTATATCAGGTAGCAAAAAAGACTGAGGCCATCTGTCTTGCTGCTCAGTAAGATCACTGTTTAGATCTCAGAGTGGCTTAAGGTCAGATTTGGAAAGTTTAGGAGTCTAGAATTAATGTGCTGTAATGTTTTGACATTTAAGTTCCAGGTCTCTGGACTAGAACTCAGAAATTGAAAATGTCTTTGCTCCTCACGTGAAGTCTGAGGAGCACTGGTAACTTCATGTTCTCCAAGCTGCTGCCCAGACAGAGAGAATATGAAGTTACAGATACTGGGGACAATGGCAACAGTAGTGTGGGTGGAGTCCAATCCCTCCAAATGCCTCACTCCAGATAACAGGGAAGAGGCAAGAAAAGTACTGTATTGACCTGATCTGGTACCTGAGCTCATTTTCTCCGGGTGAGGTCTGACCATACTCTGCATTGGGCTGACACGGGATTGTACACAGGCCATGTGTGAAGATACATCCATGCACAGCTTTCGGTCTCCTGTACTTTGTCACATAAAAGCTTGAGGATTAACTGTAGTCAGAGACGGAAAAGCCGCCTTAGCTGCTGAACCCCAGCCCCCTGCAGTATGGGATTATCCTTTTGGATAGCTCAGTCAATAGGGGAAACAGAACCGAATGAAATGAGATATTTGGCTTCACGGAACTCAGTTTGGAAGCTGCACTTCTATGAACATCTGGTAATGTTGCCTCCCACTCATAAATGTCAAATGCAGGACCCTCCGCGTCCCTTTGGTCAAGATCTTCCCCTTCTGCTGCAGTACTTTATCCAGGGAAGAATTTAGAACATTTCCTCCTTCCCAGCAGGTTAGAAACTGGAGGCTTTAAGGTAAAAAAGGTTTGTTTCCCACTGCTTCATTTTTGCTTTCTGGTCAGAAGGGACCATTTATATCTTCTCATTCATTAAAAGTCCTCACACATTTTCCTGGTCTTTGTATCAAAATCAGTAAACAACTGTAGGTCAGAGCTTTTAATTCATTATATAACAATCATTTATTTAACTGGAGCTTTTTGAAAGGTCTTAGTGTGGAAGGTCAGCTAAGGTTCCAGAGTTGACTCTGGCCTGTGGAACAATTTCCCACAGAGGAGACAGGGACATCTGTTTTGACAGTGAATATGCTGACATAACTGCAGCTACTCCAGTGCCAGCCCTTGGTAGACACATAAGCCCAGACACCACAGTTGGGAGCATGGGAGAACACAAGGACCCTGAGTATGAGATGAGCCTGGCAGTGAGCTCTGGTCCACCTCTAATTTAGCCTCCAAAAGAGGCCAAATTTAACTAGGATTTGGGTCCTATGGTTGGCAGAGTCAGATGTTCCAGGTTAAATTATTGCTCATCTTAAGTACAATGAAAAATTTAACAACTGCTGTCACGTGGATCATATTGGAAACAAAGGATATGCTTTAATACTTAAGCTACAATGGATGAAACTTAAGTAGTTGTAAACCATTCCTAACCTCAGGGCAGCCTCTCGTCCTGCCATGCTTTGTCCTGCCCACATGTACATAAGATCAACAAGATTTCCATGTCAGCACAGGAGCAGCAAAAGAGTATGTGACCCTTGTTCTCTTGTTGGGATAGACAGGTGACCTCAGCCCCAAATTCACTGAAATCATTGTTAATTGTATAGCATAGGTGTTGGTTTAAAAGTGATTAAAAAATAAAATATTGTTTGGGGAAAAAAAAAATGAATCCATTGACTTCTCCTCAAAGGCAAAGAGCAATAAAACTATGTCAGTGTGAACAGAGAGAGAGAGAAAACTTCCTAGCTTGATGCTAGTACAGTGATTCCAGGAACTGCGGAGGATTGCAGTTCCCAAAGGTTTTCCTTCCTTTCTCACCACAGTCAGCCATCCTCTAAGACCCTAATTAACTGTCTTGTGAGGTCCTTAATGGAGTGTGTAGAAGAGAAACAAATTCATGTGACTAGACTGTGCACAAGGGTTTAACTTCACATTTAACATTATTCCTGTTACACAAGACTACCTGGGTGGTGTTTCTGGTTGCTCCCTGGAGGTGTTGGATTAACAGTGGTGTGGGCCTCCACTGGAGGAGCACAACTTCCATTAATGAGCTCCTGTGTTTGAAAAAGGAAGACATTGTAAAGGATAAAATGTTAACTTTCCTACTAACAAATTTATGCAGAGGTAGCCCAGATGAAATTACTACAAATCAGTTTATCCAAAAATCAGCATCCTTTGCATTTTTAATTTTATCACTTTTCTTAAAAATAGCATTCAGTGGTCCAAGCCCAGAAGGTATAGTATTTAATTAGAGACTGCCCTTGACTTAAAAAACTTGTAAACTAAGTTCAGATGCAACGTAATGTAAGAAAACCACTAGAGAGGTCTAGTAAGAAAACCTTGCTGAAATTCTACTACTTAGAAACTGGAGCAGTTTCTGTATTCCTTATTTCTGTCTTCATGAGGATGGCTCTTCAGAATCCCACCAGCCAAAGTTCACAGAATCATAGAATATCCTGAGTTGGAAGGAACCCACAAGGATCATCGAGACAGGCATTTGCTTTGGCTAAACTTCATATGGATGATGCTTGCCCAGCTCCACAATTGGTCAGGGTCTCTCTGTAGGGCCTTTCTGCCTTCATGTCACTGCTCTTTCCGTCTTCTTGTTCTTTGTTTCTGGCTAAAAATTCTCTTAGGAAGAAGATATGTTCCTTCTGTATCTTTCTGTCAAAAAATACACAACCCTGGCTGTGTATTGTAACCAAATTCCCCCTTACAAGTATATACTAAATTGTTTAAGTGAAATTTCTCACTTCTTGTTGTCTTTTACTTACAGAAACATGGACCAGAGCACACAATTGAATTTTGCTAAATTTTAATGGAAAATATTAAATTTTTAGATAAACATTTCAGCACAGTTTAGTGTTTAAATTTACGGAGCTCTGCTGAAATATTTTATTCATTGCTTCAGCAGTTCTTTTCTTGACCTTTCTTAAGGGCTTCAAGAAACTTCATTCAGTCTTTCCGCAGAATAACCCACCCCAGGCTTGCAGCAGGGGACACAGTTCAGCCCTGTTCATCACATTCACCTTAATGCTGCTGTGTTCTTCCATAGAGCATTTCTAAAGCTGTTGCCATGGGTTAATTCATCCTCCAAATTCTCCATGGCCACAGTAGGTGACAAAAAAGAACTGTGGCTATTTTATTGGTGGCCAGTACAGCCTGTGACATAGCTTCAAAAACCATCATGTCTGCAAACCACATACTGATTTCTTCGAGGCATTTTTGCCTAATAAAATCCTAACTGACAGAAGTAAATTTGTAGTTCTGGTGTAGTTTATGTGTTTTCGTGCCTACATCTATGTGCCTTCAGCCTTCTAATTTATATTGTTACCTCTTTGGGATCTGGACCATCCATTTATTTCCTTCCACAGCACAGTCATGACCAAGTCCAGGATGCTTAGGCACATATGATTATTTAGCTAAAACAGTGGAAAAATTGGCTCATCTTCCTGACACATCTTAAAAGAGAATAGGAGATTCTCAAATTCCTCATGGTAGCCAGTGAAAAATCAGGCTGTAAAAAAGTACTGTAAAAGACATCCTTTAAAATACAGTTAGAAGTTGCCTTACAGTCATCCATCCCTTCCAAATACCTATGGAAAAATTTTAATAGTGACATAATTGTAAAAGCTTATAAATATATCTTCATGTAAGCTTTCATTATATAATAATGAAATTAATAATTATTATTAAATTAATAATAATTATTGATCAACATCCACAGGGACAGAATTATTTTTGTACATGGGCTGGCGTGAGACAGCCCTGAGATGTCATGACCTCCACTTGCTGTTACATCCTTGCCATCACAAAATCAGCCCCTAAAGGTTTACCCTTCTGCACAGCTTGGTACCTCTGTAATACCTCAGCCTTCAAGACTTAGGTATGTATTCCTATTAAGTAAGTTAAAGCTGTGTCAGTTTAAGATCACATTCTGCTAATGGAAAGACATTAGGTGTTATTAACCATAAAACATGGAATTGATCAGAACTGCCGATATCTTTGTGGAACGTAATTTTGATAAAATCATAAGCAATTTCCTGGTACCATTTGGATAAAATTTATGCTGTCTAGATTTCCTTTCCAAACTATAAGTAAGCAGAGAATTATTTATCTAGGCTGATTCAGGATGTGAGAGAATGGTAGTGTAAAACACTAGACTTTCACTAGAAGGGAAAGGGCATGGTCACATTCTCAGGAGTTGCTCAAGTTCCTGGGCTAAAGAAGTTCCATTAAATACAGAGAAACTATTGAGTGGTTAGAGTCGTTATTAATTTTTTTATTTACATTGGAGCTTACACTGGCCTCTTGCAGCTAAGACCTGTACATGTACCCAACAGCTTGTGAACAAAGGATAAGTCAAAAAGCAGCACATGAATGCAGATAGAATGAAAGACTGAGGCAGCAAAAGTTATAGAACTAGACACAGTAGGTGACTTTGTGCCATTTCAGTGTCAGATTCTTTAAAAAAGTAAACATTTCTATGATTATTTTAATGCACAGAATGGTAGCAAGGTCCCATCTCTCCCTTCTTCTCCCAGTATTAGTTTGGAAGATCTATTTCTGCTTCTAGTCCCAGCAGAAATCATACCATGAAGACCTGGAGAGAGAAATTAATTTTGAATAGCATCAGTTTTATCACTTCCATAAAACAACCCAAACTGGCGTGAATTCTGTAGGAAGATTTGGATTGCTGGAACTCTTCCTGTTAGAGCTGATGAGGCCATACAGCTTAAACACAATCTGCAAGATCACATCCTCAGCCACACAAGAGCACCAGTTTGGAGGATGGGTGATAAAATGCATGGACAGCTCCTGTTGGGTAAATGCTAAGTGATTATGACTCCTCAGCCCAGAGAATAGACAGTAACGATAGAAGTCCATAAAATCATAAAAAATACAGGGAAATTGCCTCTTGCAGAACAGGGGGATGTCATATGCAAGTATTAGGAAGCAAGTCCAGAGACAACTCTTCATAACTCACGCTGTTAAGATGTAGGACTGTTCCCTACAGGATGTGAGGGATCTGAGTTCAGGAAGGAATTGGACCAGTTCATGAAGGAAAAATCCATTGAGGGCTATTAAGTAAGAAAAGTTCTAAGTCTGGTTTAGAACATCACTAAATTACAAATTATTGGCAGCTGGGATGCTATTCTGGGAAAGCATCCCTGAATCCTTTCCCTAGGTCTTCCATGGCGATCTACAATGGGGCTAAACTGACCTTTGATGTGAGATAGTGTAGTTGCTCTTGTGTACTTACATCACAGAATTACTTAAGACTTAGAGGAAAAAGTGCCCAGCTTGTACAATTGTAAAACCACACATTTCAGGATTTGTCTCCTGCTTCAGAAAGCAAGGCAAGCCTGTAAAGCAGCTTCCCACATACATTTAGCTCCAATGAAGCTAATGCCAAACTTAAAGCTCCCACCTAAGCTAAACTGGAAAACAAGCTGCAGGTTCAAAGACACAAGGGGGAGAGTCTGTGGTGGGAACTATCTACATGCTCAGTGTGGACACTTCCAAGACTCCGTGTATTCAGCTACATTTAAATTAAAATATGATTGAGAATTGTTGTTTTAAAGGCCTTGCTTCAGCCCTGCATATTTGTTTTGAAACTTAGAAAGCTATTTTGAACAATGAACCTGGAAGATATTGTGGTTAATAACTGGGTTATGTCAATGTCCTTGACTAAACTTCCCAGGTGAGAAAGTATCAGTGGGTTTCTCTTCTTTAACTGAAAACTCAACCATGAAACCCAGAGCAATTTATCATCAAACAGATTTTTCACACCTGTTCGGAAAAGGTAAAAACCACCAAGGAACCATCTGGTGTCAGAAGCAGCATCTGGAGTTTTGAGGACTGCTGATCCACCACCCAGCTAGGAAGCAGAGGTGTTATTTTTTCCCTAGGGTACTGACCTATGTTCCACCACCCTTTTCTTGCATAGTTGAGAGATTAGACTCTCTCTGCCCTCTACTAGATCTACAAGGAAGAGGCCTCTCTGATGTGCAGTGCACATCAGGTTGCCTGGTTGCACTATTGTTAGTTGAAAATGATGGCAAACAGGCATATTGTTATTGTTAGAATCTGAAGCAGAATCCTTCCTTCCCCTTGAAGCCAGAGCTTAACTTTGGGACAGGTGTGAATAAACAGATTCACCTTAGAAAAAACATATATGAACTTTTTTACTATTGCTTTATTTATTTTTTTTTTATTTAATGCATTTTGAACAATGGAAACCTGTATTTCATATGCTTTTTACCTCCCTTCAATTGAGATGTTGACACTTTTGATTAAATCTTTGATTGACCCAAACCTGAACCCATTTTCTCAAGCACGGAACAAGGAAATACTCTTTTTTTTCCCCCATACCTTTTAGGATGACTGGTAATTTTCTGTGTCATTACTGTAACATTTCTCAGTGTGTGCAATCTTGCAATATCACCTCCAGCTTTTAATTCTATCCAGAAAAATAGCTTCAACTCAGTGCAAATTATGCCAGATAATGTCTCTTTTTACACAGGATAAAAGAATAGCAAGTGCAAACAACAAGAACTTAGATTAGTTATTTAGCCCTCACAGTGTTTAAGGCTACAGTGCTCATTATAATGGGATCCCACAGACAAAAACATCACTGGATTTTGAAGAAATCAATGGAAGGTATCAGATTTAGGAAAAAGTCAAGGGCGGTCAATCAGTGCTCTCAGTGCAGAGTTGTTTGGAAGGTGTGACTGTAGTTGTCTAATTCTCTACCTAGTATAAAGACCACTAATTTAGGTGCCTAACCTCAGTGGGGAGAGGTGGAAGTAAGGAATTTAACCCTCTGTATTGGGAATTCCAAATTTTAGGGGGTGGTTAAACAAGCTTAGAGGTTGTCCTTGAACCTTATGGAAAAAGAGATACTTTCACTTTTTTCACTCAATGATCTCATTGGAATCTGAAATGTAAGATATTCTGCTGTGAAATAATAACCAAAAAAGCATGTAACACTGGAGTTTCAATCCACTTGCTATTGTTATAAATCTACCACCTATTGTCATCAATTCAACCTTTAGTTACTTATTAATACTCCATTACTTGCCTAGATTTTATAGTCGTGGGCTGTCTGATGAAACCTTGTAGTTAAAGTTGGGTGGTTTCTGGAAGATTGCTAACAGTTATCGCAGGAAACAGGACTCAATACACCAGAGAAGCTGAGCATGATATATATGGGATTGTTATGATATAATGTATTCATTTGCATATTTTGTACTTGTCAGAGTAGATGAATTAATAATGATCCTGCCTGGCCTATTTACAACAGCATCTCTGTGGAACATTATTCATGTAATTTCAGTCACTCAAATCTAAATTTTAGGCAGCCAACACTGAATTTAGTCCAATGCTTTTTTCTTTTCCCCCTCTAGGTATTTCTAGAGCAAATAGTGCTGCTTTTGTTGTTTTATTGGGTTTTTTAAAAGCCTTTTATTTGCATGCTGAAAAAAAGCTCTGCTTGCATCTTTTCCCTGCAGAACCAGCCACGCTGTGTTGTAATAATAACCAAATCCCTCCCCACATCAATGTCACAATGTTTGTTTTAGCAATCTTAAGTTCAGCTGCCAGCTGTTCTGTTCTTTGGATTTTATTGCAGGAAGTATAAATTCCCCTTGGTTTGGCTGGAGGTGATTTTAGAAGCCTTGGAGTGAGGGGGAAGGGTAATGGAGGAGGGACGGGAGAGCAGGGAACAGCATGTCTATTTTTGTTGGGGTGGGGTGACAATCAGTTAAGGACTATTAAGCTTAATGGCCTTGATGTTATAGCATTGCATCTCTTTTTACCATTTCTTAATCACTACAGAGTAATAACATCTTTAAAATTTATTGGGGCAATTAGAAGAAAGCACAGTTCCTTTGACCCCAGCTGTTTCAAAGACTTCTATGGTTTTCTCTTCTTTCTCTCTCTCTTTCTTTCTTTCTTTTTTTTTTTTTTTTAAGGAAGAATAATCACTGGATTGAACTTCTCAAGCAATTTCTACCTTGAGATTTATGTCAAGTTCCACGTTGCTGATCAGATGATAATTAAACTCAAAAAGAGAAGGAATGTATTAATGAATAACATAGCTACCTTTAAAAATTTAAGGTTGTGTGATGAAGATCTCACTTGGGTAAAGAAAAACAGTCCCTCCAGTTCTTAGCCTGAAATTTGAGGCAAATACTTTTTTAAGAGGTTGGAAGAAAGGGATGGAAATTTAGTTAACACTTCCCTTTGTTTACATTCCTGGTGGCACTTGAAGTCAAGTGATACTGAAACACAGTAACAAAGTTTGCTTCTTGTCTTTTATCAGTCTAAATGTTCTGTCCCATGTCCATTCATCATCTCATTTCCTCCTTCCAGTTCAGCTTTTCTCCTCTTCAGTGACTCTCTTCCATTTTGTTAGAAATCTGTGTATTTTGTAGCTCTGAATTCCTCTCTCATGTTCCTTTTCCCCGCCTCATGTCCCATGTAAAGATTCATTTTGTCTGTGTTCCCCACACTAAAAGATAGTTTGCTTCTCTACTCTGGTGCCAATGGATAAACAACTGTATCTATCATCATGTTTTTGATAATTTTTACATTGTTTATAGCTTCCATGTCAGGGAGAGGAAGAATTACACATTTTAAAAGAAGAAATGAAACTCATAGATGAGAACCTTAAATACCTAAATGAGACAACTAAGTTATGAGTGTAGTCAACACTGCTTCTCTAAGTAGCTATCAGAAAAAGATAATTATCTCCAGAATACTACTCAGCCCAGCTAAGTATTAATCCAAGTTGTCAACTACTATCTCTTTCCACCGTCTATATAAAAATGCCTACAGAAAAAAAAGGAAGAGACAGTATCTGAACTCAGCTCAAAGACAAAGACCTGGACACATGCCAAATTGCTGTAGTAAAAATTGTGTTAAGATGCAGT
This sequence comes from Aleadryas rufinucha, assembly GCA_013397815.1. Taxonomy (NCBI): domain Eukaryota; kingdom Metazoa; phylum Chordata; class Aves; order Passeriformes; genus Aleadryas; species Aleadryas rufinucha. The sequence continues at coordinate 585,524 of VZTH01014991.1, read as the reverse complement.
TTTTGTTCAAAGTGAAATATCCTGGATAACCTTTATGGCTTTTTCAGAACAGACAAGTGAACTTTGCTTTCTCCCTTTCCACTTAAGCATCCTAGCAGGTGGCAGGGCATCACCCCCTCTTTTGGGACATGTTGCATTTTGAGCAATAAATTTCAATTAGGTCAGAGTGAGACAGACTGCACAGCCCCACTGATCACATTTGGAGACTCTGTGTGTTCATTCATTCACAGGGAACCCCCCATGAGTATTTGTATCAGAAGGGGTGTCCTGACCAACGTCATCATTCAACCTATTTGATGATAGAGTGATCTTGTTTTTCTCTACAGGATGTTAGGAAAGGTATATCCCGAAGCACGATGGAAACAAATATTAAAATAGCAGCAGTTTTCCAAATACACTCTTCTAGCCAGCTTTGTCCTCATGTTTCTGCCTTAGTCTCTGGACCAGCTTCCTTCCATTGCTGTCCCAGCAGTATTATGGGGCTGTCACCCTTTTATGACCTTCAAGACTGAAATAATCTTATGCCACATTGTTTGAGAAATGCCATGTATTTTCAGAATATAGTACACATTGTATCATCTTCTAGTTTGATCACACTGAGGCCCAATTTATTGACCACCTCCAACACAAATCTAAGCAGTTACATGAAATAATACACTATATTGGCTATGTAGTTGAAAGCATGGAATATGAAGGACCAGAGCTTTTCCTGTGGTCCTGCTGAGAGATCTAATTCAGTACTGTGAGATCAGGATTAATGTATAAACATTTTAACATCGATATATTCCCCTAAAAGTCTGTGCAGATACAGTCAGCAGTCAGTCAGTAATAGAAGTCAGGCACTGGCCTATCACATCTTCCTCCTTTCATAATTTTTTTTCCAAAATGTACCCAGATATTGTTCTACCTGATAATCCAGCTTCAATCCATAACTGTAGAAATTTTAGATTAGAGAGTTAATGTCATAGCCTGGCAACAAAACACGCCAACAGGATTTTATTTTCTTTTTCTCTTTCTTTTTGAAGACTACAAACTCACCTCTTTCCACTGAAATCAAACTGTAGACAGAATGTCACAAAAAATTTCTGAAATATTTCTTTTAAAAAAAGAAACAAAAGTTTTGAACAGCAACATTTGATGATTTTGAGTTGCTCTAATTTTTTCCCTTCCCTTCCCCAGCTTTTTTCCCTTCCTCTCAGAAGATTCATGATTTTCTGGCATTAGTCAGGATCCTTATCAGCTAGTTGAATGTTATGGATTCAATAAGGCTGTGTAAACAGGCACTATTGAAATGGCATATAGAGAGCTGGAAGATCAGTAGTATAAATAGGCCCTGTTACAGTAATTATGTAGGAAGCACATAGATGTGTCCATGTGCATTTATTTATATATAATGTGAACAGTATTTTGTTATTGTTATACTTTATCGAGCCCATTGATTACATTTACATAATGTCATTAAATATCTCCACAGAGGCTCATCTGCATCAATATTGTCATAACTGTAAATCAGCAATGGATTGGGCTTCACAGCCACAGTAAATACTTCCCTTTAAGATATGCTACAGAGAAACAAAACCAAACTGTGAAAAACTGCAAGACATTGCTGTCCTACTAATTTAGTAGTTTGGTTACTGCTGAGAGCTGAAGTCTGTCTAGTTGTGCAGGCAAAGAAGTTAACGAGAAGGAAGGAAAAAAATATTGGTTATAAACAGTCATGAAGTCCTGGAAGACCAGTGGAGACCTCTGAATATTCATTCAGCAATAAATTAAAGAGCAAGAGACTTGAAGGAAAGCAAAGACTTCCATGAGCATGGAAATGAACTAGAAAGGCCATGATATCAAAAGAGTAGAGTGTATAAATGGAGCATGAGAAAATTATCGTTCTAAAGGTAGCAGTGAAAACCTCTGTTCACATAATTTACCAGAATGAATCCATGTGGTAATCTCAAGACTCTGAGTGCCTCCCCTTTCCAGAGTTGAGGAGCTCATCTGTTGTTGGCAAAACCCATTGCGAAGAAAGCTGAAGAGAGAAGGTACAAGGCCAGGCAGAGCCATAGCTATGATGCCACTGCAATGCAGCACAGGTGAGGGCCAATGACAAAGCCTCAGTTTAAATGCAAATTCCAGGGGAAGGGAGGGACAGGCTATTACTCTTAGCTCTAAAGAGGTGTGCTCAGGGCCCTGACACTAAGGGGAACACGGCATGAAGGGAATAAAGCCCTATGTGTACTCTCTGCTCTTGGTCCACACTCATAAATGTTGAATTAAGCTTGTATATGGCGTTTGGTGCGCTTCACAGTAGAAGTGGTAGGGCCATTCCCAGCTCTGAATCTCATTATTTTCAACATCTGAAATTGAGAAGGGTGATAAGTGGTACTTCTTTTAGAGAAGTGGTCCAAAATGTTGCAAAAGCTATAATTTTCAATGGAAAGATAAGGTTAAAGCATTACAGCTTCTGTAAGATGAGTTCAATAGTGGCTACTTACACATTTGCAGAAGACAGTTTCTGGCAGTTTGTTGAAAGGACATTCATGGCTCTGAGTTGCCCTTCCAGGGAAGCAAAGCATGACTCTCATGTCCCTTCCTGAAAGTATTCCCTTCCTGCAGAGCACTGCTGTAATGCTACTTAACATGTAGCATGAAGCATCTGTCTGCAGCATTCTGTACAGTGCTGGAAACTCTATTTTCTTCTCCTTGAAGCTTAGAAAATAGGGAAAAAAATGATTAATTGAAACCTAAATGCAAGTTAATGTATAAGTGTACTTGTGTAGGAGTTCAATAGCATTGCATACATTTTATGGGGTGTAAAGGACTGGTTGTTTGAAGATAAATAGTGATGCTTGTCTGACATTTCACACTGACTCTGATTTCAGTACTTTAGCTTCTCCAGTGGTAAAGAATTTTAAGTTTTTGGACAATTCTCTGTTTCAGGAGATTCTTTTTGTGCACATGCCTGAGAGGGATTTACTTATAAGTTCCAGCAAAAAGTGGTTTAGTTATTTTCATAAAAAAGATTAGGGGGGAAAATATGAAGTTTTGTTACTATTGAACCACGTTTTATGAAAAACATGTTTTGAAGCAAGTGTTTCAAATTTGAAAGTTTGTGAACTTTATTAGTGATAGATCTCTCGCTGCTGTCATGTTGGAAATGCCAGCATAAGTAGCTAAGCTATAAATAAAGGAAAAATCCTAGTTGACAGTTCCTCTGAATTTTATTTTGGACAGATGACCTTAGAAATCCTCTCTCCTCATGGATATCATGCTAAGCTGGCACAGCACAAGGTGAATACACCTCTCCCCACAACTTCTGATCCAGACTGTGTCGGTGTGATCCTCTCTCCTCTGCCCTGATACCCAAATCCTGGTGTGGTGACAGGAGGTTATCTTCCTTCAGCATCAGATGGGATAAAAACCAGACCAAACAGAGAAAAGATGGCATCTTTCAGGTACAACAAATGTGTTGTAAAAACAGGCAACCAAAACAAAACAGGCAGTGGCTGAATTTAGCTGACTAATGAATTTTGTTGGTTTCTTTGCCAGGACTTCATCAATTTCTCCCTGTGTTTCTTACTGTTCTTATTGATCATGAAGTACTGCAATGTATCAACACTGTTCCCAGCTGGGAAGAAACCTGTAGTACAGTTTTTTTGGCTGAGTAAATGACCCAGGGGACTTTGGGGTAAATGAAATGGTTAGTCTTGATATTTATGCGAAGGGCAAATGGGGCTCATTAAGAGGTTATTAAGTAAGAGCAAGCCTGGCAGGAAAGAAGGCTGAAACCATGAAAAGCCCAGTATTTCGGTCCAGACTCCCCTACTTTACTGTCCAGGTGAGCAGTCAGTTCTGAGAACCTCACAGCTACATTCTGGCCTACAACTTGATCTTTCCTCTCACGGAAACCAGGTGAGAAGCTGCAGAATGTGCAGAAAGCTGATGTTCTCTGCTCTGTCACCTCAGTTTGGAGGGGGAGCATGTACAAGATTGGAAACCAACACTCCTGGGAGTGATCTGAAATTGAAATTGGTTTTCATAGACTGGGAGAGATGGTGCACAAAAAAATTATCTGGGCACCAGGAGGCTGAAAAATCATGATGACTATTTTCACTTTGTCTACCTGTAGAAGGAGAATAACAGCTTCTTCTCCAAAACAGCTTCTGAGTGAAGCAACATTTATAGCCTTGTTTCATTTGGTATTTAGTCTAGGTGTTCAAAGGATCTCAATCCACAGCTTGGAACTCTCCTTCTAAAAAGCATCACAAAAATAAAAGTGTTCCAATGTCTGTGAAGAAATGAGATAAAAGCCACCGCAGCTACATTTGGAGCACTATTGGTAGACAGTGTGCTAAACAAACATGAAAGCAGACACTTATTAGTGAGGTTGGAGGGTGAAAACGCAAGATGTAAATTCAATGAGTATAATTGCTTTTGCATAGTGAAGAGGGCACATGAAAAAAAATCTGTCATTCTGTAATTAAAGGATATTGGATAAAGTGTGCACACGAGGTATAACTGAAGTTGTATATTCATCCTTAATGATGGCATTTCCTAACTGATGATTACTTGATCTTACCACCTTATTGCTCTTTAAACAAAAAGGTTGGATTTAATGTATTTATACACTCCAAAATATGCACATTCCTCTAAACTAGATAGCCTTCTGTATACAGATCATGTACAGATATTCTTGACTGGGGGATAAATAAGTGTGGGGAATCAGGTATTTTTAAATATTTAAAAAAATATCAAAATAGAGGTTAAAACCCATGAAACATCATGAACCAGGAATGAAGATGAGACCAACAATGTGTATGATAAAACAAAATTATGTCTATGAGAGTTCAAATGGCTGATGACTTTCAGTCAGGAAGGAAGACAAAAGGATTTTAAATAAACAAGTTTAATTACTAATGTGATAATGTTACATTAATAACATGGAAAAAACAAATGACATATTGGAATTGTTTTCTAAATTAAGTTTGTTATCCTACTGTTTACACTGAAGGTGTCTGGTTATCAACAGGATGTGGAGACATGCTTCAAATCAAGCATGTGTTCAAGTGTTTTTCTTCGTCCTCGAGACAGTGTGAAAGTGAGCACACAGCTACTCATCTCTCCATGGGGAACAAGTGAGCAGCATGAGGCTGCTAACAAAACCTGCTGTTCAACCGGGCCAAAGGAAGACCAGTGATAATAATTTGGTGAGAATAATTAGTATTTAAAAGGAGAAAACAAAAGAAAGAGTCAGGTTTATTTTTTTTCCCTAAAATTGATGAAAACCAACCATGCCGAGGAAAGACACATTTAGACATACCATGGAAGTATCAGAAGTAAAATTAAGTTCTAAATCTAGTGAGACATGAAATGCAAAGCCCCTATCTGTAGAGTAAGCCCATAGTACCTTGTATTAAGAAGATTATCTGGGGATTAGTTCCAGTGTAACTGCCATATTAAAATATATGGTGACAGGTGTTTCTAAATTACTGTAACAAGGTGGAACCTTCTCTCATACCCAAAAATTTTGGCAACAAAAGAAGCTGGGATTTAAGGATAAGAAGCTGCAGACAACTGGAACAAAGAGAAATCTATTGACAACAAGTGGAAGACTCTGGTGTATATTTATCACAGAGACTTGAGTGTTTTCCATAAACTTGGCCAGGTATTGTTAAAAGAATAAAAAGAAAAAGAAATTCTGCTGAAAAATTGCCCCCCTACTCTGTTGAAAGTTCTCCTAGCAGCACATTTCCAACCAGCTTTCATGAGATTATTTAACATTTCTGTGCTGTATGGTCATGAGTCACAAACAAAAAAAGGAGAGGAAAAGCCTCAGATGTGAGCTCTGTACCAAGTTTAAGAATTTTGATCTGGATGCAACAGCTGAAATCCAGCTCTAGAGATAAACAGTATCCAATAAGTGGCAAAGATCTGTGCCTGGCTTACTGTGTCACTGGGCTACTGCCCTTAAGGAATTTATAAGTCACTGGTCCACAAAGGAGTGACCTGACTTGTGTGATGTCTTTCTTATGTGGAAGGATGGGTCCAACTCTAAGTGGCTCAATCTAGAGTGAGCTCTGAAACCTGTGTTCCTAAACGTGTAATGAAACACCATCTTTGGGGAGCCACTGTGATTCAGAAAAAAAAAAAAAAGAAACAAACAGCAAAACTGGCTAAGATTAGTTTTGTTGACTTCCAACTAAACTGATGACTTTTAGTGTGGATCAGAACCAAATACTGCAGTGTTAGAGGGAAGGGAAGGGACAGTTAAGGCAGTTTATCCCTAAGGCTGCATCCTGATACGGAAGTGGAATAATGAGAAACGGGAACCAAAGGAGGAGTCAAAATCACTCATATGCTACCTATTGCTGCACGAGTACACTGCAGAAACTTCACCTCGATCACACATTTGCCTGAACTCTGAGTCTATAAGCAAAATGGCTTTCTTCCCTCTCAGATATATGTACTTCAAGTCTCCCTTAGTACATTAATATATACTTAGTAAATATAGCGTATTTTAGGTGTCTAGAGCATGGGTCTTTGCATCTGAGCCACCTGTTTGACTCCTGCTAAAGCTCATTAAGGTGTAATCAATATCAGCCAATGGAGGCTGACTGGCATTCATTTGATCTCACAGCACCTATTTAAACTGAGATAGCTTTGTACATTTCAGTGGAAGGCTCTTTACTGACTATAAAGGCATCCAAGATGATTTTCTCAGCTGTGAAACTGTAAGCCTAAACTGTAGGCATTCTGACTTAGGGGAATCCCACAATGCCACTTTTTCTTTCTTACTTCACAGGTATGCAGACCTCTTGACTTTCCTGTTGTGGTGCATGACACACCATGTGCTGGTTCACAAGGTAACAGAAGAGGAACTGGCTGTTCTGTGCATTGTTGTGCCCTTCTTGGCAGGGCTGCTCTGAATCCCTTCCTTCCCCAGCTTGTATTGTTCCTGGGGGCTGCCCTGACCCAGGGGCAGATCCTTAAACTTGGCCTTGCTGAACTTCTCCCAGGCTGAGAGGAGTAGCCCACTTCAATGGAATATTTCTTAAGTATAGACTAGAAATGTTTTCAGTCCAGAATATATATATATTCATGTGGCTCTCAAAAAATCTGCAAAATATTGGTAGTTCAGAACCTCTTAGTAGGAGCTGAGTTTATAAATGTCCTTGAGAATTTTTTCAGCTGGCCTATATCCAGCAGAGGTATCTCCTTCCACCTTCATAGTACAATGACGTGGGAATAGAAGTCCTTTGGTGTAGTATGAAGCATTGCAGGAAAGGTGTCCCTGAGTGTTCATGGTGCTCCAGTGGTAGTAACAGTCACACAGTGTAAGTCATCACACTTTAGACAATGGCTGAGGGAAAGTTGCTTCAGCAGGGCTCAACTCCAGCACAGATACAGGTGTCTGGTCTAGAAGTATTTACCACAGCACAGCCCAAATTAGCCCAGGCTGATGGAGCTTTGCTGAGGCCAGCAGAGCCATTGGATTTAGACTGCTTGAGGGTCTGCCTCACTAGTTTTACTATGCTTTAAACATTTGTGTTTATACATGTGGATTCTTTTGACTTTTAACACTTTTTGGCATTGCTAACCTTCTGTAGTTGAATAGTTAATTACCCTCCCCCCTGTGCACTTAATAGTGTAAGTGGCATTTGCAGGGTTTTTAAGGGCGTGTGCCAAGCAAAAGCACTTTCAACAACCACAAGAAAGTGAGTTCTTCTGATCTCTTGGCTGGAAGTGTATGCAGGGGCCTAGCGTGGTGGCACTGCAGTCTGCAAATCCTGGCACCGTTTGGCTTTGCATGTGCCTAGAAATGCCTGCCCTTCCTCTGCATTCAATTTTCCTGTCTCCAGCTTTATTTAGTTAGATGTTTCTCTTGTGCATCCAGTAAAACTTGACCACAAGAATGAGTAGTTGCTGTTTATAAAATCAGCACATTGTTATGTAATCCAGATGACAGGAGAAGTGTGAAATGCTGTTAAATACTTGACTATAACCACAGCTCAGTTAGATCTAGACAGTTAAAGTGTAGTGGCGTCTAGGTTTCCTGAAGGGCTGACTCTAGAAGTGGGAGGCCCACTTCTCTTTCAGGGTGTAGGAAACAGAACAGCTTTCATTGAAGTGTACACACTTATTCTGACTTTTCCCTGGTATAAATGGAGGAACGAGTCTACCAGTGTGACAGAAAATATTAGATACATTCATAATATCTCTTAAAATACTAAACTTCTGGGAAACTCCAGAATATTTATATTCACTAAGAGAATGATCACACTGATAACACAATAGCTTGGTTAACAGAAATGTTTTGACAAAACTCTTTCATCTCCTTATTCTAATGGGGAAAAATTAAAAACATAGGAGTCCTGGCCACTGTGTTTCAGTTCTAGTATTCTGTTCAGGAATATGGTTACTAAATGTACAAATATCTTCTTGTTCACAAATGATTTTTTCCTCAGTGCTATTAGTGTGGACTGGAAGAAATTTTGTTTTTTCTTTACATACTTGATTCCTTATGATGCCTTATAAACTAGCCAGTATATTTTTTTTCTGTATCCAAGTAAGATATTTAAGGCTGAAAATAAACCAGAATTGCTGAAGGGAGTCACCTCCCTCCTCCAATTCTATTGTCTGCCCACTGACCCCACCAAAATATATAGGGAGAAGTGGTGAAAGAGCTGGGTGACAAACTTCACGTCATTCTGCATTTTTTCCTAAATTGAGTCCCATGCTACCTGGTGGAAAGTAAAACCTGCTATGACCTACTATTCATGTCAACAACTCCAATAAACTTACACTTACCAACACTGCAGTGTGCTAATATCAGTGAGATGGGGCAGTTCTTGTTAATTAACTCCATATCCAGACACATTTTCTTTACTGGCGATGCATTACTGAAAGCCAGAAGAGGTGAATTCAAAACACCTACATTTCTTTGTAAAACAGAGAAATACTGCTAGCTTGAACCTCACTCCCAGAAACACATGACAAAGAAATACCTCCCCCAGGTTCTCTTCAGAAGTGGTGTTTCTGTAGCCATAAGAACTGGAATTCTGTATAAAATTAGGAAATACTTTATAAACGAGCATGATCTTAGGATTTGGGGAAAAAATTCCAAACACAAGGTAGTACTCAGCCATTATTTCATTTCCCTGTCCAAAGGTGTGAATTTCCTAAAAGCAAAACCCACTCACTTCCTTTTTTTTGTCTCTGCCACATTCATCTCATGGTTTTGGAGGTGAATCTCAGCATGGTCCAAGTATACAGGGTCTACCTTCAGTCTCTAAAATTGTTTCTTGGATCACTGAAAGAAACAGTTGCACTTTTAGTTTTACTGATACTGATTGAATTGTTGCCTGGATTTACTCGATTTAGTTGCAGTCATCTGTAACAAGATCCAGGAACATCTTTGATGCTGCCTCCTGCTGCCCAACCATCTTTAGAAAATCCCATTATCAAACTCTCAGGGTGTGATATGTCAAAGGCATAATTTGTCACAGAGTTGGTTCCTACAAGATGTGAGTCCTTGCTTCTCTTGTACCTTGTCCTGCTCAGTCCTGCTACCTCCCAGCTCTGAGTTTCTGTCTGTTCATGGGGCTTCTCAGGTTATCAGTCAATGTAAAAGAGAAGGAAATTTCATCTCTTAGCTGCAATTTCTGCTGTCCCCATGTGGAGTGACAAACAACTCATTCCAATGTGCAGCTGCTGTCCATTTTTCCCTCTCTCCCTTAGAGGATTGTGGCAAGCTCAGCATTTTATGCATCGCGAGGACATAGAGTTAAGCCCAGAAAAATCCTATTTGAAAGGTACTATTCCCAAAATCATAGAGAGGGATTACAATTTCTATCTCTCCACAGCAGCCATTTCCTACAAAAGTGAAATGTTAAATTCTACACCAAAGAAATACAGGACAATGGTGGGCTTTTTTACTCAGAAAGTGAGCAAACTTTATCTGTTCAGATGTAACAGTGAAGAGAGAGCAGATACTGGTGCCCATGAACACCAGGAGTGTGGACAGGTGCATGGGTGTGAGCTGCCCACTCTGTCTTGCTTTCTCCAACTTTCATCCAGGGAAAAGTGTTTCCTGTACATATGGCAGCCTCTTCTTTCCTTCTGAGAGCTGAACCTGGCCTGCTTCGAAGGTCGTCTCTGACACATCAAAAAGTTTAACAAAGGGGGGTGCTTCATGTGGCAGTGAACAAGGACTGCATGTTCCTGAAACTGGTCAAGATCTGCTTTAATGACCTCCCAGAAGCTGCTGCAGATTGTATTTGATCTGTTCACTATCTTTCCATGATTCTTCCAGTTGTGCTCACAAGGAGCTCATCTCCCTCTCCCTCTCCCCCTCCCCTGTGCTGATTGCTTCAGTGAGTTGGAGCAGCAAGACAGGCCAAAGAGGTCTAACCATGAGTAAATGCCATGTCCTGGTGGAGCAGGCAGGCACCCTAAGCCCTGGGCTGGCCTGTGAGTTGAAGCTGATCCCTGTGGGCCAGCCACACATCCGTTTTCTTTGGGATAGATACTCCAGTGGCTGCCTCCCACCCTCTGGCCTTTCAGCAGTCCCCTTGCCACACTCCTGTTTCCAGGAAGTGCTTTTAGAGACAGATGGGATCAAATGTTATCTCAAATTTAATTTTTGGATAAGTGCATTATCAGGTCATGCGTCATGAACAGGGATTACTTTCATTTAAATGTAAAAAAAAAAGAAAAAAAATTCATAGAAGAACATTCTGATGTACAATTCCCCCAACAAATTATGACTTAATATTTTGAGTAAATGAGTAGATCAAATTTATGAAACAGACCTTTTAAAGGTAGGAAATTAGGGACCTGCATGAATTTGTGTCACAGGCTCCATTTTACGAGCTACATTTTATCATTCACAGTACAAAATGAAAGTAAAGAGCTCTGTTTCATCAGTTACTCATATCCAGCTGTTATGAAAATAATATGTTTGATATAATTCATTTGACATTTGATGGGTTTAAGGTTCCTCTGACAAGATATAATCAGCTCATTATCGAGAAACAGAAACCTTCCTTGTTACAAATAAATTATTCCTAGTCATGATTGAATTACTGTGTATTCAATGAAAATGGGGTGGAAGGGCTTCCAGTAGAAGTGGATATTTTATCATCAGGCCTGTGTGATAAAAGCCAACTCAAGTCACTTTATGTTTTCTCTCTTCAGTGTTCTGATTAATGAGTGGCATTACTTTTTTAAACCAACAAATTAGGTCTTTCCTCTCAATTTTTTCACATTAAAGCTGTTAGATCAAAGTATAAAAACTGTGTCTTTCCTTTTTATGCACAAAGCCTGGATAAACAGCTTGAACAGAGTGTTCTTTTACTTTATTTTCTTAGTTTATTTTTAAAATCTCAACGGTCTTTGTGAAGCAAGGCTAGCTTTATGGGTGGGGTGTGAATTGTCTGTTTTAAGTCAGAACGTGTGATTAATTTAATTTTGGTCTTAACATCAAATATGTTGCACACTGTGTTCTGCACCATTACTTTGGAGGAACAGGAGAAAGCTGTATCGTTTTTCTGGAATTAATTAATTAAAAATGCATCTCCAGAGGGAGCTGAGGCAATGCAGCCATCCAGGACTACAGAGCAATGCTGAACATGTTTGGGACTGAAGGAACGGCACAGTGTGCACCAGCCTGTGAGATCAGCTTCCATGATTTCAAAAGAATTTGCACATGCAAAACCTTTTTGCAGTTTTTATGGCCTGTAAAATAGATCAAAATAATGTTACATGGTGGAAACATAACAACAGCAATGAAAATAAATCTGGGATGACAAGTTTGGGGAGCAGACCAACACGTGAGGTGGAACCCTGCAAATACCACAATACCACCGGAAGACCAGGCTGCCTGCTTCAAAAGCTTCTAATTATAACAGTGCTTCTTAGACACTAGAACAAAAAACACTAGGGCCATTTTGAACCAAAGGCACATAAATTACCCAGCAGCTACTGATCGTTTCTCTAGACTTCCAGAAATATTACCTCTCATAGGAGCCACTTATTATTTCTGCATATCTAAAGCATAAAAAAGGTTTCACATACAGTTAAAAGGAAGAAGAACAGACCTGAGAGCTATGCACCATTTCCTCTGTTCTTTCTTGTTCATCTTTGGCAGGAAAGAAGGAAAAAACCTATTTCTTTGTTCTTTGTCATTATTATAGCATAAAATGTATGATATATGTGTGGCTTCATTGGTGATAAAAAAATTGTCCTGTACTGTGCTTAGGTAATGTTACCACACAGAGTCATCCTAAGTCCACACAGATCCAAACAAACTAAAAATGAACAACTGACACCACTAATACTGTAGAAAACTAGAATGATGCAATACACATAAAGTCACTCTAAGTCTCACTAATTCCACATGTGCCAGTCCTGACTCTGCTCTGTATATTGTCTTATTGCCAGTTACAAGCAGTGCAATTCACCATGACACAGAGGGATTTAAAAATTAACTTCCAGCTATTCCACTAAGTACCATTCACTAGAACATGATGATCACTCACGGGAAAGTTTGCAAGATCTTGCAAACTGCCTGTTGAGACTGAATGGTAAAGTAATACACTCTCACGAGTCCCTGCTGCTTTTCAAAGTGCAGCTCTGTAACCCTTGCCAAAAGTCAGAATAATCTCATGTTGCCATACTTTTAACTCTCTTAGGTGGCTTTGAAAGTGGCAGCATCCAAGGTCTCCATCATGCTGACAGGTTCGAGTCTGCAGTTTCTTCTTGAGGGCTGGAATTCTTTGTAATTTTTCAACTCTATTGCTCAAGATAACTCTGACATCTTTCATTTTGTCTTTGTTTCCTTCTGCATTTTCTCCCCTGTTTCCTAGAGCTGTGAATCACATTTCTCACCTATTTACAAATGTTTTATAAGGGATTTTCTTGCCATGGGTCAGGTGATGACACTTGCTTTTTAGAGAGGGATGTGAAAAAAAATGATGGAAGAGACCTATATACATCATTAATATACAGAAAATTTATAGCATTGTTTTCCCCATTTAGACAAAATTAGATAACCTTAGCTATGTGAAAATACATCACTGCAGTCTGTGGAGAGCAGAGACTTTAATATATCTGTAGCTAACCAGAATTTCTTCAGTTCATGCTTTTGTTTCTGCTGTTGTTTGTAACCAGACATGACAATTTTCTCTCTCTCACTGAGTTAATTACATGTGATAACTATTTTCTGGAATTCAAGCTCTTCTGAAACATGAAATTTTCTTGGCTGTCACGCAGCTGTACTGTTCACACATGTACAGACAGAGGACATGAACTATAACACAGGTGTTTTAACTAAGACTATGGAAGAGGGAATCTGCATTTTTTTTAGAATGGTCATTTCAGTCTTCTACACTATCAAGTAGCCATAATTTAGTTAGCAGCCATAGCCTTCGTCAGTGAAATTAAAGCAGTTCCTGCACAGCTGGAAGAGGATTTGAGAGCAAGATCTCTATGGATACTTCCCTTTGGGGAGATGAATGGCAAGGCCAGTGGTGAGAAGGAATAAGAGTTGAAGGAGAAGGGAAGAAAAACTCGTGAGAGGGGTAGAATTTTTTTGCTGTTGATGGTAAATATGTTCACATAAGAAATTTGTATTAAAACTAGAAGAAATAAAGACTTTATTCCGACCATCTCTCAACAGGAAAGACAGTTTAATCTGGTAAGAAAGAAAAAATAATCTTGGCAGTGAACACCTGGAAATACAGGAGATTTAAAATCTAAGGAAGTTAGACCTGCTACATTGCAAGAATGTGTCTACTTTGCAGGAATTGCAGTGAGAAGGGCTGTTCAGTGTGACTCCTTTTGTTACCATAGGAATAGAAACAACTGATTTAGCAGCACAACAGCCAGTCAGATTGAGTTAATATATGTGTATTTCACAAAAAGATATTTTCTCAGCTTCATACAATTATTTTGCAGAGTATGAACCTGAAAAGTTGTGGGGTTTTTTTTGTTTGTTTTGGTTTGTTTTTTTTTTAAGAAAATAAATTAGAAAGAAAGCAAAGCAAGGCTGGTTGATTGATATAGATTTTTAACTGCTTCCTGCTAAAATCTATTGCATAGACAAGCTGATGCCAATAGCAAAGCTATTTCCTCTGATCAGCAATAAAAAAATTATTAGGGATTGGCAAATGGATTCAGTAAGATAATTTAAACAATCATTATTTTATAAATGATGTTTTAACTGTCCTCAATAACTATAGAACGTGATTAGCTTAGTTCCCTTCAATCAAGGCTTACTCTGTTTTCCCCACTTGAGACCTGAGCAGATTTTTTCTCAAATCAGAAATTACCTAGAATTACAGAGGCTCACATTTCTATTTTCTGAATTAAGCTTCTGCTGTAGAAAGAGGTTACAATTGATATAGTAGGTATGTTTAAAGTTCCTTAAATTTGAGAGAAAAAAAATTCAACCACCTCAGACTCATAGATTTGGATTGTATATAATGGAATTTCTATTGACATAATTTTGACTTTTAACAAGGGCAGTTAAGCACAAAGAACCTAAAAAATTAAATTTTGAGTTTTCCATTTGAGATAGAATCCTTTCTATTATTTTACACAGCAAATATAGGTCAATTGCTGAATGCCTTTGTAATGATATTCTTGATGAAAAATCTGGATAATAAATCTGGATGACAATCTGGATTGTGGATGGTAAACTCACATATTGCTTAAAAATTCAACTAGAATTTAATAGAAAAGGGACCCAAACAGCTATGAAATGTGAAGCTGTGGTCTCTGTGTTGGGGAGGCTTTAAGCCACAGACTTCAGAAGAAAAGTTCCTATCTCATACCTCTGCATGATGTCCCCACTCTGAAGAGGGGCAGAACCCATTCAGGTGTGTGAGATCTGCTGTGCATTTCATGCTATGGGAATTGCTGTGGTTTGTTAGTTTGTGTCTCCTAATAGCAGTGGGACTGAAATCTTCTGCATTAAAAACCAATTTTTCTCAAAACTGAAATTCTTTCAAAATAATTTAAATCTTGGTGAAAAGTCCTCTGGAAAAACTTGTAAATTAAACTCAAATTAAAAAAAAAATCTTATAAGGTTTGTTTACATTTGGGAAGAGTCTTAAAGGGTTTTTTGACATTCTTAATTTCAGCTTGGAACATTTTTCATTTTATGTCACTTAATTAGAGCCTCTTATTGTAATGACAGATTATAATTTTTTAACTTTATTTCAGAATCACTAGAGAATTGCTACTTATGTTTTAATACTTGTCCTAGACCAAACTACCTCCTTTTTATTAAATTTTAGGAAACTCCACACACAGAAAATAAACAAAAGGTACACGGGAACAAATTTTTTTCCAGTTTGAACAATTATCATTAAATAGAAATTTCCTGTAGTTATGTTATAATAAAGGAATAGTAATAACATTAAACTTGAATAAAATTCTAGGTTCAAAATATTTTGCAATTAAAACATCTGATTATATGTCACTAAAATATTTTGAAACTGGATAAAAACAAATCTCATTATGATGGAATTTCTTCAGAAAACTGGAAATTCCCATTTATCACCGTTTCATTTTGTACGCTCTTGCTCAGCATCAGTTATACATCTAAATCTCCAAGCTGACATGGAACTTATTTAAAACATAACTCTGAGGGATAAACTTTTGAGATACACATCTCATTTCCGAGATGGGCCCAGTGGGACAGCTATTAAGCAATCTTCTTCCAACCCAGTTCAATAATAGCAAATAAAGGCTTGAAAATCAACCAAAACACTACTTGAACATATTTTAGTGTTGTTTATTATTAAATAAAGTTGTCATTTATAATTTTCTCCTGCCTTTTAGTCATTCCACAAAGCCCCAGCACAATGCCCGGAGCATCGTTTTTGTTAATACCTTCCTCAGGCAGAAGGCTGTGAATTTTTCTGCATTGTGGAAAGTACATTATGAAGAACTTCAGTGAAACAAAAATCCTTACTGGGATATTTCAAGTCATACCCTGTACTTATTTTTGCTGTTGTTGCTGTTTGGCAATAGAAGTGGAGTCTTAGTAAGTCCTGTGAATGCCCTCAAGTACCATGAGTAAGTTGCCAAGGGAATTCACGTTGCTTCTATCAATAGCAATATCCCAAGACCATCCAGGATTGCAGCTAAAGCAGCCTGAAGGCTCCTTTGGTGATTGAAGTTGGGTCATCTTGATCTGTAGGGACAGATCCTGTGCTCAGATGGTTTTGCTTTCAGCCACATCCATTTTCTCCCTCTAATTCTGATTCCTTAGGCATTCACCCCCCTCACCAAGCACGGTCAGGGAAATTCCCAGGACAGGTCTGTTGGCTGCACTTCCCCTCTGTGCGGCTGCTGGGGTGGGATGTAGAGCAGGACGTGGCATGTGCATGGTGCTGTTCTGCTGGAGGACAGGGCATAGCTGCAAAGCTACTTTCCAACCAGTTGCTTTTGATACTTATTTCTTTCTTGTCTGGCTCCTGAAGAAGGAGAGCATAATTGTATGGACTGTACAGAATTTTTCCTCTAGGAAAAAAAAAATAAAAATATTACCACCAAGGGAAAAAGACAGGAAAAAGATTTCAGTATCTTTGTCCTTACGTTCTTTCCCAGCAGCAGTGACAGTGACAGAGGCACAGAGAAATGCTTTATTTACTGAACTGGATGTTTCACAGAAATATTTTTTCCAAATAGTTTTGTGCAGGATTTTTTTTTTCCCCAGAATGAAAATAGAAAAGCATTGAAAAATATTTCACTATTTGGGAAAGCTTCTATCTTCTAAAGAAGACCTTACCAATAAAATTAGTGAATTTTTCATCCTAAATGAAAGAATAGCATTTAACTATTCCAAAGAATAACAACAATGCCTATTCCATTTATAATTTACAAGAAATGAGAAAAATGACACCATTTTGCTCACTGGTTTTTCTAACAGAGAATTGTGTCACTTCATTTAGTGAAACATGCATTAAGACAGAGTAGTTCAACTAGAGTAAAACCTGGACTTTTAAGAAGAACTGTTCCAGCATCTTTAGAGTTAACCATCTGCATTCCCAAAAGGCTTTTCTCACAAATGTTGTACCCTGTGCATCTGATGTGACCAGCCAAAGAGCTACTTATTGATCCAGAAGCCTCATTACAACTTGTATAATGTGAACTTACCATCACTGGTCATGCCATTAGTGTAATTATCTTATTTCATTAGCGATAATGCCATTTTACATTACAGTGTATTGGCTCACTTAAAAAGTAATAAAGATTTGCAACCCGGAGATGTATTTGTTAACTTCAGAGCATGCCTCTGAACTTGTCCTTGGCCATGCTAACTACCAGGATGTGCAGCAATACCGAAGGCTGTGCGGTTCTGAGGGTGGCAGCCCTCCTACACTGACGGTATAATGCAATTTAAATAACCATAAGGCACTGATATCCATGCCTGGCTTCCTGGAGTTTAGGAGAGACAACTGCATGTCCGGGTTTTGGATCCTAGAAGGTAGTTTGTTTCTCATTAATATAATAATTTCTCATTGATGTCATTCTCATAACTATGCACCAGACCCACTGAGGAAGCATTTTTGCTCCCAGTATCACAGTTTCTATCAGGATCTGACCTTTCACAGTGGCTTCTGAGCAGGATGCAAACATCGGTGGCTGACACACCAAAAAGCTAATGTATGTGATTATCTTCCAGGGATTTCCTCTTCTTCCTTTCACATACTGACTAGTAGAGAAAAATGTAAATTCCTGTGGAGAGTAGCAAAGCTCACCACCTACTTGGGTTCAGAACAGTTTACTTGAGGCTATGCCTGGGGTGCTTCATTGCAGGGCAGTAGAACTACTGGCTGGATCTTGAGTATTTGTTAATCTGAATAGGCAACCCAGAGTCTCAGTTGAGCAGAGGCTGTCAGATGTTTTCTACTTCTCTTTGGCCTCCTTTTCTGTGTCCTACCTGTGAGTCCAGCAAGGAAGCAAGCTCTGGGATGGCTCCATCTCTTGCATTTTTGCTCTCTAAGCTTTTAGTCAATGAGCAGAACATCCTCTTATAGAACAAGCTTCTGCAGTGACAGAAAGGCTCTTTCTCACCAGAGACCTGCAGCACTTGGGTTTTGAATCACAGGTCACAAAGCCCACTCAGGTTTGGCACTGGAATTGTTACATATGTGAATACATCAATTTTAGTTTGATATATTTGATTCATACTTACACATTTTAACAGTGGACAAGTTGATCAGTGTCTTTCAGCCAAGTAAAAAGCTAAATTTGGAGATTAGACTGGAAAACTGTTCAGAAGAAAAGCAGAAATCTAGCATGATAACAGAAAACGCATGCTTCCACTGTCTTGTCCTTGCTTTCAGTTTTGAAAATACCCCACAGACTTTCTCTACCATAGATGAGAAGTGACTTTTCTTAACTCAGAGGAAAAGTTTTTCAGAATGGAAAAAGCCTGAGTTCTCTTTTGCAGTTAGTTACACAAAAAAATGATTCATATTTTAAACAGTTCATGTGGTCTCTATTTCAATTTCTTCTAGCTATTTAGCATTAATGGAATCTGCTGGCTTAGCCCTTTTGATTTGTTCTTAAACTTTATGACAACATGAACAAAATTACATTTCAGATTACTTATTTCTGGCCAGTCCTTAGAAATACACTGACAGTAGTGTGTTGTTTTCTTTCACTGGGCTTTTGTTCCTCAAGGACTGCCATTAAACCACAGTTAGCAGACTGGGGTATCTCAGTTTGCCAGTTTGGTCAGTCCCAGGCATTTGGCACGGCATGTAAGAGATGCAAGAATTGCCATCTTCAGTGTCAGCTCTGAACTGTGTCTTGTCCAGTGTCCAAGAATATTAAACCCAGGACTTCTGGAAAAAATATAAGTAGATTCATCATATGTAATTAGCAAATCATGCTCAATCATGACACCAGTCTGAAGCTGGAACAGTATTTAGTAGTTGAATAACATTTGAAAGATGCTTTTCATCTTAGTAGAATTATGAATCATTTTTATTGTCACAGAAAAATTTAATTTTACTCTTGTCTCTTAATACTCTTGCCACTATGATTGACAAGTACAAATTTGTACATAGAAAAAGAAATTGAGAAGCTCAGAAGTGGAAAAGAGTTTATTAAAATTAATATCTAATAAATGCTTTTAACATGTTAATAACTTGAGCAAGGATGACTTGGGACTTACCTCTTGCAACAGTGTTCAAAAAGAATTTTAAGCCATTTCATGGCAACTTAGCTTCTCAAAATCAATGAGCCTCATTATCCTACTGTAAGGCTGTAGATGCTGGTGATGAATCTCCCCTAACAGTTGGTAGTACAGGTCTTTAAATGTAAACAGATGCTGTTCTTTCATGGCAGATGGATGCAGTAAACTCACGTTCTAACTTCTTGACTCCAGGACACAAGTCAAGAAACATGAACATTCAAAGTATTTGTAGTGAAACATAAAATAAGAAACCTGAACATCTAAATCTTTTTGCGTATCCAAAACTGTCACCTTATCATGTTCTTGTCATTCAAAGAAATTGTCTTCACTGAGAAAACACATGGGATAAACACCAGAAATCATCACGCTTTTGACACATATAGACAAACACACTCACAAAATGGTCTCAGTTCTGCACAGCTGATCATTTAATTCTGTAAGTCTAGACAGTATCAGAGCACTACACACTGCCAGAAATAATCTCACATAGTCAAAGTGATGGATTAGCAAATTTCATCACTCTTTTCTAGTGCTGAGATTTTATGAATTGTGCATTGTGGGTTTTGATTTGATGTTATGAAAGATGGACTTGATAAATGCCTTGTTTGTGTGTATTTAATTTTTCACTATAGTTCTAGCTGAAACATTGATGATTTCTTCAGAGTACATGTGAAGATAGGACTGCTGAGGGTAAATAATGGTGTGATATATATGCAAAGTGTCTAATTGGGGGGGTGAAGGGGGGAGAGAACAGCTGCTCCTTTCAAGATCAATCTCAGGTATCAAGAGTGTGAATTACTACTTTCTAATCTCCTCAGTCATGCCCTGAGACTGTAAAACCAAAGACTTTATTGCAGAATTACTCCTAGAAAACCATCTAATAATTATCTGATCTTTGAAATGGATACAAACTCACCATATCCTTGGGAGCAGCAGGTAAAGGTCACACGCTGAAATTGCTGCTGGTACAAACAACCAGACATGCTGTCTGTTGCTGGCTTAAAGATATTTGTAATGACTACTCAAATCTTACTGAGCCATCAGAAGAGTGTAAAATTTAACAGTTAGAAACTGGCCAGGAACACATTGCAAGTAACCCTGATTGAATTAATGGCAGATATGACAAGAAGATGATACTAGCCTGCAAATACTGCCCTAAAATACTTTACTGCATCTTTGCCTTGAGGATTTCTCTGTATTCAAAGGGAAGGAAAAGGTTCCCATAGAAAATTATTAAAAGCAACAACCTTCCTTTGAGTCTTCGAATATGCCTTTGAGGAGCCCTTCCCTCTGCAGAAGATAGTGGCAAGTCATGAATATTTTATAGTGTCCTGCAAAGCCGTTGTGCTGGTGCCCACCCACACCAAAGTGCACCCAGTGCTTTGTGAATCCACACCCTGGTTCTCCAGTGTGAACTTCACCCTGAATCTGGCATAAAGCTTTCCAGTGAAGGCAAAGCTGCATTTTGCTGTTGTAGGGCTGAGGTTTAGACCTGGCAAGCAGAGACCAGCTCTTCCCATTGCCCCTACAAGAACCTGTCATGGCTGAGGGGACTGAGCCTGGGAGGTGCAGCCCAAATTTCACACATTGTGTAGATACTGATGCCTCAGACACTCTCATACGTATTCTCAGACTGGTGTCTCTATCTCCTGAAGTGTGATGGGGACAAGGGGATTGTGCTGCTCAGCTTTGCCAGTCTTGTTTGACAGAATGCTTTCCTTGAAAATCTGTGGAGCAGAGCTGTGCCCTTCTGTTTTACAAAAATCCATCCAAAGACAACAGAAGAAATAGTCCAGTAGATTACTAGAGCTATGGCTGAAATTACCTGACTAGTGATGAGTGCCCCTTCCTTTGCAGATTTTCTGTTGTTTGGGAAGAGTGTATTACTCGGACAAAAAGATCCACCTGACAAAAGGATCATGGTAATTTTTGCTCCTTAAGTCTTTCCTTTGAGATTTGATTCACAGAAACTACAGCCACCCTATAACAGAAAAGAAAAAATAAGAGGAGTGTATAATAACACAATGACACAAAACACACTCAAGAAACATGCCAGAAGAGTTTAAAGTCCTGCTGCAGGGATGCTGGCTGTGTTTGGAATGATGCAGAACATGAGTAGGAAGTTTGCTTCTGAGTAGATACTTTAGAATTACCTAAAATCTGTGTAAATAGCAAAAGGTGGCATGGTGGAAAGGGCAAAATGGGGCAATACAACTAAAACAAAGGGCCAGATGATAAAGTAATCATTAGCTCACACCTGAAGGAGATGTGTGGCAGTGCTCTGCCCCAAACAGAAAACACACTGTGAGCATCTTCTTACTGTCTGAGGTTTCCAAAGGATTCCTGAGCAAACAACCATGGGTAGTTCAACATCCTAATTATAGCCTGCTCACCCTCCATTCTTGAAGTGTTGCTGAGTTCTCTGGCACAACAGCTGTTTGAGTGTGCTTCCCAGAAGTCTTGGGCACCCTGCCATGGTAACACACTTGATTTATATCAGACTTTTACCAGGGGACTTAGGGGAGACTTGATCGTGCAGCTGATGATTTTTTCCTTCTGACCTGGGAGCCAAGAGCAGTCCTTGTTCTGTTCATGCCTGTAGGTGTCCAGAACAAAGGTCCTGGAGTCATCTGCTCCCTCAAGTGCTTCTTGGAGAAATGAAATCTGCCTCCACATGGGATGAAGAGCTTTTTCTTCCTCTTGCTTTTTCACTTGACAAAGTACTAGACTAGTTAAAAAGGACTTCTTTTTTTTCCTTAGGTTACTGGAAGGTTCAAAGATTCTAAGCACAAATCACAGGGATTTTTTAATTATTTAAAGAAAGACGTGAGAACATGGGGCCAAAACACCTCTCAGCTCCTCAGGGTGCAAGCCCCTGGCTTCAGCCCAGGGAGGGAACGAGACTTGAGTCCCTCCACACTGGCAGCAGGAGGATTAACAACAGTGAGTCTTGGCCCTATATACAGAGCAGACCCTGTGCTCTCCACAAACCACAAAGCCAACCTATTGAAAAGGTTTACAGCTGGGATGAAGCTGGCAAGGCAGGATTTCTCCTTTTTGTATATGGAGTATCCCTTAAGTTTCCACTGTGTCAAGATTATTTGTTTCTCGGAGACATGGAAACGTGTTCGACAAATAGTGCAGGCAAATCACGTCACTTGAAGCTTTCTTGGCTGGAAGGTCCAGAGTGGGACTGTAGCTGATTATAATTCCTTTTATATTCTGAGAAGGCTCAACAATCCTTAATTGAGTTTCATAAATAAGAACTGATCGTTACTTGCCAGTAAATAAAATTGATTTTAAAGTCGTGACTACCAAGATTCTAGTGACCATAGCTTATTTATGAGCACAACATGGGCTAAATGCTTCACTGCAAAGGATACACATAGAATAAATATCTAAATTGTGAATGAACAGTGATTGCAAAGTCCCACGAACCTCAAGGCTAAGTGCTCTTCTGAGTTAAGAGCAGTTCAATTGTTTGCTTCTGCACTACACAAGTGTAGGTGGAAACTGCAGTGATGATGTAAGAATAAGGAAAAAATTCTTGGTAGTGGCAATGTAGTTGAGCTCAAAAATAAGAGCTGGTCATGACATACAGCAAAAGCCAAGACATGAGGAGCTTCAGATTCATGCTTTTCTCTCAGAAATAGACACCAATAATATCCACAGCCAAAACTACAAGATCTGAGGGTTGGTGGACAGATTTCTAAAAATCACAAACAACTTTGGAGGTGTACCTTATGAATATTTGACAGCTTGACTTGGAGAAGGGAAATAGTAAATGCCAGCTGGAAAATCAAACCCAAGATAAATCATCCAAACCTGGATAAGTATCCAGTGAAATTACGGCACAGCTGGCAACAATGTGCCCCAGCATATGGAAGATGTCCAATACCTTTATCTCCAATCCCACCCAAATAACCTGCTCTTTGGTGTAGTATAAACATGGACTTTTCCACAAAACTGTCACCTTGAGAGATTCAGTCTGATCAGAGAAAATGCTACTCCTGGATAATTCATTTCAATATAGTAGATTTTTATCCTTGGATAAAAGATAAATGATCAGTGAAACTTTCCCCATCTTCTTTGTCTGTACACAGAGAAGGAAGAAGTTTCTGTCAGAATAAACCTCAATAATTAAACTCAGAGCCTTTAATTAAATGCTAAATGTATGCATATATTAGAGACACACATTGTACATCTCTGAATGCCACTAAAAGTCAGCATTGGCACCTCCATCACCAGCAGGTTATGTCCAAGACTCCTCTGAAAGTGGATGTTGAAAGTCAGATGACACCTGCTCCTTTCAGTCACCTGAACAGGTACCCTTGTGAAGAGACCTAAGAAGTCAACAATAGTAATGCTAAAGGACAGTGCTTGAATGAAAGTAAGCATGTACTTTTCTCAACTTTCTATAACTTCACAGCTGCTGAAAAGTAAAGAATTTGAATAATGTAGGGATTATTCTACACTGTTTTGAATGATGGTAAATTGAATTACTAGCAGGTTATTACATTACCAGCATTGTCTATAGTGCTAACTTTTGAAATGCCCCTGAAGCACCAGGTACAGACTGTTACCGAAAGGAAGGAGACCTACAATCATTGGTCTGTCTCAGTATGGTATCTCCTTTCTTGAGAGTGCAAAATGAAATATTACCCTATGATCATATGGCTAAATATTCTTAAAATAAAAATCAACAGAGGTCAAGCAGTATAATCTGAAGGAGGAAAAATGAAAAAAATCCATTCAGTGTATGAATTTCACCCAATTTTAACATAGGTCATGGCTTATTATGTCTAAAAAATTGCTAGAGATGTACAAAGCTTCAAAATGCTAGGAGACTCTACCATGGAATGCAATTCAAGGATGTTACTGGTGGATTTTTGGCATTTACAGATAATGTTTTTCCTCTGACGGATCTAGCTTTCTTTCGTGAACTTTTGTTCCCAGGCAAATGTTGAAGACACCACTTTAGTGCCTTTCATCACCAGCTGGTCTATACAGATGCTTATC
The DNA here is from genome assembly GCA_013397815.1 of Aleadryas rufinucha. NCBI lineage: Eukaryota > Metazoa > Chordata > Aves > Passeriformes > Aleadryas > Aleadryas rufinucha. Next base: position 561,295 of record VZTH01014991.1, on the reverse strand, counting down.
AAGGCCCTGTGGCTGTCCATCCAGAAATAATCCAGGCAGAAGGCAATCAACCACTGTATTATTCCAATCATACGTGTTGCATTTGTGGAATCACAGCAGATACATCTCTGTGTTTTGTCAGTTTACCTAAGCCAAGTCTTCTGAATTGTCAGGTTACACCATGTTATTTTGTGAGTTCTTACAGGTTATTTCATAACATTTTCTCTGCTTGAGTCAAGGCTAGTAAAATTGTCCAAAGAAAAATTGAGGGTAGGGACACTTTTTCCTATGCTATATATTTTGTCATCAAATTGTTGTTGGATAGTGAAGGTCAACACAGAATAATGATCCCACATTTGGTGGAGAGAGAAAAAACATCCTTTTTGCCTTTAACCACAGATTAATTTCAGCTAGGAGAGATTAATCACCCTTGCAAAATGGCCACCCAGGTAAGGGCTAGACAAAAACTTTGTCACAAAAGGATTTCCTGTTAGGGTAGATTTGATTTCACTGTCCTGGCTTTTGCATGTCATTTAATACATGGGATGGTTGAAACCAAGTGGAGAGAGTCCAAATGTTCCTCCCTGATTTCAGTGAGGTAGATGACCTCTCTGAACTGCTGGTAGTCTTGGAGAAGGAGCAGACTTAGGGCTGAGGCTGAAGTCAAGGCCAGGAATAGCAAACAGTTTGAAACTGATTTCTTAGTCTTCAAAAAGTTGAAAAAAACCCTCTTTTGCTGATTTATTCAATCTGATGTGCAAGGGAGAAAAATATTTACATCAGAGTTTCAGTCATCCAAGTTCTAAGTCATGTGAGTAGCAATTTATTCATGTTAATTCAATGAATGCATCAGCTTCAAAGACAATGCTCATATGACTCCAGATTTGGAGGATCAGGTCTTATTTATGTAATAGCTGGAAGAGTGAGAAAATGAAGAACTGTCTTTTCTAATATTCCCTCCTTGTATAATTTATTTATATTTTTTGTAAACATTGATTAGCACAGATGTTCCTAATAAGATTTTCACATCTGATCTGAATACATTATTCTATTATTTTGCCCTTGAGAAGCTAAAAAAGAAGAAAAAAAAGATTCCCTGCTCTTCAACTTCCTTTAAATAAAAAGAGAGGGTTTGTTTATTGTATTAACAAAAAGAAAATCTATTTGTGGGTAGATCTTGTGCGTATTCTTTGGCTGAACTACCTTTTAGTCAGAAATTAGTCAGAAACAAAGACGTAACTCCAGAAACCAAATCTAAACCAACACATGTATAGCATTACTTTACCAAGTTATTTTCATTATGTATGAGATGGAATAAATATTAATACTAACCCTGGGCAAGAGACTTTAAAATAATTTCAGAAATCATGGTGTAAGTAGGCACAGTGACAATGAGCTCATTGTCTAGCCTTAAGTATCTTTTAAGAGCCGGCTTAATCAGGAAATGCTAGCAGGCTTTTCCATAAAGAAACAATCCAAGGATCACTAGTGCAGCACTGCAAATTTCTCTCCTACACAGATACTGGCTCACTGTGACAGAGCTCTCTCTGTGACTGGGGTCTATCGAACACATGGTAAAATGGCCAGTGGCTTTAGCTTCATTTGTGTACTTACAGATTTAAAAAATAATGAAAATGTTTGAAAACAAATTACTTTTACTTCCTCAGCCTGATTAACTCCCTAATTTGCAGGATTTTTTTTTTTCCTGTGGACCGTGTCAATCAGAATCAAGGAAAAAAGACTCGAAGGAAGCTATAGCACTTGGGTTTCATTTCTAGAAGGACAGAGAAGCATCTTTTACAGTGTAAAAGCTCCTTCCTGTGCCTGAAAATGTATCTGGAATCCAGCTAGGCTCAGACACTGAACTGCAATTTTGAGCATTTATTTCTGAGAGGCAAAACAGTAAAACATATTATAATGACCACTGCTTAGATTATTATTATTAGATATAGTTTTATTGAAAACAATCAGCTTAACTGCCAAATATCTTATACATGGGAAAACAGCTTTAATTGCAAAGACAGTGGAAAACCTGTTTCAGAACAAGCCCAGTTGTTTTGATACTCATTTGGGTAGAAGAAAGTCCCAGATAAGGTGAGGCCTGAACTATGGCTCCTCAGGACAGGCAAACTAAAATATTTTTGCCCCTGAGATCAAGTCATATGCACTGAGAATCAACCAGTAGCTCAGATTTGATCTTTAAGGTCTTTGGTGGGGCAACAGAGCATCCAAACTCCGTGTCCTGCTCTAGTTAAATGTTAATTATTCACTCAGTGGAAGGGGCATGGTTAACAACAGCAAGCATCAGTTCTCCTCCTTCTACCCCCACATTACACTGATGCTTGAAACGGGAAAATGGAAATTGAAGTCCACATTCACCTTCTGTCTATAACAAGCTGAAATCACTTTAGGATGTAGAAGGAAATAAAGGGAGTTTTCCTGCATCTGGAGAGAAAGTTCTAACCAGTCATTTGATAGAAAATAAAAGGACAACACCTTCATTGTGCATATTTCATTGATCTGATTGAAGAAGGGTGAGAAATCTTTGATGAATTCATACTGAATAATTTTTTTTTTCTTTTTTTTCTGTATTGCAATCACTGTGGAGAAATTAGAAAGGAGAAGATACATCCTTTTTTTATGTAAAAATACAGAGGTATTATTACATTAGTCCCAGTAAAGTCAACTCTTATAATGAAGTAGCAGTATTCACGGTATATGAGGCAGTACAACTTCATCTTCCTCAAAACCTCATTATCAAATTAAAATTAACATATCTTTCAGATTACAAGGAATTAATTTAGAATAATGAGAATTGATGTAGAGCTGATAACTCTTTTGTCTGGCACTGTTTTTATATACTGTAGAAGGATCTCGCCAGCCATACTGGATTTTCTGAGCAGCGGCTCAATAGCAGGGTTAAATGAGTAGTTGTGAATCCCTCTGTTGATGTCCTTTTTACCAGGCTGGCATTGACTGTGTGGCTGTGGGACGATGGTGGCATTAATGGCACGGAGATCTATACACAACAGAGAGTAGTCATGAGCCTACTGAGTTCAGAAAAGAGAAAGATGACTTAACTTTTACTTGAACAGGAACTTCAATTCAAAGCCTGTATTTTTTATTTGAAACATTTTTCCATTTCACCAGCTCAGCTCTGAATCACATGCAGTAATATGTGAAGCTAAAATTCAGCTTTAGTTTTACTGGGACACAACTTGCGCAGCAAAATTTGAAGTTCTTGCTCAAAAATCTGATGATTAGAAGAGCTCACTGAAACAATATAGACACCATTGTACATTATACATCATTCAGGAATACACTATCCTTCCAGGCTTGCTAAACAGAGTGAAAAAAATGTAACTTAATTATGCAACTGGAGGTAAATACAAATATATTTTACCTAATTTTAACCAGAGAGAAGAAGCAATATTTCAAATTTGAAAAAGACTCAATATATAAGCTTCAAGCTTTAGTGTTAGGATGTTTTAAAAGGTCTCTCTTAAGAAAGCACATTATTAAGCTTTCTGGTTGTCTTAATATTAGAAGGTAAGATTCACCCTCTGTTCCCATTTGAATGCAATTTTTCATGTTAATAGCCTATTTGGGAAATTTAGTGTCCTGCTTCCCAAGAAGAATGTGGAACTAAGAACAAAAGTCTCTGTATAATAAATACTAGAGAAAATGTGAAAGGCATAGAATTTCATGACTATTTCTCTAACTTATTATATTAAGAAGGTGAGGTCATGCTCAAAGAAACAACTGTGGTGTCTGTCTCTGCAAAACTATGCTGCTGCCAGAAGCTCTGGCCTGAAGGAGTTGTGGAGTGGAGACCTGTTAGGAAATAGGGATGGAGGAATTAACTCCTAACTGAGAAATACATGTTGTTGAGTCCAAAGCTGGAGAATGAGACATGAGGATAGCTTAGTACCAGTGTACTTTGCTGTTTGTTTATTTGATACTCCAAAAGGCACAAGACCCTTTGTTTCTGACAGGGAAGACTCGCTATAGAGCGACTACAGTCTAACAGAAAAAACTGAGCAAGATAAATGTGGCAATCATTTAGAACTATGCAGTCAGATAAGGAATAGGGAAGTCTTTGTCCAGGCTCCAGATTTTCTCATTTTCTATGCATACATCTTCATGTCTTTTCTTTTAAAGTTTTTACAGCAAGACCTGAAGTCCAGCTACAATAATGGAAACAAAATATTTAGCAATTATTTTAAATTTCATTTACTACAGATGGTTGCAGAACAGTTTATCTTTATGACTGAGGGATGACCACAAAATTCACAAGTGGTGAAGTGCAGAGAAACCATAAGTGCCAATTACACAAGGCTATATCCCTTGAGTGAAAATAAATTGCTTATTCCAACCTCTGCTTGCTGCATGTTTGATTTATATAGTTTCATACTCTCTCTTTATATTTATTATAATAGTTTCAATACTTTCAATTACCGGCACTGGCTACTGTCCTTGGGTTGGCACCTGACATAATTTTGTATCTAACTGATAAAGCATTGACAGGAGAGATTTACAATATTAGTAATAATAAGTATTTGTGCATAGTGTTGTAACTGTTTCACTCTGAAAATCTCAAAGCACTTTAAAAGTGTTGATTAAGCTCTATAACTGGGTCCTTTGTGAGATAGCAAAATTTATCTCGCACTCTTTTACACTGCAAGATTAACAAACAGCATTTGATCCTTGCTAGTATAAGGACCTCAGATAAAAGGAGGAAGCAGACAGACTGAGATCTAACTGCTGCAAGAAGACTAATACGGATTTATGGTCAGAGATGTTTAAGATCTTAGGTCACGACAAAATTCAAGTCACTTTTGTAAGACGGTAGTGTGACTGCAATCACGGTGGAAAAACTAGAAAGAAGAAGATACATATGTTTTTATATAAAAATACGAAGATATAATGCCATTCCCAGGAAAAGGCAATCATAACCTGTCAATTCTTTAGAGCACCACAAAATGAAAGAAGATAGTCCTGAATCACAGGGATCAAGGAAGATCTCCTTTAGCCTCTACCTCAACTACCAGGCAAGAAAGATGAATAGAAGCTGAAATACCATGTGGGTGTCTTCCTTCTTCTCAAAGAAAGGCTGGGGCTTTTGCCTTAAAATACTTCACAAAGCATAAACCACATTGGAAATATTTTGGAGGTCTCAGTTGTGGGACAGTTCAGTTTTCTGTGGATCTCTGAAAAGATCCTTGAAAATATCCCAAATTGGAATGTAAGACCGCTACATGATGTAGTGTATCTGTCTACAAATCTTGTCTGTCACTGGAAAAGCAATACCAAATTTCTGACCAGTGCTAATACCCAGCTGCACAGCTTGGAGAAATGCCTGCTGATCCAGGTCAAAATTGTCCAGCACTTCAGGTGATGGAGATTCATAGTTGGAGAACATTCCTTGACACTTGATAATTTACCAGTGTACATGAAACTCCCAATATTGAGGAAACCTAAATTATGTCTTCTGAGTTGACTTGGTGCATTCACTATCCTGTGTGTTGTGCATGGACTTGTTATGATACATCTACACATTCTCCATGAGGACTGCACAGCTAGACAAATTCAAGGTAAAAATGGTCTTAGGAAAATTCTTGGCAAAAATTAAAATTAAATACAATCTAAGCATAAAGAGAAAACTATTACAGATTTTCACCAAATTTGTCTTCAAAAGAGTAAGATTAAGTTTTCTGAATAGTAGTGGTTTTATTTTATTTTTTTTTTGTCAGCATGAACATCTTGTAAATTATCATCAAGAAAAACAGGAAAAAACCATTTTGTATAGTTGGAATACATTCCATTAAATGAGAGTCAACAAAGATACATCAGAGAAGGGATTAAGCTGTTTACATGGCATTAAAGTTTAAACAAACCCCATGGCAAAACAGTATCTGTTTTCCATGTGAGTTTGAATATGAAGGGTCCTAAAGAGGAGCAGTATGGCCAGTACAATATTTGAAGCATCTGTTGTCATCAGTGAGGTTGCACTAAGTCAGGGTTAGGGTTAGGATTAGTGTTAGGGTTAGAATAATATCTGTCCCTTAGCCAGACATCCTTGCATGGAAATTACAGCTGTGAAAACTTGCAACAGGCAGGTGGGAAAATGGGTTAAGTGAGCAGTTGGTGCACTGATGTATGTTCTTGTCTCCCTGATGTCAGTGGGACTTCTGCCATTGATCTCAGTGATGCCAGGAGTTGTGTCATCTTAATTTGTTTTCTAATTTTTATCTACAGTTTCCATTAGGCTGGCTGCAGTTCAGGAAAATTATTGAACCAGTGCATGGTTTCTCATATTTTTGCCTTCCTCATTCATCTCAGTAAGACTGTTCTTAATGAAAAACTGTTCCAACCACTGCAGTGCAGAGCAATACTTACTACTAAAGCATATTTGTAAAAGAGAGAAGTATTCCAGCTAGGATAGAATCCTCTTCTTCCAGAACAAACCTTTACACCTTCCCTTAAAGCTTATTCCCCTCCTATACTAGTCCCTAGTCTCACACTCGTGACTGAGAATGCTGTTTTTCTTTAGGAAAGGGGAAAAAAAGAGTCAAGTTCCCTTTAGCGTTAGGTCTCTTTATAAAGGTTTGGCTGAACTTTGCAAACTTTACCGAAGGGGGAACCCTTTCCCACAATCCATTTCAAGACCAACCCCTTTGATGTCACAGCTGGCTCAAGTAAACTCATTTCCTCCTTCCTTAATGTGTGTCTGATGCAATTTTGGCAAGCCATCTCTCCCTGCTGTTACTGCTGCCTGTTTTGAAAGGAGGCCAAGTGCAATGTTTAATGTGAATATTTGGTTTGGCCTAATCATCTGTGCTTTGTTTCACTGGTACTCCACATTATATATTTATATACTCAGATCTATCTATAGAGATCTATAGGCATTTCTTTCCCTCTTTCTCTCCTCCTTTGCAAATAATTCACACCACATGTTTTCATTTTATTCCTTTGTGGTCTACTCCACCCAGTTCCTAAATCAGTAAATCATCTTCATGCTTCTTCCCACACTGAATGAAAGTTCTCAATTACAGAGACAGAATTGATTTTTCAAGCCTTTGCGGTAGATGTTGATTAGTTTCTCAGTGAAACTTGAAGGTTCTTGAAAACAGTAGAGAAGGTTTTGGAATTGCAAGGTTTGCCCAATACTTTACATACTGCTTTAATGTCAATGACAGTTTGAAGATGTGAGGGGTATGTCAGGAGCAGCTTGTGAAAGAAATGACATAGCACATCAGAATTGTGGGGATCATTTGCTTCTCCTGACAAGAAGATGTTGATAGCAGGGAGAGCTCACCCACTGCAAGAAATGATCTGAAAAGCCCTAGAGTAGATGTGAGCCTGCAGAGAAATGTGTGTTGAGGGCCATCCGTGGGACTCCCACCTTTTTGGCCTCCTGCAAAACCTCTTTGTCTCAACACATTTATTCGAATTTGTTTCAGGGATTAAGTTTGGCTCTAAAGTTAAACCTGTATTAGGAAATCAAACAGTATTGGGGGCATTCCTGTGCCCTGGGCCTTGATTGCTTATATTGCTGTACTGTTAGAACAGCCCTTGGCATTGCATTGGCCCCAGTCAACCTTCTAGACAATTTTGTGTATTGTTCAGGGAAGAGTAGGGCCAAAGGCCATTCACATTAAACAAAAAGAATACAGCCCTCACTGTTTTAAAAGATAAGGGAGTTTAAAACAATCTTTCATGTTGCTCAATATCTGTGCCAGAGAAGGTGCTGGGAAATGGTGAGTTTCCCAACACAATCATAGCCTAAGAGGCATTTTTTACCGTACCTGGCATTAAATACATTCTTTGCAGCTTAAATGCAGGAATGAATGTTTCCCTCTGCATGTAGTTCAGAGAAATGTATCCTCTGTCTCTTCCTCTACTCTGAAAGTAACTCCAGCATACCTGAGGTAGGTTGCACTGAATCACCAAATCCATTCTAGAGGACGCTCCTCCTCTCCATTGACTGTGGAGAAGAAGCAGGCTCCAGCTCTCAGACAGTAACTTTGGGATCTAAAAGACATGCAGCAATTGAACTCTTCAGCAAAACTATAATGAGACAGAAACTAGGGGTGTTCCTGAATATGGATAAATAATATTGTTATAAACCAACGTGGTAGGTTGACCTTGGACAGCTTCCAGATGCCCGACCAGCTGCTCTCACAAGAGGGTGGGGGAGAAAAAGGATGGAAAAGCTCCTTCATCAAGATAAAGACAGGGAGATCACCTACCAGTTCCCATCACAGACAAAACAGACTCAATTTGGGAAAAATCAATTTAATCATTGCCAATTAAAATAGGTTTGGATAGTGAGAAAAAAACACACAATATAATCCACACCTGCCCACACTTTATTCCCATTGCCAGCTTCCCCCCTTCACTCCTGACTTACGTCCCCCAGGAGGTGCAAGGGTGGGGAAGGGGCTGTGGTCAGTCCCTCCCAGCCCCTCTCAGCTGCTCCCTTCGGCCCCTATGTCCAGCTAACACTGCCCAGACACATAAATGGGATAAAATCAACACTCAAGGAAAGAAGGTGTTATGCAGGAAGAGGAAGGGAGCCTTTTAGACTCCCATACTACAGCTTGCTTTTTTCTAGAAGCCAAGTGAGAGTTGATGACAAGTTTTAATGCCCCCCACAACTGAATAGAAACAGCAAAGGGCCCACCCTGATTTAAGGGAAATGGGGAGGACTTACAAGATTCAGGTCATATACAAAAGTCTATCAAAATTGCCAGTTTTTTGATACAAAGGTCATGAGCTAGAACCCTAAGTTTAGCAGTTGGGTTTGAATTGTCCTAGTTTTCCTTTTTTCAAATGGGCACTTTTGAGGAAATAATAATCACACAGTAGTGCATTATAGAATACATGCAGACCACAGGCCCAGGCTCTTCTGGATAACAGGAGAGAAAGGAGTGAGAAAGGAAGGTGGGAGTCTCAGAGAGTTGACAGAAACTTATTCCAAAATTAGATGGTCAGGGTGTTTACATGTTTATATGGTTTGTTCTTAAAATAAAACAAATAATCATAGACCCCTGAATCTCAAAGAACTGTGAGAGAGCAAGGTACTATGGTCCTACCTTTGCTCAACCAGCCAAATCCATTTTCTGTTATCTTTAAAGTTATCAATTATCTGTTTACACTCATATACACTCACCATCTTCAGTCAACATCAGGAGGGGATTAGTGTGGGAGGAAATGTGAACTCAGAGTGAGATCCTCATCTATGAATGAAGAACATCACTGCATAAGCATACACAGAGCAGGAGGAGCAAAAAGTCCCAAAGCAATAGTACAATAATAGTCACTTTTATTTGGCTAATTACATCCAACTGATTATTTTTGGTGATTCAGTCCTGCCTGTTTGTCTCACTTACTTTTTATCAGTTATATTAGAATGTAAAGAGGAACAATCAATTTTTTGACTAGACTCTGCAGGAAAAAACATTTTAATAAAAATCATGGCATGTAATTGGACAATACCAATTTTGGTGATTGGAAGTAGAAATAATTATTAAAGAGAATTGGCTTTTTCATTTTAATAAGGTGACTGTTTCTTTCTGATTTGTGCACAGAGTATACTTAGTGTGTTTAAAATCATTTTAATTTTATTCTGACACTAGGACACCAACTGCAATAGTAAGATAGCTATTTTCTTATACTGAAGATTTGGATTTGACTAGATGAATAATACCAAAGAAGAGAGGTTTCCTGAATTAGCTTCTATTTGCAGCTGTATTTTAGATTTCAGCTTTAATTCAAGAAAAAAAATACTAAATTTTGGAATATATTGCAGAATAGATATTTCTTCTTTTGACTATGCATAGTGGGAAACAGTTTGAAACAGAAGTATTAGTTTAAAGCAGATAGCACACAGGGACTGCAGTCATACTGATCACTAGGAGTGATTGGCATGGATATAGATCAAATAAGAATTTATGAATTGGGTAAACGTTCAGAAGATACAATACCTGACAATTTTAATTACCTGCTGTAGTTCTTATATCTCCCATAAGTCATTGTCTATGTCATCTTTATTGCCTGTTAAGCATGAGGCATTTTAGAGAGACTTGCAGAAAGCAAAGCATATAAGACTTCGTGGTGATGTTAGCTACATTTGTGAGATTGGACTCAAACCTGGGTTTGTGACACAGAAGTTGGTGCACAAATATGGTCTCCTTATGGTGTGGGGAAGAAAATTACAATAATGTCATTCTTGTGCTGAAATTATTCTTATTTGTTGTTCATAGACACTGACCACAGCCTGCAAAAAAGTTAAATATATGTGTTTGAAAGAATTTACAGTTTTCTAATGAATTATATTGTAGATAGAAGAATAAGATGTCCAAATTAAAAAAAAAAAAAAACAAACCAAACCAAACCAAACCAAACCAAACAAACAAACAAGAAAATGGAAGTTTAGAGAGATTCACAAACTTGGTGAAGCCATGTGTTCTTCAAAGAACTTGAGCCCCATAATCAAACAGAGAAAAGCAGAAGTGGCATCAAAGTTCCTGAGACTAACTGCAAATGTGATGGAAGAAAAGTCAAAAAAAAATCAGAAGAGTAAAGACAAAAATTAGATCAAATGGTAAATGAATACAGCACAATATTTCATAGTACATTACTATGAGAGGATGCAATAATGTTAGCATGATCCTTCATAGAGAGGGAAAATGATTGGTAGAAGGAGCTGAAAGGACTTAAGCCCTTTTTTTGTTAATTATGATTATGACACTGGATGAACTTGCTGGGCTGACTTATATGTGAGTTGGGCACTTCTTGTCCATGCCTTAAGAAAATTCTTCCTAGCACACTCAGGTGACTGGCAAAAGAGATTTCCAAGGAGACATCAAGGAAGTTGAAAACATTTTCATATTATTTTGTGAAGAATTAATACTTTAGACCTACCTTTTCTAGACCCACTTTCCTCTTGCCTCAGCAAAGAAATAAAATATTGCTGTTGCTCAGTAAGGGATGGTGTGAAAAATTTCTGTCTTAAATCACAGAGGGGATGAATTATGTTTGGCAATAGAAAATGACTTATAATAGTAAGGGAAGTTAAGTTCTGGAATAGCTTGCCTAGGGAAATGTTGAAGTTTGCACCACAAGGAGGACTTAAAGAATATAGGAGGTAAATATCATGAGATATTCAGGAACAGTTAATCTGGCATTTGGAATACACCTGGCTGCATAATTTATAATAAATTTAGTCTCTACATTTGATCAAAATGTTTTACTTTGTGTACTGCTGGGGAACTGTCAGGATACAGATCTGCTCTACCTTTTCTAAAATGTATATTTGTACACACATATATAGAAATAGTACTGGGGGAAAAGTTGCCAGAATATTGCTATTTCCACATATACACACACATCTCTATATATATGTTTCCATATATATGGAAATAGCAGTATCATGACACAGTAATATATTTACATGGAAATGGAAGATACTTTAACCTGCAAGAGGAATGTTTAGCATGGCTTTCATGATATACATGTGTATACAAGGGACTTCTAATAACTCCATTATTGAACTTAAAGAGCTTGGTTTACTTCCGCTATCAGGCACAGCTTTCCTATTTTCATCATCTTTCTTTTACCTAAATATAAGGTGATTCTTTTTGAAAATAACCCTCTGTCAAATTTAGTTTTCCTTTTAACCTTCTGTAAGAGGAAAACTCTCGCCTTTTGCTGCGACTGAAGCCCTATTGCATACAGAAGCTGAGTGCATGAAAATCTCCAGTAGCAGCAAGAAATTCACATATGTCTTGAGGAGAAGACCTGATAATTTTGTAGCTTCGTCACAGGTGGATGAATTGATTTGGAAAAACTAGAACTGATCTGAATTTTAATCACTTTAAACTGTAATCAGACTGGGTCTTTCAGTAATAAGTTCCAGTAAATTTCAGACTCTTCGTTCACCAGAAACTTCGAATCACCTGGGCAGAATTAGCATCATATCTGAGCACCACCTGGTATTGGTGCAATGAAATAAGGGAATTGCAAAATTCTGAATAAAAATAATTTTTGATACTAACAGACAATGGAGTAAAAATATAAAGAGAAAATCTGAAATATGATTTAGGTAACGAAAATACAATCTAGGCAGGTTGGAGCCACTAATTTCAGAAAATCCACCTCCAAATATGCCAGTCCACTGCAGCCTTTACAGCTGTGCTGTAGGAGTGTCCAACTGTGAGCCAAGCTGAGCACTAGAATATCAAAGCACCGTCCTCCCTGTGAAGACCCATATCTGCCTCCACTCTCTTGTCCTTCAAGTGGGAGAGCTGGATCCAAAGCTTGTTGAACCTGAGCACCAGGAGGTCATCTCAGCACAGAGTTTACAACCTGCCTATGCTCTTCACTCCACAAGAATTCCTACAGACCTACCCACGGCTCAGTTTCCTGACCTCACTGCCATGTTGCAGTGCACTATTTGGGTGTTTTCTGTGTTTTCCAAGCTGTAGCCCAGATTCTGCCAATATCTGGCTGCATGTATTGAGGAAACTGAACATCTGTGTATCCATTCCTTTATCTTTTGCAAATAAAAGTACAGAAAGAACTCACCCACTTCACAGCACTGTTGTGAGACTGAAGTCATTGTTGCATTGTGACTTTGAAGAGGTAAATGGTAAGCATTATTATTTGATCATAATTCTTGAGCTATAGAGAAAAAAAAAAGAAAAAACCACCCATTCTGCAGTCAGGTTGCTCAAAAGAAGAGATAAATGCTGCGATGAAAGAAAGGCCTTGAGTGCAGATGTGAAATATCTCTTGAAACCTGTGTTATCTCCCCACCTGCACATCTCTCTCCACCTGCTCAGCAGCCCCTGCTGTCACTGAATAGAAAACATTTGGCTTTTTTGCCAGTGCAACAAAGGGAAATACTGAATATTCTCAACCCCTCCTCTACATCTGTCTTTACCATCTCTGATATATAGACTGAGCCCCTCCGAGAATATTTTTCTAACCTTCTGAATAGGTATTTTAAGAAATGCTATGCAATACATCACCTTTTGAGTCTTCTTGGAATATGCAAAGGGGGCAGCAACACCAACATTTTGATTATCACTGTGAAAGCAAAATGGATCCGTACTCATTTTCAACAGATTCAGACGAAACAGAAAGCAAATCTCCAGCAAGCTGGAGATTTATCTGTTAAGTGATCACTCTTATGACTGCTGCTTTGGTCAGACTTGTTGAGTTGTGAGATCATTTTGATCTGTCAGTATTAAGAAAGCAGTGACCAAAGAAACAGACAGGTAGCCATAAACATGCACGTGTTCCCCAGGGAGTACACCTGCTTGGGCTGAGATTGTCAAGGACTACAAATACATTGATATTTTGGCCACCTGCTAGGCACAGTGAAGAGGCTACAGGCTCTCTTTGGCCAAGTACTTCAAAAAGAGGACTATTTTTTGTCACACCTATGGTACATTGTTTTGTACTAATAGTGTGGGAATATATCACCAGGGCCAGGGAAATAGATCCATGGAAAAGCAGTAATGCTGCCTGAGCTCCTACATTGTTAAACCATGACCTCAGCCCTCTCCCTCTTTTGTGGTTATAACTTGATTAGTCCTCCATCACCAGAGAGCCTTTTAAGGTAGACAAGACAGGACTTTAATTGGTGAGGCAAAACATTTGTGTTTCCTCATCTCATATGATAGAAGACTAGAACAAAACCACCCCATTTTTTCTTCCTTTGCAAGTCATAATTTATAAGGGTTCAGCAATGAAATAAAGAAATGTATCTTCACCTATTGGTTTAGGAGATAAGAAATTAAGGTTCTTTCTAGTATTTGTAACTGTAAGATTAACTCAGTAATCTGGTTTCTTATCTGGCTCCTATCTGCCATGCCTACCTCTTCTTATACATGGGAGAAGTCAATAGCACTTAACTTCTCTAATTGAAATCAGCCTGCTGACTGAGTCTGCCCATGGATACAGAAGCTGGACTGTAATAATCTGTTCTGCAGAGAATTAATCTCCTGGGAGTGAGGCAGACCTAATTACCAGCCTCAGTGAAAAGTCTGGATTTGCTATTGCTGCTTGTGGGCCCAGCTGGAGGAAAAGGCCTAGCATACCATTTAACTAATCTCTTCCTGAAATGTTTGAAACATGCCTAATACTGCATCTTGTGCAATTGGTTTTAGCAGCTCCAGTAACAGGGTAGAGGCTCTTTTTCAATTGCACTTAACATTAAAAGAATCTGGGCCTCGCATCTGGCTCAGGGCAATGGCCTGAAAGTCTCTAGAACTTCTGAGTAACCCCAGGCTTACAAATGGCACTTAGACCATGTGTTTTACAACTACAAGTCAGCATTTATGTGGGCCACAGCTATTTTGCTAGAAAGAAGAGTCTCTGCCAATGGCATACTGAGAGCATAAATATTTCCCTTGCATGAATGGTGTATCAGCATATCTTTTCAGCTTTGTTCAAGTGATGTATCCCACGGGATAAAACACGAGGAGGTTGCAGCCAGCACATCATTAGCTGGGCTATTTTTCATGAAAGGCTCACTTTTTCATGAATTTTCTTCCGTATTTGTCCAGCATAGGCTGCTGAGCACTCTGAAGATTAATCGATAATGTTAAAAAATAGTATCAAATCTAGTTTCCTGAGTGTAAAATGAGAAGTCAGATGCAAAAGCCAGCTAATGGCAGGCAGTCCAGGAAATAAAACTAACAGCTCTTGTATGAGCTACCCCACATCTTTTAGAAAGTATTTTCTTGCTGTAAAGAGCCTAAATTTGAACTTTAGAAGAAGCTCTCATAAACCCAATGCCTTTTTAAGGTGCAATAATGGTAAAAATGGTATCGAATGTCTCATACATCATAAGGTATAATTCTTCATGCAAATATGAAATCCCTGCAGGATTTATTTGCCCTTTGTGGATGGTGAGAACCATGTCGTTAAACACCTCACTCTGTTTCAATATTTTTAGCCTGATTTCAGTTCAACAAGTTGAAGAGACCTAATTTTGCAACATAATATGGTGGTTCAAATGCAGTAGATGCAAGTGGAAGTGGAGTAGCACGTCCAAATTCCTTACCTGCACCGACTTTAGCTAGACTCTGGGAAGTTTCCTATAGGAAAGGAAGTTTTTCATTGCAAGCCTCCAGAGTCAACATCTAATGAAAAATCAATAGTTTTGTTGATGAAACTGGAGCCTGGCTGATGTTGGGCAGTGTGTGCAGTGCCATTAGGAGCAGTGACAGATGTCAGCCAGGCAGTGCATCATGGATGTGTTCGTCTAAGTATAGATGAACCTTTTTTACTGCAGGGCACTGCTGTATGGATGAACTGACAGCAACCAAAGCCAATGTTTTGGAATTACATGGTAATTCAGACCCCATTTTCTTCTGCACTTTCCCCAATTGTGAAAATGCCCTCTATTTTATCCTTGAGGTTCAAGATCTCACAACCCCCCTGTTAGAAACAGGAACTCTGTGTGAATGGAAATCAGAGACTTGCGTCCTGCTGTGTCCGTGCAGATGCTTCAGTTGAAAGCAAGCAGTAACAAAGTGCCTAATAGGAGGCAGCTTGCAAAGTAAAGAAAAAGGAAGCAGAAGGAAGAGAGTCTGAAGATCTCTTTAAGTGATTGGCTTAACTAAGTATGGTCCCTTTAGCCAGAGGCACTACTGAACCTAAAGGCTAGAAACTCCCTGAGACCACTGTATGCCACTTCTGGTGCTGGAGTTCCTTCTCCATGTTTTGCCACAATGACCAGCTTTTGTGGGGATAGTAATATTATTTCCCTTAATGGGAATTTGCAAAACATCCACAGAAGAAGGCCCTGAACCACAGACAGGACTAGTGGGTTCAGTATGTTGAGCTCAAAATCAGCAAGTGTCATAGTGATACAACAGGCTTAGTTGCTAGTAATAAGTTTTACCTTCCATAACAGACATGTCTGTGAAACCAGTCTTTTATATTTCCCTTAGTGTACAAATACTGCTTTTGCTTCCATGTTTTATTTAGTTTGTTTTACTTGGCTATATGCAAATCAAACCTCAGACACCTTTAGTGTCAGCTCTCATTTTACAGTCTGCTCTCCCATGGGCATTTATGTGACTCCAGGTATCAGACAAAAGTCATTGGTTTTAATATTTCACTTTATCAATAGAAAGATGACATCCCTTGTCACTTGAGAACATCATAATTCATTCTGGATTGCTTTATTACTGTGTCAACACTCAGGCATCTGAAATAAGCTTTAAATGCCTTATTTATGAACCTGGGGAAACTGACTTCAAATTTTAGATTGGAGTTAGAAGTCTCAAGGTTATAGGGCTTTGTCCAAGGTGAGTCAAGATGTGAGTTCATTGATCAGTCTAGGAGTCCCAGGCCTTAAGACAGGACCTTTAGGGCTGAGGACTGAAAGAGATCTTCTTTCCATTAAGAGAATCCTTGTAAGTCATGAAATGGCAGCAGAAGGCATCCCAGAGGGTAGCCATTGGTAGCTTACACCCAGCTGGTAGAGCTCACTCAAGAAATATGAGGACAAAGAGACGTAAGGCCAGGGCAGGGCACTTTTCTAGAATAAAGACATTATCTGAAACAACAATGATTCAAATTTTACACTGATTTATGATGGTTAGATCTTGTTAAGTTCACTGAAAGGGCTTCATTTTACCGAGGCTACAGTGATACCCCAGTTCTCTTTATGCTAGTTCACAGAAGTGCTATGAATTTGCAGAAACTGTAAAAAAAACCTAGGCAGACAATCCTGTAGGTATCCCACGATTATTACAGCCTCTCCAGCTTCCTTCTCCTACACACAGAGACACTTCTCTGGACACGTCCCTAATATTTCCAAGAAGCTATTCAAATATCATTAACAAAATGATCTTTTAAAGCAAAAATGAGTATTAATTTTCTTCATGTAAGAATATATTGTCTTAATAAACAGATCTTAATCATGCTGTTAGACACAGTTGCAACACAAGTGATAGAAATTAACCAGAAAAATTATCATTTATTTTCTCTGGCTTCAGGGGAAATTGCTTGTATGCTTTGGAAATAAAGCCCTCACTGTGCTGAAACTTGAACATTACTTGGTCAGAGGAGACCACGGGAGAACATGCTAGAGTTTTATTGTGGCTTCCCTTTGTTGAAGCCCTTCCAGAATTTAAGTAAAGTAAAAGCATATTGCCGTGTTCTGGTAAAAAAAGAGAAATAATAAAAAATGCAAATAACATGACTGTGACTTAACCAGGAGAGAGCTGACAGAGTTGCTCTTTGGAGGGTAAGCATATTTGTGATGAAAGAAAAATTATCCTGTAAGATTTTCTGCTAAAAATAACCTAAATTATCAGAGTTGATGATAAAAACAAAATCTAGTATCCAATAACTACCTGAACAGACAGTTAGAGCTCTTCTGGGGGAAAAAAAGCACAGAAAATCCTTCACATCCTTTTACAAACACATACGTATTAAAGTCTGATTTTATCAGAGTGAGGCAAATATTAGCTGAGATAGAATCAGAAGTGTCTATCAGTGTCACTGCTCAAGTATTAAAAGCTAGTGCTACAGCAATTCATAAAATAATTACACAGATGCAGAAATATTAAAGGGTTGAGGGGGACGTAAATGGGGCATATTGCTATCCCAGTTATTTCAAAAATATATTTTCAAGTAAAACATTCTAAACCCAAAAACATAGATAGGAACCCAAGGAGATATAGATGGGGATTTTTAGAAACAAGAATAATTGCTTTATGTTGATTCAGAAAGGATTATTTGATCCAAGCACTTTGGCCAGTGCTTTCTTTCCCTAGCAAAATCTTCCCCTCTCAGAAATTAAAAAAAAACCCTAACAAAAAAAGAAAAATAGTATTAAATACAAAACCAATAAAAGCAATGTATGAAAACAAATAAAAAGTTCTGAAATGAAAAATTAAAAAGTGATTAAAAATTCTGAATAGAAATAAGTAATTATCTTGAAGGGCCTTTCTCTATCCCCTATTTCCACAGTTCATTTCTTCTCCTTTTTTTGTGGCAGAAACCACTCACCATTTCCTAATTGCTTCAGTGACCTCCAGAAACTGTGATTTTTGTCAATTTACTATTCAGTGAAAAGATACCACCAAACTAATTATAAAATCATTTTCTAATGTCAACTTCATTGTTTCATTACATCATTTTAAATTGTAAGGTCTTTGTGGCACAGACCACTTCTCAACACAGGGAGCTGAGTTCCCAAGATCAGGATGGCCTCCAAGGCTCCCACTTTGGAGACCTTGGTTATGGCTGCACACATGGGAGAAATACTGTCACATCTCACTTTCTCTGTGGGATTCTTGCATCAGCCTTGAAAGGGGCTCTGGTTGTGATTAGACCTTCTTCCTATTGACCTCTTTCTGGTGCAGGCAGGAGATCTGGGATAAAAGATTTGAATTTAGTCTTGCCCTTTTCTAAGCACACACTAATCATTGCTTAGGCACCTTTGGTTTTACCCACTTTCTCTGAGATGTGGCTGTGCATCCACCCTTCGCCCCAAAGCAGACAGTAACTTGTTGCTGCTTAAGCACCTCTATGGTGTGCTTACACACAACAGTAGAATATTTTTTTGGGAGCATTTAGAAAACTGGCTAAGTAAGAGCTGAGAAGGAGAAGGGAGAGAGTCCTCTGCTTCCCTAGTCCTTATCTCTGCAGGAGGGTGGGGCTGTGTTTTATATATTTTAAACAATCTAGCTACAGCTGTGAAACTGGTGATAGAAATGCTTATCAAAGTGACTTGAAAATGCTTGCAATTTGTGCAAGTCTCCCCCAGGAGAGGAGGGGGAGGAAGGAATTCCATGGTAATCCATGTTATAGAAAATGCTCAAATGTATGTAATGCTGATTATTACCACCTGCTCAGCCTCTTCTATGTTACAACCCTCTTGGGAGAATCATACTTTAGGGTCTTGTCAAAAAATGTCAACTTTATTTTTTTTTCCAGATGCAATAACTTTCCTTGAAGACCGCCTGCTTTGGATCCCATGTGAAAATACCCCTAAGCCTTCAGAGAATGGGTTTGGGGATGGCAATCGATTTGGGGCTAGTTTACGGCTGTTGCAGAGCTCTGAAAGGCCCGTTGAATCCCCCTGCCCTGACTGAAAAGGCAAAGCTGAGGGAAATTCTATCTGTGTCATTCCTTCTTTATTAAATAAAATACAAATGGGAAGCACTTGATTTGACTGTCTATGATTTCTTTTAATTAGAGTCCTGAAGCCATCTTTTTCCCAGAGGCTAATGTTGTTAGATAATCTTGAACAATGTGTGTATGCATTACAAAACCGGCAATTCAACCCCTTTTTGACTGTGGTTACGTGTCACAAATGAGTTGACAGCAGGCATTAGGAGGTGCCTCCCATGAGCCAGGAACAAGGATGTTAGACATTTGTATATAAAGAACTCAGGCAAGCTTTTTCTGACATCAGTAGCTTGCAAACAAAGAGAGTGTGTTACCAGGATTTCCGCACCTATAAAGAAGTCCTTTCACCTTTGTGCCTTAAAATGATGCTGTCAGTGATATTCACAGTGGAAACTGTTCCTCTGTAATCCATTCTTTTCCTTTATTTTATTGCTTGGTAGTTCCTTTGCTTTTCTTTAGCAGTTCAAGGAAAAAAAATTGAAGTAGGATATGTCTATTTAAAGGGTTTCAAGCAGTAGCCAAATGCCAAAGAATAGATCAGACAAGAGCATCTCTGGCGATTGCTTGTCTGTCTCTAGCACATTGCATGCTATTGTTGATCCCTGTTTCAGACCGGCCCCTTGCAAGGTTTTAGTTCTTTGGCTGGTTAATAATTAATGTTACAAGCATTTGAAATGAGGGTCAGGGTGCGGTCATTGCTGGTAACTAATTGGGTTTTCTTCAGTCTTGTGGTGAGTTCACAGTGGTGAGCTTTGAACAGTCCTTTCCTTTGAGCCTGGAGGAGGCAACTGCAAGTGGAAGGCTTAGATCAACATACCTTGGG
The DNA here is from genome assembly GCA_013397815.1 of Aleadryas rufinucha. Taxonomy (NCBI): domain Eukaryota; kingdom Metazoa; phylum Chordata; class Aves; order Passeriformes; genus Aleadryas; species Aleadryas rufinucha. The sequence goes on along the minus strand of VZTH01014991.1, from coordinate 541,326 downwards.
GCCTGAGGCTCAAATCCTGACATTGATGATGACTCTCTGTGTGGCCTTAGGCAAATATCCTACTGTCTCAGGCTCATGCACATAAAAATCCAGCAGTTTTTATTTCTTTTCTTTTGTATTTTGTGTGACCAGTTATATCATCACCTTTGCAGGGCTGACATGCAGACCTTGAAGTTAGTTTTAGCATCTTATGCACAGTTGTAATCAAATAGCAAATGGAAAGACAAGAACTCATAAACTTTGAGGCAGTTAAACAAATTCTTCCATCTGTAACCAGCCAGGGAAATTTTTGGCTTTTCCTCCGTCTTGAGGGCCAATGTGATTTCTGTAAACTCTAAAAAAACATTTGTCAAGACAGTTTTATCTTTTTGACAGATGGAGAGGAGGAAAAGTAATTTCTGCATGAATGAGGCATGTGAAAGGTCTTGATAGAGCCATAATTGTCGACTACCTGATACTGAGTTACGCTCATCTTTATGGCAGAAGAGGGAAATAGTCTGTGATGTGCTAGTGGTCACTGATCCAGTCCCAATAAAAAGGTATTCTGTATTAGGTTCTGCTAAGTATGAAGTTTCACCAGTGAAATCAGGTGAATTTTGATGGCTAATACTGAAAAGGTTTCAAGCTTTCAATGAACTGGGCTGTAGTCAGAGCTTGTCAAAGTCCCTCCGTGCATCTACAGAAGAGTTTTGTGTGAGCCTTCCAGAGCCATCCACAAAGGCTTGGGAGAAACTTGAATACATAGTCCATTTGTTTCTCCATCATCACCCTGTACTCTTAGTTCAAGGGTAGTTGCCATTTGACAGTAAGTCTTTCCTTTTTTATCAGGAATCCTGTAAACTCTGACATTCCTGTACAGATTCTGTTAAAAACTTTTTCAATTTTGGTCAGTTGTCTGCGGTTTCTTTTAAGAAGGAAAAAATTAAAAAGGAAAATCACTCTTCCTTCATGTAACGTGATGTTTTATACTACTGGATAACTACCAGAAACCTGATTTTCCTGAATGCAAAATACAGTCAGAGTCTGATGCAAGTGTGAGCTGGGTTGACTATCAGGGTTTTGCTGTGCTCTTTGAGAAAGGAAGGAAGGATACAGTGTGTTTTTCAGCTGTTGAAAGAAGTGGGGGAAATTTAATTAAATCTCTCCCATGGGGCATCTCTGTGATCATCCCAAATGGCTTGTGGCTAAGTTGCTGTGGGAATTACTGGAATTCTCTGTGACTCTGGTGCCAGACTGAATGTATTTGCTCCCCTTGACAAAACAGGGAAAGAACTTTTCAACTGAGAATCCATCAAAAAAGGATTTTGTAGTTTTGAAACAAATAGGAGAAAAACAGACATCACTCGGAAGAAATCAGAGAGACATGTTCATGCTAACAGTGCCTAGCACAGTCCCACATGATCAAGTCCAAGGCCATTTCACTCAGTGCTGGAACTGGAGACCATTACATATAGGAAAGTTAACTTGGCAAAAAAATGATCCTGTGGATATGGCATGATAGGAAATAAACGTTCGAAGTGTATGAACTCTTTGTTGGTGATCCAGGATACTTTCAGTCTTAGTCCATAGGAGGACTTTGAATATCTGTGTAATTTCATTTTATTCACTGTAGAGGGATTGACGAATAATCTTGTGGTTGTAGCACAAACCTGGAAGAGAGGAGATCTGGGCTGAAGCCAGACCACAATTGAAAACTTCAGAAAATAATTCCGAGTACTTACATCAGGCAGCCAGAAACAGAAGTATCCCAAATTAACTATCTCTTTTCTAACAGCTTACTTAACTTCTTTTTAACTCCATTTTCCCCTGTCCCCTGGAAATGAGTTTAGTAGTAAGGAGGATAATTTTCTTCCTTTTTAAAAAATTGCTTCTCTATGGAAAGGAGGTCATAATACTCTCAGCATGCTACCCCATAATAATACTAAATCATTTGCTCCTTATTTGTTATCCATTACAACTCTAAGGTATGGGATGTAGAAGGAACAGCCTAACCAAATACATCTTTTCACAATATAGAAAATTTTAAAAAATACTTGGAAGTATTTGGAATAAATATTTTCTCCAACTTTGAGATTTTTGAACAATTCTGCTCACAAAAAAATCTTCTCTATTTGATGTTAGTTTTAACCTTATTGAGGTAACTTGGTCTTGCTGTTGTAATGCCTTGGCTTCTGCCACAATACAAATGTTGAATGTTAAATAGAATTGATGGGGGCTAGTCTTACTAATTGCCACTTGTGAAAAGGTAATTATATTCTCTGTCTTGGATAATATACTGTGGCATTTGGGACGAGCTAGGCATGACCTACCTGACCTTTCCTGTTGTCAGTTTTGGAATGAATGGTGTGGAAAACAAAGGCTAGTTGAGACTAGAAAAAGTGACTGCAGGTCTTCAACCTACCATAATTCATTTGAATGAAATATGTTTAAAGTTAACTTAATCAATAAAAATTGATGGTCTATGTTGCCAGGAGTGACCAGGAGATGTTAGCATCAAAAGCAGTTCTATTTTATTTTGTGGTATAGTTCCAGTATCTTTTTGAAATTTGAATACATGAAATTTATATACCCATGTCACACAGACTTTTTATCAATAAAATAGTACTAAGGGAAAAAATTGATGCCAACCTACCCTGCATCCTGACAAACAAGGACTCAGAGCAGGGGGAAAAGCTTTGTTTTTTTTAAAAGAGCAGTTACCTGGTGAAAACTGACACTTCGTGAAAGCTAAAATGTCCCATCAATTCTGGGGACTGTTTTTCCCAGCTCAAGGATGACTCTACAAACACAGACGAACTGACGCAGAGTTTCAGGCCCTCACTGTAGCACTTGTCATTCTAGTTCAAGTCCTCGCTTGTTTTCTGGAACATCTGTGAACCTGGTCTCTCACATCACATGAAAGAATCTATTACCAAGCCTTCTTGGAGCCTCCCATTCATTTGTTTCCTCCTAGAAATTCTGGAAAGCTTTGCTTTTCTTCTTTATAGCAGTGAAAACACATTTGAAGCTTGGATATGTTTTATGAAACAGAAGTGTTGTTTTCTGCTCCTCCATACTTTGAATGTTCTTGTTCTACTTCCAAGGCACCCTGTCACTTCTGCATCCTTGATTGTGACATTTGAAGTCTAAAGGACCTTAGTGCTCCATCTATAAACTAGGGATGATTCAGTGCTCTATTTCTAAACTGGAGAGAGTGCCTCTTCCTTTCTTATCATTTTTATTTGACCTGTTGTTGTTTCCTTTTTTGTTTTGGGTTTTCTTTTGACACTTACTAGCATTGTGCAATGCACTTAAGTGAGAGTCTGATCTTTGACACCCCTTATTCTATTATTGTAATGCAAATAATTAACAAGATGCAGAAAACATTATTACAAGACTGCAGGGGAGCACAAACAAGAACTAAGTAAAAATAAATTACTAGATATTTAATGCCATGTCTTCACACCATTTTTGAAGTACTGTAGGAGAAAGGAAGATAAAAAGAATTTTTCATTCATCCACTGGGCTTTTGTTATAGAAATTGGCGCTTTTCTCAGAGCCTTGCAAGTTTATGGTCTATTTACTTTTGACTAATTTCTGCACTGTTCTACTTGTTGCTCTAATGATTTGTTGTTAGACTTCAGGCAAAATTTCACTTCTACACTTCAGCAAATTAGCCCTGTTTAATTCTTTCTTTCATTAAAGCTAAGCAAATCTACCACCACTGCTTTTCTTTACCTCTTCCAGAAATCCTGCCTGAGAATTAACATATGCTTATGTTATGTTTTTGCTAAGTTACAATAAAAATCCATAAAGCTCTACAATGAAGGAAACTCAAAATTTTGCCTTTTGTAGTCAGAATTAGCTAGTCTCTTCTGACAGACAATTTTTGACAGGATCCTGACATCTCCCCATATACAATTAAATAGTTCTAGATTTCATCCCTTCAAAAACCATTGAATACCTGAAAACCAAGCTAGCCTAAGACATGAGTCAGCATTTTCTTCATTTGCTCGGCTTCTATTGCTCTTTCTAGAGCAATGACTGTTTCCAGCTGTGCCTTGCTCGCCTCTCAGTTAAATGTGGGTGGCAACATATACCCTTGCTGACTGGTTTATGGGCCCAAGCCAATGCTGAAAGAAACCACTTCAAAAGATGATACCACAACAACTAAGTGATATCAGATGGACATTGACCCACATTTGGTCTATTTCGAAACAGTTCCCAAAAATGCTACCCTTTTCCAGGTCTAAGTGTGGTGTTCTTTTTTACAGCTAAATTGGGTAATTATGGGGGACATGTATCTCACAGCTATATTCAACCAAAGGCCTTTCTTGCCTTTATTTTAACAGAACGAGAATATCTGAGCAGCTCCAAGCCCTGATTCCCTGGGTGCTGAATACTCTCTGTTCACTGTCATATCCACATGAGAGGAGGGAATGATGCCTGCCAGGGTCCAGCTCTGAAGGTGTATGCACTATGGACAAGATCACTGTGTTGAGCCCTGCAGGCTCGCAGTGAATATGGACACTAATACTGCATCATATAAGCCAGGCAAAAAGTTCCCACTGATGTCAAAGTCTGAGTAAAATCTTGACCTGTTATCCAACCAGTTTTCCTCCTCTTTATTTTGGCTTAAGAAAACTCATATGCTAGGATGCACATCCAAAGTGACATACAGCTTCAGTAAGCAAAAAGACATACTTTGAAGTCTCCTTAGCATCTTCCAAGTCCTCAGGCTGTTACAAAGGGCATTCTGGGAAAGGATTAGTTGCCAGAGTTGGATCACCTGCCTTGGGACCAGAACATCAAGCTACTTGTCCCTGGCCAAATATACGGAGAAGACAGGAAGCAGTTTGGAACACTGAATTCCAGTTTTGCAAAGGTGTCTCTCTGCCTGCCTCACCTCATTGTTTTTGTTCAAGGGAGAGACAGTATTTTTCACATAAACCTTCAAATGTTTGCTGTTGACTGTCTGGTGCCAAGCACTTATCTCTCCTGAGATGGTGCAAACAGAACTTAGATGCCTTTTTCATTCATTTGAATTTTACTTCCCCACCCTGTAGCTCGAAATATCATGAAATCTATACCTTCATATCATGAAGTCCAACCGCCCCACTTTTGTGTCCCACCTCCCATCTTTGGCCATCCTGCATGTATTTTCGTATTAGGAAAAGGCACAAGGACTTTGGGAGCAGAACAAAGTAAGTGGCACTTAAAAACCTTCACATGCATTATTGATAGAAGAATGAATTGATAACAAAATCACTAGTAACTGAGTCAATAGGAATGAGATATAGAGGGGAAGAAAAAACATTAAGGTTAAGAGCAAAGAGGAGAGCATAAATGGGAAAGATTTGAGAGAAACAGCAAAGAAAAAAAAGGACAGAAAGATAGGAAAACAGAATGAAGAAAATAGGTGATAAGGTGAATCATAACACTGTATTCATAAAATAAGGCAAAGTCAGGCTAAGGAATAAATGTCACAACTGAGCCTAAGCTGGGCTGTTTTGAAAGTCTGCCCCCTGCTCTAGATGCTTGTAAATTTAGCTCTGAGCTATCTCGATAGTTTGACCTCACTTGTCTGAAGAGAAGCACTTTCCTAATGCTATAGACTACTTCATAGAGGTAGATGCAAGACCATTTATTGGAATATTTGTGACTTTTTCAACTTGCCCACTCTCCTTATTTGTGAACTTCAGAACAATGGCAAACTCACATTTTAGCAGCGTCTGCACAAAATCCCAATGTTGACTGAATCAAGCTGATCCAAAAATCTCATACGTCATTTTAGCTCTTTCAGCAGGTAACTAATGCACTTCAAAGCATGATTTTTAATATGCTTGAGTCACGCTCAGAGCATGACGAGTGTTTATATCTTTCTTTTCCAAGTACATGAGAATATAAGCAAAGAGGCAGCTGACCTGCTGCTTCTCTGTGCTCCTCTGTGCCCACTAAATGTGCTGCTGTAATTTATAGCCCTTCTTGTTTGTGTCTCCTCACAGTAACCTCAGCATTGCCATCTTGGAAAGTGATGTATGTGAATCAATTACTAACCGAGGTTGCCAGGATAGCAACACCTGAGAAAATGCTTTGTCAGAAGCTGGGAGGTGAGTGTCTTCAGACCTGACCAAAGAGAAAATAAAATAAAATGAATGAGAGAGAGAGGAAGCAACAAAAAAGTAAATGGAAAGAAATAATGCTGTTTAATAGCCTGGATTAGGGCAAGTCTTTAGCTTTTCACTATGAACTTGCAGAGTTAACTAATAATTATGTGAAAGTCCTCCTATAAAACTGATGCTGACAATCACTTGGACCTGAGTGATCAGTTTTGTTACATGGCATTGGTGGGCCTTAATTCCATTCCATTTTCTTTCAGCAGCACATTTCAGTGATCGCCTAAACTCAGGTGTTCTGAAGTCCTAGTGGTCAGCCCCAAAGATTTCACGGTTTTTACCCTTTGCAAAAAGCAACAGAAGGATTCCATCCCAGTTTACTCATCCCCTTGGTCTTTATTTTAAAATGGAAAAATAGGGAACATCTGGAGAAATAGCTTTGCATCTTTTTGTTGTGATGACTCAAACTAAAGTTTGAGCTTCAACAATGCCTTGTAGCATCCAGTCACAAGGCACAGAATGACTTTAGGTCCTCAGAACTGAAAGATTTCAGAAAATTCCATATAAATGAGCCCCATACATATAAGTCTTAGAAGCAATTGTGGTGTTTCTTTCCACTTAACTTTGAATTAACATTTGTTTGAAATAAAAAGGGGTTTTATTTTCCCCCCTAACCCTGTTGCTTTTTTTTTCTTCTGAGTTTTGAAGACATTTCCTTTTTTTTTTGCATTTAGGATATCGGATTCTGACTGTTTATGATTTTGTGAGAGAGCACTATTGCTTCTTTTGACTTGTTACCTTAACCCTATAGTAAATTTTGTCAAAGTCAATCCAGATAAATATAAATGTAAATTTTGGGAAAAAAAATGTTAACAGAAACAGCCTCACTCTAAATCAGTAACAAAAATGTCTCTGCAATATAGGCATAAAGTTTTGTTATTATTTTTCTGTGTACATGAATTAATTGGTCTCTGTATTCATAAGTTGGTGAGATGGAATTTACCACAATTTTTATTCTTATTTCCGTTAAACAGCTGACTGAACAGATTACAAAACTCTTTTTTGAACTACTGTGGAATAGGTAGTAACAAATAATGTCTTGTTGAAAGCAAGTTTCCGTTCTCAGCTTATAAGGGTGGAGATACTTTTGCTTAGTTCCCAGAGGTGAAATTCTGCCCTATTGAAGTTTTGCCATTAATTTCAGTTGGGCCAGAATTTTGCCCCAGGTCTTCAAAACCAGCTTCCAGATGTACAGTAAAATACCTGAGTCTTGGCCAGCTTTCCTCCTCTCTTTGCCAGCAGCATTCATAGAACAAATTCATACAGAGAAGAAATCTTGTAGAAAGTCTCACAGACCCGAACACAATTTAAGCACAAAGGATTTAAAGAAATGTTAAGGGATTCTGTATATATGGGAAAAGAAAATTTTGTAAAGTTACTTGAAGCATAGATCACCAAGCAGACATTCAGGACATCTAAGTCTCCTCCCAGTTCTGCCACTTGTGTATCTGGTGACTTTGACTGAATCTCTGCAGTTTACTGAGATGTTAATCTTGCAAGTAAAAAAGTGAGCAATAGTTGATTTCCTCTAGAAGATACTTAAAGGACTACAGAGTAATCCCACTGCATAGTTTGGCGCTTTTTTCCTCCCATCTAGCAAAAAATAGACATTCATGGTTCATATTTAGCATTTTTCAACATGCAATTTAAAGAGTTGCCTTTATCATGCATATGGTTAAAAAGTTATTTATTAGATATCTAGACGATGCATAGCAGAGATCCAGTTTCATGCAGTATTCCATCCAAAGTGTCCTAGGGAGATTTATTCCACAAAAGCTGGTTTTCACTATAAGAAAATAAAGACACTTTTTGTGCCAAGAAAGTTATAGGGTATACATCCACATCCCAGTAGACTGTGAAGAACCCAAAAGGTGAGGAGGGCTCAGACCCACAGCTTTTATCTGATTTTGTGTTCACTAGAATTTTTTCAACAGCTTTAAATGCAGAAATCATTTTATGAGAAATATAAAACAACACTTAAGAGTAATTGCTGCACTTTTTTTTTCTTAATCTGCAACAGAAGTAGCTATTTACAGTTGTAGTCCGCAGTCTGGAATGTAAATGAAAGATTTGCAATCACCAACCATATGAAGTTCAATAAGGAGAAAGTGCCTGATTCTTCACCTGGGATGGGGCAACCCTGGATGTGCGGACAGACTGGGGAATGAGATGATGGAGAGCAGTGCTGTGGAAAGGGACCTGGGGGTCCTGGTCTGTGGAAAGTTGAACATGAGTCAGCAGTGCCCTGGCAGCCAGGAGGGACATCCCTGTCCTGGGGGCATCAGGGACAGCATCGCCATGTAGGCAAGGGAGGGGATTGTCCCTGTCTGCTCTGCACTGGGGTGGCCTCACCTCGAGTGCTGGGGGCAGTTTTGGGCACCACAATATAAGAAGGACATTAACCTTTTAGAGATTGTCCAAAGGAGGGCAACAAAGATGGTGAAGGGCCTTGAGGGGAAACCCTGTGAGGAGCAGCTGAGGTCACTTGATCTGTTCAGACTGGAAAAGAAGAGACTGAGGGGAGACCTCATTGCAGTTACAACTTCCACTCATGAGGGGAAGAGGAGGGACAGACATTGATCTCTTCTCTGTGGTGACCAGGGACAGCACCCGAGGGAATGGCCTGAATTTGTGTCAGGGGAGGTTTAGGTTGGATATTAGAAAAAGGTTCTTCACCCAGAGGCTGGCTGGGCACTGGAACAGGTTTCCCAGGGAAGTGGTCTGAGTACCAAGGCTGGCAGAGTTCAAGAAGTGTTTAGAAAATTCTCTCAAGCACAAGGTGTAACTCTTAGAGATGATGCCATGAAGGGCCAAGAGTTGAATTTGATGATCCTTGTGTGTTCCTTCCAACTCAGCATATTTTGTGTGATTCTGTGTGTGTTAATCTGCCTTGTGTATTTACTTTTTGTTGCAATTTGACTTTGTTTATTTGATGGATTTTTTTTTTTTTGAGAGGTGTGTGTTTTCAACAGCAACCTATTTTATGTGAAGGAAACAAATATATCTGTCACTAATGGAAATTATTTAACAGAGTTTAAGGCCAAGAGGTATTATTAGACTATTTACCTAGGACTCTAGTATATTAAAGTTCTTTAAATATCACCTACTTATTCTTATATGAAAACTATATCTGCTTCTACTTCATCTTGAAGAGGCATTCTAGAAAGACAATCCATCTGTGCTGCCAGTGGTTTGTTGTACTGGTTAACAATACTCACTGTTAAATATTTGGCCATTGTTTCTCGTAATACATGATGCCTTTTGCTCCTAGATCAAAGCACTTCTTAGTACCCACTCTCTTCTTCCTGGGAAAAGGATTCATACTTGTAAACTCACCCTCTCTTCTTCTGATCAGATAAACAGATTAAAACCTTTTAAGTGTTTCCATAGACTAAAAATTACATCATCTTCAAAACGTTTTACGTTTTAAACTTTTTTTCTGAACACTTTCCAGCTTTTCTGAAACAATTAAAAGGTGTAAAGTGCCAGTGAAGTGTGCATTATTCTTCCACAGAGGGTAGCAGAAGACTGTGCTGCACACAGGGCATGGTCTCCTCTCTCTGCTGGCTCAGTACTCTTCACTTGCATGCTAAAGATGACATTGATCTATTTTGTCACAGAATGTTGTGTTTGCACCCGACGTACCTCAGGTCCTCTTCAGACTCCTGATGCTTAGGAGCTTAGTTGGAATGTTGAACAAGAGTAATAACCATCACACCAAAAGCTACAGTTTCATGGTGACATGTTTACTTACTACAGCCCAAGTCAAATAATGGGAATGGTTACACAGGGTTGGTATAATAGGTAAAGTTTATAATTTCTACTCCAGAAAACATTGGAGGGAAAAGGCAGTATTTATTATCACAGATCTTTTATTATCACAGAAAGTCTGCAGATTTTCTACAGGTTATGCATTCCAGAGTACCTAGATCTCTCAGAAAGTTCTTGGGATATTCTGGTACTGTTACAGAGGTTCAAGGAATTATTTGTACCCTCTTCTTGACCTAATCTCTGCCAAATTCTGCTGGAATGCTATGATTTTCCTGGTTGACATCTGTGCTGCTTTAACCAGAGATGTGTGGGGCATTCATAGAACTTGAGAGGCTCAGAGATGAACTGGCACTCAGACCAACCCTTCCATGATCACTTGCCTTGTTTGCCTTCCTGCAATATTTCCCCAGAAGAGTGCTCACCCTGGGGCCACCACACAAGCTGTGCACCTGTACTCCACAAAAGGCATTTCCTTCAAAGAAAACATCAAAGCTCTGAGAAATAACCATGAGAAACATTTCTCTGAGCATCATTCTACCTATTATCTTGACACAACTGCCATGTTCTGGGTACTTAACCCAGGAGATTAAATCTTTATGTGCCAGTGCAAAAAGATCATATCCCTGTAATTTTTCATGTATATAATTTCTCAGCTGCCATAGTTTAAACTTGTCATATTTATGGCACAACTGTAATTTAGGTGAAGACTTTAAAATGCCGTTCTCAAAGGACAATTCTCTAGAACTACTACAACAAATACCTTTCCTTGACAGTATATTGGGTGGTGGAACTTATCACTGCAGTCAGTTATATTTCTGAGCCAGTGACTGCTTAATATTCTCTAAGAGAAAAATCATTAGGAAATCCACGCTAATAAATTACAGTACGGTGTAATTGAGGCAGGAACAAAAGGTAAGATTCTGTATGTAACTGCATTTGTTGCAGAAGTGAGTTGTACAGGAGTAATCCACCTTGGATGCCTAGAAAAAAACTGGGCTGGAAAAGGTATAGATAAAATTTGGTTTAGCAACACCTTATCCGCTTTTGGTGATCCTGTACCTACTCTCCAAAATATCTCTGCTTGTCTGGTGATAAGCTAATAATTTGCATGTCTCCTATCAATCATTCATTGTAGTATTTCCTGAATTGCCTACTAGTAAGAACCTTTCTGAACTTTGAGGATCATTAAACAGGACACATTTTGGGGATATTCAAATTGTGGTCAAATCTGTACCATGCTAACTGAAAGTGGCTAGGATGACTAATGTGGCTAATTTAATTACTTGCAGTGCCAGACTGAGGTGATTGTGTTCCTGTCAACACTGAGTCCTGTATTGAGCTGATTCTGTTCATCAGTCCCTAAGGACCACAGTGGTCAGGAAACCACAAAACTTTGGGCGCACTGAGAAACACAGCCTCAAAAGTCAACTGCTGTTAAGCACTGAAGGTGATATGGGTAGCTACCAGGCAGCAAAATGCACTTCTGGAAGAATGCCGTTGGTTTATAGAATGTTTCTGGTTACCCTCTTTAAAAAAAAACCAAAACAAAACAATTTGAAATTTCCAAGAATATAAGAGAATAACGAAAGCATAGACAGTTTTGGAGTGACAGAGAGGGTACACCACATCACAGAAACCTCCACCACCACTGGCATTCTTGCTGTTGGCCTTGGATGGCAGCCCAAGGACTGAATAGGCAAACGAATCTTCACTCCTCCCTGTGACCCCTCACCAGGCTTGGAGCCCATGTGGAAAGGAAGCTCTTATTGATGTTGCTGCTCAGGCTGCTTTTGAATAGCTCAGTCTCCATGGTTGTTGAACTGGTTTCTGGATTCTCAAACTTATGTAACTGAAGACAGTCATCTTTCTGCACAGGCTGCTCTGTAGGTCAGTTCCATGAGCCTAAATGAGGTTCCTGTTCCTCTTCTCATGGAGCTTTCCTCTCCATGCAAGGCTCTGCAAACTTGCAGTTTAGACACCTCACTCACCAAAAGTAAAAACTTGAACCAGAAGTAAATCTTCAGGGATTTGGATGGAAAGACAACTTATTTCCTATTTAGGTCACTAAAATCATTAAACTTTTCCTTACTGGAAGTTGGCAATTTTGATTCAGGATATGCTGCTATATTTTCTGTTCAAAAAATCATGGAGTCTGTGCAGAAAGAGTGTATACGGGCTTTACAAGGCAAGATTCTATTCAGTATTTTCTGAGAGGAAAAATAAAGAGGAAACTAAACCACCAAATAAAAAGCAGTGAACCACTGAGTTAACTGTGTCATGAGCAGTGAGTTGGGAATGGAGAGATTGACCAATACATTACTAAGACCAGCATTAAGGTGCTGTTCACAGCAAAGGTTCTGGAGCTGCCATTCTCTATACACTGCCTCCACATCTGCAATGAGAGCTAATCAAAATAGCTGCATTGGGCTTGTCACTGGCCTAAAAACCACTCTTTGATACAAGACAGCCTCCAAGGCAAAGGGAAATATCTTCTCTAGTCAGAAGGGCTAAGAAAAGGCTGTCCTTCAGAACTGCTCTTTCAGTATTGTCCCCTGTGAATTTTATGTCTATTATTTCAATGTGGCTTGCACTGCTCACAGATTGTATTCAGATGTGGGTCTGAAGCCGGGACTGATTCGAGGTTATGCTGGTGTAATGAGTGCTGCACCTAAGTGTTCTTTGCTGAAGAAGCAGATGAGGCAGCAGGGCCTACATCATTGCATCTTGGTGCAGCTCTGTACTCACCAGAGCATTTGTGTCTAAATCAAGAAAAGCATCACATTTTCAGCTCTCAAATATACAAAGCACCCTCACTGCTGATCAGCTTTTCTAGGTTTGTATCATAGGCTTTGTTACCATGTAAAACTTACATTCCCAACTTGCTAGATCAGCAAGAATGCCTTTCTTTGAAGTGGACAAGGAATTCACAGCTGTGTAGAAAGCAATATTTGGAATCCTCCTGGGATGCTTCTAAAAGAGATACCTGTGGATGCAACTTGCGAGCATAACCTTAGAATATTGCTGAGCTCAAAAGCAAATATCCATATACAAAAAACACACTAAAAAACCCTGTTCAGTCAGAAAAATATTATATAGCTGTAGAATGTAAATGACTCACACCACTGAGTTCAACTTTGATTTTTGGTGATAGTCTTAGCAGTCTGCAGTCTGATTTGTCTGCCTTCTGAATATATTACATGCCAACTTTCAGTAGGTTTCTTTATTCTCTGCAGAACTGTTGAGAAAGATTCTCTTGAGATTTGAGAGCCGGGACTTTTGTATTACTCTTCTGCAAAATCAATGAATGATGATTAGAGCAAGTTAATTAGGATGAGAGGTTTTGCAGGTAGCTAAATCAGACATTCGGGCTAAGTCAGTCACCCAGTCTCTCTCCAGACTCACTGGGGTGAGAAATGCAATTCCATAGATTCATATCATGTATTAAGATGGGATGAATCACAGTTTTGAAGATGTCCATCAGTTTTCCTTGAGGTCCCCCTCAGTTCTATGCTTAGATTTTGTACAGCCATGGGAGCGTGGAGGTCTATGGAAGTTATTCCTAAACTTGCTGGAGGTTTCTGCCTGTGTGACTGGATCATTTCCATTTCCTATTTAGTTTCTTCAGGTTACCTGAAGTATGACAGATTTTCTGTCTTCTTCATCTGTAAATACTTCCCAGAAGACCATGAACACATAAATATTGCAAAAGTTATGACATGCTCAGGCACCTAGTGCTGTAACCTCACCTGTGGTTAAACAGCCATCACCATGTGTCCATGGCAAAATAAAATCCAAATCAAAACAAAACAAAAACCCCACCCAAACTAGGAAAAAAAAGACAAATTTGGGCTGGCTAATCAAGCTTAGTTTGGTCAAGCTAGAGTGCTCTGGAAAGATGGAGCAAGTCTAAGGCAAAGAGTTGACGGTTCTTTCCACTGATGTTGAAACATCATTTAATACTTTGAAGTAAATCCCTAACTTTATGGATATTCTACTGACCTTTGGTTAGACAAGCAGAATGTCTTTATGCAGTTTCATCAATACTTTAGGTGGAAAGCATGAAAATTATACAAACATTTTAGACAACAAAAAATGTAAATACAGATACATGTAAAAGGAAAGATGAATTAGTTGTCCTTATGAAGATCAAAAAGGAAAAGTCCTGGCTTATGTGGACATGCGACTATTGTAAAAGGAAAAATCTCATTCCTGTAAATTTTAGACAACATTGATTTTAGTGGACTTCCTTTAATATTGATGAGAGGCTTAATTATAGTTATCCAGCTCTTACAAGGATTGACAAATTTAACCCAAGATTTGAGTATTTTCTTTGTTCTGAATGAGCTACAAGTTCTGCTCTCTTTTTACAGATATAGGGTGGATTTTGCTTAGGCAGCACAGGTGTAGCTGGAAGATGAATTTGGCCCAGAATGGTTTCCCACATTAACAATTCATTTGACATTTAAAATGAGCTACACAAAGGCAACAGATTAATCAAGCCAGATATTGTAGATATGCCTGGAGCACAAAGGAAAACAACCCCACTGAGCTCAGAGCTGCATTGCCTGAACTATAAAGCAGGTTTTCATTAAGTGTGTGTGATTCAGACAAATTAGGAACTAAGTACAAGGGAAAAAGAAAACCCAACAATAATCATTCCTGCACACTAAATTAAGATTTAAGACAATAGAGCTATTTGACACATTGCTGACCACGCGAACTTCTGTGTCCAGATGCTTAGACTATTTCGTCCACCAGAATCTGCCAAAGTTTTTTTGTTGTTGGATTTTTCTCCCACTCTTTTACTGAATTGTCAAAGACTCTTCCTTGGCTCACAGATTTCAGGCACAAATTAGGATCCCTCATAAAAAAACATACTGTGCAGTCACTAAATCACCATGATTTCCCACATGCCTGTGTTTTAAAATGTACACATTATTTTCAGATGTGGCTGAAAATGACATCTCCCAAAGATGCTGTTATTTTATATAACACTGAGGAAAAAAAGTAGTAATGTGTGTTCCTAATTTGAGAACTTTGTAGTACCATAGCTACATATTAATATACTTTTGAATTTATTTTTCAAAATACCATTGGATTTTACCATTATAGCAGTTAAGATGAAAGATATTCTACTTAGTATGGGACTAACTTAGTTCAGGTTCCCATTCTGTTACAAAAGCTTTTTGACCTTGGTTAAGACATTTAGAAATCAATAGGACTAAGCCTAAATTTCACTGAAAGTCTGGAGCTTTTTATTCATCTGTGTTCTTGTTTCCCTTTTTTACGTTCAGGGTTAATGACATATATCTGCTTCCAAATATCTTGAAAAGGATAACAGTGAGCTATAAGAAACAATTAGCTTTTTTTTAGTTTGCAAAATAAATTAAGAAAAATTAGAATTTTTGCTTTTTGATTTTTTAAAATGCTTCTCTTTCAGTGGAAACAATTAATCCCAACCACAAATTATTACAGTCAGAGAGATTACACACAAAGATACCATGTATGGTCAGTAATGCGGGTCACTCCATCTTTCCAGATGCAAGCTATACCAAGAAGAGAGTGATTAGGTAAGATATTGTTCCTTGTGTTTGTCCTATTTGCAGAATTAAATCTTTGATTTATTTCTTTTCCTTCCCCTCATTTTTTTTTAAAGGTGCCACCTATTGCCTTTCTGCAGGAGATTTATTTCTGCCTAGTTCACAAATCTTTTTGGCCACTCAAGGTGTTTGAATCTAAAAGGCCCTTCCTGCTGTGAGTGGCATACTTCTTTGGAAGAGGTCACATTTTCTTTCCTTTTTAGAGTTGCAAGACTGTAGGTGCAAGTCTGCACATTTAAACAGAAATGTTTTCGAGGCCTTGTAGCAAAAATAAGTTATTTAGATCATAACTGCAGCACCACAGAGCTGCCATATGCCTTACCCTTTCTGATTTCACAGAATCCATTAGCTGCAGATCTCACGGATATGGGATCAGTGGATGTATTCCACTTCCACTGAAGGCACATTTCCATAAATGCACATGCAGCTGCAATTGTTATGTCCAAGGAGATTGCTATTGGAAAATAATTAAGGGTGAAGCCCCATGCTGTACTCTCTTTCTGAAGACTTTCGGAAAACTTCAGATGAATTTAGCAAAAGCATAGCAGATTACTCTTAACAGACTAATAAATTACTCTTTTAGCCAGAATGCAAGGCTGAAATAAGCTGTTGGATCTCTGCATCCAGAATCCAAACATCGCAGGCAACAAAGCCAGCAAGTCGCTCAGAAGGCTCTGCAGAACACTGGCTTCATGAACCTGTTCAAAGCACCAGTCACAAAGTGCTTCTAACAAAAATATAGTACAAAACATTTCCCAAATCTCTGTGACACATCAAATGCCACATAACTACTATAAATCTAATACTGTATTGAGTCTTTGAAGTATAAACTTCTTTAACTTATGGAAACCATCTATACAAAATATCGCAGAGTATATGAAACCAAAAATCACCTCAGTCATTTGGAAAAGGTGTAAATTATGGTGGAATATTTGTTTATTTAATCACTACAGTAGGCAGTGACTGGCTTGTCAGTGTATCATCACATCTTGATGATACATCGTAGAAGTTAAGCTGCTAATTTTAAAATGACAATTTTTGTACAAATGCTAATAAATATCACCCAAATTTGCAGTTATTATTATTGTGGTTTTATTCAAGAGATAAGACATAATGACATAATAACACTTAGTCATTCACTTAAAACTCCTTAAAGCTCTAATAAAAAAGCATACTGCAGGATACCACGTTAGAAAAGGCTTCTACTACTTTTTGTTGTCTCACAGTCTTCTGGTGCAGTCTTGTTCTGGAGCAGTCTGCCACAGCAAGCAGAGGAGCCGCAGTCATCTGAGAAGAGGACACACTGAGGGCAGATGGAGGTCAACTGTGATATTTTAGGAAGAGGTCTGAACCACAGTGTTCAGATACTGATTCCGTCTTCCCCAAATTACAGAGGTTTCCAGATCCAAAGGTTGGCTTCAGGCTCAACTCTTCTGATTTTGCTTTTTTAAAAACACAGAGTTTAGTATTTACAGCTTGTGTTGGTCTTGTGGGAATACTCAGAGGAGAGCACATAGAGAGAGTTTGCAGTGCAACTGTTCTGTTTCTTCTCCTCCCACATCCACTTAGGAAATGTCCCTTAATATTAAAAGACTTAACATCCATTTCTGAGGGTGAAACTGGAGTAAGTTGAGGGTGTGAGGATGGGTGATTATAAGCAACAATCTCTGCTTTTTTCTTTCACCTTTAAGAGAAAATAATGCTATTTTTCATCTGTGCTTCTTTATGAGGCTGCATTTCAGAACTTCATGGTTTTGGTAAAGAATTGCTACTGCTGTATAAGCTGAGAAGGTCTAGTCTCAGTCAGAACCCATTAGAACCCCAAACACATCTTCAAAACGTGTGTTGCAGGGCATCAGGGATGCAAATACGTTTTTCCTTTAATGTGCTTGGAAAACATTCATGCCACTTTGAGAAAGGTTGTTGATGATTAGAAAGTGTATGTCTTCTCACCAATTTTTTAAATTGTGTAGATCTCTAGACTGTCTAGTTGATGTTCATTATTTCTGACTGCCCCTTTCCATGTGGCTTATCTCAGTCCTCTCTTTGATGAGTTTACTGAAATAAACTGTCTTGACTAACTGTGATGTGAACCATGTGCATTTGAAAATGGAGAGTAAAACAGGGCTTAAAAAGGTCCACTCAGTGATCTGACAGTGATGTCTGATCTGAAGTTCTCTAATTTGGCTGCTGTTCTGAAAATCTGGAGTGCACTGCAAACATTATTGCTTGAGCAGAGCCTTTACCACAAAGGGCTGTCTCAAGGTGTTAAATCCTTATCTGGGGTGTGTGCAGAAGAAGCCAAGGGTCCTTTTTTTCTCCTTCACCTGGGGGAAGTAAACTTAGATCTCTATAGCAAAACACAAGTCACTATCCCTATACTAAGCACTGTTTGCAGTATTTCCTCTTGACATTGGCCTGATTTTACAAATTTAAAGAATATTTACAAATGATTACACTGAGGCTTGAACTTAACATGCTACCCTAGGTGAGGAATCAACTGTCAAACCAACTGCCTCAACTGTGAGCCAGTTGAACACATCTCTCTCCAACAGGACAGGAATTTCTCACGAAAGACGAGAAAGCAAGGCTAGGCTTCTCATGAGAGAGTAACCATTCCAGAGTAACTGTCTTTCTGATTCAGGGCAGGGATTTCAACTACAGTTTAGGATTACTTGCTACCTCATTAGCCCATTTTAACTAGGTTCAAACCCTCTTCTGATATGTTGCCACTTATAAAAATCCTTGGAGTTTCTACTCCAAAAGTGTATTTTCATCTTCCCTGTACCACAGAAACAGCAAAACACACAAGTAAATATTGAGGCTGTAGCTCTCAGCAGAAGCAACCCTCTGAGAAGTAGTAATTTTTACAAAGATGCTAATGTGACCACACTTTCTTCAGGTTTCCAGGTGAATTTTCTTCACTGGCTATCACACATTATAAAACAAAGACATTGCTTCCTTTTTGTAGGAGATATTTCATTATAGCTCTGAGACACTGAGACAGAGATGAAGAAAAAAAGTGCATACCTCCTCTGACCATTAGGATATGTATAAGGGTATATATAAGAAGTTCAATCCTTAAATTTCAGGTGTTTCCCCTGAAAATACTTAATAACTCGAAGTGTCTACAAAGGTAATTGAGACAGTTTGCATGCAAAAACCCTTGAAGTTCCATTCCAATGTCTGACTGACTTCTTTTCCCAAAAAAGGGCTAATGGCTGCTTTTTTTCTTTTTTTTAATGGGAAGATTCCTTGGTTTTTTGACCAGTACTAATGTATGCATTGCTCTCCTGGAATACTCATCATTCTGAATCCTCACATTATTTCCAGAGGATACAAACTAAGGTGAACAAACTCAGTTGATATTATTTCTGAAACATGATTTGAAACAATAGAATTTAGATATATTGGCAAAAAAATGTCAAGCATTACTTTGTGGGGTTGTTAGGTCCTTACTTATAAACCACAGTATACAATAAAATATTAAAAATATCTCTAAATATTTTAAAGAGCAGTCATACTCTGGAAAGTGAATATAAAACAGCTTTGTAGGTACTGTGCTTATATTGTCTCATAAATTTTCTTACTTTGTCTCAAAGTGCAATACATTACATAGATCCACTTTAGAAGCTGTAAACTTCTCCAGCTTCTCCAGGGGCCGCTTGCACATCTGAAAACAGAGCTGTGAGACACAACTTTTTTCCATGGCTGAAAGCTCTGCATGAGAAAAGAGAAGGTGGTATAAACTCCTGGGTCTCAGCTCTGTAAGCCTGAGGATGTGAGGACAGCACATACTCAAGTGCAGCAGAGATGCTCAAGGGACTCAGCATAACTAGCAGGGCATGTTGCCCAAGCTGATCAGCCTGAAGGCTGTCCTGCTTTCTGGACTTGAAATCCTGTCCCAGAAGAGCACTGGACCATGGCCTGGGGAGGTACAAATTTGTGAGAAGCTTGGGTCATTTCTGCACCTCACACCTGGTGAATATGGACCCACTGCTACATCTGCAAGGCACATTGGTGGAGATAAGCAGTGCTGTCCTGGAGCAGCCACAGTCCCTGCACACATGAGTGGATCACATGTGCGCAAAGAAATGGACATGCAGCATTTTTACATCCAGTCAATTATTTTCCCAATGTATGACCCATTCATTGTCATTTAAGCCTGTAGTAGCTCTTAGATAAGAATGTTCCTAAATTAAGCATGTGGTCGTGTGAGCTGAATTTACAATTTTATGTAAATTACATTTACATAATTAAGAGTCCAATTTTTAAATTAATTTGTATTTGTACCTGCATATGCAGAAACACGTGTGCTGTTGCACATGTACTTCTTCCTTTAATTATCTTTGTCTTGCCCATTTACATACTAATGTTTTCCAGCTGAGGCAATTATTTTTAGCCTCTTATTAAAAAATTGAAGCACTAGGTAGAGAGACAATGAGCTGAACATCCTTTGGTCTTCTTCAACATGAGAACATGTCTGACAAAGCAGAAGGTCTGATCCGTCTCCAACTTAGAATGTGCAGAAGCTCATTGTAAGGCATGAGTCTCCACAAAGCTATGCACCCATTCATTCATTGAAGGACCAGACCCAAAATAGATTTGAAATCCTATTTGTACATACCATATATGAAAGCTTTGTTTGTACTTCCTTCCATTTTTAAACGCAATTAAAAATAAAAGACACTCTTCAGAGAAATGCATGCCAGTCTGCAAAATTCCCCATTTCCCAGGGCAGAGGCCAAGAAAGAGACAATGTTTCTTTCCCCGAAATAGGTTCTGGTTGAACTAAACCAAATCCAGCAAGAGAAATAATTGTCTGTGGTCACAGACAGATCAGGACTGTCTTTTGGTAATTTGGCTCAAAATACAGGCAGACAAATTTACTAAATGGAATTTTAGTGCACACATTTAAAAAGTAAAAGGTCTGCAAAGTACATAGCTGAAAGTGGCATTAATTGCACAGGATGAAAGAGCCAAATAACATACACATATGAAAAATGTACCTGCAATCTGTTTTGTGGGAAGTTGCAACTTTGCACTCACAAACAGATATTTCAAATGCTAAATTAACAGCCATTAGCCCAAGAGGAAACAAACACACTTTAAAGCTGGAGCATAAAGTGATCAACAAATGAAGATAGAAAAACAAGCTGAGGTGTGAGGATACAGGTCATGATTTTTGAAATAGTACACAAAGAGGATTCAGAGTTGGGAGCTGGCTGCTGAAAGTAGAGGGAGAATGTGAGAGGAACTTTTTTGGGGGACTTTTTTTATGCTTACCATAGAGTCCTATATGGTTGTGGGCTTAACTTAATGCCTTGACAACCAAAGGAAAGCAATAATGTTGAACAATGGAGTCCCTCTTCTATGTGGGAGAAGAAAACCTGTTGACCAGCTGATAGCTGGAGTCATGCATTACAAGGAGCTAAATGCTCATAGCTTCTAGATTCCTTCCCACAGGGAGCTAGGACATCCCCCACCCTCTCCATCTGTGCACCGTGGCAAGCATGAAAACAGTTCTCTGAAGCTCCTGCCACTATGCTGAGCCTTCTCAGACTCTTTCCGTCACCACTTGAAATAAGAGTATGCTTTTCCCTTGTTAAAGAAGATTAATCTGCCGTGATGTCAGTGACTGAGTGGACTTCATGTATTTGGTCTCAGTCATGGTATTTTCACCCTAATTGGAGACAATGTTGCTGATTTAGACCATCTGCTGAAAGATGACATCCTTTTGAGGCACTCATAGACCATAAACAAGAATGTCTCAACATGCATAGAGATGTTTTACACATCTTCCCAGCATTTCCATAGAGAATCTCAAAGCTCTCTGCATACCAGTGTGTTCAGCTTTCCAGAGACTTCAACCAGTGTAAATACTCCTGCTTTACACGTGGCAAGATGAAACCCTGAAGAAGTCAAGGAACCTGAACTCAGGATCACCCAGCAAATCTTTATCAGGATGGGGAATAGAAACCAGGTCACTTACATGTGGTTCTGCACTTTATTCACTCCCCTGGTGCTCTGACCTCAGTATGCTCCATGAACCTCGTCATAACTATATGGGAAATGCAGCTGTTAGTTCAAATATTACCTGTTTGAACTAAAAACACACCAGCAGATGGAAATACAGTAGGTTAATAGCTATTCCAAGAAGCAATCTTTTAAGGTACCAAGAAATTGCTTCTGTTAACCTTTTCCCTTTGTGACATTTGACCAGTATATATGCAGGTTACAAAGGTCACCCATTATCACCATTTTATGAGACTTGGATTGCCTCTGATCTTTCTCCACATTTTGCATTCAATAGTTTTTACCTGATCCAGCAAATGGTAATATTAACCAGCTACAATATGTTTTTCTCCTTTATGACCCAGGGTCCATGGTCATAGAGAAAGTATAATGCAGCTTTCTTTGCAGTTAGATACTTGTTCTTAGAGTCTTATACCAATTTTATGGCAAAATCTTCTCACCCTACATCTTTGATCCAGGCTCAATTTCATATGCATTTTTAGAGTCTGATATTACATTACTAAATATATTTCGGATGTTCTTTAGTTTTTTTCAGTTATGCATGTTTTGCTGATATATCCCTTTGCTGTCAAACTAACCTGACTGTTATGCTCCTTGTCTCAGTCCCCAGACTTTTACAGCTTCTTCTTCATAAAAAGCTTAGCATAGATCTGTGTGCTATCTAATAGAGTTGTAAAATATTGGGGTGTGTCTGGCTTATCAAGTCCTTTTGAGGTTCAGGCAATCAGCACCGCTAATGTCCCAGCCTGATCTGTATGCCTTCAAGGACAAGAGCAATTCCTGAAATAATTTTCCAATGTGGTATAACAAAGAACCCTTAGGGGAGAAAGGGTGTGTTTTGATCTAAATTCACATCATACAGGAAGTTTTACAGAGAAAAAGGAATGTGGTGATGATTTAATTATCCTCTTCAAAGCAAAAAGCATGTTATTAGCAAGAGGCTGTGACTCAGAGGTTTATACTTGGTTTAGGTTCTTATTAGGGGTTTTGAAACAAGGGAGATTGATTGATTCTTGTTCACTCATTAAACTTGTTAATTTATAAAGATTCATTGCACTGGTGTTAATTTGAGAGTTGCAGGAAGTTGCAGAAAGAAATTGAATATGGTGCAGATAATGTGATTTCTTAAAGGGTGATCATCTATTCCCTGTAAGGCATCCTTTGAACCACATTTTGGAGGCTTTTCTGTTCTTTTAACATGTCTAGCTAATGAAGGGGGACAGACATGGGTACTCACCTCCTGACCCAAAGTGTTTTGTAAAATTGTCTCCAGAAGCAGTTACTCCAAGAAATAACATTTTGACATCTAGAAGTTTTATTGGTGTTATTTCTGCCATGGGAAAACAAACACTAGACTTTGAATCATCAACTGTTCCAGCATTAACAGTGCAACCTAAGAATATTGTGGGATTATCTTTCTCTGAGTTAGGCCATACCCAATACAATTTCTTTGTGAGATGTCTTATCAGCAATAAAAGATGTGAATACAGGGTCTGTCATGCAGGAAGGTATTGAGCTCCTTTGCAAGGCTAAAGCAAACTAAGGTGTGGACTAAAGGAGATTAAAATAAAAATATTATTTCAGCTTCTACCCTAAATCAAGACCAAAGAGAATCAGCAAGTGTGTATGGCAAAATACATCAGGTTAAACCCCTTTCCCCACTTACAACTGCCTGTAATATTACAGCCTTGCTTTACACTGTTTAGTACAAACTATCAGGATTTAAGCAACAGGCAGTGATAATGAATAGCCCAGTTGAGATCTATTGGCCAGAAAACAAGCGCTCAGTGCTTTATATAAAAATGTAACACCTTTAAAATACCTCAGTCTGGTTACAAAACAGCAAATATCTCCCCTTCCCTACTAAGGTTTGTTTCAGGAAATATTGGCTGTGGTGTGACAGTTAAGATGCCCATGATGAAAAGAGTCTGTTCTCTTAATGGATTAGTATCTTGTTGGTTGAGGCAACACTTCTCCTTTCTAGTCCTTGATGCTGAAAGGTTAGGTAGGAGCACAGGAGGTCAACTCTGTTACTTTTTATGGAGGCAGAAAATGGCATAAAATGAAAATAATTTCCTGTGAAAGCTGAGGACATTCCTTCATTAGATTTGTTTCCTGTGCTAGGTCATATGGCTTTTTTTCCTTTCTTTCTTTTTTTTTTTTTTTTTAAACATGCATTTGCTGGTTTCCTGTGCCCCAAGGGCCTTAGTGATCTGCTTTTATGAGACCAGGCCCACCAATGCTGTTTCGTATGGTAAAAATGAATGAACTAAGTGAATCAAAACCATCAGAGGCGTGCTTGATAAGGGACAACAGGTGATATGTGTTTGATAGGGGCTAAGTTACTTAGGTTATAAAATCTGAGTTATTACAAATCCACATTCTAAATCGCCACCTCACCTCAGTACCTCACAACTACAGGTGACACATCCTCTCCCAAGCAGCACCAGCTGGACTTCAAACAGTCCTGGTTAGTCAACTCCCTCTTTTTTTTCACTATTGAACATAAAATGTCCAGCAATAATAAGATCCAGAGATCTTTTATATTTTTTTCACCCTCATAAAAGGTGTTGTTGCCTGGCAGGAAGGAACAGCTGGTCACCTCTTTGCCCGGCTCTGGTAGAACGCAGAGCGAAATGGTGTCCTTCATTCCCCCTGCCAACAGACCTGAATCCCAGGCATACTGTCAGCAGAGTCCCAGAGATTCACACTAAACACAGCGTGTGCTAGACCAGCACAAAGGAAGGAGATGAGGCAATATGACAGATCACGCTGGCTGGCTAATTTCTCTGCAATATCACAGCTAAAGATCATTTTTTGCTACTTTTTTGTGACCTTAAGAAAAAACACAGCAAAGATGAGCAAGTAAAAACGTGTAAATGGGCACTACTTCTGAGAGATAAAATCTTGTGATTATAATAAATGGTTGGTTCCTCACTTAGCAACCCTCAGAAAGGGAAATTGAATATTAAGCTGTATTAGGAAAGGAATAGAGAGCAAACCATTCCGACTGTAAAATACATGTATACCTGCATTCTAGTGATGGGGCTCAACTTAGGATGCTTTCCTTCCCTCTCTCCCCCTCACCTTTAGGAAGGATATAATAGAATTAGGAAAGTTTTTGAGAAGGACAAGGGTAATCAGAGACATGAAATATTTTCCATATGAGGAACAAATAAATAGACCAGGACTTTTCAGCCTGGAAAAAGAAGATGAGTGAAAGGAGATATGCAAAAGCATGAATGACATGGAGAAGGTGAATAAGAAATTATTGTTCACTGTCTCTTCCAGTACAAGAGCTAGTACATCAACCAATCAGGCAGTAAGTTCATAGACCAAAGGTGATTTTTCTTCAACCAGACATGAAGAACTCCTTGTCCCATGGAAATTGTAGATATTGAGAGCTTTCATGGTTTCCAAAAGTGATTGGAAAAAATCATGAAAAGAAAAAGGAATAGAGAATTTTTTATTAAACACAGAGTCATGGCTATCCATCTCAGCTACTGAGCTGGTCTAACCTGATTCAGCTGTTTGTGTGCTCTCATGCTGTGTTCTCTGAGAGGAGATTATGAGATTTCTTGTAGCTCACCTCTAAGTACGGACTATTTTGATTCTGACTGGTTTTTAAGCTCAAAAACCTTTGCTCGGTTCAAGTAGGAATTTTGTCTGAATATGTGTTTATTAAAGACTGGAAAAGAAAAGACATCCCCAGGAATTCATGTGGAATGAAATACTCTGTCAATGCAAGTGGCTGTCGGTAATCTTGAAACCCCGAGTAATTACACCAAGAGTCTGTATAAAACCTCATTGATTTTAGTGCATGAATATATACAGAACTGCTTCCTAAGAATTTTAAATTGATTGTGTCAGGCAGATCATACAAAACCCAAGGACTCTGGGAAATATTTGCCTTATTCGTTTTTTTCTTGCTCAGTAGGCTAAAAATACACTGTCTGAAGTAGTGCCTCTGAGGCATTTCATTCCTTTTAACTTCAGACACCTTACTCACCACCTGAACTCTTGAACAAAAGCTGCTGTAGAACTCAGATCATTATTTTGTGTCCTACTGTACATTAAGTAAGTTCACTTCTTACTCAAGGAATACAAGACCTGCAATCTTGTCACTATTTTTGTTTAGTAGCTCTTTTTCTTCCCTCTGAGTGCTTTAGTGTTATACAGAAAATATTTTACAGCAGTGCCTAATGAACTGCTTTCCTTCAATAATTTTGATGGACAGGCCATAAGAGCAGAGAGTGGTCAGAAGCAGAAGAGTCTGTTTGCTGTCTGTAGCTGGCAAATGCTAAGAGGCCCCACAAGAAATTTTGATATGACATATTAGTTTGTTATCCAAGGAAGACGCCTCAAAGGACAATGCATTTTGTTGCTAACAGATCACCTCTTATCCGTACCAGTCCAATTCAAGATATTTCTTTACAGTGGTCAGCTGTTTGTATCACTTTTGACAGCAATTTGTAATACCTTAATTTTCTAGAATTGTTGTCCAAAAGGGAGGTGACATTGAAATACAAATTATATTACAAGCTGAACAGGGAAACCACAATAACATTGAGAGTTAAAGCAAAGTGAAGATATAGTAAATAACAACTCAGATACTGCTATAATGGTGTTAACCACTACCTTCCAGAAAGTATTCAGAGTGGACCAAAAGAAGTGAGTAAACAAACTCATGGCTAAACTGAATATGATTAAAATTACTGGATGTTAGTAAACATCAAATGTATCACAAGAAAGAATACTTTTGATGTGAAGCTGATATAAGGCTATGATGCAGAAGATCAGTTGTTTAAAATGGTCTATTTATGTCTAAAAAGAATGGAATTCTAGTGGAAAGAGCAACCAGGGAGATGATGGAACTGGGTAGGAGTATGAAACCAAGTTCTTCATGGCACACTGCTTTCAAGTAATGAAAGAAAACCTATTAAATATAGAGACACAAATCTCCATTTAGAGATTTAATCATAGGTAGGGAAGAGTTATCAGGATATAATAAAGACGACAAATATGGTGGAGCAGTTATTATCCTTCCCAGTCCCAGCAGTGGACTTACAGGTGCCTTCTTAACTGGAATTTTCATCTAACCATAAACAACTGCAAGGTGACCTATTCTACAGGTTTTTGCTAGAGAAAAAACATTAGGGTTTTGCTTCCAAAACGTGGTGAATGAAATTTGTAGCTATATTACATATTATTGACAAAAATAATCAACATCTCAAGCAATCTGCACTTCTCTAAAGATAGAATTTCATGATTGTAACCATGCACATATATCTGTGGATAATTTACATCATCAGGTAGTTCACCACAAAAATTCGTTAAAGAAATAGTAATAGTATGAGGTAGTGCTAGCACATTTAAAATAATTGCTTGATGAATAAATAGTTCCATAACTTAATGTAATTTTAGAAAATGACAGAGCAATCCAAAATTTCAACCACACTTATCAAAATAGAGTAAATTCTCGTTTCAAAGCATATGCTGGATTTTGTCATTGAGAAGAGCACTCTCTTTGGCAGCTGCGTCATACTCACAGTTGGCATTTGGAGATAGAGAAAAGTTTCATCAGTTTAATTTCCTGAAGTGTTGGCATGATCTTCAATTGTGAATTCAGCCTGCATGAATTCAGCAGAATTAGGCAAGTTTTTTATTTTTTTGTTTTTATTTTTTTAACAAACAAGCATTTTATCTCTGACTACACAAGTTTTCTGCAAATTCTCCTAAATTTTTTGCTGCAAATTTTTTTTGTTGGTTCTCATTTTTCCTCAAAAATGATTCAAAGCTGTTAATTACTGGTTGTGACATGGCTGTAGTAATTTCATCTGGCCTCTAGAAATGGTGAGTCTAATTCCAATTCAGAGAGATTTTCTGTCATCTTTTTCACTAACCAAGGTGAGGCAATTTTGCAAATAAAAGCCCCCACTACCAGTTTTCAATGGTGTTTTACACCTTTTTTTTTTTTTTTTTTGATAACCGTGAAAAAATCCTTTTGGCAAAGTTTCAAGAGGCATCACTTCATGCTTTTAAAGAGGTTTTTTTTATTAGAACAACTTGAAACAAACAGTTTTCTGATGAATGGTGGTAGAAATAATCATGCCCCTTGCATCTGCTTTATCAGCTGCTTTTCTTAGAGGGTTGTCAAACACAGGAGAATTCATCAATGAGGTACAAACTGCTTTCTGCAAGATCTGAGTTCATTGTTAGGTCAGTGATATATGAAGAAAAGCTCATCATTTTTCTGAGGAGACATCAGGCATCTCCTTGCCCGAGCTTTTACAGGTATTCTTGGATGACTTCAGTTTCATCAGCATATGCACTAATTTGGGCCACATTTAAAGTTGCTGATTTGTATTTTTTTAGGCACTCATCTGAATAGCTGCTATTACAATTCAAGTATTGTTCAGCTGAATTGTAGCTACACACCTTTTCATCTGAAAGGTGAAAGTGTCTCGAAAGGACTTTTCTGGCAGAAACATTTCCCCAGGGTGATGTATGCAAGGGAGTTTTTTCTCTCCATTCTCTGCAGTGAGAACGCCACTTGCCTATGCTAAATTCACATTTCCTTATTGCAAGGCACAGGCTACAACTTCTACCTTGAATTCAACTGTAAAAATGTAGCATGTTGTTTCTAATGTCATTGAAATGTCTGCATCCTGCTCTCAAATAGTTGGATGCTATTCATTAACAGCTTGTGTGTCTCTCTGTAGTTGCCACTTTCACTGGGTAAGGTAATGTTGTGTAGGCAGCAGGAGGGGGACAGAGAATATTTCAGCAATAAGAGGCAGGAATACAGTACAAGGGAGGGCTCAGGCCAGAGAAAAGTGATCCTGCTCTTGTGTAAATCCCTCCTTCCTGGGGCAGCTGCCATGTCAGAGTCCTTCATTTTGTCTTGGAAGTTCTGTGCTACAGGGAAAGAGAAAGATATAATGGTGGATCTCAGGGGTAGAGAAGAAAATTACACAGAGTAAGAGGCAACTAATGGTTGTGTTTATCTTACTTTTGTACTATCCTCTTGTTCCAAGGAAATATCATGACTGGCTTTTATTTTTATAATCCTTTTATTTTTATATTACATGTTGTAATCTTGAAAGTACGTTATGTGTGAAAGAGGTTCTCCCTTTGTTTGTTTTAGCAGCAATGTTGTTATCAACGCATTGCACTGTGAACCCTTGGTTCCTTCACTGTGAGAGAGACTAATTGCTCTGCACTCACCTTCTTCATCAGTCAGCTCTTTGTAGATCATCTTGTAAAAGGTTTCTGTGCTGTTTTCATGCCCAGACAAGCTTTTTCCCACTGGACTTATGGTGGGTGAACTTTCCTCTATCAATGGCTGATGTGGGTAAACTGCCACATGCTCACACATATCCATGCACAAGGAATAGATTAAGCATGTCAAATCAATTATTCCTCACCTACAGCTCTTTGGTACTTCTCAGAAGGTTGAGGGATTCTAGTAGCCATGGTGGGATTTAGATTTCTCCTCTTAAGCAATTTGCCCACTTCTCATGTGAGGCCCAGAAGAAGGAGGAAACATTTTGTTGGAGGGTAAACAATAATTCCACTGTCTACAATAAATGACTCCAGTCAGCAGCGCCAAGGTTCATTCCTGATCCTGTAATGAGAAGTGCTCAAAACTCTGGCAGTGGAAATTCCAAAATGTTATTTTTACCTCAGGCTTGTAAGGAAATGAGGCTTGTTTGATCACACTCTGTGTGCGTGCATGTGTCTATCTTTCCATCTGACCTTTCCTAATAATGTTTGAGGTCTTTGTCTAATTTCAAGAAAATCTGACGATGAAGTAGAAATTACAAGCAATGTTAAGTACCAAAAAGCATCAGAAAAGTAAGTGGTTCCATAAAAAAGGGATGTTTGGTGTCTCCATCGAGGGAAGGGCAAATATATTTTCCAAGCTATCAGAAAGGGCTGCTGAAAGACAGGCTATATTAGCTCTTTTCCACCTTGAATGACTGCTTTTAGTTCAGTTTTCTTTTTCCACTTAACTTTTGCCCATAGGCTTTTTTTGTAACCATTACATGTAAGAGTGGTAGCATACTACAGACACTCAGCCAGAGCATCCCATGGGAAAAGCACTCTGTCTGAGCAGCTCAAGACTATAGATCTTCAGTTTGTGGCAAAAGGGAACTTCTGGCTTTTGTTGCTTACAATGCTGACAGTTCTCTTCTGATTTCCGATCCTAATACCTTGTTGAAGAAGTTAAGCCTGGGAAATGCCAAGGGAAAGCCATGACAGGGTGGTCAAATGAAAATATTCAAATGTCAAAAGTTGAGCCATGAGAAAATATGAGATTTGTTTAAATATCTCAATCCTATGTTGCATTTTGCCTTCTTATGCCTGTGATTCAGCATAACACACTGAAAATAAAATACACACCACACAAACTCAATAACCAGAATATATCTATATCTATATCTATATCATCTATATCTATATCTATATTTATATATATACAGGCATACCAGCTGAATGATTAGGCAGGTGGGATTTTCCCATTATAATTTTTGTTAAAATTTCTGAAATTTAATCTAAAAACTCTGAAAGTTCCTATTGTAGCAGTTTTACTCCAGAAGATATGAAAGGCAATCTATTGCTGGTATCAGAAGAATTCCGCTTCACTGAGTAGTTTGTTCCTTAAAACCATTTAGCTTAGTTCTGATAACTTTTGAATCAGTGCTACATTAATGTTGATATCAAGCCCAAATAAACCACATTAACATATTTGGATCCACTTAGAATTATTACTGTTAAACAGCAACTAAATTAGCAAAGAATCCTGAAACACAAATATGGACAAAAGTATCTTATTAACTAGAACTAAGTAAATCATTACAATGCATTGATAATAAAAGGTTAGGGTGCTAATTGTAAAAATACAGAAGAGGTAGAAACAATAATATAGGAGCTGTTGTA
The DNA here is from genome assembly GCA_013397815.1 of Aleadryas rufinucha. Taxonomy (NCBI): domain Eukaryota; kingdom Metazoa; phylum Chordata; class Aves; order Passeriformes; genus Aleadryas; species Aleadryas rufinucha. Next base: position 510,821 of record VZTH01014991.1, on the reverse strand, counting down.
AAAGGGTAGGTCTGAAGTATTTAGACTGGTTAAAAGACCACATTACAGAGTAAACATCTACATTTAAAATGGGAAGAGTGGAGAAGAAAATAGTTGGGAAATTCACCTTTGAAAACTTTCTGTCTATAATGAAAGAATAATTTGTAAATCTTACTGGTTTTTACTATATTTCTTTTAAAATCAATACAAAAGCATACTTAAAAAGTAGATTTTCTTATTTTAAAAGGACCGATTAAAGGTCTGCTTATGAGATAATATTTTCAGTTTATCAGAATAAAGCTTTTTCATTGACCTGAAGTGAACACATTTTTTTGCATGTTATTCTGTAAAAGGATTCTGCAAGATTCGGTTTTGTTTCTATTTTCCCCTTGGTTGGAAAATCCATTTGCTGACCAGCTATACAAAATAGTCACGAAAGCAACATTTTTCTGTCAAGCAAATTCTTCCTTGTATTTTGAGCAATGATATACTAATCTTTGGTGTTTTATGGAGATGATGCATAAAATATTTACTATGCACTTAGTGTACATCGTTTCTTTCAACTCAGGATGAGTAGTCTTCAAACTCTGATTGCTTCTGCTTAGAACCCACTGTGGATTAGTGAGCAATTTGCAAAGTGGGAGTCAGCAGGTACAGGAGTAACCTAAGAAGTAAGAGAAGAGTGTCCTGTTCCAATTCAGTCTGCTAGTAAGTCTGGCCAAGATCATAAAAATAATTACTTTTTTTTTCCTATCAGGTCTCATAACCTTCATGTATGATCTTCAAATTCAGACTGTCTTTTTTTTGTGTCTTGATCTATGCCATGAGATTTAATAGTAATACATCCATCAAGAAAAACAATAATGCAATCTAGAGCATTCATATTCTGCAGGGGTCTGGAAGTTAAATCTGGCAAGTGAATCTAAATGCCTCAGGATGGTGATCATCAGGGGCCCCACCATTCAGCCGTAAGTGGGATCTGTGTGCTGTGATAAGTGAAGCAGAGGTGTGTGAAGAACAGGAGTTGTGAGTGATCTTCTCATCCTTTCATGGACTTTCCCTCGGATAACACCACTGGTCAGAAGGCATTGACATCACCACATGTAACTGCCTTTTTGCCCTCCACAGTTAATGGATCAAAGCAGAGACTATTCCAGAAGGTGATTTTAAGCAGATGTTAGATTTAGGTGCCCTGAATTGTCTTCCAGGGATGTTGTTCTGTCTTTGCTGACAAGAGAAAAAGTCAGAGAAGACTAGCTGGAGGAATAAGCCATCTCTGATGCCAAACGTCAACAAAATTCCTTTCTTTTCCCACTTTTCTTGTCCCTGTAACTCACAGTTAATTCACAGTGCTGACACTATCCTTCCCATGCAAGCCCATCCTAAGAACAGACTAAGCAACTCCTATGGAAGGTCACACAGAAGAAACTGCAATTTTAGCATTCCCTGCATGGGCACTTACTGGGAATGGCTATGCCAATGAATACCTAAAGCAGTATGACCTCTCTGCAAAAAAGAAACATGCACCTTCATTTGTACTGAAACCAGAATCTTTAAAAACATTTATTATTCTTTTTTCCATCATTATAAGCTGAAATAGTCAGTTCACCTAGTTGGTTTCTCATCTAGAGGACACATTATTCTGTCAAAGCAAGTTTGCAAGGACTTGTGTTTGATTTCAGTTCAGATTCAACCTTATGAAAAGGTCCAAGACAACCACACAAAATAGCTGGCACTCATCTTCACTCAGCACTCTTGAAGTGTTGTCCTTCTAAGGCATGATCAAATCATCCAGTAAAGGGAAACAGAAGGCAGATGTTTTTTCTTTCCACTGAAATCAGGGACAACCCCAAATGCTGGGAACATCTGATCAATGATGCTTGCTTTGACCCTAGCCTGCAGCTTTGATATGAATATCTCAGCTATTCCTTCCTGCAGGGAGTAAAAGACAAAATTTGCAAGCTGGGAAGAGGGTGGTGTGTGGTCTGACTTTGAAAAAATAACTGAAAACAACTTTTCCTTTTGTCACAATGAAGATACACTAAAAGGCAGAATGTGCCTATACGCCTCATGCACATACCTTAAATCTCTTCTCCCTCCCATAGTTTTCCCAAATTGAGCATTGCCTTCAAGAATTATCTTCTCAGCTTTCCAGAATTTGTGGAGTGTTTCATTTTGTTTAAAAAACTAGGGCAAACCCAGGGAAATGACTTCAGCTGTGTGGTGAGAATTGCTAGCTGCTAACTGAACCACAGAGTACTGCTGGGAAACTTCATGCTTGCATCTGATAACCATTTTATGGGAATGTGTGCTGACCCACAGCTGTGGCTCTCCGCAAAATACTGGGAGCATGAGTCCTCTTCTACCAAACATACTTTAGGGTCTATTCNATATATATTTATAATAAAGAACATTTATGGGCAGTTAATGAGACAATGCAACAGTATGTCAGGTGAGACCCCATAAAGCCCCATCAAGGTAAAATTTCCGGGAGAAATCCTCAGCATGAACAGACCTTCCCATCACTTAGCAAGTATGAAAGACCAAAGCAAAGTCTTTTGAACTTTTTTGTCACCTGTTTCAAAGAATGATGAAGGTCCCAAAAATCCACTGAACGTAGGTAGTCTACCTGAGGATAGAGGCTTCTTGTTCCCAGCTGTGAAAACAGTTGTGTCTCTTGTTTTCAGATTAGTTTGGATGAGATTAGTTTAGTCATGGTAGGTTCCTGTGAGCAAAGATAATCAGCACTCAAGAACAGAGCAAAATGGGTGTACAAATGCAATCTCACCACACGTGCAGCATCCCATGCACAAGGACACACACACATTTATGTAAGTTACTATATATTAATCTTGCAAAGCAAAACAATGTGCAGAACAAGGTCGTTAAATTCTACTTAAAGGATCTGTTCTTTCTTCCCCTTTTTATTGCCTCTAGCAGTTACTTGGCTGCCTTTATAAACAATTAATCTCTGGTCTGGTAGCATTGAGCACAGCAAACTAGAGCAAATTATTCAAATAGAGTGAAGACAGCTATAAAGTTTCCCTCCTGAGCCCCCCATCTGAACCAGGAAAGCTCCATCCTGTTTTCTACTTGAAAATGCACTGGGGTCTCATCAGACATTTTCACAGTCCCCACATCTCATGGGATTGGAAACTCACCTGCAATGTCCCTCCTTTTCTCCACTGCCCTATTTGTCATATCTTAAAAACCTTGAGGCTACTGTCATGTATTAACCCTTTAAACAAAGCTAGTATTGTGGAACTAGTGTGAGGATGAGTACTGGCAATATGCACATGCTGCTTTTGAGGAATGTTGTTTTGGAAAGAAGAAGACAGCCCCCAATATGTGTCATAAGGCAACCTCCTGAGATGCAGGCCTTTCTTCTTTACCTCGCTCCTCTGGAAAGGTCCCACCAAGAGCCTCACATGGGAAACTGAGGCACAGCAACTCTGCCGGAAACCAGCATTTCCATTCTTTCAGGAAACTGTTTTATACTACAAAAACAATTGCAGTGAAGACTAAAGGTGCTCATGTACTATGGTGACAGGAACATTCAAGAGAGGAAAAACCAACAGGAAACAGCGCAGATTCTTGCTAAGCTTTTGGATTTCACACAGACCGTGAGCATGGACCTGCTCTTCCCTCCATGTGCTTGGCTAATGTCCACACTGCTCACAAGCTGGAGANAGGGAAACAGAAGGCAGATGTTTTTTCTTTCCACTGAAATCAGGGACAACCCCAAATGCTGGGAACATCTGATCAATGATGCTTGCTTTGACCCTAGCCTGCAGCTTTGATATGAATATCTCAGCTATTCCTTCCTGCAGGGAGTAAAAGACAAAATTTGCAAGCTGGGAAGAGGGTGGTGTGTGGTCTGACTTTGAAAAAATAACTGAAAACAACTTTTCCTTTTGTCACAATGAAGATACACTAAAAGGCAGAATGTGCCTATACGCCTCATGCACATACCTTAAATCTCTTCTCCCTCCCATAGTTTTCCCAAATTGAGCATTGCCTTCAAGAATTATCTTCTCAGCTTTCCAGAATTTGTGGAGTGTTTCATTTTGTTTAAAAAACTAGGGCAAACCCAGGGAAATGACTTCAGCTGTGTGGTGAGAATTGCTAGCTGCTAACTGAACCACAGAGTACTGCTGGGAAACTTCATGCTTGCATCTGATAACCATTTTATGGGAATGTGTGCTGACCCACAGCTGTGGCTCTCCGCAAAATACTGGGAGCATGAGTCCTCTTCTACCAAACATACTTTAGGGTCTATTCTTAGCCTCTTTTTTTTTTTTTTTTCTTGTAGCAGACTCATTCTTTCCTAAACACTGAGATTAAGTAGAAGAAAAAAAAAATCCTTGACAATGTTTCTTGTGTTTAATTGTGTCTTTAAATTGTTTGTAAATGGAGGTAGCTCCATTAACCACAGGTCTGGTGGTTGGTTAAGGACCAAACTAATTATATTTATTGAATTGTATTTACATCTGTCATTTCTCAAGAATGGCTATTAATTTCAGTTATGGCATTTATCAATTCAGGTTGTACAGAAATTTAAGGAAATAAAAAGCTAACCTGCCTTCACTAGAAATATCTTAGTGGTATTAGGACAGATGTTCTGCAGTCTTCATTCTCTCCAGGATGNCAGAGCAAAATGGGTGTACAAATGCAATCTCACCACACGTGCAGCATCCCATGCACAAGGACACACACACATTTATGTAAGTTACTATATATTAATCTTGCAAAGCAAAACAATGTGCAGAACAAGGTCGTTAAATTCTACTTAAAGGATCTGTTCTTTCTTCCCCTTTTTATTGCCTCTAGCAGTTACTTGGCTGCCTTTATAAACAATTAATCTCTGGTCTGGTAGCATTGAGCACAGCAAACTAGAGCAAATTATTCAAATAGAGTGAAGACAGCTATAAAGTTTCCCTCCTGAGCCCCCCATCTGAACCAGGAAAGCTCCATCCTGTTTTCTACTTGAAAATGCACTGGGGTCTCATCAGACATTTTCACAGTCCCCACATCTCATGGGATTGGAAACTCACCTGCAATGTCCCTCCTTTTCTCCACTGCCCTATTTGTCATATCTTAAAAACCTTGAGGCTACTGTCATGTATTAACCCTTTAAACAAAGCTAGTATTGTGGAACTAGTGTGAGGATGAGTACTGGCAATATGCACATGCTGCTTTTGAGGAATGTTGTTTTGGAAAGAAGAAGACAGCCCCCAATATGTATCATAAGGCAACCTCCTGAGATGCAGGCCTTTCTTCTTTACCTCGCTCCTCTGGAAAGGTCCCACCAAGAGCCTCACATGGGAAACTGAGGCACAGCAACTCTGCTGGAAACCAGCATTTCCATTCTTTCAGGAAACTGTTTTATACTACAAAAACAATTGCAGTGAAGACTAAAGGTGCTCATGTACTATGGTGACAGGAACATTCAAGAGAGGAAAAACCAACAGGAAACAGCGCAGATTCTTGCTAAGCTTTTGGATTTCACACAGACCGTGAGCATGGACCTGCTCTTCCCTCCATGTGCTTGGCTAATGTCCACACTGCTCACAAGCTGGAGAGCTGAGGAGCTGTGTCCATCTGTGCCATTTACTGCCTGCTAACAGAGTCACTGGAGAGCTTGGGCTGCCTTATTCCAGTGAATGGTGTAGATACAGCTGGGATGAGTCTGGATCCAGCCTGCCCGCACAGCAGCAGTGGCAAAGGAAGCTGCTTCCCATGGTTTCTTCCCCTAACTCCTCTCAGGGCACTTAAGGCAAGAAAAGTTTGCCGATTTGTCAGCTCTGGAGTCAGCAATTTCACTTGCATGACAGTCTAGTTCAGTGAACAAATGAAATGGTTTATTTATAAGCTTGCTTCTCACTGGGGAGCCAATTTATGCTTAAAATTAGCTAATTGTCCCTTTGATGGATTTCTACTTGAAGTAAATAGAGGTCATTAAGTTTCTCTGTTAGGCTGCATTCAGAAAATAGCTATCTGACAAGAGGTTGACCTTACTGAGAAACCCCAGGTAAAGTCAGCTATTCGGAGCTGCTATTTAGCTTTACACATTAGCAAAGTGCCTAGAGAGGATGTCATTACCCTGACAGTCTCCTCATACCTCATGCCTTTTATGACTTGAGGTACAAGTTAGAATAACTTGAGATACACTTATAAACTAGTCACTTTTTGGGGTACAGAATGATTTTAGTTTCCCTTCTTGGAAACACTAGTACCCCATTAATGACTTTTCTTATCAGACCTCCCAAAAGACCATTGACTTCTCTTGAGAAGAAGCAGAAGTGCTAATAAAACATTAGGCATTCTCCCAAAGTCAAACATTTGGCTTGATCTGTACTTTCTAAGCTCTGCCAAACCCATTAATACGTCTCCTCTGTCTACTAAGATATGGTACACCTGCATTTCAAGCGCCAAATGTACAAGGAAACTTTTGAAATATAACTTATTTAAAGCCAAGATATCAGAATATTCTAGTCTATTGTTATCTATGATTTTTCACTACAGCACATCCTCAGCACTGGGGATAGACAATGCAAAGGAGCACTCACTGAGGTATAATTTAAACAGCAATGCATCAAGTTGTAGGGAAATGCTGTGGCAATGGGAATTTGGCCCAGCATGATCCAACATTTTTATTAATGACCTTGAAGAAGGAGCACACACCACATTTGTTAAAACTGAAGATACTACTAAATTAGGAGGTGCTGCAGGCTGTGGGGAAGATGGGAAAGTAACAGAGAAGAAACCAGAGTTGTCAGACATATGGGCTGGGAATACTTAGCTGAAATCCATCCTGATCACAAGGCAAGTCAAAAATTAAATAAAAGTCCTTTAGTCTGTATTTAGCAGAAGGAAAATGCTGAAGAGCTGGAGAATGAGAGGAGATGATTGTTGGTTAGATGAAAATGTGGGAATCTGATATATTTCAGTGAAATGTGAAATTTTGGCACTGACAGTGGCTCTCTGTGACAATTGTCTTTTTGTCAGAGACTAAGAAATTCTTCCTACACGATACTGATGAAACATTTCTGAGAGAGTTCTTATGAAAAAAATGTAGTGGTCCATGTAGTCTAAAGTCCTGTCTTCAAAAGGGACTAATCCCAGATAAAAGAGAATAAGGTGTAAGGAATTTTGGAGCAAAGAGGTGTTGAAGGAATGAAGACATGGCATGCCCAGAAATGCAGTAAAAGTTTTATATAAACCATTTCAGGGACCAGGGAGACCTCAGTTAGTCCCAGTGGGACTGTCAAGTGGGAGTACTGCTGTAGGAAGCTGTTGTCCTGCTAGAACCAGAGTCAGTCTCTCACTGTGACTCCACACTTGAGCACAGGGCCTGGAGCCCTACCACATCATCTCCACCGGCTCACAGGGAGAATTCCCTACCCAACTCTACTTGTTGGAGGTTCCTCAGTGTCCTGAAGACTGATGGCTTACATCAATTTCAAAATGCCTTAGGTAAAATATTAGTCACTTGGAAATTATTGGCAAACTCCCACTGAGTTCAATGGAAACAGGATTTCTTCCAATGGACATATATTATATGGCAAAGTCTGTGGAAGAATTGAAATGTCTGCACTGCAGCCTGCATAGATTCTTCCTCTTATAAATCTGCTATCTCTCTGTTGCTACTCCTGTAACAACTTACTCTCCCCAAAGGTAATGTCTGAAAGATATCAGCTATCCATGAAGAATTATAAACTAATTAACCAGGAAACTGGCCATGGGAATCTTTCAAAGAACTCTCTGAACATTTTTAAATCTCAGTGCAAAAGCAGCTTTATGGAGAATAAAACAAAGGCATAGGAAATTAAAGTTTATTATTTGATCGCTTTTGTTTTAAAATACACAAACAGAATTGTCAAAGTTACCCTTAACAGAATAAAAATATTGAGCAGACATTTGTGGTTCTTCTTTCCCATCCTTTGATTTCACTACTACTGGGAAATACAGTAGCCAAATGTACTTTTTCCTGCACTGAGGAGAAAGGCATGGATAAGCACTAGATAAGCAATTTCCTCTAGTTTTAGGTTGCTGTGTTTCCCCCAAAAGCATAATTTTCTACATTCTACCCCACAGCAGCTGAAAGGGACTGTGAAGCTGCAAAGAAGGGAAGAAGTTCCCTGTTAAGCTTCATTGCTGCAGAAGGTTTTGGCACAAGAGGAGGACAGCAGTCCTGGGACAGCCTTCTGGCACCGGCATCGACTGCAAAAGGAGCTTTCCATGCATTTTGCAGCCACACTGAACTCACATATCCAAAATCTTCTTCTCTCCTTTTTTTTTTCCTCTCTTTTCATTATTTTTCAAAAAACTTTGACGTGCTAGGAAGTTGTTAGAGTAATAAGGCTGCAAAACTGACCAGACCCTTCAGTGAAAATAATCTACTGCTACATGGTTTTCCTCACAGTCTTGGTATCTCTGCTTTTCTGATGCTACTGCATCATATGTACAGAAACTGCATGAAAGTAAACACTGCTTATGAAGTGTATCCTCTATATAGATTTTATGCAGCACATTTAAGCAATAACTATTATTTGATTTGCATCAGACAGTGATTACTTGTGGCAACATTCCAGCTTCTAAATTGGCCAATTGTGATTTCTTCCCTTACAGTACGATGAACTGACTTCAAATCTAATTGTGTGCAGCTTAGATAGAACTGTTCTGATCAGTTCTAGAACCAATGTAAAGTAAAAGACATCAGCTTAGTTTCATCTTATTTTGCTTTTATACTTAGTATTATAATTTATTTTAAAATTGAGAGGAAATCTTTATTTTTTTAACTTTGTTTTAAATTCAGACAATATTTATTCAGTACTATTATGTTGAAAATCAATAAATGCACAAAAAAATGTTTCTTCAAAACAAATAATTACAAAATTATTAACACAGGTCACTACCACAAAGCAGCAGTGTTGAGAATTAGGAAGAATTTCTAGGACTAACTGCTATTTACAGCATTTAAAATTTTTGCTGAGTGAGACATATAAACAAAAATATGTCTTACTTTCATCATTCATAAAACTCAGATAATTGTAGTTTCCTTATAGATGTAGTAGGAATTTACTTTTCTGAATATTTTAATGTGCAGCACGTTATTAATTATTTCTGCATACAGTTTGAAGCGTTGGACTGCTGTTTTCTGTCTGATTTTGTTAATGTAGAGCTTTGCATTTTTCTCTAACAATAACAGGACTCTGCAGAGAAAGGGATCAGGCTCCAATGTATTCTGGTGAAGAGTTAGACCTTGATTAGCTCACGCTGAATGAGGGAAGAGGGACTCACGGCTCGCAAGTCGTGCTGCTCTCTGGAGGAAGCCCAAATCAATGGACTGTACAGTCCTCTGGAATGGGGCACTCTCAGTCTCACTTGTTGAAATTGCTGCACATTTGCACTGAATATTCAAAAACCCATTGGTTATTTTAAAAAAAGCGTTCCCCCAGGTGTCTCTCCTCTTGACACCCTACATTTTCTGAATCTTTTTCTTTGTCATCAACTTTTCTGGGTGTTGAATGGGTGAGCACAGGCAGCTGCTACAATTCTCTGGACTCCATCCCAAGGCAGAACAACCCTTATCTAATCCTTGAGACCCCTGGGGATACATCTCTTTTACAATATGTAGAACAAATTGCTACTTTTAACTGTTATTATGGAAAATAACATTATACACAGTGGTTGTTGAAACTGTTTTTACTCCGAGGGGTCAGATTATGATGCCTTTACTTCAAGCTTTTTTTTTGTTTGTTTGTTTTGGAAAATAATGTTGTTCCATTGATTTTTATCACATTACGCTAATTTCAATTTACTTAGGTTGATTGGCAGATTGAGGTTTTGTGGAAAGAGAGAGATGAAAACTGCAGCTAAAGAGAAGCAGCAGACTAACTGCAAAAGAATTCTGACAGGTAGAAAGCAATAAAAACCTATTTACCTATCAAGTGTGAGTCTGCTTAGTAGCTAAGAATAGTTTATTTTTCTAAATATTTTATTGTTATTATGCCTTCAATTCTATAAACAAACAAACAGAAAAGAGCTGGCTGTTTTATTGAAGCAGCAGCAACAACAAAACTTCAAGAAGGAATAAGATATTTCTAATTTTCTCTTTATGGGAGTGTAAGAGTCCAGCAGCTGCTGCAACTGGCAGTAAAGTCACCATTTCAAAGAACTTATTGAGCAGGAACTGTTAAAAAGTCCAGGTTGCCACTAAATCACAGTTCCTCACTTGGTTCCCACACTATTGCAATGCCCTAAGCTACACACAGCTGCCACACATCTCCCCAGAGGTGGCTGCATTTCAGTGGCATGCAAAAGAACGCCCAAATTACATCAGCAGGCAGATTAATACACTCTCTAATTCTACAAGACAAGCAATAAACAAATGCAAAGCATCATTTTATTCAATAGGTGACAGAATTCCTTCTTGGACAATAGAAGCTAGTGTCCCAGCATATTGCTAGGAAATACTGAATGGCTACAAATATTTGGCCACCTCTGCAGCCTCACTGCACTGTGTGTGGTCACTTTGAACTATTTTGATGCAGTCTTGTCATGCTGCAGAATCAGTGTGGTAACGTTTTATGCTAACTTTGTTTTGATTTCCACAGAGGCAAATAGTCTTGGGATGTGAAATGTAATGTTGAATGAAGTTCAATCCCATTGAAAACCCCAAAATATCAAATGTGAATGCAGGGCAAAATTCTAAGAGTTTTATTTGTACTGGAAAGGAGTATTATGTATATTAGAAATATGGTAGGGTCAAAGGTGTGTAAGAAATGGTGAGAAGTGACTTTTATGAACATCACTGAAGGATTCTTCTGATGTATGCCTATATCCTCTAAACACAAAAAAAGTCAATATGTAAAAATATAGATTAATAAATATACCAAAAAAGTGCCAATAGCTCATGTTGCCATAATAAAATTATTTTGCCGTTAATTATTTATCAAATTTCTTTTCTGTGCCTGGAAAAGCAAACAGTGACCAGCATTTGACTTTCTAGCAGACACAATTTTCCCATGAAGTAATGACATGCAAGTGTTTGTGGTAAATCAGAGGCTCAATGACACAAAGGGAAAAGAGTTCCTAAAGGCACAGGTAAGAGGCTAAAGGCAGCTGAAGAGAAAATGAAAACCAAATTTTTGTACATCTCACCAGGGTGGGAGCCATTGAATACCTCAGTTCTGTTTCCCTGGCTGGCCTGTTGATTCCCTGCCCCTTTTCCCCTGTGTGCCGGGGCCCCGCCTATGTCCCGCCCCGCTGCCCAGAATGCTCTCCCCCACTCCTGGATAAAATCACAAGTTCTGCACGGTTCGAGGCTTTCGTCACTGGTTTTCAGCATGGAATAAACTTTGCTGCTGAAATCCACAGGGGAGCCCTTCCCGTTTTTTACTGCCGGTGTGTCAGAGAAGCCTGCCAGTGCCAAACCCCGGCACGGCACCCGACACACCAGAATTAAAAAGTACCCTTAAATATGTCCATTATTACAAAGTGCCAATGTACTTAGCAAATCCCATAACTGCTCTAAAAATGAATAAGTACTTACTTATACGAGGTATTTCACAAAGCCCCACATTGCCTCTAATATACAGCAACACTGGTATCATCCCTCCTGTTTTTCTATACAAGTTTTACTAACTCCATATTAGATTATTAGAGCTCCAGTCTGCAGGGCAATTTTTCAAAAGGAGGTGGTGTTTAACCTCACAATTTACTTCTTCCAGAAACATAAAACCCCCCACATTAGCAACAAGTTCACTATAATTTGAAAAAAACCCCACTCCTCTAGTTTCTCTTAAATCAGAGCGGAGATTCAGGCTCTAAACTACTGCTGCAAGCTCTGTATGAGTGATTTATTTGAGCTGCTGCCATCGAGAACATATTCTTTTAATAGTTCTTTGTCTTGAAATTGTTTCTATAATCTCAGTTTGTCATTTTTAGAGGTTGGTGGTGGTTTTTTTTTTTTGCATCTGTACGTTTGAAGTGAATATCTGGAAGGACCTGCCTCCCCTTGAACTGCACTTAGTGACTTGAGCTGTAATAAAGCAACTTTCCATGCTCTGTTTTGACAATTTTGGTAGCCAACAAACAAGAGTAGTTTAATGTTGATTGCGCAGTCAAGGCTATGTATTCACCAAAATGCTCTTTTTTTCCAGACTCCCTTCCTTTATTTGCAATATGGGGTGGAGAAGAGTTGTCTCCAAAGTTAATCTGAGTTGACAAGCTTCCTTCATATTTTGTATGTGCCTGAAACTCATACAGGCACAAAGCAGCTGCTTTCTGCTTGCAGTGCCAGTGCACGAATGTTCTCCCCCAGTAACTGAGCAGGACTAACATGACTGACCCTGGAAAACCATGGAACAGCAGCAAAACCCCACCACTTGTGCACAAGCTTTCTTCAGGGCTGGCTGTGTAAGGAAGAGGGGCAGAGGGTTTGAAAGTGATGGTCAGAGAAGACTGCAACCAAAATCCACCCTCTTTAGTCACACATTTGGCAGTCATATTTAATAAATGAATACACAGTGTTCATTCCAGACCAGGTTTCCAGCCACGAAAATGATGTCTTCATTTTTTCTTAGATGATTGGGGTAGGTCTTGAGTGCCAATTTAGAGGCTGTGGCCAGGAGTGGCTACTCTCATGGATATAATAAAAATGCTAGTAATATTGGAATAATGAAAGGGAGATATGAATCATAAGGAGGGTAACTGGTGAATTTGAAATAGTTAAAATATTATTAGCCAAAAAAGTTCAGAATTTTAAAACCAATGACTAATCACTTGCAAGGTCCTGGTTAACCCTGGCATTTAAGTAGAGTTTTATGTTGCCTGTGTCATCAGGAATTCAATACGCTCTCACAGTCATAATACTTTCATGTCTTTTTCTGTGTTTGACTGTCCCAGTCTGCTTCAACCACACACTGGAAAATGTGCAAGAAAATGTGGCATTGCAGCATTATTTCTTATTCGTATCACCAGGCCACATTAAGACAGCTCAAATCAATTCACAGTTCCAGATGTTACAGTTACAAATAACTTGAAGGGAGAGCAGGTGAAAGGAGTAAAAGCACGACAAGATAAATATATGAGAATTCTAATTGGAAAGTCTTAAATAACAATTTCCTAAGAGAAAAAGCATTTGAATTTGGAAGGTTTGACAATGTGTAGTTATGAGCAGTTTCATTTCTTATTATTAATTTTTCATAATCCCTCCTTTGTCCAGGCCCATGGCTTGTGTATACATTCCTATTGCATGTGCACACTTCCACAAATACACATAGAAATTTAAATCTATAAGGAAACAATTTATTAGGAGCTTCTTTAATCATAACAGTCTGTGGGTGTTGGGTGTATGTCCTTTTGTGATTGAACTTTGTGATCTGACACTCTTCAGCCTGATATTTTTCACTGCCCTTTTGACAGCTCCTGCTTGCTGCTTACAAAAAAATGTGCTTATTTAAATTATCTGAATCAGAATGAACCAGGCCAGCAAAATCTCTTTTAAACAGCTTCAGCTAGCTGAACTCTTTTGCAGCTGAATTAGGTTAGGGGGCATTCAGAGGAGTAAATTGGTTGGCAGACCTGCAAGGGCTGTCGTCTCTTGCAGACATGTCAATGTGCAGCAGGGAGCAGAAGGCAATGTTTTCTGCTTGCCTAGAATCTGGAGAGTGTCTGGACAGTTCTCAGCCTAGGCCAAAACTTGCCTGTACTTAAGCCATCTTCACTAGCACCTTGTCAGTAGGCAGAGACCCTGAATCTGAACCAAAAATGTTTAGGTCAAAAAATCTTTTCACATATCCAGATCCCCTACAGCTCTCTGCACAGTCTAATCTGTGTTTTCCGTTCTCAAATATTGCCAAACATACACGTTTTGTGTTGTTTTTAACTTGCAGGTTTCTCATCACACTCAGTCTCCCCAGAACCCTCCTCAGACATACAAATACTGAGTCCTTCAGGCAGTTATTCAAAGGTGAGAGCCATTGCTCTTGCAGTGGTGGGCAGCGAGGCAGCATCTTCCCTCTCCCCTTCTCTTAGAAGAGGTCTTGTTTCTGTCTTGTTGTTCCACACTGTGAGGGGAAGTGACTGACATAAGACCAAGTCCATGGTCTGGCAAAACCTGAGCCCAGGGGCTGGCACAACCTCCCAGTGGTGCCTGAAGGAAATTCTCTCTGTCTTGGAGATATATAAAGTAAAGACCATCTTAAAATTTTAGGTTATGCTGACTTCCTATGCATATTGCTACAACATTTATTACTACAGTTGCCAGGATTCATGAAGAGATTCTCTTCATGTAGAAGTCTCTTTCCACTGCTGTGGTGATGGTGAAGGTGCTGAGGCTGAGGAGATCTACACATTCACCTGATGCCAGAGCAGAAGCAGTTCTCTAGGCCACTGCAAGACAGCTATAGCCTGCTGGAAGTTTTGTGGGTGGCTCAGAGCAAAGCTTGGTGACTCTCTGAATGTCTCACTGGCAGGAGGGAAGTCATTTCCCCAGCTTGATGAGTGTGCTGTGGCTGGGGTAAGGAGGTGGCTGGAGGTGAGCTGCCTGCCGGGAAGGTGTGCAGCAGAGGGCAGCAGCTCACAAACATACCCTCACCTGCATACACAGCTGCCACGCTCAACACACATCCCAGCAACACTTCTTCCCTTCAAATATGGACTGGCAAGTTTTGGATCTCCGCAGGGGAGTGAATCACTTTCAGTCTGAGCATGTGAGCTAATAAAAATCCATTCCTCATACCAGGTAGAGGATCAGGGCTGTTTGCTGTGCTTTGCTTCTGCTGATGTAACCTGCATTCACAGTGACAAATCACAGATGTGCTCAAGAATTCAGTGCTGGCTTTAGGACAATAAAGGATACACTTTTACAAAAGAAGCAGGGGTATTTATTCTGAGAGTTCTCCAGGCATGCCTTGATGAACTTTTAGACAACCAACTCTAACAAGACCAAGAGATCAGAAAGTGCTTTGTAGACCAGAAAAGTGATCATGATGCTGGACTCACTAGTCAGTTCTTTTGTCTTCCTATTTGGTGGATTTTCTCAGTCTGCCTTTCTGAGGCTACTCTAATAACCACAACACACTGCATTGAGGAATGAGACATTACTTTAGGTATGAGTCAGGTTCTCTTTGTACAGGAAACTATAAATACCATTTCTTTCTATGAAACAGAGGCAGGGGTGTAGGTAAAAAAAACCCTGCATGCATTATGGGCCATTTCACCAATTCTGAGGTTTTGAAAGAGTTTGTGGGAGCCTCCATCCTTAGAGTGTTCTTGAAGCATATTCTCCTATGTCAATAAAGGGTGCTGTTGTCTTGTCATTCTGATAAGAATGATTCAGTTGTTTGAAATACATGTAAGAAAAATGGTTCTGGGCCTATGAGTGAAAATCAGGCTCAGATACCAAGTTCCTTCAAACTTTATGCTGGTTGCATTTAGTCTCTGTACTGCTTGATAACGGAGGTTGCAGCCAGCTGGAATCAAATAAATATGTAACTTTTTCCTTAATCTGCAAATGATTTGGATCCAGCATTTCAGCCTGTATCTGTCTGATTAAAAAAAAATATATGTATTTAGTTTAGTTTAGAATTGCTACAGTGTGTTCTGGAACCCAAGAAAAATTCTCTGTCTTGCCCAAACTGATGAAAGAAATCTCTGGTTAAAGGTGAACAGTCTGTTCACAGAGAAATTATTTCTAAATGTCTAGTGATTAGTGACTAATTTATATATTTCCTTCAAATTGTTTCAGCAGCAACATTATTATCCAGCTCACTGTTTTATTCTTACTCATATGGAATTGTTAGTCTCCATGTGACTTCTCAGAAGTAAGATTTTTCAGGATAATTGCATTTAGCAAAATTTATTCATTTTAAAATTATGTAATTTTAAGAACTGATTCCAAATATAGAGAGGTTTAAAAAACCCTTTAATTTCTATGATATCAGAAACCCTTTAAAATATCCCTGCATTGTTACAGGAAAAAAGCTTTAAAATGACAATTAATTCAGTCTAACAAAACAGAAGACAAAATAGTATTTTTTTAGTATTATAAGCCATAATTTAATAATATAATCTCTTGATTTTAAGTCTGTATCAGGATCCTTGATTAAAAACTGAGTGCTTATTTCTGCAGTGGAGCCATTCACAGTTTAACACTCTAGCAAGCAAAAGCTACATGGGAAAGAAGTGAGTTACTGCTGGCTCTGACTCAAATAATTTTCATGGACACCCAGGCAGGATAACAATAAATGGTTGCAATGTGACCAGGAAGTGATGAGCAGCAAGAAAAACTGAATCCAAGTTTTCTGTGGGAATTTCCCACTGACTTCTCAGACACTGTTCCCTCAACTTTTGCACTGAAAGTCTGGCACTGCATTGATAGTGCGTTGAGATTCATTCCAGTTTGCTCATCTCCTTCGCCTCATTCCTCTGTGTGGGGAGACTTCTGTAGGGTTCTAAATCATTTGAAGGATATCAGATACATGCGAACCTGGCAGAGTGAGCAGTCCAAAAAAGGACAAAGGATTTATCCATAACCTTCTGCTCTTTCTGGCTGTATCAGTCACTATCATCAAAACATTTTCCCACTGAAACTTTGAAACACCTTTCAGAAAAGTTATCCTGCCATTCATGAACCAGTACTTTCTAAGATTTGTCCGTCAGTGCACTTTTCTAACTGTCACAAGCTGCAAGAATTCATTCAGATCCCATTTACAATTTTTTTTTAGCACATTGATAATGCATCAGTTGAGCAGGGTACGCTGTGCTTACAGAACCTGGAGGGATCTTGGTTGAACCTGGTATAACAGAGATCAGAGTTTTAGCCTGATAGATAAGACCAGTAAGTTGAGGCCATAAAAATTTCTTATTTCAGAATAAAATTGTACCCTTTGGACTGACTCAGTACAATGAGTAAAATTTCTTTTGTTTCTTAGAATCATAGAATGGTTTGTGTTGGACAGGACCTTAAAGATCCTCTAATACCATCCCTCCTGCCATGGGCAGGGACACCTTCCACTAGACCAGGTTGCTCCAAGCCCCATCCAACCCAGTCTTGAACAATTCCAGAGATGGGGCAACCACATCTTCTCTGGACAACCTGTTCCATTGCTTCACTGCCCCCATAGGGAAGAGTTTCATTTAAACTTACCTTCCTTCAGCTTAAGGCCATTCTCCCTTGTCCTATCATTCTATGCCCTTGTAAAAAATACCTCTCCAGTCTCCTTTAGGTACTGGAAGAAATAGTCCTAACTATTGTTTGAAAGGCATTATTTATTTTACAAAACGAGTGGCCTGATTGCAAGTAAAGCACTTGTTCCTTATAGCTCAAACATTAAATCTGATCTTGATTGAAGTGGCTCCATGACTGTTGAACTTCAGGAATTTATACTGGTTTTATGATTTTATGCCCATTGCACAGGACAGATGACTCTTCCATCAAAACATTAAATGTGGTGCAGACAGAACATTCTGTATGGCTCTGAACCAGCAGAAAGAGTTCATAGCACCTTTGAGCTTTCTTATATACCTACAGCATTTTTGACGTGCCAGTAGTGGAACCTGGTTATACCACAGAAGGCCAAGAAAGCAAATCTTCAACCAGCAACAACCTTTCACACGTGCTTTGATCATCGTTTTGCTAACACGCACTCTCTAAGATACTTGGCACTTCAGAGTTATTTCAGATAACAGGATTCTGTTCAAATCATGATTTCATGCAATCATAACTGTTATTGCAATAGCTCAGAGCATTATTGTGGACTCACTGCCAGCAAACTGTGTCTCTACTTCAAAAGGACAGTCACTGTGGAAGACAAAAGACAAAAAAGAATAGGATAAGAAGATGTCTTTATACTACTCAGAAAAGAAAGAGGTTTCCAATGTCTTCTTTTGGAGTGGTAGTAGACTAAGATACATAAATAAGTCCTCCTGGAAGTTCTTTCTAACCCTGAAGCACCTAACAACTTCAAATAAATTTAAGGACAAGAGGTCATGAAAATAGATAATTCACTTCAGATTTTCCTTCTTCACCAAAGTTCATAAAAATGAGTTAGGAATTATTCCCCAGAGTGAATTTCTTCTCTCTGTCTTACATTTTGTCTTCCTGTTTCCTTATTTACTCTTAAAGTTTAATCTTAATATTCATATTAATTAAAACAAAAGATGTCCTGCACCTCTTTTATGCCCCATGTGGGAAACGGAGAGGCTTTCATTCAAAAGTCTCACCACTCTTCACCTTCAGAAAAGTTGAACAGGATGGCTTGGTCCATCGTGTGAACAGCCCTGTCCTGTCTCATCCTGCACGGTCCCATCCCATCTCACACTCCAGGCCCAGGCACTGTCTGTCAGATTGTTGGTTGGCCCAGGCCAAAACCTCCAGGAAAAGGGATCAGCTTCTCTGGTTTCCCTGATCACTAATCTGTGGACATGATGGTGTCCTGGGCCAGTTTAATTCAGAAGCAGAAGATTTCCACGTCTCAGGCTTCCCCAGAAATCTACATTTTTTATTTACTGAGATCTGATTCTCATGCAAGTTAAAGGAGAACCACAGCCAAATATCTCAGAAATATTTATAACTCTCATAGACACAATTAATAGCAGACATCCGAGTAGGAACAGACAGAGCATGGGTTATAATACAAGCTAATAAAAAATACCCCATATATCACATGAAAACAAAGAGTGAATAAAACCCCAAATCGTGCCCTGTGAAAAACATCACATCAAGAGTAGAACAAAAGTATTGATGGCAAGGAAATGAGAAAAATAAGTAGCAAGTTAAACCATAGCCCAAAGGTTTTAATTTCATGCTTTGAAAGCCTCTTGCCTCTCTCTTTCCAATTGTTATTTCAGGTTCCGATATCCAATCATAAATTAACACTGCCCTTGTCACTCAATAGCTACACTGGATGAATAAAATGTAGGGAGGAATGCCGATCCTTGGCAAAAGCTGAAGTCCAATTTAGAGTTCAACGACAAAAAAATGTTGTGAATTAGGCTACTGAAGGAAATGCAGCTGAGAATGTCTTTGGATAGTCACACAAAAAGCAGTAAAAAAGAAATGAACCAAGAGAGCATTCATAGGATGTGTACAATTTTTTTCACTATAAAAACACCACCAGAACTGTCATTTCAAAACCAGAGCTGTGAACTGCTTTATCCACTCTCCTGACCATAACAGTAGCTGTGAAGCATCACTTCCACGTAACGTAAAAAGACATTGCCTTGAGCAGGCAGAGAGTGGGGGCTCTGAATGAATGAAGCCAGCCAAAGAGCTGTATTTACCTCCACCTTCTCCCATCACTGCTTCTGGCACCTGGTATCCTCCAGACACCATGCAGGATGCCATCACTGGAACGTGATCTGTGTGAATGTTGTGCCTTCACTTCCATGAATTATGTTAAGCTTGTGTGTTCATCCCACTTCCAAACCTGTCATGAAAACAGTGAGTGTGCAGGGAAGGGTATGAATCTATGTGTTGGTTAGCTTGTAGAGTGCACAGTGTTCCTGTCTGTACTCTCTGCATCATCTAGCCTGAGGAAAAATGTCTGTGGAGATGCAATTTTTTTCTTCTCGCCAGGATGCTGTTACAGTCAGAATATTAGTAGTGTAGGAGAGTTTTGGATAAGCTGCTCTCACCAGTGTGAAATAATTACACACACATACACTGAAACGTTCAGAAACCAGTGAGAGGTGTGATTTATTCAAGAAAATCATAAAATGTTAGGCTGAGGATCCAACCATGTCACCTTTTAAGCACTCTCTTCATACCGCAGGAGCATTCACTTTTGGCTAAAAGAAAAAACCGAAACCAATCAGAAATGGCCTTAAGTCTTTTGGTAAAACCCAATGCCAGTACAACAGGATCTTCTTCTTTTTTTGCTGACTGAATTGTCCAGTAACCAGCAGTGGAAAAGAGGTATTGAAACATAAAGAAATGACATATTAATATGATACTGCAATCATTAGAGGCAAACAGCTCCAAATGATTAATCATTTGGAGATCCTGGGTTCAGAGAACCTCAGCAGCTTGATAAATGCAAAGCCTGATCCCAAATACAACTTATATCCAATATACAATTTTTAAAGTTTCTAATTGTAATTTTGACCAAAACTGTCAGGAGAGTCTGAAGAAAATCAAAAACTTGGATCAAGAAAAGAAATATTTTTCAGTTTTTTGGGATTTTTTTCATCAGCTAAAATAATAACTACAGTGACAGTCATCATGCTGCCAGTATGGCTGCTACTGGGATAAATGGATCATTCCTTGTCTGTGTTGCTTTGCTTCAGCACAGTAGGAGTATTTAATCTGCTTCCAGAATTATTTCAGACAGGGAACTATGATTACCAAAAAAAATGTTTGACTTGGAAGTAGAGCACAAAGCATTTAATGAAGGTATCTGTGTTTTATCTAATAAATAATCATGTGGCCACTCAGGCAGAAAGTGTTGGAGGTTTTTCAGTCTATGATACAGAGTTAAAAATACACAGATAATTTCACTAAAATTTTATTTTCACTTGATGCTTTTCTTCTGCAAAGGCTTGACATACTCCAACCGGTTGGTTTTACATTGAGCCTGTGAACAGCTAATTATAAGATCAGTTTTACAGATGGGAAACAGATATCCACAGTCTAAGGGATCTGCCAGAAGTCACAGAATGCTTGACCCACATCCTCATGAAGCTGGTGGTAGACTCCACATTCATTCTATAGTTATGCTTAACCCCATGGGGAGCCGTGACTAGAGCTCAGTTAATTGCAGGGTCCTAGTATGAGCGTGTAACTATTGCCATTACAGGAAACCCAGGTCATTTGTTACACCACTGGAGCATCCAACTGATCCTGTCATTAATCACTATGACATCACAGGACAGCTACCATATGGTGCAAAATAATCCCCTCCCTTGCTACAGAAATTAGATCTCTTTAAAGACAAAATCATCTCTATACCTCTTGGAAAGTACATTAGACTTTTGCTTCCTTTTAGAACTTTGTCCTAAAAAGCTGGTTGAGACGATTTGTGAGGGAAAAGCACTTCAACCTTCAAACACTTTCTGCAAGAGAAAAGAGGGTCAGCCAATGCAACTCTTCCTATATGCAAGTCTAACCTATCCATAACCCTAACCATATTAATCTGATCATTAAAAATCCATCCCTTCTAATGCACTGGGAAAATACCAGTCAGAAACAATCATTCACACACACTTAGCCTCCTATCCACTTCTTTCCTCCAGAAGGAAAGGCTTGTGAAAAGTTCTCCAGGGGTGGCTACAATGATTCTTCAAGTATGGGCCTTTGGTAATGAACAGGGTGATATCCCACCATATATTACTCAGGTAGAGTTTTACTTCCAATGCAAGCCCATTAATTACACAGTTTCAGTTTTGATGTTATATTTCAATTATCTGAATCAATGGCCTGGAGGATGTCCCACTCATTGCAGTTCAAGCAGTGAAGTCATTAGCAGTTTTCAAGACTTGAAAGTCTTCCCTCACTAAAAAATATCTTTCCCTTTGCGCAGGAAAGTTGTGCCAAGTCTACGTACTGCAATACCCTGCTTTGGTGCTAAATATTTGCAGCAGAATCTGGGACAGCAAGTACATTTGTATACCATATTCAAAATATACAACTTATTCGAGAAGGAGGTGCCGATGTCAGCCAGAGCAAAACATTAAACATGCCCTGGTACTTTATAGACTTAGATTTATTAGAGAAAAGGTTAAATACCAGAGGCTTTTTCCCATTTCTTGTTAGTCCCTCTACCTTTCTTCTTCCATAGGCTGCTAAAACTCACCTACATGTAGGCTTTAGGTGTCTCTTCAAGCATTGCACTGTGTTGCAGTTTGGAATTTTGGCACTCACGTTTTTGTGGATTCAGCCTTTAGTCTCCATGTAAAGGAGTGAGAGTGTGGGGTTAGAGGGAAGCACACCTGTTGTCAGTGATCTCCATGCTCCTATAGGAATATCACTAATTTTCAGAAACCAAGTAAGTGTGATGAACTTCCTTTGTGTGCACACATTCTGGATGGATTCTGGCTTGGGAAGACTTGTAACTTAAACAGAAAATGGGAAAAGAAGGGTTTAATCACTGCTTTACTAATGGGAAACTGAGGCACAGAGAAATTAAGTTCAACTAAAACACCAGATCATCTAAACCAAGGAAGAAATTGGATCAAGACCTGAATCAAGTGTCTTAACCGCAGGATAATTCTTTTTCCTCAATCTTTTGTGAAAGTCTTGATGACTACAGGGAGTTCATTTCTTTCTTCTTCATCTTCCACAGGAGATTTGAAGCATAACTGGAATTCCAAAAGTTCTGTTTGATCAGACTCAATTTGGCCTCATTATGAGCACAAATGTTTCAATAATTTATTCTTATTTCTCCACCACAATAAGTCAAACACATAAAATCTTACAGTACTTCATTTTGAAAGAGAAAGCTCGTAGGAGAAATTATAATGCAAACCATGTGATGTCTCATCTCTGTTTACAGTCTTGCTGAAAACTCTATTTCCCAAGAAAAAGAGGGTTCCTCATATATAACCAAATCCAGATTCTTACTTCATTTCATTTGGTTCAAACATATTGTTAACATCTTGCAGTATTTCGTATACATTTCGCATACATACATATGGCTCCAAGTTAAAAAAATTCTCCACATCTATGGCGTTAATTGCATTTGACTTAGGGTGAATATTCATTAATAGCTCTCCTAAATCTGTATCAGTAGGAATGAAACTCAGCTGAATAATGGTAACCTGTTCAGATGATTAGATATTACTGGTGGGCACTGAATCAGTATTTTAAGGTGATAGAAGTGCAGCCACACATAAGTCAGACTAAGAACTTCCCATCAAAGTACTAGAAGAGTCATACTAAAGGACTACATGTTAAGGCAGATGAAATATCATGGGATTTTTGTACACTTCTAGTTAGTTTAAGAGACAGACAGGAGCTCCTGTTGCAGGGATGTGTTGCTCTCTCTTCTTCTAGTTGAGAATCTCCAAAAACAGATCACTTCAGATCACCCCAGCTCTCTTTCCTCTGATCTACAAAATAGACTTTAAAATGATATCATATAGGAGTAATTATGATGTTGATTTAACATCTATGAAAATACGTCATACAGAGGTGAACCTCTGTATAACCAGGGAGCAGTGGTGCATATTTTTGTCTGTTTAGTTCCCTGCCACCTCTTCAGTGTGTCCAAGGGGTAACAGAGAGTACACTCAAAGAAAATGAGAGAGATGTTATGACAGGGATCAGATGTGTCCCCAGAGAGCAGAATGGTGACCTGAAAAACTTTCTGACAGGCACTAAGTCCTCAGGAAGCTGAAAGCTGTCAGAGCACTTGTAAAAAACAAGTTTTCATAGAATCACAGAATGGGTCAGGCTGGAAGGGGCCACAGCGGGTCACCTGGTCCAACCTCCCTGCTCAAGCAGGGTCATCCCAGAGCACATGGATTGTGTCCAGACATTTCTTGAATATCTCCAGTGAGGAGACTTCACACCCTCTCTGGACAATCTGTGCCAGTGCTTCATCACTGCACAGTAGAGAAGTTCTTCCTCATATTCAGGTAGAACTTCCTGTGCATCAGTTTCTGCCCATTGCCTCTTGTCCTATTGCTGGGCACCACCGAGCAGAGCCTGATCCGTCCTCTGACACCTCCCTACAGATTCTTATAGACAATTATGAGGTCCCCTCTCAGTTTTCGAGACTAAACAGGCCCAGCTCCCTCAGCCTTTCTTCATAAGAGAGATTCTCCAGTCCCTTAATCATCTTTGTTTTCCTCCACTGGACCCAGTCTGGGAGCTCCATGTCTGCTTTGTCCTGAGGAGCCCCAGAAGTGGACACAGCACTCCAGGTGAGGCTTTGCCAGAGCTGAGCAGAGGGACAGGATCCCCTCCCTCCCTCCCTCTGATGGCAATGGTCCTCCTAACACACCCCTGACTGGGATACCACTGGACTTCTGCTGCTTCTGAGAAGTGTTTTGTCTGAGATTATTAAGAAAATCTATTTTAATCAGTCATGTCCAGTGAATTTTTTTTTTCCTGTGGTAAGATAAAGATCTCCCAGCTGCCAGGAATTTTGGTTCAGGGATAAGTGACTGAAATGCTTTGGGGGAAGTGCAATCTTGTTGGAATGTGTTTGTAATAAGCTTAAATGGTCAAAAGCACTTACAGTAAGATGGTTTCTCAAATTTAAAAACACTTCCTTTCATTTTCATAGATAGGTAACTACAGCTTACACAACTGTATAGGTATGCAGTAGACATATAAAGGTGTATAAATATAACAGCCCTTAGATAAATAAAATAAAATTTTATTAATAAATATTTTATTTTGATAAATCAAATATTTACTTTGGATCAAAAATTTGATGTGCTTCATTCTGTCATTTTCCTATCAGCATTTTTTTAAATAACATGCTCACGTCAGTCATTTAGGCTTACCGGAAATATAAATTTTCTCATGTTAATCAACTGTTTTTCTTTTCCTGGTTGAAGAGTGTATAACCCAGGTAACCAATTGCTTTTTTTTTTTTTTTTTTTTTTTTTTTTTTTTTTTTTTTTTTCTTTTTTTTTTTTTTTTTTTTTTGGTAAGCCTTCTACGGTACTCATAAGCTGTAGTTATTTCAGTAAGTAAAATTCTGTATTACCCCAGCTGAGATAACAGTCTGAGTTCAGTGCTGATGTAACATCTGGAAAATGAATTTGTTCTAAATTAATAGTTATTTGTAGTCTAGCTCTTCAGGTCCTAAGCATATTGCTTATGGAGAAGAAATTCTCACTACATATGCTTTTTTCAGATGATTCCATCTTAAAACAGTCAATGACATCATCTTCCTCTTTTTCAGGCAATTAAATCCCCATTTCCTCTGTAACTGATGAATTGAATAATCCAGAGATAGTATTAGAATACAGTCCTAAGAACAAGAATGTAGAAATGGCCAGGCTGGGTTAGGAGTCTTGGTGCCCTGCCTCTAATGGCAAACACCAGCAGAGCAGAAGTAGCAATATGAAAATGAACTTTTAGTGGAAAAGAAATTGGGCCTACAGAGATGGACCAGCAGTCATTCTCTAGACTGTTTCTGTTTATTCCAGCAAGTGTACCAGGTCTGAAACATACTCTATGGAAATACAGGGGTTAATGATAAATAGCTGTACTTGTGTAGGAAGGGGAATAAGAGGAATTTTAGGGCTACTAATGACAGTTAATTGCCTTTGAATAAATTATCTTTAACATCTAAAAATCCTTCCCCAGGCCATATTCCACAAGTCACTAAACAAGTCTTGATTTTCAGCAGTGATGAAATTTCACTTGTGATGACCAGCACCTCTGAAAACCAGGGCAGCTTTTTCTGTCAAAGACAGATGACATTTATCTCCACCAAACATTTAATATATATTAAAGAATGCTTACCAATATGTCTAAAAGTGCAAACTAAAAGGAAGGTCTACATGCTACATGTGGAACACCAGCACAAGTTAAATAAAACTAGGTCTAAAACTGAGAGCCGGGAAAGCCCTGTTTAGCTGATGAGCCTGATGTCTGAGGGCTGCTCCTGTTTCAGTTGTACACATTTACAGGTAGCTGATGTCCTGCAGCTGCATGTACCCAGCAGAATGTTGTTGTAGACAAAGATGAGTTAAAGCCAACTACTTTGTGGCCAGTCAAATGCCTTCATGGTAATGCCATCTCCTATCTGGATTTCAACTGTGCTTAAGCA
Source organism: Aleadryas rufinucha (assembly GCA_013397815.1). Lineage (NCBI taxonomy): Eukaryota > Metazoa > Chordata > Aves > Passeriformes > Aleadryas > Aleadryas rufinucha. The sequence goes on along the minus strand of VZTH01014991.1, from coordinate 485,103 downwards.
GTAGGAAGGTACCTGGGCTGCTTCTGTGCACATGCTGATGACTAAATTATTGTAACTTAGGAAACAATGAGTTAAAGAAGAAAGTACCCAATTTCCTAAGCTATTGGTTACTGAAATCATATATAAAGCACAAGGGAGTCTGGATGTCAACACAGGATATGGATAATACAAATATTCCTTCCTGAGAACTTCTATTACATCTAATTTCTTAAAGGAAAAATACAAATAGTGAGTCATTTGCAGTATTTTTTTTCAGATAAGCATGAAATGCATCCAACAAATAGTAGCATAGCCAGGTGCTACATCCTGTGTTAGGTCCGTCAAGTCCACAGCCAGCTATATGTGGGTAGGGGAATTTGTCCAAAATCTCTATGTGAAAGGTTGGAGAGATATATAAAAGCTTGAGATACACTACTTCTCTATATTAAAAATAAGTCTCTGACGCAGCATGATTCACCTCTTAGGTGTATGGCCAGGTCAGTTCCACTAGCTCAGCATCATTATCACAGCCAGCACCTGCCATGCTCATTTCCCTCTGATCTGAAATCCAAATGTATAAGTTGCTGTAAATTCAGTTAAAAGAAAGCTTCTCTTTTTTTTTATTGTTATACAAGACTCCAAGGTATAAATTTGCATTTGGCTTCCAGAAATATCCTGCTTCCTAGAAAAGTGGATAAGCATGCTTAATCCATGAGGTCTCTCTCCACAGCATTCCCTGGTTTTGTCTAATAGCTGTGAGGAGCAGCAGAGGGATTCCTGACAGGATATCAGATATGCTAGCAAAAGTAAGGCTGGAACAAGCCAGCTCTGCTGAAAAAAAACCAACAACCCTTTTCTGGGCTTGCAGCTCTCCTGTTTGAACTTTGTGATCGCCAGATAGCCCAGCTGATTGCTCCGAATGCCAAGTATAGTTGTCATTGTTCAAGTCTATTTCCAGAGAACACCACATGAGGCGTTAAAGCACAGAATGCATATTTATCGTGTTACACTCTGTTGGACGAAAGCCCACATCTGTTCCTTGAGCTGACTAGACAAAAATGGGTCAGAGTGAAGGGAATAAAATCACTGATACAGACCTCTCATATGTAAAACAAAAATCCAGGAAACTTCTGACCTTTAAGTAGAGCATTTCTGGTTCCTCCTGCCCATGCCTGCATCAGAACACGAGTGCCTAAGCAACCCCACTGAACGCTGGCTGTTTCTAAGAACTGAGAAAGTTCTTCTCAGAAGAGAAGAAGGTTGATGCAATTTGAAGGCCACAGATCAAAATACATTTTCAGGGAAAGTGTTTTGTAATCATCACAGCTCCCTATGCTTAGCTCAAATTCTGCTGCACACAGAGAAAATGGAGAGGATGAGCATTTCTCAACCACATTGTTTGCCTGGGAGAACACCTTTGTCTGCTGACGACAACAGATGGGAGCTCTGGCAGGGATCCTCATCTCTTTTTCCTACAATAGGAGGCTGTTAAGGCCTCATTTACATCCATCTCAAAATGCTTCAGAAAGGGAAAAATAATGTATAATTTCCCACGTGCAGTGGGGAAAACCAAAGCATGTGAGGCTATGTGCTTTTCATCATGACAAAAGTCCAGCCTCAGATCTGCTGTTGTGAACCTGTTTGCTTGTTCTGAGGTGATACAGCTGCTTTTAGTCTGAACAGAGCTTTGTGCTCTCTTGTTCTCACAGAACACTTGGGAGAGGTTCCTCATACAGACTTCACTCTATTCTTGATTTGCAATCTTTTTTTGAACATCCCAGGTTCTTTTTTGCTTTGCTTTTTAAGACTATTGGGTGTTTGGAAAGATGATTAGTCTTCCTCGGTGCTGGCTACTACACAGGTGATTGCTTGAAATCATAGCTGAATACCTGGATATATCAGAAGTCAGGCTGCTGATAAGCTTGCCTGCATGTGTGCACAAGACCATTTGGGATTGCATTTTATGGGTAATATTAAAGAAAATAGCAGAGAAAAAAAAACAAAACAAAAGGTCAGGTGAATATTAAAACGTAATTTTTATACCCCAAACAATGTTTTTTGCCTGAAAACAACATTTTTTTTCCACAAAAGCCCATCACTGAAAATTTTAGTGAAAAGACAGTTTTAGAAGAAATAAAGGTCACTAGAATCTGTAAATGTAGTCTTTTCAATTTAAAAAAGAAAAACAAAAATATAAACAAACAAACAAAAAAAAAAGAAACCAAAAAAAAGATAAGACAATTCATACATTCTATTTGACAAAATCAGGTAAGATTCATTAAAAATAAATTAACTGCTTCTTAGAATACTTGCTTTTATATTGAAAACAAAGATTTAGAAGAAAGAGCAAAAATACCATCTTCAGAAGATTACAAGGTAATCTCATAATTGAAATGCATAAAAGAAACAACTCAGTGGAAAATACCTTCATGGTGCTGTCACTGCACCCCTGCATAAGTTTTCAGTGTCTCAGTTTCCCCATGCAATGCTCACATTTTCCAGGACCATCATTCACTCACCTTCACAGGACACTGAGAAACTCCTCTCTATAAGTGAAGGTTGGAGGTCTGGTCATCCAGGGCATGTGCAGTGAAAATAAATAGTGCTTCAACTGCTAGATGATCACAGAATAACAGAATTTTTCTGATAGTTTTAGATGATCCTTAATATTTGAATTTTTCCAAGAAGTAGTGAGGAAAAATTACATTAATTTTCTACGCAGACAAACCAAGGCAAAGTTGTTTAGTGCTCGGTTTCCCCTTCTTTCTGTGGGAGATAGAAAATTAGATATCACAGAGGACTGGGCCTAAGAATTTTGTGCAAAATCTCACAGGAAACCTGTGATCAAACCATCCCTGAACTCAGGGGTTGCAAGTCCTTGTGTTAATTCGGACTCAGGGTTGTCAAGGCTCTCTGCATGTGGATGCCAAGACGGTCACCTCTCATTATGAGTTCTAGGACAGTTTCAGTTGTAGCTCACACATTCCTTTGGTTTAGGTTCATGAGAGACACCATATGCATTCATTCTACCTCTCACAGATGAACAAGAAATAAGTGAGAATGATGCCAACATTTAAAATAATAATTATACATATGACATATTAAGACTTGTTAAAACACAATACTAATTCAAGGAATAATGAAGTGAAAATCATGGAGCAAGCTGTGTGAACCACGTTATTGACAGACAATCAATATTCATTACAATTAAAAAAAGAAAAAGAGATATAGTGGATTAATGATGTTTAGTTTTCCAAAGGTACCTCTGAGATCAGTGAGTATTTGTATGGATCTCTTTGTGCTAGCGACCACTCTTGTGTTAGGACTGAGGCTAGCCCATGTCTGGAGCCAGAGCTGTCACAGCAGAACCCTAGAAAAGAGCAAAGTCTCTGGGTGAGCAGAGGGAGTCAGTACAGGCAGAGATAGCACGTCATGAGTTGCTTGCATTTGCATTTTGGTGTAATAAAAGGGGATTACCCAGCTGAGTGTAAAAGCTGCTGATTTAGGAGAACAATGAGACACCTTTGCTTGTGATTTACTCTGCTCCTTATAAAGAACATCTTTATGAAAGGGGGCCCCAAAAGCCATTGAATGCAACAGAGAGGATCCCGTTATTTCAGTGATCATGGATAAGCAATAAAACCGAATTTATGTAAAACTCACACCTTCCAGGGCTACATGTCAGGAACCCTCAGCAAAAAGCAAAAGGGAAAATACCTGTCACAGCCACTACACTGCTGACTAGAGATGGTGAGAAAATGAATCATCAGTATTATCAGTGTGCTATCACTGTCTGGAAATTTTTAGCAAAAATGAAAACAATGAAATAATAACTGCATAGAGAAATCTAGAGAAGAGCCAGTCTGCCACACTCAGAAAGGGAGGATGTAGTGGCAAGAGCATGCAAGACAGTTTCAAAGACAATAAAATATACCAGTGTTTTCTCAGGAGAGCCCATATTTTCAGCAGAGAAGTCAAAACTGAAGTGTTCTGACTGTGAGTGCCATTGTTTTTGTAGATCCTGGAATACCTTCCCTAGTAAGTTAACTCTTCTGGTCAATGGCCTGTGCTCTAATGAACCATGGTCTATCTGTTAATAAGTGGGAAGGATGCAACGGAGACAGTCTGTGGTGAAGTGTTGAAGTCATGGGACACATAATATGCCTAATGAGAATATGTAAAAGAACAAGGAGGTGAAGAAATGTGTAGAACATTGGCCAGGTAACTCAAAAGAATTTTTTCAGTCTCTTATCTGACTGAAATATTTTGGTGTCTATGGTCTCATTGTGTTTACAATTAAGGAAGCCCAGCATATCCAACAAAAATATACTGTAAGAGGAAAAATCCTNAAAAAAAAAAAAATTCTTAATTTGAAAGCTGTTTCAATACTTTCTTAAGTCTGAGAAAGTCAAGATAGACCACTGTTGATTTACTTTTTCTCTGCATTAGGCAGTATAAGACCAGAACACTTTTTTCCTCCAAAGTTAGGGATTCCAGTTGATAACTTTGAGCTTAAAGTGGTGTAAGCTGCCAGCTGGATTTTGAGGCTCTGTAACTTTTCTCCAAGTATAACATGCAGCATTAAATGTTCCTTGTCTCAGATGAATATGGGGCAGTGATAGACACGCTCCACTCCTGAGAAGGGTTAAGAAACCCGATAGCAGGTATAGAGAAGGAGGGACGCTATCAGTGGCTTGGATCTAGTTATGTGTATTTCTGAAAGGAGATTGAAATCAGTGGACGGATAATATCTCTGTGCTTGTATCTTGCTGAAAAAGCAGCCTTTTACGTCACTGGCAGTGTCACAACTGCGAATGCAACCACATGAAGAGAGTGACAACTTCCAGCTTTGATGGTCTGCACTCTGCTTTCCACAGCATCGCATAGGAAAGTACGTGGGACGCTCGGCCGAGCCAGCAGGCACTTGAGCAGCACTCTGCCCTGAAGTGTCACCGGTGCGGGGGACACTGGTATTGTGCTGCTTCTTCGTCGTGGCAGAGTCAGAGCCACAGTGAAAGGGCTGCACAGCTCCACCTTTCTCTCTCACACACCTTAAGACACTGTTTCTGAGGCGACTGTTAAAGAATGCTGATATTAGTAACCCATCATTTCTACTGGTGTATTATCAGCCAAAATAATTAATAATCAGCAAAAATATGGTCTGCTTGTTTCCTTTAAGGTATGCAATATGCAAAATGACCTTAAAGATAATTTTATGTTAGCATTCAAAGCCTTTCATATATCCAGCTTAGAGGGCTATGGTTAGCACACACTTTCAATTAGCTCTCAGAATTGGTGACCTAAAGGAAGAGTGATGTGGGACAGACACTACTGGGAATGGCTCTTGCAGAGTTCAGAGAAGTGCAGATGCTGAAGCAGTGACACACCAGTCACTTGTTAAGTGCAGAAATGTGCAGCATAGAGTTTCATGTCAGACACGTGTGCTGGGAACAGAGACACCCAGCATCTCATACAGATTGTGGGCTCCAGTGGGAGCTGAAAGACTTCTTACTTCAAAAAAAGATTAGTAGCCTAGGTCCTTAATTAAATGTTTCATTGGTCATGAAATAAACCAAAAGTCTCTGTGTGCAGCCAGTCACAAACAACCAAAACATCCTGTTAATCTTCTCACGGTCTTGCTGTAGTTATTTATCAGCTTCTTAGATCTCAGAAAGAGCCATACTGTGAAGTTTATAGGAGAGTGATTACTTCATATATGCTAATATACCATTAAGCATCATGGGACCATAATTCTTAATGTAAGCCTAGGTGCAGTATTATTCTCAGTATAAGAGGTATGTACCCTTTGAAGCTTGTTTCTTTGGGCTTAATAATGGTCAAATATTCAACAACTTTTCATTTTAGACCACACTGATCCTTCAAAATATCACACTGAAGTTTTTCCTCCCTTTTCATTTCCTAAACCTACCTTTAATTTTTGCTTTTAGTCCACAAGAAGTCATGGAAATGTCATGAGGAAACTCAGATTCTCTGAGCACTGTTTCCAGCCAGATAAAGACATGCAGTAGATCTGTGATGTTCGGTTCTATTGGATTTTTACCAGTGGCTTCCACGAATCTTAAATTCAAATGAACTTTCAAGACACATCTAAATTGCTAGATGCTTATCTGACCTGTATCTAACCTCCCAACCTTTTGTGGCTGACACCATTACTTAATATCATCTGTGCATGTGTATGCACACCAGGGATAGATGCATACACTGCTAGGACATCGTCCACTTTTGCTTTTTTTCCCCTTGAGCTCCATTTACTCATCATGGAGAAGTTTATTCCTCTGCATCATCAGTTTCTGGGGCTGCCTGCCCTCCAAGGATGACAGGTTGAGGAGTATAATCTGTTTGGTTATATGCCAGGAAGAAAAATAATCTAATTTTAGCAAACAAGTGTTGATACAAAAGGTCACCAAAGTCTGTCATCCCTTACGTGGGAATTGGGAATGAAGCATTGTAAAGTGGGAATGGTGCCAAGAACATGACTCTAATGGCTTTACATACTGTCAGTGACGTGGGAGGGGCAAAGGCAAGAGGATGGAATCCTTGAAGGACAGGGGTATTTCGCCCTTGCTGATCTGGAGGAAAAGAAAATACATGTATGAAATATATAGTGATTCTTTGCAAGAGAGGTAATAAAAGCAAAAGTAAAAGATCAGTTCCAGTGATCTGAAGTAATAAACACTGTTGGCCAGATGGTAATTAAAAGGTATTTTCTTTCAAAAAGGTCTCTTTTTTTCTCTTGCAAAGGTAAAATTTCTCATCAAGATATAGCTTTCTGAAAAAGTTCTCTATCCAAAAAGTTTTCTGCATTTTTTCATTTGTCCTATCCCCATATGTCTGGGCCAGCATGGCTGGCAGTTAGAGAACTCTTTCCATATCTACAGTGAGAACTGCTCTGTTTGTTTAAGAGATTGGCTAAGGGAATGAGGAATGAGGAATTCCATTTCAAATCCTGCAGCATGAAATTAACACCAATTTTTTTTTTTAAATGTTCCTTAAAAAAAAAAAAATAAAACCACAACATATTGCTTTTTATGGCATTTTCCTTCTCAAATACTGACTTTAATGAATTTGACCTCACCCACTCTCACTGGGAGGCAAACAAGACCAAGGTCAGTTACTATGTTCTTTTCTTCAATGGGAGATCACCCTGCTTGAACCTTAAGATTGTACCTACGGAACTCAGCTATTCTGGCTAAGTCTAAACAAGTAAATTAATGTGCCCAGTGCTGCTCTAACAATGTAAGTGCATAGACAGTCACGTTCCTGTGCCCAGGAAGATTTTCTGGCAGTTTCATTTATTGGTTCATTTAAAAAGGTCCTGGGCCCCTCCTTGAATGAAAGCATTTAATCACTGCCCAGCCAACAGATCCCCACAATCTCCAAGTAAGCCACATTCCTCAGTATTTCAGATGTACATCTGCTGATAACAGGTTTGATTGGTTTTAGTTACTTCTGGGGGACGACCCCTTAGAAATGATTCAGGGAACCCTGTTTGAAAAGCACCACGTGCCCCACCCCAGTCTGCAACCCTGCACTCAGTAAGCCCCAATTATTTCTTTCCCAAATTCCCACAAAGATCCAGTTGTTGTCATCCTCTGAGCTGCTAAGGATGAAATACAGTTTATGTGTAGTCTATCCTGAGACTTAGACCATGGGAGATTTATACAGTTAAGCAAAATGCTTTAAATTTGTCCAAAATAGAGAGTGAGAAAACTCGAAGTCAGCAAGGATAAAGGAATAGGCAGGGAGAGGGGAAAATCCTAAACACACTTCTGATAAAAAATATCAGGTGAAATTTATGCTAAATGATAGACCTGACAGCAACCAGGATCTATTTCCCTATGTCCACTGAAGTCAGAGATACCACTTGAGATTTTAATATTAGACATAATTTGTTTCCTGATTCCTTTCCTTATCACAATCTTTAAATTGCTTGCCAGATTCTAGGAGAAGCCAGTACAAGAACTGATTTAATAGAAATCTCTTTGGTGACTTCCCCTCTTCTCTCCTTTTGTGCACATGCACACATTTGCTATGTATAAAACCAGCTCGGTTAAACTGATAGAGCCAAGGTCATAATTTCTCAGGGAAATGGCAGACCAATGGAAAAAAGGTTATAAATATAATAAAACATGGGTCCTGTGACATTTACCAAGGATAATAGTTTCATAATAAACTATTGGGTACTTTGAAGCCTTCAATTAGGCCCCCAAAAGACATCCTGAATCATCAGCAAGGAGGAGGGTGGGAGCAGGAGATGGAGAGGAAACCAAGAAAACTTTGAAACAGCCAGGGGAAAATATGCCTGTGGTTTCCAAAGTGGCCTGAGCTACTAATGCTCTCTGACGAGTTGAAGGATTAAAAGTTCAAAAGGGCAGGCCACGTCAGGGCACGAAGGTCATGCAGTGCTGTGACCTAGGAAATACTGACTGGTCAGAGAGTGAACCCTTCCACAGCATGTTACCAATTAGTGTTTAATGACCAAATGTGGAATGCATTAGTGCTTCTGAGAACTGAATATGTTTTCAAAGGGTCCAAGATGTTCTTTACAAACATTCCTGTGTGGTTTGATTCACACTGTGTTTGGGGAAATCTTCAAGCTTTGTCCAGACTACAAAGCAGATATGTTGAGAATTCCTGTGGATGTAAGAATGGAAGAAACATGGTTTAAATTTCTAAAGAGACAAAAGTTTCAGCTCAAGGACCCAGGAAGGGCCTCTAGGAGTTAAAAGGGAGATTCTCCTGTCATTATTCAGTTTTTAACATGCTTGGTACTTAATTCAAGACTAAAGAGTATGTAGATTCAATGGAGCTCTCTCAGTTTATATCAGCTGACAAACTAGTCTGTGCTCTAAGACCTTGCTATTATAGAGGCCTGATATTGCAAACTCTTCCTACCATACACATTGTTTTTACATCACATCACTGTTGCAAATTGCACAGTTGAATGGATTTTAGGAAGCATACAGGAGAAGAAAGGAAGGCAAATTCACTAGAATCCAAAGCCCTGGTTGTACCTTCCTAAAGTCCAAAGAAAAGGGAAAAGAATTGGGCCCGAATCAGCATGCTTCACTGATCCTTAATCTTCCACTTCCCCTATCCCAACCTGACCCTCAGTTGCTCTTCTCCCTTCCTTTAATCCTTTTCAATTCCTTACCATTTTCTGCTTACAACAGTTTTTTCCAGGGCTTTCTTTTTCAGACTTCTACCTCATTTTGAAAACTTTTTCTTGCTTCCCTCTTCAATTCCTTCTATCTTCTGAGAAATCTTTGTTCCTATTTGCTTCCCAGATTACCATGCATAAGATTGACACACCTCCAGGTCATACACCAGGCTAAATTTTGTACCCACTGCATTTTAAATGCATTTTTTCAATAGGCACTCTATCTGGATGAGTATTTCTTGTGAGCTATACTACAGAGAGAGATCAGGAAGTCCAGTCTTAACTAGTGAAGGGCAAAAGGCAAAGGATGAGGCTTCTTGCTTCTTGGTTCATTCTGTTCTATTTTCTTTATGTTATCTGAAAGTGGTATAAGGTATTTCCCAATATCTCTGTCTCCTAGAGGGATGATTCTCTCAGTGTATATGCTACAGAAAATAAGTACAAGACTGCTTTCATTAGGACATTCTTGGAAATCTCGGTGAGGGTCAAGATGGGGGAGTGACGGACCCATTTTGGTAGTGGATGGTAATGATGCTTGGCTGGACTGGCCTTGGAAAGGCCAGCTAATCTGGAACTGCCTCTGGGAGGTCCCTGGAAGAAGAGGCAACAACCGCTAAAAGTCACAATGGCATCTCTCTCTCTCAGTTCAGAAAAAATACACTGAAGTGTTTCACATCTGTGGAAACAGACCAACAGCGATGCTGCGCTCATACCTCCTCCATTTAAACAAAAGGTGCAACAGTTTAGTTTAAGCTGCATGATTTCCAGTTGCCAGAAGAAATAGAGGGAAAAGTTTGGAAGGTCAAAACTTTGGTGAGAAGATGATGACATTCATAGAATCATGGAATTTGATAATGATGTTGCAGTAGAAGGTGTAGGAAAGGACAGCTCTGTGTTTATATAGGAGAGCACAAACAATCCATGGACTAGGATTTGCTAGCCTAGTCTAAGCCTTTCTGCTACAGAATACATACATTTTTTTTTTTAAATGTTCCTTTGTTAGTCCTATTTAAATAATCCTTGTAGTGTTGCATAAAGCCCATTCCTACAGGGAGGATAAGATTCTGTACAGCTCCATGTTAGGATGCTTGAAAAAATTTTTTCATGGTTTATTATTTAAGGAGCCTTGGGAAACAAAACCCATCCTTTAGATTTATTTGAGGTCTTAGCTGATAGAGCATAGTCAGACACACAAACTGGGGATTTTTCTGGCTGTAGAGGAAAAAATAATTAATTCTTAAGAGTTTTTAACTGTGTTTTTCTAACTATGGAATAGGTGTTAGCAGTAGAATAGGCACTAGAACAATTTGAAAGTTAGTCAACCTGAACAAAAACTGCTTTTCTTCTGATTTTATCACTCTCTTCATACATAAATATAAATAATTCATAGCTTCTCCACTCATTTATAGATTCTTCCAACCACCACCCCTTTCCAACTCTTCATTTATTCACAACTGTGTGGGTACTTCCCAGAAGCAACTCTGAGGGACAGTGCCAGGGTGCTACCATTTTGGATGAGAAGTTTAAAAAGCACACCTTTAAATGTCTACCTTTATTCATTTTTTGAAGGTTGAGTTCTGCTAAAACAATTTTTTGTAAATTAACTGAGAGTGGCAAACAGACCAAAAGCTTGGCCTGTATGAATATTCTTTATTAATAGGTCTGATTTATTTCCTTTGTTAGAAAAAGGCATCCTGTTAGTAGTCATATGGACTATTATGCTTTCATGTGATAGGAATAGCCAGCTATGTGTGTCTTGTAACACATCCAATACCTCTGGAGCCAGAAGGCAGGCTCAGATCACTTTCAGAGATGCACATTACAGACTGTTGAGGATATAAAATAGGCATTAGAGTAAAATACTGCCTATGGGTGAAAACACACTCTGTTCCTCCACTGCAATCTTCAGCTCTCAGTCCTTGTTTCATTGGAAAGGAAGAAATGCCAAGTCTGGCTATTGAAAGGTGGACCAGAACTCAGCCTCCCAGAATGTGTTTTGAAAAGTTGCTTTTCTATATTCTTTTCTAATTGCATTGGAATATTTCTAGTCTCCAGAGCACTGATATATGTTGGATACATAAGCACACCTCCAGTCCAGTCCATATATTCTAACACATTTCAAGTATCTGGATTCACAGGCACATCTCTGTGCTTGTTGCAAAAGGAGTTTATGTGGCTGGGCCACCCAGCACCTGTTTAGGGTGGACTCTCCACTCAGGGTGTGCATCAGAGCTATATTTCAATGTGAGGGTAGAAGAAGGATCACTGGCTCATCTGACTCGACCATGTGCAGCTGACCCTTTCATTCAGAGGCTGTTCAAAGTAGCAGCTGGTGAGTGCCAGAGTGATGTTAATGGCTGTGCACTCAGGCAGCAGCTCGTTAGGAAATGCACGAAACGTCTGCTCAGACTTTACTGCACTGTTCCCTGAGCTGCTGGAGATCAGAGTTTGTGAGACACTGCTGTTAATTTTTGCTGGTTGTGGGGACTTACAAATAGAGCATTTCAAGCATTGTTGGATGGCACTGAAGGATCAAGCAAAGTCAGTGATAGCAGTAACTCCAGAGACAGTTTAGTGGAACACTGAGATGGCATGGACCAAAAGCTCAGGAAATACTGTGGAATTTAGGAAGCAGTGGTCTGATTCTTTGTTACATCATCTTTTCTGTGAGACCCTGAGCAAACTTCATGAAGTTGATCTAAGAGAATGGTCAGGGTAGATCTCAAGAGACATCCTTACTCAGCTTGGCTCTGTCTGCCGCTGCAATGACTGCTGTGAATGGCAAGCTACCTAGATACAAGTCTTCTAGTCTATTAACAGGAAAAAAAATTTAGGGATCTATTAGATCTTCCCCAAGATAATATACAATTAGGGGCAACATGACTGGCAGTGAGACACCTAAAATGGAGGCCAAGAACAGTATGTTGATTTTAAGCATTAATTCATGTAGCATGAAAGCAAAATCTTCACAATTGCAGGAATGGTAGAATAGGCCATCCTGACCATGTATCCCAAGGGAAAAACTCCTCATGTCTTGAAATAAAGAGTAAGGTCCAAGATTACTTTGTCTTTCTGTAGTGAGTATCTGAGAAGGCCAAATTTGGAGCCTGTCATGCTGGGTCTCTGCTGAGAGTAATTCAGATTTCTCCTTTGGGACGTCACCCTATGGAGGGAGTTCAGTCTTTTCCATTGAATGTGGAGGAAACCTACAGGGATTGTGCTACAGACTTAGACACCAGTCAGAACTGGATTTGGATTTTCCTGGATGAGTGCTGTCACTTATGAATTGCTGGGATAATTACAAGAATAAATGGATGAAAAATAAGAGGCTGTGACTGAAAGGAGGGCAGTCTGGATGCTCCAGTGATTTTTTTTTTACTTTAAATCTTTTACAGTATTAATACAGGTCTATAGAGGTCAGGTTTTTTTGTATCGGGGAGTACTACAGGCAGCTCCCTCATCACCCTTCCTCTATTTTACTGGTGTGACAGACAAACTCAATAGCTGCTGTGACAGACACATGGCTGTCGCTGCCTCTTCTTCATCTTCCTCCATTCAGGCTAGGGCTGCTTCCAACCCTGACACTGCAAGTGGAAGTCCTGATGTGGTGATTGCAGGGGAAAGTTCATGTCAGCCGAGGCAGGCAGCCAAACACTGAGCTCATGTTAACACTTCCACCCAGGCACAAGAAGAGCTACACTACAAACACACAGATTGATATCAGCATTTGGTGGGAACAGGTCCAAGAGCTGGATGTGGATTTTGTGATGGAAAAGGAAAAATAAGGTATTAAGAAAAAAAAATAAAAGAGAAGATCATACAATCATACGGAGTGTTCTGGCTCCAGGTTGCTAAATTGGAGTGTTCAGAGAAGAACCACTGAAGTGATTAAGGGATTATAAACATTGCAGAAATACTCAGCAACTCAATTTGTTTAGTTTAATCACAGAAAATGTTAAGGGATGACTTGATTACAGGCCGTTAGTACCTACTTAAGGAATGAAACTTCAATAATTGCGTCTTTTGTCCAGCACAAAAAGATTTAACGAGATCTGATGGCTGAGAATAAGGCCAAGAATCCCACCCCACTCAAAAATGCCAAGTATTGTAAACAGTTCCCACAATATCTAAATTGTAAAGCAAGGTTAGATTATTTTTTTCTCCATAAAATATTATATGACTAAATATTATCTATGTTGATATGGACTATCTGTTTCTCCACTCCCCTCAAAGTGCCCTAATTTGACTAAAGATATTAATTTTACCCAGTATAGATATCTACATTGGAGACATCTAATCTAATCTAATTGTTTTGCTTCTATTTATATGGTCAGAAGAGAGAAGTAGGCACTTTTAAGAGTATAATTTGCCTTATACTCAAGCTAATTTTCAACTAACCTCAATAATAAACCACATGAGGTGAAGGCAAGTTTAGAGGGCTTAGGTAAAGGTGGAAGCATTTGAGACTCACATGTAGAGTTACAGAGACAGATGCTTTAACTCTGACAGGCACTAGCAAGAAGATTCAACCAGCTGAAGTTTTGCAATGTTTTCTTCATTTTTCTAGATTTTCTTCATAGGCCAAGATACTGAAACCCTACAGATGTATTCCACAATTCCTTTGGGAAAGATGGAGTGCAAGGAGAAGTCAGAGACAGCATTTCTTAACCTTTTCCATGGGGGCCAATCTCATCTCACAGACTCCTCCTGTTTAGCAGTGAGATTCTGACAGTACAGCCTCGTAGTTCAAGAAATCAACTGCTGAAAATTATTTCTTTGAGGCCCTAACTGAGAACTTGACACTGCACTACCAGAAATAGTTCAAGCAAACACTGAGAAGCACATTCTTCTCTGTTTACATACAGTGTTATAAACATATTTTGTTATGTGTGATCAAAACAAGACAACTAATGGGAGAGGAAATATGCATTTAGAGGCTCATAGATTACATCTGTCCAGAACGGAGCTCACAAAGTCTATAGCTCAACATTCTGCTTGAGACAGGGTGAGCTATGACTTACCTGAACAGATTACTCAGGGTACCCAGAGTTTTGTTCAGTCTGATCTGGAAAACCTTTGAGAATGCAGAACATGAACACTGGTTGAATCTCATGAGGTCCACATGGTCCCACTTCTCGAATTTGTCCATGTCCTTATGGATGACATTCTGTCCCTCAGATGTGTCTACTGCACCACTCAGCTTGGTGTCATCTGCAAATTTGCTGAGGGTGCACTTAGTCCCACTGTCTGTGCCATTGATGAAGATATTTAACAGTACTGGTCCCTAAACAGACCCCTGAGGGGCACCACTTGTCACTGATCCTCATCTGGCCGTGGAGCTGTTGACTGCTACCCTCATACAATAGCTGGGTGGCTGTCCCAGGTCAGCTTCTTCATGTTGCTCACCCAACATCTACTCTCCTTGAAGAGAGACTGGGTTAATAACCTATCATTCCCTTTCTCACACAACCTCATCAGGACTACACCAGAATAATTTTGGTAGATAAAGCATCATAGTGGAGGCCTTCCATTATGGGTTGAAATCCTCTCTGGTGCTGAACCGAGAAAATAAATTCAGTGATTGTCTCACTGGCCACATTTAGGATATGCCAGTGGAGTATGATATGTGCTGATGTCTGCTGACTCTCTAAAGCAACCAGAAGTTGCATAATTCTGTTGGCACAGACATGATTCCATGGTAATAAGCCATGCTGAATGGTAGGCTACGTTTGCTCCAACATAGCATTCAGACAGCAGGATCACGCATCTTTCGGATTAGGGCTGATAACCTGCCATTTTGGAAAAAACTCACATCTGTGCAGATTTACCTGTTCACTTCCCAGTAAGGACAAGGCTCCCCTGTCCCCCAGGGTTCTCTGGCATAGCTACAAACTGCAAACATGACTTTTCCTGAAAAAGGGTGTTCCATTTTCCTTTTATGGACTTGATGGGTTAGAAACTGGAATGAAACAGCAAAATAACACCAGTCTTTCCATACTCTCCTACCACAGTCTCTATGTCAAGTACTGTTCTGGACATTGCACATATAGGAGACATTAGACCATATGGAGGAGGTAAAGGGAGATATTTTCAGATTCAAAATGTCTGATTCAATATCCTGCCTCGGTTCCTCTACAGAAGAAAGGAAATACCATGCATTCCAGTTCATCATTGTTATTGTACACAGAGATGTGGTAGTGTGCTTCTGAAATGTCAAAAATCCCCACAGGGCAGGAGTTTTTTGAAGGGAGAATTCCTACCTACTGTGTGAAAAAGGGAAATAGGGAAAGGGGAATTAACACATTCTATCTCCACCTTTAAAGCTGTGTACTCAGAGGTTTCATACTACCATGTGTAACGAACAAGAGGAGACAAATACTGTTGGCTTCATTTATTTCTGTTGAAGAAGCTCAGAATCTTTCAGGATTGGACAGAAGCCTCATAGCTTTTCAAAGTAATCAAAAGATTTTAGTTGGTTGATCTATGTTGTTTTAATGTTCGCTATCTGATACCTGAAGGAAGAGGTTATCTTTGGCTAACTCTCCTAAATGTGAGTTATTTTATTTAAGTAAAGTAGAGAAGGTATTGTAGAAGCCGTCTGTACCTTCTTCCCCTTTTCTTGATCCACCCACATGAAAGAATGAGGAAAATAAGAATGAATTACCCACTCACTTAACTGAGACTAAATGGGCAGCTTTCTTCAGACATAAACCAGCAACAATAGTATGATGTGACTGCAGTAAATCACTTCCAAAAAGTCCAACACTGGCTCAGAAGTGATCTTGGAATCACTTAATAGCTTTGGCCATTCTAATTATTTTTTTTTCCCATTCAGGAGAAAGTGCTAGGCCTCAAAGACAGTTACCTCTAGACCAGGCAACAAATCTCAGCCATTTTGGCTGCTTGCCTAGTCAAAAGTGTGGTATAAGTTTGTTCCAAATACACATCACCTCCAGGCAGAAACCAAACATGGAGAATTGCCAGAAAGACTAATGCATGAGGAAGTTATTAACATGTGAGAACAGGAAGTTATAAATGAAGACTATATTGCAACCTTTATGTTGGAGGGTGTTACCAGGCTCCTCCCAGCCTGGTAAATATTTTTGAAGCTATCTAGGAACTGGATCCTTCTTCCATAGGAATTAAGACAGTACTTACTATTGCTTTCACTGGTACAAGAATCAGGTCATCAAGTATATTAAATAAGCATTCCATTTCTTTCTTTCTCAAGTAAATGAACTTTGAAAGCAAGTATAGATGAGTTTACAGAGACTGTCTTTCTGAAGTCCTTATGGCAAGAAACTGTGGTTTTCTAAGGAAACAGAATTTGTTGTCATTTGGTAAGAGGTTTTGAAAAACATACATTAGAACCTGAAATGAACTGATGCTGAAATTTTTGGTTTTCTACTTTATATCCATCCAATTCTGTCCCCACAACAAGGCTTGATGTGGGAAGACGTTTGAGTCCTACCTATTAATAGACACACAAACCCTCAGGACGATGTGTCACATAGCTTGAAATGCAATTCTCCAGTCAGTGTATTTTAAAATTAGAGGGGAGAAAAAAAAGGGACAAATGGAGATAAAGTTCATTTCCCACTTATAAAGATCTCATGTGGATCTGGCCAAGGGCATCTAGCCCAGATTCCAAGAGACTGCTGCTGTAAAACAAAATTGCTTTTTTTAAAACATTTACTTGAAATACCAAATCTAAATGTTCTTAAGATGAAAGAGCCTCTTTAGTTAATTTTAGACAAGGCTCTCCTATTTTGGTTGTGGACTGGAAGCAGAGAATAGTAAAATGTTTACTCTGAGAACAACAGTGCTGGGCATTGAGCCCAAATACAGCTCTCTCTCATAATTCTCTCACCAAATAAGATATAGCTCCTTCTAGAAGTATTTACATCAGTCTGTACTACTGCAAAATGACCGTGCAGCTCATTATCAAACAGCAGATCAGTACAGTCTGCTGCACTTCTGTACACTGGGGTCTTGCCACATTATTCAGCCACTATCCAGAAGAGTCAGTGCGGAGTGTACAGATGTGTAATGAAGAAAGCAAAAGGGGACTGGTCCTGAGACCTGGGTGAGTCCTTCAGCTTCCAACATTGTGAAAGCAAGGGCAGAGGCACTAAACCTGACAAACTGAACTCGTATCTCATGGGATATATGAAATGAATAGATGACAGTGTGAACGCATGTGAAATGAATAAGAGAGAAAGTGGTCTGGCTACAGCAATTGCACACAGATGATGATGGAAAAAAACTAGTTTTGGAATGAATGAAAAATTCACAGGTTCATATTGCAGACCAAGTACAAATCTGTCAGAATGGGAGATGAATAAGAAATACAGGGAAGGAGACAATTCATTCTGCAGATGACCAAATTCTACCAATAACAGGCCTTGGTCTTTTGGCCTGTTTTCTTTCTGTGAAGCATGTAAAATAATACTTTCTCAAAAATGGGCTTGTTGTAATGACTCACTAGATGCTGCTTGTAAAAGACACTGATCATGAATACCACTGTAAAAATATAAGACATATTGAAACAATGAGCTACAGGCCTTCTATGGTGGAATGACTGTATCAGCAGACAAGGGAAAAGCTTCTACTGTCGTCTACCTGGACTTCAGTCAGGACTTTGATACAGTCCTCTACAACAATCTTGCCTCTGTTGGAGACATAAAGATCTGATGGATGAACTGTTTGAAGGATAAGGAGTTGGTTGGATGGTCATGTCCAAAGAGCTGGAGTTAAAGGCTTGATGTCCAAGTGGAAACCAGTAACAAGTGATGTCCCTCAGGGGTCTGTTCTGGGAGAAATAGTATTTAATATCTTCATTAATTATATAGATAATGAGATCAAGTTTGTGGATCACATGAAGATAGGTGGTGGATTTGCTTGAGAGAAGGAATGCCTTCCAGAGTCACTTTGGAGGGCTGGAGGAGCGGGAACATGTGAACCACAATGAAGTTCAACAAGGCCAAATGCAAGGTCCTGCACCTGGATTGGGGCAATCTCCAATATCAGTACAGACTGGGGAATGAATGAGAACAGCACTGAGGAGAAAGACTTGGGAGTACTGGTGTACAAAAAATGGGATACAGACCAGCAGTGTGTGTGTTTGCCTTCCAGAAAGCCAATTGTATCCAGGGCTGTACCCAAAGAAGCATTGCCAACAGGTCAAGAGAGGTGGATGTCCCCTCTTACTCTGCTCTGGTGAGGCCCCATCGGGAGTAATGTGTCCGATGCTGGGGTCCCCAGTACAAGAAATACATGGACAGGCTAGAGCAGGTCCAGAAGAGGGTAATGGAAATCATCAGAGAGCTGGAACATCTCACCCATGAGGAAAGGCTGAGAGAGTTGGGATTTTTCAGCCTGGAGAGGAGAAGGCTCCAGGACACCTTATTACAGCCTTTCACTACTTAAAAGAGGCTTATGAGAAAGATGGAGAGAGCTTTTTTTCTAGGACCTGTAGTGACAAGACAAGGGGGAAATGGATTAAATCTGAGAGGGTAGATTTAGACTGTACATAAAGAAGAAATTCTTTCAGTGACAGTGGTGAAACTCTGGCACATGTTGCCCAGAGAAGTTGTGGATGCCTGGTCATTGGCAGCATTCGAGGTTAGGTTGGATATGGCTTTGAGCAACCTGATCTAATGAAAGATGCACCTAACCAGGGCAGTGGAACTGGACATTTAAAGTGTCTTTAAAGGTATATTCTGAACCAAAGCATTCTATGATTCTATGAATCTATGAAATATCTATAGTGGCTCCTTCACAATTTAAAAAAAATCAAATATTTCAAAGAAAGAAAGCAAATTGAAAATGCTGGTCATTGTATGACAATAGCCAAAAAATGTGTCAATTTTAAACAGCAACAGCAGGGGATGGGGAGGAGGAAATTTTTATTTCTCTTTTTACTGTTTCTTTGTTTTTATTTCACCCAAGAATGAGGTTTTTTTCTTTTCACAACTTTTTCTTACTTGGGCCATTCCAAAAGTAAGAACAAATAGTCAAAAGGCAATAGTAAAAAATTTAACAAAACAAACTAAAATTGTAAAGGTAAAATAAAAGTCTTGATTCACGTGAAAAGTCATCATTTTTTTTCCAAATTGTCTGAAAAAAGACTCAACCTCAACACAATTTTTCCATGTAAACACGTCTGTTTTTTTTTATTTCCATTTTGTCTTGAAGTGTCACTTCAGGGTTAGGAGAGACCTGGAACTTCATAATTTTAAATATACCTAATGTGTCCATTAAAAATAAAGCAAAAGTATTCAATTAAGGAAACAGCACCTGAGTCCAAGAGAGATCAATGCACTTTAATTGCCAATGCACTTTGTTGCCATTTTAAATTATATCTCTATGAAGCCCATCAGAAAAGTCTATGATCACTTATCAAAGTAAGCAAAGTTTTCTAGCAGCCAGAGATCAAAGAATAATGGGCCTTTAGTCTACAGACTGCATCAGGGCTGTTCTTCAAAGGCAACTAAACTGCTCTGCCTATGACTGCAGAGCACTTTGAGATCCTTTGGGATTATAGATGCTGGGTTTCAAAGCACACCAAGAAGTGTGAAAGTCACAATTACAGAACAGTGCTCTGTCATCTGGGAAGAGATTTTTAAATTAACTAGGGACAGATTCTTCATCATCTGTGTGAACTCACAGAAAAGCTTGCTTTGATATTTCCAGAAAAGGCCACTTGTGAGTCCTGAGGAAAGCAGCATCCAATGTTAGTGAGTGTCTTAGTGAATCTTAGCGGAAGAGCCGTATCTTCCCCTGCTTCCCTGGTGCAGATCACAACATCAGGCACTCATCTCTGCCCAACACAAAGATGTCTCTTCTTAGTAGGGACTTATATCTGGTATAATAAGAGAGACATGCTATTTTGAATGCTGCACAAATATTCTGTCCCCAGTACTGAAGCAAGACAGAGGTCAATTCCTAAGGCAAGAAGGATGCTTTCCTCTTCAGAATTTTAGGAGTAGGGGAAAAATACCATTAAGCTTCATCCTTGGGAGATCAACAGAACTCCTCTAGGAAAGGAAGTGAGAGGAGGCTTTAAACCAGGCATCTAATAGAGATTTGACTAGATGAGCAGGGGAAAGATGAAGATCACCTACCTACCTTTCTGAGACATCACACTCCCAAAGAGAGTATATCCTCACTACGGGGATACAAAATCATTTGGGATTATGTCTTTTAATAAGATCAATTCTAAATAGCTTACTATGCTTTCTAGAGTATTTCTCTGCCTTCAGTCCTCACTGAGAGATCTCAGAAAGCATACAAGTAAACACAAAAAATTAGTAACTTTGTGTGTGTGCAACTCATTAGTTTTCCCAACATTTGAAAAGGAATTAAAATGTCTTTATCTTGGTCTGCAGATGAGGCGCAGGAAGGGAAGGTAGTTTGCTAGTGTTAGAGTGCATCTACAGTACTGCTTACACTTAGGGATGGGGTGAAATTCCTCTGTTATACCGACTTCCTTAAGCACCACAGACTGTGCTGAGTATGGAAGCCAGCAAGTATTTCAGCAGTGGCAAGCCCTGTTCCTCTAAGCTCTGGGCCTGCACTCCATTCACTGAGCCACTACTTGCTTTCTGCAAACTGTTCCTGATTCATTATATAGTGTCATTTTAGATTAAGGTCTTACCATGAACCACTGAAGTATATGAAAAGGCTGTGTTCGAGCACACTTGAGTATTAGACCCATCTTTTTTCCTACTTGAGTTGATGATGCCTTTAGACCCTTCCCTACACAGAGCTAGAGCCCTCCATTGTGGAAGTCCTTTCCAAACCACACTTCATTGCATATGCAACAGGTTAATAGGCTCTGCCCATGGAGGACAAACATGAAAATGGTGAGTCAAGTGGTGAATGAATATGTGGAGTCTAGAGACAGAAATCATTCCAGTAAAAAAACCACTAGAATTTCTTCTTTCATTTAGTTCTCAACACTTTTAGCCTGTGAAAAATTAAACTATCCTGTCTCACAAAGTACACAATTCAATTTTTTCTTGGCTCTTGAAAACTTTTTTGCTGTTTGGGACATGTTATTCTAGTGTAGCCTGAGATCAGTTTGTCCTTCATAAAGGATTGCTGCTTCTTTAGAAACTGTTTCTGGTCCGAGACAGATGGCAGGGCATTTGAGATAAAGTTTCATACAAGTTGTGAAACAAAGAAACTATTGTATCATCTCAACTCTCCCTTCATTTCCCCAAATGAAATCATGTATGAGTTAATCTGAAAAATGTTCTTTCTCAGTGAGAAGCTGGCTGTTCTCACCTCCAGCTGATCAGATTGTGGTTGAGGGTATGTGGGCCCTCACTGCTGTTTGAAATTTCTAGCTCTTCCCAGAGGAGACTTCCTGCACTGAGAGGCGAATAAAAGTTAATAATAACAGGCACTTGCAAGAAACACATTATTTCCTGCTATGGTGCTGAAACAAAGATGTGCAGATATCCAGCAAGGGCAGAAATGTGTGGTAAAACTGCAGAGATTACCTTGCATTTTTTTTTCTCTCCCTTGAATCTTATTTGTCAAGAACACCTAATCAGTGAAGTACTGTAAATAAAAAATAGTCACAGAAAATAATTTACCATCTTTTAATTAACAGCACAGGGAAGATAGAGTCCCCATGTACTTGAACATTTTTCTGAAAGGGGAGTATAAATCTCACTCAACTGGGGTGATAATGAAGAAAAATACTTCTGAGAGCTTTTAAAAAGCTGAACATCAAAGTCCCACTTTTAGTGTTTGATAATACGTGAACTGTGTTGGTATTGGAAATTCCTACCTGTTCCCAGGGGAGACTTAGTGTGCTGTGAAAAAAGACCAGCAACCTTAAGGCCAACTTCTGTGAAGTTAGTCCAGGATTTGTTTGATGCAAGGACATGAAACAAGCCTTCAGAGAAGGGGGCACATTCAAGGGCTCCACAGCAACCTCTGTTAAACACAGGCAACATTAGCCCCACTGGTATATTCCATTCAGGGGGTTATTCACAGCACATTTATTCCATAATAGTTGATGATATTACATAACTCATTGATCCAACAACTATTACCTGAAATAGGCTGATCACGTAAGGGGTGGGATTTTAGTACTTATTTTCTTGTCAGATAAGGTAACAATATGTGAACAAATAAAAGTGAACATTTCTGTTATTTTAACTAAAATACAATTGACTTATGTCAGCTTAAAATTTAAAAAATACTCAAGAGTCAAAGAAGAGACTGGATACAGTTTTATTGGGGTTTCTCTGAATGGTTGTTTTTACCATAAGGCACCCCAGAATATACTTTTTTAAGTCGCATCTTGTTTCACAAGTGTCTTTTCACTGGTCAGATTGGGTTAGTTTGTGAAGCAAGCACTTTTGATGCTTCATCCCTCAATCTTAAATGGTTACCAGCACTGACAGTGCTCTCCTCTCCTCTGTCTCTTCACTTGAGACCCCCAGAATATATCGACCACAGAAATTTCTGCCTCAGGTTTCTCTCCCTGCTACTCTCTTTCCACACTGCCTTGAGTTGGGTCACTTTGTAAAGGAAACAGCATGACTTTCATATTGATTTCCAAAATATGAGGCAGCGGAAAACAGCCATCCTTTCAGCTCTTTCTAATCCCTGAAGTCTCAGGGAAAGGTGAGGGATAATGCCACAAGGTGTTTTCTCCCTTCCCTACTTTTTCAGCTAGCATCCAGGACTGCAGAATTTCCACAAGAAAGCCAAACTGGCCAAATCCAATGACATTATATTCTGATTTAACTCCTTTTAACTACATCTGTAGGAAGTTTTTTACTTCAGATGCACAATATGGACTTCAGTTGTATTGTGATGGAAAACACTACAGAATAAATAGTTTTACAGTAATACTTTTGCATGAGATTTGAGGGAGGTGACATAGATTTGGTTGTAAATGTGAATTTCTCACATTTTCAGCTATCATTCCTTTGATACTTGATTAATTCCTTTGATTCTTGTGCCAAACACTGTGGTGTTGAGATCAATAAGCAGATTTTTAAATGAAAAGTATCTAATGTAAAAGCATGTATGTTCACCTAGAAATAATTGCCAGATTGGCTGGAGCTGAAATCCAGGTGGGAAAATTCCCATTCACAAGCAATTATTGTTTGTTTCGTCCCAACTCATCAGATGCTTGTTGCACACAGACTGACACTTGAGCATAAACTCTGGACTCCTTGTAATGAAAGTCCTCTTGGCAGTGGAAACCATTGTTTTATGAGATTCCTGTTCCAAACTAATTTTTCCTATTTATTTGTAAAAACCTAGTTAGGATAGATGATTAGGGTCTACAGTCATAAAATTTAGAGGTTACAGTTTTACAGGATCACCTGACTCTAAGTGCCCATCATTGTTTTATCCAAGATCACAAAAATGATTCTTCAGCATAATTTAAAACAGAATCCAGTAGTATTATGTCCTGGTTCATGGGTCTGAATCTCTAACACTTTCTCCCCAGTCAAAACTCAGCCACTTACCTAGAATTTAATTTAATAAAATACGCTTGCTTAAAAGTAGACTGTATGTAGTATATATAGAGTTCCACAAATGTGCATATGTGTATTATACATATATAATATGTATATATATTACATGTTTTATATATTTATATAGTTGCACAAAAGATAGATAGATAGATAGATAGATAGATAGATAGATAGATAGATAGATATACACACACATACATAAATACACCTATTCATGTATTTTTGGAGTCACCAAGACAAAACTCAAAGGACCAATGAGGACAATATTCTAGTCTCTTAATCTACTCAGTTGCTAATATCTTGTCTCAAGAATGGCCATAGTTGTTGCCTTGGTAAAAATCAAAGTTGTTTTAAGAGAGAATAAATTTCCTATCAGCATTGGGCACTGAGTGACCCTGTGTGCCTAAGTTTTATTAAGCTTCAACCAGTAGAAAATTTGACTAAATACTTCTATAGCACATGGAGAGGAATGCTTAAACAATAGCCAAAGCAGTGAAACAAGCATATTTTAAATTACATTGCCATGCGTAATCCTTATTCCACAGAATTATGTGGAAGAGTTCCTGAGTTTCCAAGATGTCAGTGGAAGATCTGAAAGAAACCATTTATGTAAGGGAGTGGTATCATAAGACAGAAAATTGGCACCAAATCAAGAGTTTTCAGCAAAGAAAAGGACCCCTTGGGTGTTTATTTCAGGATATTTGTATTTTTTAGAAAATTAATTTGTCAGTATCACAAAGGAGTAGAAAACTGCTTCACTTTATCTAAGTATTTAATTACAGCAGCTAAATAATTTCTAGATCATGGAACTAATGTAATAATAATAAATATGTGCATGCATTGAGGTGTACCCTCAGGTCAGCCCTCCATCCAGCATTTCCCAGTCCTCTGTCCTTGGGAGTAGTGGAAACCAAAGACACTTTTAAAATAGGGGGATGGGAGAATGGGAAATGGAAGAAGAAATTTCAACCTTCACCTCTGCAAGGAAGACACCAGGAATCCTACTGAAACCAAGTTAGCAGTTTTATAGTGAAGAAAGGAAAAAAAATGAATTAGACTAAGATAAGAGGTGTGGGAAACAGACTAGAATGAAACTGAAGCACAATTTAAAGTCTAACACTGAACAAATTAGCTCATCATATCAAAGTTTGACCTTGCTTTGACTCTGTTATGTACTAGTTCTGAATGTCCTGGAATCAAAAATATAGAAGCTCTTTTTCTGAAGAAAAAAGAGATGTTCTATACCAGGTGGTTTTCTTTTTCCCTGGGAACTAGACTTTTCAAATTTTCTACTACTTACTGATTAAATAAACTCATACAGAAGGTCATTGTAGAAGAGTGTGAAACTGATAAATAAAAGAAAAAAAAAACCTCACAGGTTTTACACAGTCATCACTTCTTGATGAACAAGAGTGAAATATTTAAGGGATGAAAAAAAGGCAACAGAAGAAAAATACAGTGATTCCTTAACATCTGAGGAGAATCATTGGAATGAAATGTAAAAAAAAAGAACAAAAATCCAATACTGAGATGAATTCATTCTTCTATGAATAAAATTGAATATAAAAGTAACCACAAGTCTCCTTTCTCCCTTTTGTGCTTCAAGGTTGTAAGGAGGGTACAAATCCTACTTAGTAAGCCCTGTGAAGAAAACTCAGCATGTTGCAAAGCTGAATGCTGGGTATCTTGCTGCATAGGGAAAGCTTTTTTGTTGCTCTTAGGGACTCAAACGAAGGTGAGTTCTTACATTGCTCTGTATTTCAGATGATGCACTTGACCCTAATTTATATGAAGTAAAACAGATTAATACCTTCTCCCTAGTTTTAGTATCACCATTCTTTTAAAGATCTTTAACTGACATTCTGTTTTCCTAATAGGTAGTAAGTTAATTTGTGTTTGAAACTACTTTTGTGTATTACTAAAGGCCAAATCAAAACCACCACATTTTTCCATCTAGAACTAACAATTGGCTGAGGTGTGAAGAGAATGTTTCTATAAGCCTTATTTTGATAGAACATTTTAATAGTCTACTGCACAAGTCACAATTAAGGCTATTTGATTAGCTATAATTATTCCTGTGATGTCCTTCAGCCATAAGTACCTAATAACTTAGCTGTGGAATGTGATCGTAAATCAGTTACTGTTCCACTGTGACTTGGGATTAATAGCCAGATTTATTCCATTTTGTGGTCCTGTGTTCTAGCACTATTTGTAATTCCAATTTTTAATATTTTTGAGTCCCAATTCAGCCTTTCTATCATTCAATCATATTTCAGTTCCACTAACTGTCAGTTACTGTCCCTGTCATGCAAATCTTATCTGTGAGGATATTCTTAAATAAACTTCCCACATTTGTATATGAATTTTTATAGATCATAAAATCTGTGTTCCATCAGTGAGCTTCTAGTAATATTCTTTAGTTTTAAAAATTCATTGTTTAATGTTCTTCAGGATATTTGCTCCAATTTATCATTTTTCTCCATCTTATACTTCCTTTGAACTCTGCTTTTCCTTACAGTAAGTAAACTAGAAGTTTCTGAGAAAAAAAAAAAATACAAGATTTGGTCCAGTGTTTTGGTTAAATGTAGTACAATATCTTAATTTTTAGCTCATAGCATCCTTTAGGAAGGCAAGTAACAAATGTTAGTTGTGCTGATGTAACAGAGCAATCCAGTCATTGAGGAAGAGACAAAAAAGAGTTTTACTATATACACTGGTAGATTAAAAAAATTAAGTAAAAATATTCTTATAATTAGTACAGATATTCAAATACATATTAGAGAAACAGTCAATTTTAAAGATCTGTAACATTAATTTAAAGAAAATGAAAGAAATGTCAAAAATGATGGAATCCATCATATTGGGTTTTGACACTAGTATCTTTGCAGCTCACTGTGAGTCAAGATGTGCAAGATAATTATAAACATCAATTAAAAATTTTACTTATTCCACCCAGAGAAAGAAATATTTAATGTGTTCTGAAGAGCAGTGTCTAAAGCCCAGTTCAAACAAAAGAATTTAATTATTGTAGTGCAAAAGTTTGAGGCTAAGCATTTATTGCACCACTTGCCCACCATAACCCTGTGACCCTCCACTTGTATTTTGTGAAGTGGTGGAGTGAGAACCCACACCCTATGCCCTCTACAGCATTACCATCCAGCTGCTCCAGCCACACCCTGGAGAAAGTTCTCTAACCACACTTCCTCCATTCCCTAGTCCACAGTGCTGTCACACATAACTTTGATGGAACACATTCCCAAGGCCAATCATGGATTATTTATTCACTTTTTCCTCTTTTCAATTCCATTTACATGTAAATCCTTTTTCAGGGCTCCCAATATAGTGCTTGTTTTGTGAGACATTTTGCAGTATTCTGGGACAATATTACATTTTCAGTGCTTCATCACAATCATTCTGACCAACCATACCTGTCTCTATCACGTAGCACGTGGCTGTTCTGATTGCCCACCTCATGGTTTACCAGGTGTTCACTGCAGGCATTTAGGAAGATGGCCAACATGAAAATTCCTCTGGTGACCTAAGTTAGAAAAACATTTTTTTCTCCCCATTTCCAAGTGACAGGTTTCTCAAGACAGTTAAAAATACTGCACAGAATTTCTTCATAGTCCTCTCCTATGCTACAAGCTGCCACAGCTATTATTCAGATTTTGCATGCTGTATTTTAAGCCTTCTGATTGATTGCATCTCTTGTATATTGTGTGATACAGCTCACCTACCCGTGAGAATGGTTGCAAGTTCCTTGCCATAATTCTTATTAGCTATACATGTTGGTATTAATTGTGTAGGGAGAAGCAGACTGATGCTCTTCAAGGGCTAGAGTTGTCACTGCTGAACTGATTTTAAGAACTGATTTTAAGATTCTCAGAAGACCTGTCATTTGATGCTTAAATAAGGTTAAAGCCCAGTCTGAAAGGCTCTTTTGTCAGAAAGAATCACTTGTGTTGGTATTTTGTTGGTTTTGAGATGCAGCTTAATTAGGTCTTTAATTCCTGAACCACAAACTTTTCTTAAATTAGTGAAGACAAAAAACAAAACAAAACAAAAAACCAAGGCTTTACACCACTTGGAAGAAATTAAAATAAGTGTCCTTCCCCACTAATCTTATTTCAAGTCACAATAATAAATATGCTCTGTATTCAGCAGCTTTGTTAGCCTGCAGCTGAGGGGAGTCCTCTGTGCAAATGAACTATTTCCAGCACCAATACTTGACAGAAACAAATTAGCAAGTCCTGGTGAAATCACCAATGCCTGTGATGTATCCCAACTGGTGCTATCAAACTGTGGGCAATTCTGGGAGATTATATATACCCTAGGTATTTTGCTGCTGGTTAGGAAGGTGTCAAGGGAGTTTAAAAATTACTGCAAGTAGATCATGAGTTTGAAGATCAAATTTTAAATGATGGACAGGAAAAAGGAAGGAAATACTGAGTTCTGCTTGTACCCGCTAATCTCTGTACCTGAGAGACTCTGCTCTAGTGGTTTCCCTGGCAGCAAGGAGAGCACAACAGCCCTACTAGTTCAGACTTCTCCCTGCTGCTGACCCCAAATATTCCATTTAGGGCAAAGTCCTTTCTTCTACACTGACCAGTACCTGCTGTTTAAAATTACACATTTTCAGGAGCTTTCTGCCATTTTTGAGCTTTATCATCAGGACGAGGACTTGTAGCAGGACAGGGGTTCCCAGCAACTGTCGAAGCCAGCTTGTTCCCTGTGTCTTCATGTCCACATGAAGATAAATTATGTTTCTTGGATGACCTGGGGTGTAGTGGGTGCCATTGATACACATTATTTTCTAGTTCTGCATTTGAAGTCCGCAGTATCACCCCAATTTACTTGTGCGGCCTCTCTTCCCTCACTGCTGTATCACTGGACTCACTCAAATTTCTGCTTTGTACTCCTAGCCTGAGTATAAGAGCCTTTCTGGTTCAGGGTGCTCCTCTGACCTTTCTTCTCCTGAGGAAATCAATAGAGACAGACATTTACAGACAAATATACGTACACTGCATAGTGTGAATGAGTTGGTTTATGTCTTCACAGGTTTAACAGCTGTATGGTTAAAGTCAATATGAAATACTTGAAAACACTGAAATGCAGGTATCTAATCATCAAAATATAAATCTGCTATGAAAATGCAGACACTGCTTGCTGGTCTAGGAGCTTGACTGCTTTATAATTTAGGTGTCAGATTCCCACTAATACCTTTAACACCCACCTCATGCTCATTAATTCCTTTTATGCAACAATTCATGACCCTCACCATTTCCTCACAGTTTAATGACTTCAGAGAAAACCTTTCATCCCATTGTTAACCCTGTTCTTTAGCTATTGCCTTTTGCAGAGAGAACACAGTCTGCTAGAGCAGTGGTGCTCATGTCCCCCACATGCTCTGAGGGAGGATTCCCTTAGACATAATTGTAGCTGTCTACTTTCCTCCTGTGGACAAATCAGTCCCAAACCAGCTCAAGTACAAAGATGCACAGTTGGGCATCCAATTGTGCTCTGAAGTCATTAGCAAGACAAAACACTCTGTGGAATTTAGGTTTTCAGAATCTCCTCTGCAAGAAGAATTTCTAAGAAAAACCTGGCGGTTCCAACTGGGAGAGGAATTCCTTCTGCTAAATAGAAGATAAAGAAAGATTAGTTTAGTGACAACAAGCTTGGAGTTAATGCTCTTCAAGTGGGAATGTTCTCCTTCAGTGACTTCTCCTTCAGAGGACTGAATCAAATTTTATATATATATATATCCATTTTCAAATATTGGCATTTCCTATTAAATAATATTAAACAATGCTCTCTTTAATTGGAAACACCTTTTAACAAGAGATACCTGTTGCTCACAAAATTTTGCGTTATCAGTACTATTACCAGCCCTATTACCAGCACTATTAATACATTTATGTCAATATTCCAAACTCAGAGCAAAATAATGAAGTCCCTACACTTGGTATATCATTAAGAACACCGAATTCTCTGTGTGTCTTGGCAAAAACTTGGTCTTTTCCTTCAGTTTCCAATTTACAGGGAAACCTAAACTTATGGAAAGTCAAAGTTCCTGTCACTAGGCTGAAAGCAACATGTACGATCAAAAAAAGCCTTCCTGAGAAAATAAGACAATTCTACCTGTACCCCGAACAGCTAGCCAGTGAAACCATTTATAAACTGGTTTATAAATAAGTCAAATTATTCAATAACAAAATTTTCCCCTGGATCTCATTTGCCTTCATTGCATAATTCCATTATTGACTGTGTGTTACCAGTGGGAAGAAATATCTGTACACATGGAATTTGTTAGTTGTCAGTGCTTCATTCAGTTATACTGATGGATATAACACCAGAAAGAGCCTGTGTTTTCAAAGTTGTTAAAGGGGAATGTTGACATAAATATAAAGAAGAGGAAATATATATGCAAAGGAAAAATTTTTTTCCCCTGGGCTGGACAGGAGGAGGGAGGGGTTAAATCATAAAAAAAATCTGTGTCTAACACTTTAAACAGTGAAAAGAAGAACTCAAATTCTTAATGAAATCATGTTGTGAAAAGGATGAAAGTGTAAATATGCTTAAGGTTACACTTGCAACACAAATTGCACTGAAGTTGATGGGGAAGTCATTATTCTGCCCACTTTGAGCAAGATTTTTTCTTAGTAAGAGTCACAGTGGGAGTGTTGAGCATGCCTTAAAATGAGAACCTTATGCAAGTTCTTAATTGAGAATCACACACTTGGTAGGGCAAGCAAACAAACAAAACCAAACACCACCACCCCCTCACCCTCCTTACTCTAGGTTACAAGAATTTGGATAAAGAAGTGGCAGCTGAGGCAATTTGAAATCTGGCTAAAGCCCAGTCAGAGGACTCTCACAAAGGCAACCTGTGCTGGCTCAGGGATTAATTAACTCTGGGATCTCCATTTTCTCAGAACAATGTCGTCCTCTCAACTACACTCCTTTTTTCCAAGATGAAATCCTGAAATGTTCCTAGATTAGAGGGATAGTTGATGTAACATTCTTAGCACTGGTTTAAATAATCTGTAGATTATGCTTTTTATTTTAAGTAATTCATTCTGGGTTTATTAGAATGAATAGGCCACATCTTTACCTAGACTGGCTGCATAACATTGACCTGTATTTAAAAATTGGAAGCAAACTACTGTTACTTCGTTAAATGGCAAAAATTTTGGGAGAGAGGATTATAGATATTATTGTTGTTGTTATTACTATCTTGAGATACCACTTAACTAATAGAAGAAATTATAAAATAAAACCCAGGTCTTTTTATAGGTTAAAAATCAGCATTTGTTTGGCCAGACTTTAAATTAGTTTCTTCCTCTCAGTTCACTTGAGAGAGTTGATTTTAACTACTGTATGAAAACAAAATTGCATCTGTTTCACACAAAAATTGTGTTTCTTTTGGCATAGCTTTCAGACAGAGATACTCAACAGGAGTCCCACCCCAGGTGAAGAGATGCTCCTCTGGGGCTAAAACCCCACTGCAGTGAGTTTCAGCTTTCCTTGAAGCAAATGACCCATAGCAGTTTTTTTTGTTTGTTTGTTTGTTTGATTGGGGTTTCTTTTGGGTTTTTTTTGTTAGCTTGAATTGTTAGAAGTTTAATTTTCTTTTTTCTGTCCATTTTCCAGCATCAGCCTACTAACCACAGTGGACATGCAACTGCTTCATGAGCAACAAAAATCCCATTTCAATAAGATACAGGTCTCCAGAAGACCCTTAAAATAACCACACATCCTTGAGCTGGTCCCAGTAAGACAGCGCTTATGGTTCAGAGCTCTCAGAGCTCTTAGATCCTTGCACTGCAAATACATTCATACAAATTTAGGTGAGTATGAATAAGACAGACAAAATAATTTAGATTCTGACTACTGGTTTAAGTGGCCTCTCCTGGGCAACTAAATTCATTTTGGTTATGAATTGCTGTGTGTTTCTTAGTGTGGAGAAGGTCTGGCATGCTGGTAAGTTCTTAAGGTGGAACCGTGTCCTGATATAATTAATTAATATCTCTCGTTCATTATGTTAGTACCAGTGTGTGTGACAAAAAAAAAAAAAAGGGAAAAAAAAGGCATGAAAGGACAATTTAAAAAAAATGAGCAGAGGGGTGGATCTGAAGGCTTTTCAGTGTGAGGCTGCTATCTGTAGATAGTTATCTCATATGGCAGCCCTGTGTTTTAAGAAGCAGAAAAGTTTTCAGTTTGTGATTACATACATATGGTAGCAGAAGAGGCCCTTGGGGCTGTTGCAGAGACCTCACAGGAAGCTCAGAGCTTCAATCCAGGGCATGGGGGAGGAGGAGGGATGCATGGAACTCAAGACTTAGAGATAGGAAACAATTATCATTCAGCTGGCAAAAGGCTAAAAATGTCCCACAGCAACATTCCCAGGATAGCCCAGAGCAAGACCTGCCAGTGGACAGAAGACAAGGAAAATGGAAACTCATTGTTTCACCCAGGCTGAATTTCACATCCTATTACAAACTCTAGCAAACCCTATTTTCAGTGAGTGGGTGCTGCAAAACACAGTTTGAAAGCAACAAAAATTAGCAGCAAATTTTGGTGTGTTTAATTTTGGGTGACATGCTCATTGTGTGGGTAACTTGTGTAGTCTGGGTAAAGAAATAAACATCATACAGGCTAAAGAGATGATTTATATACATCTGTTTCAAAGCAGGCTTTGGGGCTGACCTGGTTCTTTGCAAAGAAAATGAAGAGTTAATAGTTTAGCCTCGATAATTTAGAAAATATAGAAAGTATAAAAATATTATTTGAACAGTACATGAAATGATTAAAATTTGCCATAGAAACAGATAAACAAAGTTTTGAGAAATTAATATTCTTATTGTTTGACAGTGAAAAATGTTTGTCAGGATCAAAAGTAATTGTTAAGGCAGTTGGAGAATTGAAGAATCTATTATTTCCACAGCTCATCTACATATATGTCAGCATGTAAACAGAAAACCAAAAAAGTTTGAAAATTTCAATTATAATTTCAATATTTCTTTAAATAATGCACAAGTGAAAACAAGCCTAGTAGTGGTGTGTGTCTTGTGGAAGAAACTGAAATTTCTTAGATGTATATGATTCATGTGGAATATGAAGACAGCCAAACCCACCACGTAGATTTCCTGGGACAGCCACAGTTTTTCTCAATAGTTACATTTTTTTAAGAGTCATTCCTTTTTTTAACAGTTATTTGTGTCTCTTAGTGTTCCTAGAGACTGTTT
The DNA here is from genome assembly GCA_013397815.1 of Aleadryas rufinucha. NCBI lineage: Eukaryota > Metazoa > Chordata > Aves > Passeriformes > Aleadryas > Aleadryas rufinucha. Next base: position 452,182 of record VZTH01014991.1, on the reverse strand, counting down.
AAACAAAGATTTCATTTAACATTATTGTCCATTGTTCAACTATAACAATCTTGAGGCTTCAAGGGTAAAATAACTCATCCCCATCTGAGGAGATCTAATGCCAGAAGCTCTACAACAGTAACTGTTAGGATGAGATTACAGCCCACTTAAAAATACTTTTTTTTTTCTGTCTCAACTGATACAAAGATGAGGAGTTCTAATATTCTCCATTTAATTGTCAGAGGCAGATGTTGTATTCAGGTGAAGACAAGGTCGTCAAATTGAATTAAGCATTAACCTCCCAGGACTGTTGTTTCCTTTCTGACAAAAATTTCTACCAAGTATTGTAGCAATAGAAAAATGGAATAGGGATGATAATCTGTACCTTCCCACCATCAACTAAATCACTGTCCATTCACGTTTCAGGAGTGTTTATTAAAAAACATCCATTGGACCAGAATGCTTTTGTTTCTCAATGTTCCACCTTATATTTGTCTTCCCTTAGCAATTAAAATGCTGAATACTATTTGAAGCTTTTGAAAAAGTGATCTTCAGGAGACATTTCAGTCTTCTACAGTGGGCTAAGATTTGTCACAGGAAACTGGAAGATTACTATGCTGTAACATCAATGAACTTAACAAAAAATTAATGAACAGTGCTCCAAAAGGCTAATGCTTACTATGCTTCATGAGTCTGCAGATCACCATTTGCAATGCTGTAGGTAAGTCTTGGATAATAACTGCCACAAAACTAAGTTACATTCTCAGTCATGGAAAAACCTGTGAATATATTTATTTTTTACTCCAGTGATGTCAGTCCTATATTAGCAGGATGTGAACTCAGTCCCATGAGCCTGCTTCCATCCATGTGATCACTAACATGGCTCAGCAGACAATCTTCAGCATGTTCTGATGCAACAGGACACTTTATCCAGAAACTATGTTAACTCATGGGGAGGACATGTTCTGACTGTGCCTTCTGGACTGAATACTGAAACATTTCTTAGCCTTTCTCCTCTGTCTATCATGTACTGCCATCACCCCATTTGTATCCTGCATTTTATCCTACCACCTTATTGACCAAGAGACCTTTCGTCCACTGCAATTAACTTTAACATTGGGAACTACCAGTCTTTCTCTCTTGTCTTCAGCACAGAGTAAGCAGGTCTCCAGCTTTGATTTAGAACATTTAATGCTATCTTTCCAAAAACATTCAATGCTATTTTTCCAAAATATAAAATGTACTTATTGCCCTCCTGAAGACTCAAGTGCTTATATCCAAGTACTGGGATGATGCAACAGGGGAAAAGTTCTTTATGAGCCAAAGTCTGTGAATCTTTTTAAAGGACTTTACTTCTCTGGAAAATGGAATATTACTGAAAAATAACCATGACTATTTAAACTGAAAAATCCCAGCATTTCACATCACCCAAGCTCAAGGGTCATGCTCTCTCAAGTTTGTCAGTCCTCTCAGAAATTCCCACTGTTCATTGGCATTTATTTAGAGTGCCTGTTAACTCTTAATGTGGTAAATGTCTCAGGAAGTACAAGTAGGGACACACAGTGAATATAGACACAAGACTGCTGTTATGAAGCCCTTCCAACTACTTCCACTTAAAGAATAAAAATTCATGAATGATAAGCTAAATTACATATTTGCCATCCAGGATGCCTATCCCAGATCCACAGGTGCATTATGACAGACCTCACTAAACATCATTTTTCTTTCAAGTCCTGATGTGTGAATAAATGTTCACCTTTGGGGAGACAGCCCAAATTATTAAGTTTCATTAAATGTGCCTCAGAACAAGACCTCTGTTGCTTAGGAAGGAAACCATATGATTAGTGGAAAAGCATCTTTTCTGCCTTGAGTCCCAGTTTGAATCATTTCCATAGGTAGAGAGATAATTCCCCAGAACCTGGTAGAAATAGCAATCAAGATATTTAATTTCTCTGCCCGCTGCACTTGTTGGCACCTGCCTTGGAGCTTCTACACCAGTTGAGTGAGTTACATTTGCAACTCATGCAGGCCCTAAACTGCTTTTCCCTTTTTGCTCTGGAGCAGACAGAAAAGGTATCAGACATCTTAGGGGAAACAGCAGTGAGCCATGTTCTCCTACATGGATTCACTCACTCATTAATATTCTGTTATTTTGGGATGTGCTCTGTGCCAAGTGCTCTTACAGTAACAGTGCAAGGCCTTTTTTGTGTGAGAGCACTTCATGAACTGCATGAAGGAAACGGTAATAGCAAATCACAGGGAATACAAATTTAGCATATTTTCCATGAATTCCAGAAAGAGCTGAGGGATACTCACAGTGGCTTGGCTTGTTCAAAGTGAGTACTGCAAGCACAAAACTGCCCTTTGTGCACTTCCTTCCCAAACAATTTAAGACCTTTATGCTAGAAAACATATTGCTGTTTAAAATCTTGAAGTTGAGTTCTGTTGGAATTTGGGGGTGTAGGATTTTGTTTGTTTGGGGGTTTTGTTATTCTTGTTCTTTGGTTGGGTTTTTTCCTTAAGAAAACAGGATTGTACAACTAGGAAGCAGCATTTTAGTTGTCTTGAAGAGCTGCTAAGCACAAAAATCTCAAAGTAAATTTTGAAGTACAACCAGTAGAAAGTGAAATTAAGACTTCAACCCTGGTAACATCATTTCATAACTGCAGGAAAAGATAATTCCAGAATATAAAATGTAGGCATAGCTGTCAACGTATCTTCTTTTGCCCAAGCTTTTGTGTGTGATGATAGGAAAGGCAAAAATGGGTTGACTTTGAGATATTCATCAACACATTTACTTCTTTTGAAATTCTGGGTACTTGCAATACCTAGAAAGTTAGCTTTGTGCTTGCTTTATCTCAGTATTTCTCCACTAGCTGACAAGAATACTTTCCTACTTTTTAAAGATAATAATCGGAGAAGGTTTAATTTGATTTAACCCATCTCACTTTTCCACTGAGGCAGATTCTGGCACGTAATAAACTTCAATTTCCTGCTTTAAATCCCACTTTAAAAAATTATATGTATATATATATAGGCATTCAGATAGACATTCAGATTTTTAAGTGGGGGTTGTGAAGAAAAGAGATCAACAGCAAGGAAAAGAACAGCCACAGAAAAGAACATCTCTGTACCAAGAATTTCTGCTTTGTCAGTGGCATTCAGAAAAACACATGTGAAAGTGAAGGAAAAATTTCTAGTAGAACAATAGATAATATTACCATATAACTATTTAGAGATATGGTCACATTTTTATGTTTATTATGCAGTTACCATGGATTGCTATGTTATTTCACCACTCCAATATAAGTGAGAGCTTTTTGCATGAAGAAACCTGTCTTCAAACTAGTCCATGCTGTGGTAGAATACAAAACAATGTGCAAGTTAATTATGTTCACAAAGTTCTTGCTGTTTTACAGTGTATCAAGACAGTTTGATCTAAAGTTAATTACTCTTGAATTTAACTTCCCAGCTGTGATTTGTGTATTGATTAATAAATAAATCTATAGAAGATGCAGAGATTTAAGGCTTTGCTATGTTTGGCCTTCAAAGTCGGTCATTTTTGCTACTGATTTATGTGACATCTTACTTATCAGTCATGTCCTTCTAACCATTCAGCTAATAAAATTGAAGTTATTTATTAGGGGCTATCTTATATGCATTAAATGTTACAAACTGGCAGTAAAGGTAAGTTAAATCAACTGGTTAATCAAAACACCAACACACTGAAAACAAGAACTTAGAAACTGGACTTCAGAATGCACAATGAAGTCTTAAACTTGATTTTAAAACAATAAATCTTTGCAGGATTATGGTTTCAGGCACCTGAATAAATCACCTGTTCATTCTACATGCTAAGCACCTATCAGGTCCCAATGGCATGAAGGAAATTTGTTGAAGGCTAAACACTGTTTTAAAATGAGGAATCTTGTTCACATTCCTAAAATAAAGGTTAGAGAATTAGCTGAAAGGATCCACTATTTCTTTTAGTAGCAACATGTGCTATAAAAATCGCTCTTAACTTCAAGCTTTGTATATTTTATTTGGCTATGGAATCTTTAGACTTGGTTGATCTATTAGCTTCCACTTAGTTCAAATTAAACAAGAATAAAAGCTTTCACAAAAAATAAATATTAAAAATCTCAGTTAAAATATCTCCTGTCTCTCACCACCCACACTTCACAGCTTTGCACAGAAATACAGCCGAAGCACAACACATGAAGGAATGGAAATGGAGTGCACCATTTTCCTCCTCAAGCTGCATGGCATGGTGAATGTGAGAACATGTATTCTGAAAAAAATTAAAATTTTAAGCAAAGCACACAATACTCACCTTTGTGGAGAAAAAGTAGGGAAGAAAGCCACAGACTAACCAGCACAGCTATAGCAATCTGTCTTTTCTAAACTTAAATGAGCAACTACATTAAAAGCATCCTGGAAAGAAATGCCAGCCTTTCAGTGGAAAGCTGAAGTAAGGAGTTAAGCAGCGAGAGAATATCTGTAGTAATTTCGTTCCCAAAGCTTACTTGCTTGTTAGTTTTATTAAAAAATAGGAGTGAAATGTATAATCCAGACTTCCCATTTTTCCCCTCCTATCATTTCTCTCCCTCCCCCTCGATTTCATCCCTTTTCCTAAAAACCCACAAACTGCCTGGAACACATCACACAGATTTTAAGAACCTGATTTGGAAAAAGTATAATTGTCTTTTTAGTGTCCTTAGATTTCAGTCAAGGGACAGTAGTACTAACTTGGCCATCAAACAGAAAATGGAAGTAAATGAGGCAGCCCTGCAGGGATTTGATCTCAATGGATCTCTTCCCACCTCAGGAACTCTGTGCATCTCTAAGGACAGTAATCCTCATGTCCTCTGGTAAAAGGAACATCTCACTCCTGTCCATATGGAGCAGGGCACTCCTCTCTAAGAAAACTGATCAGGCAGGTGCGGTCTTACCTCATACCAGATGGCTGAGCTTCTTCCTGCCCATCTTTGTCAGAATCTATAGAGACTTTCACTAAACTTTGCAAAAACCCGTATGGATGGAGAAGAAAGCTTCACCCTGCTTTTACCTATAGCTTACAGGCAACCAAAGCAAGTGCTTTGAATTGCCCTCTGGAAGCACTTCCTTTTTTCCATTTGGTTAGTGGAGGAGAAAGGCTTTGACTACAGGTACTCTGAGGCACAATCAAGTTAATGGCCTGATTCAGAGCCTGAAATAGCCTGGTAAATACACCCCACATGAGCAATGGGCAGGCTTTCCTCACCCAGACAGACAATTTTGTTTGTACAAGTTCATTAGCTCTTAATAAAGAACCTTGCCTGCTACTGTAAAACATCTCGTCCTGCGTAGCCCAGCCTACATAAAGCAAAACTTTCTAATGAAGTGACTCTCTAATGAGAAACTTTCTCCAGAGCACTCTGCAGATCAAGAGCCCTGAAGGCACAGGGTGAATATGACAAAATTACACATCACCTAATCAATTAGGGATGATCATGGCAACTGTCCTTACCTGGAAGCTATTATGCCCCACATCCCTTTAGAAATTTACTCCTGCAGTCCTGGGTCTTCAAGCAGGTGCTGTGACAGCAATAGCTCAGCTGAAATGCAGCAAGAGGTGTCTAGTTACCAGTCAACTGGGGTGAAAATCAGGAGATCGTATTATCTCAGGAATATGTTTTATTTGTTTGTGACTATGAGAAGTATGTATTTTACCTTGCTGTCCACCTTTAAGTGGAGAAGATGATGCCGTCTCTGTGTTACTAAGAGAGGGAGAAGGCTCTAACTGCAAAGATCAGATAATGTAAAAAAGCTGGACACCTCAGAAATTAAGAGCAGAAACAGAGCACTGTGATCTTTGTCAAATTTAAATATTTGATTTCCAAAAGACACTGGATTACCTCCAGGGAGATCTTTCAAAAAAAAAAAATGGTGAGGCAATCAACAGTAAAGGAAAATCTAACAAAATTGAAAGCAAAAATGACATTTTTAGCTTTCCTTAACATAAATCCAGGGTATTTTTCATTAACATGGCCATCATTACTAGATGCAGAGCATTCACCAATATGTCATGGGAGGATGCTAATTCATTCTGGACCAGTTACTCCTTCCCTATGTAATTATGCTCTTGCTTAGTTGGATGTGCTTAACCATGACACAAATTTTTCTGCTTCCATACTGTCTTTCCAACAAAACAGATTCCTCACCACTGGTTTCTGGGAAGGCATCATAAGTGGCCATGGGTTTTTTTTGGAGGACCTGGCCTTGCTGGGCTTATAAGTAATTTTGAGAAAAAAAGGTCATTTACTGAGTGCTAATACAACTGTAGGAATGTATTTTTAGCCTTCTAACGTTAGTCTTGATAAAGGCAGTGTTTGCACTGGGATAGCACTCTAACTGAATAATAACAGACAGCACAGATAGGTTTGTTGGCTGTAGCAGAGACAAGATCTCAGGCCTGGAGTAGAAATACTTTGGTGATTCAAGAATACTAGGAAATGAAATTTTTAAGCAGCATCTGAAGAGGAGAGAAGAAAAAGCAAGAGAGGTTGGAGAGCATGGATTAGATAAATTTAGAGAAAATATAGTCTGTGTATGTGTACGGTGCATCTCTGAGGGTACAACACAAGATTTGAATAAGTGTGTTGATTATAGCTAGGCAAAACGTGCTGGTTTCAGACCATGAAAGGTTCAACGAGCTTTTCCATTGGTTTCAGCTGTGACCCTTAATGCCAACAGCAAAACGATACAGTGAAGCTTCAGACACTATCAGAAGCTGTGTAATGTCAAACAATGATTTGTAGAAGCGCTTGCATTTCAGTGCTTGAAGACACTTGAGGCCAAGCATATTTTGGTGCCAGTGAAGACACAAAACAGCAAAAGAGGAGCAATGTCTGGATAAGGGAGAAAAGAGGAGAAACATAGAAGATGCACATTTAAAAGGTTCTGTTCTCAGGAAGATTTCCAAAACCCCTCACAATATAGATAAACATACATCTATCTCTGTTTAATTCTAAATTAGCTGCTCTGTTGTCTACTGAAGAAGAATATAAAGAAAAGGCTTATTAGTGGCAGTGCTGGTAAGATGTCTGAAGTGAAAAGCTGAAGTAAGAAAGGGAGGAGGTTTTAGGGTGGAGTGAGAAGGGAAAGAGTGGAAGAAGTAAAAAATCATCTCTAGTCCTAGTTGTTAAGATAGAAAGGATATGTAGGGAAAGGAAAGACGAGGAAAATGGCATAAGTTTGTTTCCAGAGGCTGTCTGGAAGGTAAAGGTAAGTCCTGGTTAGAAATTAAAGAGGTCTGGAAAATTTTGCCAGGTGCCAAAAGATGAGGGAGGGAAGGGGGAGAAAAGAAAGATTGGTTAACTGTTGTGACAAGGATGTTTCTGCTTCTGAATCATGTCAAAATTGAGTATGAAGTTTGAGAGAAGGCATAAGAGAAAACATGTATAGGAAAATGGCTTACACTTTGAAACCCAAAATATCATATCAGTCCATTGCAGTAACACCCTGATTTCCAGTGAGGAGAATCACTTTGAGAACTCCTCTCTGAGTCCTCGGAATCATTAAGAATTAGCAGATTACTTCCTTCTGTAATTACTTTAATCATATTTGTTCTGTGGTTATCTGTTGTTAATAGAGCTCTTTGATCTTCTTAACTACCTCCAGTGCAATTAGACAGTGGTGTAAAACACATGGATAATACTTTGCTAACGATGCACTTCTTGCACAGAGGAAGATGTAAGAGCACATGGTAACTCTCCATGAGGTTTTGACTCAAAATATTGCAGACATATTTTATCATGTTTATTTTGTTGTTAACTGAACATCAGGCATAATTGCTTGTTACATCGTTAATTGCTTTGCTTACAGCCAAGAGGTTCAGTTAGATCCTGCTAGTATTACAGAGTGTTTCTTTGTTCTGAACTGGGTCAGATTCCAGGATGTTTATGTGTTGACCCTGCTGCCTTGTTTAAATGTTGGGGTTTTGCAGCAATGACACTTAGAAGAATTGCACTCCTTGCAGCAAGAAATATCACCTGGGAATCCCTGTCCTACTGATATTTTGTGTCTTCCTTTGGGCCATGTAATCCACTCCTATCCCCTATGCTGCACAATTTTGGGTGTTCATCTCTCCTGGAATTTTTGGAGGCAGCAGGTGACTAATTCCTGATTTCTTTTTCAGAAGCTGCTGTCTTGACCTTCTCATCTGGAATTAAGCTACCCAGGTTACCAAGGTAATGTACAATTTGACATCCAAATCAACTTGTCAAGACATTCACTGTCTAACTGAAATCTGTAAATGAGCTTCAGAAAAGTTGCAGATGGATAGAAGAAGCCGAATGTCACAAGAACTTAAAAATGTGCTCATGAGTCAGATGAATGCTGCATCCAGATCAGTATTCTGCTTCCAGGTTCTGCATAAATAGATGAATATGCACACTTGCAAGAAGGGCATGAGAAAATAGTTACTGGTGTAATGAAAAAGAATGAGAAGAAGACAACGGAGAATATGGAAGAGTCTTATGCTATTCATGTCTAATGTAGGTCTACCTGAGAATAAGGATTTCTTCCCAGACTCTGAGCATTATGAAGTGATTCATGAGTTACTCTGGAGACTTCTGATAAGGAGATTCCATAAATTAAGAATTCAGTCCATCCTACACTCCCTGTATAGATTCAAATCATAATTGGACTGAATAACTCCAAAGGCACGTATGTCTCCTTGTTGAATAGAGAGGGAATCCGTAGTTAATACAGTTCTGACTTTAATGTTTCTGATATGTGTTTCAAACTCCTGGCCTGAAGCTGGTTTCAAAGTATTTTGCCCATCTGGAATGTTTTCTCTGTCAGTAAAACACATAATAACTGTAATAAAGAAATAAATTAAAAAAAAAAAACCCAATCAACTTAGCTTTGATTCTACAGGTATTTCTAAATCTACCTTTATTACAAAAAAAAATCCTCAGTGAAGACATGCTCCGTAGCAACATTCCAAGCAATACACAACTAGTTAGCAAAGCAGTGTAATTTGATTTTCAAATGGCAAGTAAGTCTAAATATCTACCCATCACCATGTTTTCCTGAAGGAGAGACAAGCAAGATTTTTCTCTACAAGTTAAGGGCAGGCAGACAGTAGTGAAAAAAATACAGAATTGTTTGTAACTTGAACCAGAATGAGCACAGCAGTCTTTTATCTGAAATTAACAAAGTAAGATAGCTCAGAATGCAAACTACTGAGTTTTAGAGTGGAGTTTTTAAGAGCTGATTTTTTTGTTAAAATAAGCACTATAGATGAACCTTTGGAAAGGATAAATTAATCAGGCCCTTCTCTGAAATAGTCAAAATACACAAATTCCTTGCCTGGATTATATTGTGGAGCAGCAGGAAAGAGTGATATTTCATTACTTTTAAATCAGGATTTCTACACAATGGGTTTGGGGCTTTTTGTCCTTTCTTTCCTCCGTCATTTAAACAGTACTCCTCCCTTTTGTTGAGGCTTTCTGATCAGGGAAATTTGATTGCTTTCATGTTGTAGATGGGCCTCACACCCTATCAGAATACAGAAGAGGACACAAAATGTAGGAGGTCAAATACTGATACATCATGATTTTGTTGTCATTTTATCAGTGTTGAGCCTGCATCTTGTGTAGCCTAGAACAGATTCTGCCAATACAACTCACACCGACACCTAATTTCAAAAGGGAGCTCTAATCCAATGGTGTTGTTCTTAAGTGCAAGCTAAGACATTGTCTGGACCTGGCAGAACTTAACTGAGGTTTTTCACTATCTCTGTGCCTCCATGATGGGTTCTACTGTGCCTGCTGCTTTGACAGTAGAGGGTTTCAGGGCTTCCGTCTGGTAATACACTGTTTCTCAGCAGCTTCTCTTCAACACAAGGCCAGACTAAATTACTGCAAACAAGAGGTCAGTTGGATAGAGAAAATCAAGTCACTGGATTTTCTATTAACATAATTCTTCCCAATGCCATACCACAGAATACATACCATACAGTATGTAGGATTCCAACTGAGCTGATGGTTTTGCTAAAATATGAGGATAGTCCTAGTGCCCAAGCTGTTTTGCAGATCACCATATGGGTGCTGTTCTGATAGACCTGAATCACTTGCAGCCAGCTTGTAGAATAAGGTCTGAGAACAAAACCTGAAGACAGCTGAAAGCAGGCAGTGAAACAAGCTTTATGTTTATGAGTCTAGTAAGCATGATGGATTCTGTTCTACAGATTCCACTGGTTATTTCAGCTCCAGTCTGTAGTAAACATGAAGGTGGGTATTTTCCTCACCTTGGCCTGTTCTTCATTGGATAACATAGCATAATTAATTTTAGTATAATTAATTTTGGCAGTAAGAGGGTTCAAAATGAATTTAAGCCTTCAGTTAATCCTAATAGGTGCTGCTGAATCCATTTATCACCACCCTTTGTGACTGGCAGCCAACACAAAACCCTGTAGTAAATGCAAAACTGGCTGCTTGCCCACAGAGCTGGCAGGCTCTGAGACACTGAATGAATGAGAACATGAAGCAAGCAAGAGAACTTTGATTTTATATGCAAGAGCCCACTGGAGCTCCAGCAAAACTCTGTTCTGTTCAAATGTCCCTGCTAACACAATACAATAAGCTGACAAGACACAGAAAATCCACTTGACTAAAAATAAAACTGAAATCCAGCACGATATGCTTGCAATTGCAAGACAAGCATTTTTTCAGCCTAAGAGAAACTCTGTAATTATTCCAGGGGCAGGATGGAGGCAGAGGACAGGAAAACTGGGATGGCTGGATTATTCATTGCAGTCTGCTCTACTGTTTGCATTATACTTGGTTTATGTTGTTCTTCTTACTTGATAACTGCATGAAGACTTAATTTGAATGGAGGTTGCCATTTACATGGAAAAAATCGGTAATGGTTGTGCTTTGCTTGGATTCACAGGTAGCATGATGAGAAAATGGCAAGAAATCCTTGTATTTGATTTTCTTTTCAGAAAATAGGTATTCTTATTTTTATAGTAGTGCTGAGGAGTATCAAACAGGAGTAGAATTCTATAGCCAGATACTACACATATAAACATTAAAAGAGAGGTACAAGGTATAAGGTATTGTTTTCTTTATGTTACACATCATGGGCAGAGAATGCAGATGATTTGCTCAAGATCACACTCGAGAAATACATAACAGAGCCTAGAACGAGACCCACAAACATTAGATAGAAATGAACTATGATCAGGAGTTGCAGTTGATATCCAGTAAATCTAGGTTTTTTGCTCCAGACTTTCAAATACATCTACATGTTGTTGTTTAAAATATCTCAGCACCAATCACTAAAGTAAGTGCTGCCTAATCTCAGCCTCTGGATAATTCTGTTTAGACGTTGTCATACATGAGGGAAGTCTGAGGTAGGGGTACCTGATGCTCATTTACATCACTTTACCTAATACCAGGAATGAGTAAATGCCCTGAAAAATTCAAGTTGTTCTACTCATGCAGCCTCGGTCACAGAGAAAACATTTCCAAGGACTTTCTAAAGGTTAAAATAACTGGTATTTTCACTGTCCTAATGATGGGAGGAAGGAGGACCTTCCAATAACTGAAGGACTGACTGAAAACTTCTGTTACTTGTTGGGATTCAGGAAACATGACATAAGTAAACAAGAAGTGCTGCTTTCTGAGGTATGCTCTGTATTGAAACTCAGCTTTTAGACCTAGAACTGTCACAATTTATTTTTCATTAATAGTGTCAATGATGCGTAACTCATCTCCCTATCTCAAGAAGAGGGAATCGTCTAGCTTGAATTTTACTTTCTGCTCCACTTCACTTCCTGGCTATGTAACATACTGAACCTTCTAAAAATAGATAATTAAAACACATTAGCATTTCCTGACTCACCATGTGGATTTGATCTACTTCTGGATTAAACTGACAGCAGTGGGGATGGTGTCCAGGATATGCTCTTGCAAAAAAATACCTGCAGTATAGAAGAGAATTACTTAATATGAGATCCCAACATAAGACAACACATTGGGTTGCTGAGTCAGTTTTCAGCATATGGACATGACTGGATCATCAAAATTCCTTCAAATTGGGTATCACACAAGAGGCAGTATCACAATTTGAAGTAAAATAGTTGTCTCAGACTGTGTGAAAGGTTCAATTTCAGATATGAAAACACTTCCCATGCTACTGAAAAATTTCCCTTGTGATTTCCTGCTGACTCCAGTGTGGTGACTCTTCAGCCCTGTAAATAATGAAAGAAATGAAATAATTTACTGCATCCAAGTAAAGCCTTTCTTATAAAGTACAGCTCATTCAAGCCTCCAACAAAAATGCTTCTGCGATAATGAATACTTGGTTTCAGCTTCTTAGACTTCCTGATATCCTGAAGGCCATTTAGCATGCTGCTTTTGTCCATGCCTCCATGCCCTGGAGAGCTTAGTAATTAAGCAAGAAGGATTTATTAGGATTTCCTAGGGTGGCCCAGCAGTATATTTGAGGTGACAGAGTTTCAGATCAGTTCCACTCCTCTGAAGCACATATTCAATGCACACACTTCTGATCACAGAGAGATGACTGTACCAGAAGTGTGTGTGCTTCCTTCTCTCATTTTGTCACAAAATTGCTATGGGTACAGGTAGGTCACACAGAGAAGCAAACAAAACATAGATATGCAGTTCTAGCTCCTATCTTTTTTACTCTATCATAGTAAAGCTATCATGTTAGTGCTAAACTGAGCAGCTCTCCATCATGCAGGAAAACAACACACTTATCTGGAAGACACAAAACTATCTGCTAAATTTTATACCCTGACACTGAATTAAGAGTTTAAATGATGACCTATTGACTAGTGCTTTAGACAATTCATGTGCATGTGGTGGAACTTGACTGTCAGAGCACAAGCTGAGGGCTACAAAAATCAACTGGGCTCTCTTCTTGGTGAGCACAACAGGTTATGGACTATATCCTGAAGCTGAGTAATCCAGAAAGGACTCAGTTCTCATTTAGCCACTACCATTATTGTCTTCTTTCCAAAATAAGGACCAGTACGTTGTGTTTGGGTGTTTGCATTTCCCACCCTGTTTCTCAGGCATTTCACCTTGCATGGGGCACCCACAACTTCTGGGATCAATAACATTTGACCTTTTGAACAAAGGTCAAAAATATCAGTGAGTCTGCTCAGTACCCTCAAGGTGTTTTAGTAACTTTCCAACCACCAGTTTGTAATGTAACACCCATTAGCTAAAAGACAGGGGGGAAATAATTGTTGGTTGGTTTTTTTTTCCTTTACCAAATTTCTTTTTGACCACTACTGAACAGAGGAAAAAATATATGCTCAGATGCCTTTTGCCTACGGAAATACTGAAATTGTAAAAGTCTGGTATCTGGTATGTCATGAACATACCAGAGGCTGGGGACAGAAGGCTTTTCATCAGTGTGGCTGTTCCCCAACTTTTGAACCACACATGATATAAAATGACAGGAATCTGTCTCTGGAAGAACTCTTTTTTTTCTTCATTCTGGTAGGGCAGGGAAAACTCAAGACATCTGGTTCAGGGATTCATCAGTGTGGTGAGTGGCGGATGAAACCTCTGTCAAGCCTGTCACTTCATGGGGCAGCTAGTCATGTACAAATCACAGTCAGTTTGTTCCTATTTGGGAGCAGCTGATTAAATTAAAGGTGAAAAATGTCCCTGACTGAGGGGAGAATGTTCATTCAGAGACACAGGCACAGTGTCAGTGGTTTGGCTGGCCATGTCACAGGCTCCTTGGGGACTGGGGTCCTTGAGGAGGCCACATCCCTCAGCATCTCCCCAGAGTGTGAAGTGAGAAAGACTCGTAGGAGCCCCAGACCTCCATCCTAGGAGGCCCAGCTCTCCTTGGGGGCTGTATTTTCCTATCCCTGATGGACCCAGCTGATCCCTGAGGTTCTGGAGCCACTGATCTCTCACAGGGGCATTGAAGCCCCTCTGCTTCCCTTTGCTAGTCATCCCCAACCCTGGCTTGATCTCTCACATGATCTCGACATCAGCATTTGCCTCAGCTGGTGCAGCAGCAAGTCAGTATGGATCCTCTCCCTGTGTCAGCTACAGAAGAGCTGCAGGACTTGGCTTGTCTCTGATCTCTACTGAAATAATGTTTGAATTAGGAATAGAAGAACCAGAATGGATGGAAGAGAGTAAAATTAATAGTATGCAGAGCTGAAAGAGAGTGTGGCCTGGCACTCACTCTGGTGAAACATCTGTGAATGAGAGGAGGTCATTCAGTTCTCAGTATCTTCACTACTCTATGAAAAAGGATGACTCACATTCACGGTGGTGTTGCCCATCACCTTCAGACAAAGACACCAAATTATGAACTTTCAAGTGATTTGTATTCTGATTGGTGAGGCTGTCCTTCTGCCAAGAGCCTTTCAAGTATGCCCTAGCTGCCCAATTTGTTTTGTCCACATTTAGGTATTTATTTTGCTCTCTCAGCACGCATAATTCTGTGTTACACTGAGAANCGTGTTCGAATCTTTCGGACATATAATAAATTTTATATTTTATATCTAAATTGGGCGTACGTATTTATTACAGTGGGCATGCACGCTCTCCCAAATGTATCCCTCCTGTCTTAGAAACTTAGACCTAAGGGAAGAGAAGAATCTAGATCACTGACAACCAAAAGAATATTATGGCACTTTTTGATGAGTGTGTGGAACATTGGTGACCAACCTTCCTTTCCAAGCTGAAGCAAACTTTCCCACTGCTGCAGCAAATTCACCCTCTGCTTACTCCATTTGCAGCTACCATCACTCCTTGCATTACTTCCTTCACAGGACATTCTGAGATGGAAAGGATACTGAGGGATCATCGAGTCCATTCACTCTTAAGCAAATGGCCCAGATAGGGGTTGAATCCACAAGCCACAACCCTGGTATTATTAGCACCATGCTCTACTCAGCTAAGCTAATCTCAGGGTCCAGTGTGTAAAGTCCACAGAGACAGTAACTGGGATAGGGGCGTCCTGGAGTGAATACCTAAAGTTTATGGGAAGATGCTTAGGTTTGTAAGAAGAGCTGAAATATGATGGAAATTACTTTCCTCGATCACATTTGTTGCTTCACAGAACTGTTAGATGTGTGCCAAGGACCGAGGAGGGACTGGAAAGGAACTTTGTTCTTTCACTCCTTGCTGCATTGTGTCAGTCATATTATATTTCCATTCAAATACCACTTGAGAGTCTAATTAGCGTGTCTTTGTCACAGCAGCTTGGTGCTAATGGACTGACCGGGTTAGAGTCAGAAAGGAATTGTCTCCCAAAACACAGGAAACGCTGGGATTTGCCCACTGGTTTTCTGGCCTTCCTTTGTAACATGACTTGCTTTCAAGAGTTGTTTGGTAGAGATGGAGCCAGTCCTGCACTGCCTACAGTCTATTTCCCTGCTCTCTATGAATACAGAAGCTTCAATCTCTACTGAGTTCAGATAGTCCATAGGAAAAGTATCACACTGCTTACAAACCTAATACCTTCCTTGAGTTTTATAGGCCACCAGAACTCGATGTGATTCCGACATTCAGATCTGATTTTCCATGCAGTTTTTGAGCAGTTGAACCCATGATTATTGGATGTCTCTAGTGTCAACACAACAAAATAGATGTGATAAAATGAAATGAAAAACCAGCAGTGCTCTGTCAAGACCAGCCTGGTTACCACATAATAGAAATTAGTCCTCAACAACGAGTTTTGCTTCTGTAATGCCCAGAAGACCTTGTAGCTAAGATAAAGCCTAATTTGTTTAATGGCTTTCATGCCCAGAAAGAATAAAGGCATGCTCTATGCACACATCAGCAACTGGACCACTGTAAGCCTTTGCTTGGAAAGAAAAATTAAAATGTATAGTCATCTTTTTGTCACAAGATTTTCCTGCTTCCTCCCTTTTCTCGGGGCAGTCGGCAGCACTTTGCAGCTAGTAAATCTATTTGGCAGGTAGTCTGCCACCCATAGACCAGATGCTGCCTTGGCAAGGTTAGCTTTCCTGTTGCCATGGCAAAACTCAGGCAGCCAAATGACATGGATGCCATGGCATGTTGCCAAGGTAATCTGATGGCACAGGCCTTTGTTAATTGAAAGAGGGAAGCAGGCTGGTGCAGCCTGCTTTTCCCTGCCAATCAAGGCTGAACTTTGAGCAGGGGAAAGGACTAATTAACTGCCTCCACCAGCTGTTGGCTCCAGCCTGCCAAATCTGAAAAGTGGCCAGGGCCGTGCATCCTTAACCCTTGCTGTCTATGGAGGAGAGGCAGCAGTTAATGAAGCTGTTGGAAGACTTATAAATTTCACTTTTCTCTGAAAGACTGGTAGTGAGGGAAAAGAAGTAAAGTGGTTGTGTTCCTCCTGAAGAACTGCAAGCATCATGTTTGGTTGGCTCGTGATTCCCCCTCTGAACTGGTGAAGCTGTCAGGACACAGCAGCACACAAGTCATGGATATACTCTCCAGGTGCCTTGCAGAATAAAAATGTAATGTGCACTAAAAGTGTCAAGGTTGACTAGTTAAAGGGATCTGATTCAGCAGTTGCAGGAAGAAACATCTCCAGTGCTGACTGTGTTTGCCTACAGACATCTCTACTTCCCACTCTGCTAGGAGAGCAAAGCAGTTTGTGTTGAAGGGACAATGAAAGGAAGCCTTTCTGAAAGTGACTGGGAATAACTCATAGGTCCTGAGGTTTCCTGCTCTCCTCTTGGGCAGACTCTTCCAGCATCCTTTGTCTTTCATTGTCTGTAGTGTCTACCCAATGTGTATTACAATAACTGTCCATTTCCAGTATTCTGGATATAATTCTTTTAACTATTCATTTTCATGTGAATTAATTTAATTTATTCAGCTAATAGAAGAATAGTTACCCAAACTGCTTCTTAAATGACAGGTAAATGATTCCTGGCCCATCCAGTTCATTCCTTTAGCTAAACAAAGGGAAACTTTTTTGTCTCTGGGCATCTGACTTGCCTGTCTTATTGCTCAGCAGCAAGGATCAACAAGTTTCAGCCATGGATCTTACAGCTGTAATGGATAAAATCTCTAAACTAACAGCATCTTTACTCAGGGGTTAGTTTTGCCAATGTGTGTTGTCTCTCTCTACATAGAGAGAGAGAGAGACTAAGAGCTATAGTATTCTGTTGTTTGAAATAAGTCTGTTGCTTAAAAGGCTCTGGGCAGTGTAATTTTTACTTTTATAGGCATGTCCTGGATGTGTTTGACTTTTCAAATCCTCTCTTCAGAGATCCAAAGGGGTCTGTTTATAAAATCTGCCTCTCAGACTCCTCTCTATATGAAGTTCAGAGAGCAATTTCTACTGCTATGTATAAATGTGTCCCTGATGTTTTCTCCTTGGAAGAATCTTCTTCCAGTTCAAACACTTCCTTTCACAGACAAAAAGAGTGTCTTGGGCTGTGTTTCCTATACAGCCCCCTGCACACACGTGTGTGTGTACAGAGAGAGAGATGCTCTGGCTGCTGTGGGAGCCTTTGCACAAAGTCTGAAGCATTAACTGTAAAAGCAGCAGAGGGAAATCAGTGCTTCTTCTGACCAGCTCATCTGTCCTGCCAAGTAACTGCCTCTGTCCTTTCCTGCCTCAGGCTGCCTGCAGCAGTTGTCAGGTCTCAGAGGGACTGAGCTGATTCCTACCTTCTGCTCCCACCAGAATTAGGAATTAATGCATTTGCACAGCAGCACCACCACCACCTCTCTTATGCTTGTTAGCTGGCTGGAGGTCTGCCATGGAAACCAACAGGTCAGGGACTGAGTTGAGGTTGGAAAATGAGTCATACCATGGTATCCTGTTTTCAAGAGCCTTCTAGTCGCTGGTAGAAGCTTGTGCTTGGTATCTCCTTCAAGTGACCTGAAACTTGACAAATACATGCATACATACATGTGGGTTTCCCACACCCATTCTGTACCTGTGCTTAGTGAGTTTGGGTGATGCCATGAGCCCACTGATGAAAACTACCTGCAAAGAAAGTATGGAAATTTACTGTGCTTATTTAAGCTTTTTACATGCTACAGTAAGAAATATTTTACCAGCTTCCTGTGTGAGCAGAACATTTTTTGAAGTTTTTTGCCATAATAATAGGAATATAAAAGTTCAAAGAGTTTCCACTAGCACTGTGATAGAATAACCACCTTCCCCTAGTGTAGGGAGGAAGTCCCTGTTCCCATTTCTTCTCTTTCCTGGGACTGATTGGGGCCCTTAAACTTTCTGGCTACCCAGGCATCAGTCACTGGAAGAAAAAGGTGAAAAAAGTCCCAGTCCCCAAAAACTTGTACTTGAAAGAATACAAATCACACATGAAGAATCACAGTCTAGGGAATAACAATGACATATTTTGTCTACAAACCACAGAGTAGAAGGATCTGCCTTTTCAAGATGATTAGAGGGATGGAGCACCCCTCCAATGAAGAAAGGCTGAGAGAATTGGGATTGCTCAGCCTAAAGATGAAATGGCTTCAGGGTGACCCAACTGTGGCCTTCCAGTACCTGAAGGGAGCCTACAGGAAAGATGGAGAGAAACTTTTGACAAGGGCATGTGGTGATAGGACAAGAGGGAATGGCTTCAAAGTGAAAGAGAGTAGGTTTCAATTACATATTAGGAAGAAATATTTTCATGTGAGGTTGGTACTGGCACAGGTTGCCCAGAAGAGTTGTGGATGCCCCATCTCTGGAAGTGTTCAAGGCCAGGTTGGTTGGGGCTTTGAGAAATCAGATCTAATGGAAGTTGTCTCTACCCATGGCAGGGGAGATGGAATAGTATGATCTTAAGACTCCTTCCAACCCAAGTCATTCTATGATTCTATGGTGATCGAGCACAACCTGATATCAGGAGTAAATGTAAGAGCTGGGGCTTTTGTGCTCGAAAAATTTTAATCTACCAGAGAGTTATAGGATGCACAGAAGTTTGTGTGTGACATCACATTGAGCTAACTCATGACCTGCATTGTTATTGCTCACATGGGTGATGAAGAAATGATTAGGCACTTCCTGCTCCTTTGGGGCTATGATAGTACAGGACAATTTCATACACCAATTATGACACTTAAGGGCTTGCTATGGGTGTATGAACAGCAAAAATCAAGGTGTAGGTTAGGACTTTCACTGTCTCTGTTGTATGCATGCCCCAAGACTGAATAATTTCTCTGCTGTTGCTAAGTCCTTGGATCAGTCTCCCAGTCACATAATGATTAGAAACCAAATTCAAGGCTTCATCAACATCTTGCATGTTCCTGATTGTTGCATGTTAAAGGGTTTCTGCTCCCACCAGCTTATTGACACGTGGAATGCATCCTGGGCTTGCCAGGGTTATAAGGCACATGTAACCAGTGCTCACTACAATTTGGCCCCCAGATTCAACCACTGTTGCTTATAAGGTCATGCATGCACTGCAGATACTGGGAGCCTGTCAGAGGCCTGTGCAGTGTTTGTGAGTTGTTAATTAAAATAATACATTTAGACACATTAGCACTTCCCTATGTGTGTTAGTGGTAACTGCAGCAGCAGCAATTGCACCATGTATATAGATTTTATCATAGTGTCTTCACTTTTACTTTCAGTCTTTCGCAGAAAACTTTCAACCCCCTTACCCCTACAAGCCTGAATCACAGCATTTCTTTTATTCTCACAAAACTAGGTCTTCTTAAGTGAGTCTGCTATTCCTGATTGATATGACAATTTCTGCATGTGCAAAACTAAGAGCAGATAAACCACATTAGCAGAAATGTAAAAATCTTGTCACGATCGTAATAATGCAGCATTTCTTCATCTTCCCGTGAATTGACATGAATTTGAAGAATTTAAAGAAGATAAAAAGCTCCTTTAAAAAAATAAAACCCCAAACTTTTTTACTTTGCGTGGTGGCAACCACTCAAGATTGCTCAGTATCTCAACAGCTCTGTTTGCATTTGGTTCTTGATGTGTATCAGCAGACAAACTGTTCCTGATGACACATAAGAATCAGAAGTTAATGACAGAGGAATGTTTTTAAGACCAGCTGCCTGTGATAATATTTTCTTGGATTTCAGATGTGAACATGATCCCTTTGAAATGTAATTGAACACAGGAGATTCCATTGAAAGTTGTTGTGATGACAAATCATTAATCAGTTTTGTTCTGAATCAGATAAATTGGTCATAATACAGAAATCAGAGAAGCATTTCCTGGTTTTGAGCTCCAATATCAACATTTTTAATGGCCCTGGACTTCAGAGTTGTGTTAAAAGTCATTATTGCAGAAAAGAACCATTTATGGAAATTCCTTTGTAATGGACATCTTTTTGTAAACACAATTTTAATCAATCAGAATAAGTAAAACAGATAACACTGAACAAAAAGGGTTGTGATAGTCACTACATTTTATCAAGGAATACTTAGCTACTACTGATGTGCTGTGTTTCAATTTTGAGCTATTATCTGTTTTTTCATTCATTTGAAATTTGCTATTGGTTATAGATGAAAGCAGACAAGTCTTATTCTCTGGAAACCTAAGTATAACTGACCCAATGCTGTACAACAGACAGATAACACAAAGTGAAAACATTCTTGGAATTGACCTGTGAGTACTGCTTGTTCTCCAATTGAACATGGTTTTGGTTTTACAATTGTGGTTTCTTTGCTTTACAAACTAACTGGTTTCAAACCTGCTTAGAACAGGAAAACCTAACTCAGTTGCTTCCTCCACCCAGTGTGGTTACAACACAAATTTACAGAAGCTGTGAGGCTGTTATAGGTGGCTGGAAAGTTAGGGGAAAGAATTGGCTGAAATTTTATTGAAGGAGTAGGCTGAAAACGCATCAGAAATTCCATCTACTTCTACAATCAGCTTCAGTGTTTGGTGATGCTGACAATGAAAGTGGTGCTGGGAAAAAATGTCTTGTTAATTCCCACACCAAACCTCTACGCTTCATTGTCATTCATAGAAGAAAAGCAAATTATTTCTTACAAATAAAAATTTCTCCCTCTCCCTCAAAAGCCTCGCTAATTTTAGGATGAAGAAAAGGTCTTTTGTGAGAAACAATTGTTTGTATGATGAAAGGAGAAGCTTCTAAGATTCTCTGGGTAGGGGAGAGGTGTCTTTTAAGAAAAAATATTATATTGGGAAAAGGGTGAGAAAAGGGGAATGGACGTGCCAAAGTTTCTGTTCGTTTGTTAGAAGTCTTCAATAGCAAACTACACATGAAATTTTATCATCCCCATGACATAATACTGTTTTACTTCAGTATGTAACTGACCAAAGGATAACCATATCTACCATGGTATGTTGTAGGGATAAGCTATTTTTGTGAGGTCATAAACAAGTCTAGGCTGAGAGCAGCTTACAACAACCTGGATTGATTTACAAAAACAATCTACATGATATGGAAGAGCACTTTTTACCACTGGCATCTGTCTGTTGGGGACCTAGAAGCACCCAGCAAGGACCAAGTATAAGTCTATTTTTGTGAGATATTAAATTAATGTTTTTACAGTGAAGTCCTTATCTGGAATCTGGTGTTTAGACGAGGACAGGTTTGGTTGGCTGAGTGAGTAATTCTAATACTTCATCAGCTCAGGTAATTTATAATACTTATATTTCACTTCCACTCTCCAGTCAGTAGCAAGGAACATACCCACTGCTTAAAGCAAGATGGTCTTCTGGGGACAAGCAGCCTTAGCACAGACCTGCCATTCTGACAGGGTGTGATCTTTGCTTATGTTTACTCTGAGAGATGGAAATCCACTTTCTGTGAGACTGAGTTACTCAGGATTCCCTGTCCATGGAAACAAACAATAACTGGACCCCAGGAAAATCTAAAAAAATGATGGTGTTGAAATAGGTAATGATTCATCTTCTTCTGAGATTAGAGTTTCAGTTTTCTTCTCTGGCCAACAGCACTTAAATAACAAAACATCCTATTGCTTCTGACAGCAACAAAGGACTCTCTATAAATCCCTCTCAACTTCCTTCCTGCTCCCTCCCACAAAAATAACTTAAAAAATCTCTGCCTCACAAGTTTTTCACAGAGACACTGAGCAGAGATAAAAGAAAAAAAAAAAAAAAAGAAAGAAGAAAAGGAGTTTCTACTTTTTTCTACAGGTTTTTCAGTCTTCATTTCAGTGAAAATGTTCAATCTGTGCATGAACAATTTCATTATCTCTTCTTCCTCCTCTCTGCACTCAGAGAACCCCTATCCCAGTTCTAAGACTTACAATGGCCCTCAGAGAGGGCACATTGCACTTCATTTCCTCTGCTGACCATCGCAGTATCCCCCACTTCTTTTATACCTCCTTCCACTCAAGAAGGACCATTTCCTGAATAGCTTTTCTGTTCATCAGTCCTTATCACATTGGAAGAAATTCCAGAAGGTTTTGATTTCTGCATAAGCAGCATTCAACAAGATAAATATCGGTGGGCAGCATAAAGGCATCTTGACATCATCTAATTCTGCCCTTAGCTCCTAGCAATTAGGCAGGGTTTGGTTGACTCCTGCAACTTTGTTTCCATACAGTGAAAATGCTTGTAAATTTTGCTAAGTTACACGTGCACAAATGAAGACTGTCAGCACTGTACTGGCAATAATCTCACTCTTTGTTCAGTCAAATAGATTGAGTGGCACTGAAAACGTGTAAAAGCATAGACGTGCAGAGGAGTCGCAGGAGGATGTCTCCACTTGGTGCACATACAGACTGCACCTGTGCAGACCTTTCTTACTCAGGCTTTTATATCACATCCATTGTGTTGGTGAGCACCCTCTCAGTCATTATAAGAAAAAATACCTGTTTTCTTCAGGATTTCCCTGTGCAGGTGGATCCCTGGATGGTGTTGCCCTCATTTTTCTGAAGGGATCTCTGAGAGCTTGTGGCTGAATCTCTTAGGGTTGGTATGGGTTCACTGTGGAGATTTGTTTTGCAAATGTGGCATTGCAAAGAACTGTGTATATTGATCCTGGTGCGACCAAGTTCTGTGCAATGAATAAAAGATGCAAGGTGAGGCTCTAAAAACAAAAATTATTTCAATTTCCCTAAAATCCATTAATGTTTTATGAGGGTTGGATGACCATGTGAGTGAAAGCTGACTAGCAGCCAGTAGAAAATTGTATGTGTATCAGACAAAGCAGATGCTTGCTCTAGCTGGTCCAGAATCAGACAAATTGCACCCTGTCACACTCAGGAGCTTTTACCACTCATGTAATGGATATCTAAAAAAACTCTGTAGATGTAGATGTAAAAGAAAATAAAAAAACTGTAGATGTAAGATAGCCCAGAATGCAAACTACTGAGTTTTAGAGTGGAAAAAATTATTTCCCTGACTGTTTTTTTGGTGATTGTTTGAGAGTTTTGGTGTATGTCTTTTGTTGGAAGTATTGATCATTTTGATCTTTTTCACTAGTTACTGAGTGATTTCAGAGCAGTACATCCCCTACAAGTCAGAATAAGCTCTGTCTATAATGTGTATATATAATGCAGTGTAGATAGACTCCTTTATTTGGGAAGTAACAGGTCTACAGCAGAAAACAACTTTCCACTTCTTTTTGAGTCACTTTCTACAGAAAGGAAGCCAAACCTCTGACTTCTTGAGAAAATAAAGGAAAAACAGTCAGTTGAGACAAATTTGATTTTCTCAGCTCCTGAAGACATAATTAATCTTGTACTAGTACCCTGACATGGCAATGCAATGGACAGTAAGTTTTCAAAAAGACAATTGCTAATATTCCAGGTTATCACATTAAAAAAGCAGTGACTTAAATTAGGTTTCTAGATCTGTACACACGGGGACAGAAATAATTAGTGATCATTTGAAAATAACTCAGACTGTACAATTATCTAGCTTTATACTCCTGTTTTGTAGGACTTTTCTCTAGTTTTCAGGAGCACCTGAAACTTTTCTGAATTACCTTTTCACCTTAGAACATGTGATCGAGATACCAGAGAATCTTCAGCCTGAAGAAGAAACAACTCTTCCCTTCTTACTCCTGGCTATGAAGTGCTCTCCTTCCCTAACTTGTGACTTCTCTGAGACAGTGATGTCCTCACCACCCTATTTCCCCATGACAGAACTCATCTGTTACTCATCTGCTCTTTTGGTGGGAGAAAACGTTAGAAAAACACCAGGGTTATTGGCTCACCCACAAAAAGGCAGAACTGCATGTGTGTGTACAGAGAAATACCATTTCACACTTCCACCTGGGTGCAGAAGTGAAAGGTTTGCTTGTGGTGAGTAACTGATGCTGCCCTGGTTGTGTGCCAGCTGCTCATACCCAGAAAACAGGAAAATTCCCTCAATTTTTCTCACACAGGTGCATAATCTAAGAGAGGAAAGGCTTTTCCACTCACTATAATTTGAACTGTATCTCTTTTTTTCCCACTCTTCATCCCACAAATTCAACAGCTCAGAAGGTGATGAGTGTTTTTAGAAATGAAAGGCTCAATATAATTGGAAATTTTTGAACTCAGCACTGTGTTAGTAAATAAGTTGACAAAGCAGATGGTTTAATGTAGCAGAAACGCAATTAATGGAGGACAGGCTTTTAAACAAAAAGTTATCACTGGAAATATTTCTCTCATCTCAGACCTTGGGCTGAATATGCTCTGGATTGACATATAAGACCTTGAATCTGGCCATCTAATTTCAGTTTGCAACCCCAGAGGTCTTCTGAAGAGCTTGTTGACTAGACCATGGTGGGCATCTTCCTGGGAGGCTTAAATTTATTCCACAAAGGCTTGCACCTCCCCTTGCAGATAGGGAGGTACAAAATGAAACAGTTTCCAAACACTGATTTAGACTGTTATGGAAAAGCCCAACAGAGGCTCAGACACCCTGGCTATGTTCTGTTATCCTCAAGAAAACCCTTCCTGTCAGGAGGACTGAATTGGAGCCAATAAATGACCATTCACAGCCAAGGGGGAAAAAAAAGCAGAAGAAAAGTGCTGTTGGTTAGTTGGCAGACTTGAAGCAGCTTTACTGGCACTGAGAACCTTTGTGTGAGCATTGCTTTAGCCAAGGAACAGCTCTCAATCCTTGTTACGCAACTCAGTGAGATGTAATTCCCTTAGTACAAAGCCAGGAAACCCCAAAAAACACCAGCGAATTAGAAAAGTATCTGACTGAGAACAGTGCTCTGGAATTCATACTGAAATCTGGAATTCATACTAAAAGTCCAATTGTAGCTAATGTTTACAAGATGCAGGTTAGTAAAATATCACACACAAACTGTTCACTTTCTTTTTGTACCTCTTGCAATCCTAACTGCTGGATAAGCGAGGAAATGTTTGCATTAATTAGTGCACAGACTTGAGGGCCAGTAGTCCTGGGTTATTTTCCATCTCTGGCACTGATTTGTTATACTCCAATCCTCACATATGTTAAAACCACATTTGCTGAAATGATTCAAGAGTGCTTAAGGCTACAGTGACTTAAGCACAGTGTAGCTGGATGGAGTGAGGCATTACTAAAGAAGTGCTCTCTGCCTACTACCAATAATGCTCTTTTGCAGTAAATCATAGCAGCAGTAACCTTTAAAACCAAAACTTTTATAGTTGACTCACCAAAAGGTACACACATTTGAACAAGAGCTTCTGGGTGTGAGTCGTACCCTGTGTGACCCACCTTTCCATCCTTTCTCATCTACTGAGTCTCAAATTCAACACTCCAAACGGTTTTTCTCTTACTTCAGTATGTTTCCAGAGGAAGATGAGTTGACTCCTGCAGAGTGCTTTTGAAAGTTAAACCAGTCACTGTGTCTGTACAAAAAAAGTCTCTTTCTATTTGATCTGGTAAAGTTTACTTCTGTAAAATCATCCAGCCAATAAATACAGAGATATTATGAACAAGACCTTTGAAAAACTGTCACTTGCCTCATCTTCATCCACACCATGAAAAATATGTGCCATTTTTAAAATTAATATACCATGGAATCGGCTCAAATTTTCATCTTCTGAGACTTTTGTCACATTGGAACAAAATGGCAATTTGAAACATAAATTCAAAAGCAGTTCAGGTACCATATTTATCTATATTGACAAGCCAAAGGACTCTGAGACAGCACTGAGATTTGACCATGTAGAAGGTAAATCAAAACTGTAATTAGGTGAGATGCTGCAAGTATAGTGCATATAGTTCATCTGTTCAGTCACCATCACCTCTGCTCATTCACTTTGGAAACAGGTAAAGGACGCTACTAAGGCATGGAGAACTGCTCTGTTCCTCCCCAGACTTCCCAGATAGGCTCAAGTGCAGTAAAAAAATGTGTATGCACTAAATTTAATGTTTTGCATCTCTCCAGGTTTGCTGCACACGTGCACATCACATATTTAATATCTGAGCAGTAAGTCTGACATCTCCAGAGGTACAATACTCAGAGGTAACACTTCTGGGAAGTGCTGTACCAAGTAGATATAAAACTGAGCTCAGTGTGTCCTGCTGAAAGACAATATTTTTGGACCCAGCCTGACTGGAGTTAATACACAGTGGATTTGAGTGAGACAGAAATCCTGGACACATGTATAAATCTAAAGGGGGTTTTTTAGAGAAATATAGGACATGTTCATGGAAACCAATAATGAGAGGAAGAGAGAGTTTCACTTGCAATAGGAGCCTGGAAGTGTTGGCTTGCTTAGTACGCCAAAATTAATGCTGAGAAGGGATGTAATTCTGCCTCTTAATACATCAGGGTATATTCCGTGAAGAGAATCGATTATTAAAGCTATAGAAACATGTCAGCATAAGGCTGCATGAGTGAAAAACCTACCATGCATGACTCAAGGCTGGAAACTGGCTGCAAGTTTCTAATTGCCAGGGGAGGGAGTTTCCTGGAACAATGGGAATAGTGGGACTGAAAAAAAGACTTATTGTGCTCATAGTGGTGCTTGATCTGTTTGGGAGTGGGACTGGATGCCAAAGGATGTCTGTGACAGTCAGATGAATGCAATCAAGGTCCTGAAGTCACACAGACTGAGAGGTAAGCAGGGGTTTGGGTGTGGTGGGGCCCACATCCAAACCATAAAGGGGAGTATCACAGAGATCAGTTTAGACACAGCTTCAAAGGTGTCAGACACTTGAGCAGTGGAATTCCTCTCTTCTTTTACTCAGAACCACAACATTTCATGCTTGTGAAGTAAATAAATCAAAGAGATAACTCCAATAAGCAACAGGCTGAGTTCAAGTGGTCAGACTGTAAAGGTTTGGCTGATTTGCATTAGGAATCTGACAGTGCAATACCAGCTGACCTTCCTTCTTTTTTACTTTTCTAAAAAAAAAAAGTTTTTTTGTTTTGTTTTGGTTTTTGTTTGGTTTGTTTTTTTGTTGTTTTTGGGGGGGTTGTTGTTTTGGGGGTTTTGTTTTGGGGTTTTTTGTGTTTTTTTTTTTTGTTTTTTAATAATCCTTTCTAGCCAGTCTTACAGGCAAATTTAAAAACAGGGTTGTGTGATTTCCACCTTTTTATCTCATGGTCTGGTAGAGATACAAATTCTACAAAAAAAGTGAAAGCAATGTGTACATAGAGATTAAACTTTAAAAAGCAAACACTCATGAAGTATTGTCTGCTGGAACAAAATTTTAGATGTGATTTCAGACGTGTGATCTATCCATTAAACTTCTCCTAAATTTCTTCCTATAAACAGTGTTTATTTTTGTTTGACTGAGGGCTGTTTGACTGAGGGTATTTCTGTAACCAAGCTTGAGGGCCTTGCAGTTTAGAAATGGTGTCTCAAAGTACAAAGGCAAAACCTTTCTTCCATCACTCCTCTGCTGATGTTTTCCAGAGGACTTTTTCCCTGCATTTTAGATAAAAATGACCTAGCATTGTATAAATCAGCTTGGGAGAGTGCAGTTACACAGAAAATGGATTTTAGAGGGTATTGACAATCCAACAGAAAAACATATTTTTCTATTGAATGTTGTTTAGTCCAAACCAGAATATTTCACCCATCTTAATCATGACAACACCATCTCCTGTTACTTTGGATTTACTCCTCCTCCTAGTTTTACAGGATATGGAGTGCAAATCCCTCTTGATTCCCGTAATTACTGAAATGCCTGTCAAAAACACTACAATGCATGATTATATCATCCCTAGATGGATGACTTTATTCTTTAACTCTTTTTTTGACCCTTTCCCTCCTGGTTAAAAATAAAAAATTGGCGTCAGTGTAATGAAAATTAACAAGCTGGCTCTTCATTTGTTGCTTCATAGCCAGATCTGAGGAAAGGTGGAAACATCTAGGACTTCAGAACTATTATCTGCATTTCATTTGCCTCTTCATTCCACAAAAATCTTCCTTGTTCTATTCAGTGCTTCTTAAAAGTGGTCACTGAAATATTTAAACCTCTAAAAAAATAGATTGTAGCCTAAAGGCAAAGTTTATCCCAGGTAAACTTAGACACTGAGGTCTTGGCAGACTGTGAGAGGAGGACCTAAATGACCTCGTTGTTGAATTCTGGGAGCTAGCAGATGGACCAGCAGCAATCCTGCTGGAAATCATGCCAAGGTACAAAAAATAGAGACACGAGGGTTAAACCAAGCGGCACCTTCACTTGCCAATTTATAATACAGAGGGATCGCACTTTCCTCCTGGGGTTTGCTGCTGTCCATGCTCAGATGTGTCTCACCTATTCTACTAATGTCAGGGTACTTCTCCAAGAGTGTGAACTTTCCAGTAGCTGGGAAAAAGGTCCCGTGTTTCTGTTTTAGGAATTGGAGTTGGAAAAACAGAAGTTTTATCCCTGATGAAATGAACACAGGGGTAATGAACACACCAGCGAGTAAGAGCTTGTATTTTTCTGTAGAACTGGCGCCTGATATCCATTCACCTCCTCTCTACTCCTATCCACTCAGCCTCCTCTTAGCATGGCAGGCTAAGATCTATATTATATCTTGGTTCTGTAACTAGAATGATGCGCTGAACTTGACATGATTTCAAACATGCACTGATTCACCGGGCTGAGGATTCAGGGAATTTCTGGCTATGGACTGTTTTAATGCCATGTGTCAACTGCTTGAGGGAGCAATACAAAATTCCTAACATCAACCTTGAAGGAAACATGCCTGTTCTAAACACTAGTTATGGATATACCTGAATGCCCTAAATATAAGCAAATGACAGTGTTTTTATTAATTAATGATATAACTCAATTTCTGACCCTAAATAATTGCATTAGCTACTGAATGTTTCTTTGATAATATACAACTATCTTTTGTTAACAAGTGTTGTTATTGCTATGACTGCTTCATAAGAACTTAATCATAATCCCACAATACTTGTTTTGTTCTTGATTTATATGTGAAGTCCAGAAGCAATATTTTCTGAAATCACAGTCTTGAAAGTTAAAGATGGAAATTTTTCCAGACTAGACAGTTCATCAACATATGAGTGTAATGTATTCCTTAATAATATTGAAAGTTTTAGCTAGAACTAATGATGGGAAAATGAATTACTAAATAGCCAGCAAAAAAATCTGTTCTGTCTTATAATGCTGTATGAATTCCTTGTCTGTCTCAGGAGCAGGGCCACAATGTTTTTGTTGATAACAAAATTTAAAAAGAAGTGGTGGTTTTCTAGACTACTGTAAGACTGACCTGCAGATTGTTAAGTCAGTGGAGAGATTCCAGCTGACTTATACATACACTGTGGATGAGGCCCTCTATCCATTCTGTTACCAGCTGTTAAACATCACAGACAAACACCACTTTTCTTCTTCAAAGTTCTTCTCCTGAGGGCAATTTTGTGAGAAAATATCAAATCAGTAGGAATATAACTTTAAAGTTAGTTTGATCTTAGCTATGCAGTGTTTTATAGTAAATATTTAAAGTCATGCAAGAGATGTCACTTGAATTTACCAACCATGGACTGAGCCAGAATAATTCCATACCTTTTAATGAGGAATGATTTTTACATTAGGAAACTTTGGTAGATTAAATTTATTTGGCTTTCAACATTGTAAATTGTCACATGAGAAGCCATGAATTAAACTGGAAAACATGTAAATTAATAAATGAGTCCTAAATCCAGTAAGGAGCTAACTGAAGATTTTAAACTCATGAATTGTGTCAAATTGGGAGTTCCTCTAAAAATACTTTTGAAATACATCATGCTGAGTATTTTTATTAGAAACTATGACAAAAATAAAACAATAAGAGACTAGCAAAATTTGCTGATGACGTGAAGTCAGGAAACAGCATGAATGAGAACATTTTAAAGGTGAAAATAAATTTAAAAAATGGAGATTACACAAAGGCAATGAACTGTTTTAGTAAAATGTGGAAAATCAGTTGAAACTGACGGAGACAAAAACTAATCTGGTCTTGAACAGTGACAGATTAGTAACAATAAGGTTTCCACTATTCAGAGGAGTGAGGTTCTTGAACAGTTTTCCAAAATACGTACAAAATAATTGAAGGAGATTGAGGGTGGAGTTCGTTCAATTTGTGAAGGGGATTATATGAGTTCTTATTGCCTGCAGTAACAGGAAACTAGAACAGTGGAGTGGAACTTCATATAATATGTTATTTCTAGCTTTTCTATCCTTTTATTTTGCAAAATTTTATGTGTATTTTTTCTCTTGCCCTCTCCAACAACTCTGTATTTTCTTAAAAACATCAGGAACTCTTGAAAGACAGTGAAAGATGTAGAAAAGTACTGCAGGATATCACTATTAAAACACACAGCATAATTTTGCTAATTTTCGAGGCTTGCCTGATTTGAAACACTGGAGTGATACTCTGGGGCTGTTTCCATTGCAGCACATGAGGTGATTACATTTGGATTTGTTTCTTGGAGAAGACCCAGAAAAGGAACTCTAATGGAAAGTCCTGCAATTGTGATACCCCTGAGACTCTATTAACAAGCACCATTACATCACTGCTCACTTAAAGAAGTTCAGTTCACCCTTCCTCTTTTTGTAGGCTGCTGTAGGGGTGAGGAGACTGGAGGCATACAAACAAACCTGTCTTGCTGGCTGACTGGTTTTCAGAACCTATAGACATGTGGGTGGAGAGAGGGGGCAATATCACTCTATATCTCAAAGCAGCAAATATTTTACCACCTGTAGATAAGTAGTTTAAAATGTGGGAG
Source organism: Aleadryas rufinucha (assembly GCA_013397815.1). NCBI lineage: Eukaryota > Metazoa > Chordata > Aves > Passeriformes > Aleadryas > Aleadryas rufinucha. The sequence continues at coordinate 421,127 of VZTH01014991.1, read as the reverse complement.
ATATTCAGGAGAAGGGTTTGCATGGAAAAATTAGTAAGAAGCATGACAAAACCAGACCAAATGAGTGTGTAAATGGTTCTGTTTGTTACCTTCTAGCAGAAAAGTAACTCAAACCCTGTTTTTTGGATCTATAATAACAAAAAAAAAAAAAAAAGAGGAAAAAAAATCCTCAAAACTTCCTGCCCTAATTTTAGGATACATAGAATTCTTTTTTTCCCCTCACCCTTATTTTAAGATCTTGGTGCATTTAAAATTTTTGGGATTTGTTTTGGTGTTTTTTTAATCACAATTTTCTTGCCTATGTCTAAACCTGCACAAATTACTTAGGTTTGCTATGTCAGTAGTACTGTTCTGTCCCAGGGTCTTTTAGAGTAAACTTCTAGCTGAAGAGATTGTAATTGGTACAAAAATCTGCCTGAGTATTCAGAGAATAATATAAATTGGAACTATCTCCCTGCTTTTCAGTGAGCATTAAAGTGAATCTGAGATCTGGTTATCTCAGTGCACACAGCAACAAGGGTAACTATTTCACTAATGACCAGAATGTGTGAAGAAAAAGCATAAACCTCTGTAATGATGAGCAATACTTGCCATGACTGATAACTGTGCTCTAGCTAAGCAGAAGTGAGCTTGGTTGGACACTGAAGCCATCCAGGGAGGGGATGGGGTTTTCCTGAGCTGACTTGGGAGGACCACCCTGGAAGGATCCAGGAGGAACTCTTTAATCACACCTCGAGCACCTGCTCAAACTATGCTGTTTAACACCTTGTTTCACTGCTCAGGGTGAGGCAGACTTGTTTGCTGAAGGTTTGTCTACAAACTACAGTTATTATGCCTGGAAAAATATCATTTTTAACTCTCCAAGAATTATATAATCATAGAATAATTTGGATTGGAAGGGACCTTTAAAGGTCACCTAATCCAACTCCTCTGCAATGAGCAGGGACAAGAAAAAGAAACAGCACAAAATCAAATCTCAGCTGAAGAACGCAAGTATAACATCATGTTTGGATTGATTGATTTGTTGCAGAGGTTTTGGTAGATCCGAATTTTCAAGAGCAGATATATAAAGATGTTTGAGAGTTAGTATGAGCAGAGCAGTGATTACATGAAAGTCACTGGAATTAAGATGCAGGACACCCTCTCTGCTGAAGAAAGAAAAGAGTCAAGTAGGCCATAAACAGGTCCTGAGAGGTGGAGGCATATTAAAAATGTATACCATAAAAAGGAAAATCCTCCCTTCTGGATGATAACACCCAGCCTCTTGAACCTGAGTTCTTTCTTGAGGTCTTCAACATTTAATAACAAAAAACCACCATCAAGAATAAATATTTTCAAGCAGAAAAGATTTCAAGAAGTGTGACAAAGTGTTAGACATTTTGGAAAGAGATAATAATTTTAGCAGCCTTTTTTAGGCCTGGACAGAGACTTTCAAACATTGAGACATGATGTTGTTTTAAATAATCTCAGGACATCTTTCAGTCTTCATGTTCCAACTATGTTCTTTATTTGGCCATAATTGTAATATGATATGAGAACAACATTTCTAGGAATTATTGTTTGCTTTATATTGAGAAATAAAGTGGAATCAAAGTGATTTCTAGTTGTACAGTATGGACTAGGCTGAGAGAGGTTTTTGGCTTTGTCTGGAGTTTTGTCTGAAACTGGATAACAAAGTGGAATTTGCTTGGAAGTTCAGTGTTGCCAGGTGTTGTATGCCTGGAAATACTTCAAGAAAAACATCTGGAATTTCATCTTCAAGAGAAACAAAGCACTGGAAGCTCCACTGAGTTGTCCAAAATCACATAGACTCTCGGAGTAAACCCAGGAGGAAAACCCAGCCCTCCTAACCTTGTCATTACACGCATCTTGCATTTTCATTCTTACCAATCAGTCGCCCAGTCAGCCAGAAGTCTTCCTGGAAAGAAACAATGATAGAAGCCAGAAGAAATGCAGAATTTGGCTTAAAACCATTTTAGCCAATAAACAGATGTAAGTAACTTACGGTTTAAAATGTATCAGTAGCTAAAGATCTGATTTATTGCTTAAAGATCAAGATATTGGTGCCTTTTCAAACATAAACAAATACTCATTTTGCCCCAATTACTTTTATTTGACTTCTTGTTTGGACTGCTACATCTGTAAGATATCATGCATAGTAAATCCCTGTTGCTGTTGCCCTCCTCTGATCTCTGCACAGCTGCGTAGTGCAAGAGAGCTCTTTGGGCAGGGACCAGTCCAGCCTACTGTGGATGCTCTTGCACAAAAGAAACAGAGCATGTTTGGAAAACAATCTTTTAAATTTCCTGTATACATAGAGACTGTATTTTTAAAGTTGTATATCCAGCTCAGATTGCAATTACTAAAATTTCTGCTTCAAAATTTGTTGCTTTTGAACATTTCAGGTGGATTATTTAATCTTGCAATATAAATTTCTTTTTGGTGTGGCAGTTTGTCTTAGGTTATCTCACTCCTCTTTTGTCATGAACAGGTTTTCTAATTCTCATAATGTTTAAAGAACTTTGCAAGCAACTTCTACAAGACATCTCTACACTGTTTTTATTATCCTAGATAAAAAAGTCTATGGAAGATGCTCTATCTTCCATAGGTAGGTGACAGAAATAGAAGGGATACTCTTCCCCTCATCCCTTAATTAATGGAATTTGTTTCAAACCCACCTGGCAGGACTAGGATGCAGGTCAGACACTCAGAAGCAGTTTTATCCACTTGGGCTTTTTTTCCAAATCGTAATTATTGCATATTTGCAGACAATTGGCAAAAAACCTCTTTTGGTTTTTTTTTTGTTTGTTTGTTGGAGGGAGGGCATTGGTTTTTCTCTTAATCAATAAAAAACAATTCACAAGGTATTTTATTCTATTGGCATCTATTGGCAATGAAATTATTAGCCTCATTCTCTCCTGCAGGGAAACCCAAACCAACAAATTTACTCACTTTTTTTCCCAATATTTTTCTTTGATAGCAATTATTCCTGTTCCATTTAAGGTAACTTGACCTACAAAAGCAGCCACAGAATTTAAATATTTACTAAGGAATTTAGAGGTATTGGAGAGGTCTGAATACTTGATTCTTATTGACACTGAGGGGTATCTGAGAGTTAATGAAGAACAGAAATCACTGGGCCTATTTTGCAGGAATATGTCTATACTAAATTGCATTGAAAATTTATAAAACCACCACACTTTTATTAATATCTTTCAATTATAGACAAGCTAAAAAAAGTTATATATCCCAAAAATATACATTGGTTTGTGTTTATTTATTAATTTTTTAATTGAAGTTTGTTCGACAAAACAAGTTACCTAAAACTATAGTGTCCTTAAAAATAATTCTCACTTTAGGAGCTTAAGTACCTTTGGAATTCTCACATTTAACATTGCCTTAGCAGATGGTGAGGGAATAAAAGTCTGCAATGCATATACAACTTTTTTAATGCTTAATAAGAAATGCACCAGTGCATTGTTGCATTGTGATTATATGTAGTATAGATGGGACCTAAATTTTAGGTTTGTTTTATGAACTGACTATCATAAGTTTCAGAAAATCTTCCTTTTTGGTTTGGATTTATAACAACTACTTCCTGTGCCTCTGTGTTTTAATGTTGAGTGCCACAGACAAAAAAATCTGGGTTAAAAAAATCCTTTTAAAACTAAGTAACACAAGATATTACCTCTGGTGAAGAACACCATCCTGGTCAGATCCCACAGCTGAGCAGGTGACATGTGCACTGCCTACTACATTTTAGTCAAAGAGCTACTTTTTGAAATGTATTAGCTGGTCTACTCAGACTGAATAACTTAGTGATTGCTTCCATTGAGCAACTGCTCTGTACCGTGCTGAGGACAGGAACCTCTGGCTGGAGGCAGTAACAGGTACCTGAGGTAGGCAGGAGAACAAGAACCTCTCCAGCTAGTGCTGGACTTGCACTGGTAAAGCTTTTAGTGATTTATTAGTAAGGTGGCTGGGGAGAGAAGCAAGATATATTCTGGTTATGCTACAAAATATGTGACTGTCAGTGCTTTTGTGCACACAGGCATTTTTCAGTTGTGAACTCGGTCTGAAATATGGAGCTCAGTCATAGTTCCAAACAAGACATTTTAAAACAGGTTTATTTATTCATTTTATTCTCTTCCCCAAACTGTATAAACACTTGTATTTGAAAATCAGAGCCCTTCTTTTTCCTTGTGCTTTCTCCTTCCAGCATCACATCAGTGACCTGATTTCCAGAGGAACAGCTCTCAGAGTCCACAGGAGGTACTCAGCATGTCTGAAAATCAAGCCGTAAATAGACGTGAATCTCTTTTTCTTTTTTCCTCAAGGAACTGAACTGCCAAGTCTCAGCAAACAGCCAAAGAAACCCAGCTTGTTCACAAATGCTAATTTAAAGCTGCATGTGTGTTTGCACAGGCTGGATTGGACTGAATAAGTCTGAGTCACAATAAAAGGGAAATTTATTATTCTAAAAGGAATCTTTAAATTCTTGGAGGTTTGGGCAGGGAAAAAAAAGGCTGTCATTTGAGAGATCTGCATCTGTGGGATCTGTGAGTAAGCCTGGAGTGGAAGTAGAGAGGAAATCCCCCACATCACTTAATGAAATGCTGTTGTGGGATAATCATTGCCAAAGAAACTCATCAGTTCAGACTTTGAGCATCTTTGTCTGTTAAAGTGCCTGAACAGAGCATGTGAAACATGCATTTCCTGCTTTGGGGGTCTTTTTTTCCATATTAAGATCTGGATTGTTATTCTGCAGAAAATAGTAGAGTTTATACTGGGGAAAGCAGGGGAGATGTGATTATGTCACCTTTCTCAATGGATTGACTTTCTGTTTGTTTTCAAGATCTTGAGAATGAGAAACTGTTTCCTAGCATAAAAGAAGTTAATAATCACACTGTCATGTTCCTCTCATGTCTCTTCTTAAATCTTTGTTTTCTCAGATCAAAACACTATTATGTGCAAAGTAGCTACGGAAAAATTGTAATGGAGGGAGAAAATTCCTGTCTTAAATCCTCACCAAATGTACAGAAAGAAAGAGAATTCATTTGTACTCAGGGCAAAGGAACTTTAGGATTCTTCCAAAGAGAAGGCACTGTTAAGCTAAAATTAAGACACTTTTTTTTTCTCCAAGACGTCACAGGTCCAGCAAACCAGATCCCAAAACTTATTTACCTGAAATAGCAGGGTACAGATACGTTCCAGGTCAATCTAGCTGTACTCTACTTTCATTTAGTAAATGATTCATGAATTGTCCCAGATATTACATGAACCATTACATGGTTAAAGTTAACAATACCTCTCCTGCATATAAATCAGTATTACTCCACTGATCACAACAGGCTAAGGCAAAATAAAGGGATACATTCTTCAGCGCAAGAAGATGGAGTAGAAAACCCAAAGGAGTAATTGAATGCACCACTAGCAAGCTGGCTGATGATCCTAAACTGGGAGGTGGTCCCCTTTGCAGAGGGTGATAGGGAGGTTGGAGCACTGAGCAATGATTAATGGGATCAAATTTAACAAAATCAAATGCCATATTCTGCTTGGGGGATGCAGCAACAATGGGCACAAGTATGAATTGGGAGAGTAGTGGCTGCAGATCAGCCCTGCAGACAGGGATCTGGGGGTGCAGGCAGCAGCTCTCCAGGAGCCAGCAGTGAGCCCTGGCAGCCCTGGGGGCAAACCCCATCCTGGGGTGCATCGAGCATAGCATGACCAGCTGGGAAAAAGGGAGGATTATCCTGCTGTTCTCAGCCTGGGAGCCCTGAGTGCAGGGCTGGGACCCGCCACTGAAAAAGGTTGTGAAGGTCCTTGAATGCATCCCAAGGAGGGCAACAAAGCTGGTGGAAGGGCTGGAAATCATGTCCTGTGAGGAGCAGCTGTGGGTTCTGGGCTTGTCTGGTTTGGAGTAAAGGAGGCTGAGGGGTGACCAGGTGCTCTCTAACAGCTTCCTGAGGGGGGGAGGGGGAGATGGAGGTGCTGAGCTCTTCTCCCTGGGGTCGAGACATCTTTACCGAGAAGATGATCAAACACTGCAACAGGGTTCCTAGAGATGTGATTGATGCCCCAAGCCTCCCAGTGTTTAAGAGGCATTTGGACAATGTAATTAATAACATGTTTTAACTTCTAGTCATTCCTGAAATGGCCAGGCAGTTGGAGTAGATAGTCAGTGTATCTTCCTTCCAGCTTAAATTATTCTAGCCTAGTCTATACTCTAATTTCCATTCTCTAGCCTCATTTTGGCTTTAAATCCTTCCATCCTATATCTCTCTTACTGTTGCAAGCTGTTAACTTTGCTCTATAGGACCTGGATTTTCAGTCAACAGTCTCAGATACAAGAATATTCTCTCCCTCCCACAGTATCTGTCTTTTACCAAATGAGTGTTGGATGTACAAACTTCCAGGTACCAGAATGCCATGCTTGCCTATTCTCAGTTGTTCTCTAACTACTATTCCCTCCCCTACCCCTGCCAAATCCTCATGTGCTTCAAACCTTGTCTGGGCATATCTGAGTAATCAATCTCAACAAGAGATGTGGAAGGTAATCCTGCTTGTTCTGATTCTCCCAAATATTCAACGGCCTGGTGGTGAAGGCCAGCCCACAGTGCTGAAGTTACACATCAATATCCCTACATACAAAAGGTCTCCTACTTTTAGTAGTTGTTGAGCTACCACGAGAGAAGTGGGCACTGGTGTCACATCCCCTTTTACACAGTGGGGATGTTGCTATGAAGGTTATCTAACCTCAGAAGAGGGTGCAGGGGCTGCGGGGACCGAGCTGTCAGTCGTGAGCCGCAGGGACATGCAGTGGGGACATGCTCCTGGAAATCTGCTGTTGGTGACTCTGAGCAGCTCCCTGTCTACACTTCTAGACATTCATCCCTGGCTTCCAGAGATAATCCTTTCTCTCCATTGACTGTCTAAAGAACATAAGCATCTGGCTGAGGTGTTCGGGATGATTGTGCTGGGATTAACCATCTATGTTTTAGGTGCTGTTGTTCTTGACTTCAAAACAAGAAGCAGAAATGTTGTTATGAGTGTTGCAATATAGAATATGACATACAGAGCACGTGTGATGAAAGAGAAGGCCCATATTCAATATTAAAACACTCCACACTAGCCCATTTCATAGATCTGTAGTATGGAATCTGTAGTATGAGGAAGCCTATCATTCTTTAAAACAAAAAATACATCAGTGAATAACTTTAAACATACTAAAAGCTATTCATAAATAATCTGTAAACAAAACCAGTTCAAGTGATAACTATTATAACAGTGGGCTTTTTAAAAAGCTTCATTAGGCAGTTGCACTTGGTGAGTTAATTGTTTCCTTGCTCACAAATACCCACACACTACTATGCAATGTACATGAAATCTATTTCTCTTGAAGCAACCTGACATAAACCTCTATTTTTTGGTTCATGGTAAATTTTTTCAGTGTTACAACTGAGGGAATATTTGGGGTTTATTTAATTAATGTTTTGAAAATTTCTGACAATTTTGGTTTGAATCACCATTAAAAAAATATTACAAGGAATAACTTTGTAAAACAAATTAAGTTCATTTAAGTGAACTCAATGCAGAACATTTTGTTTCACCGCAGTGTGAAACTGCTTGATATTATTAAGTTAATTATTATCAAAATTTTGTCTAAATTAAGTAAGCTAAGCACTGCAATTCTGAAATCAAATCACTTATTTTCAATACACAGGTTTTATTTTGGAGTTTTGAACCAAAACAGTTCCCTAAAATCTATGCACATTTTTCCCGTGTTTTAGCAATCTAGTCCTCCATTTTTAAAGACAACATTTTACTCACTTGATTTTAACCAAGCTTTATTTAAGCTGCAATGCAGAACACCCTCACCAAGAATGGAGGCAGATTGAAGCCAAGACAACATTAAAGAGAAAAATACAGATACATGTACCTGATTGACTGTTTCAGGTTGTCAATCAGATTACTCAGCATCATGCCATTATTCCACATCGTACATCAGAGATGTTAAAGATCACGCTGAGTCTATTCTGGCATTCATAAAACTGATATGCTGTAAAGAGCCAGCATGGTATGGAGTTATAAATGAATACCTTTCAGGCACTACTGCTAGTGAAAATGTTCAATATTCATCAAACCTGTAAAATATTCACCTGGAATTCATTGAAGGTCAAATGCAAAACTCAACTTCTATTCCCTAAACAAGGAAAACTATTCAAGCTACACTGAAATTATAGTCAGTTTGGCATCTTACAGACAAACTGTTTTTACAAAAAAAATCAATATCAGCTTCTTTGATCAGTTTGCAAACTCAGAATTGTTTCATGAGGCTTTGTTTGGCCAATACATGAAAGTATAAGGGTGGAACAGCTAAAAAGGATTGAAATGTCTGATCTATCTAGGAAACTGCCATACAAAATAAATCTAAATTTAAAAGATTTTCTATAATTTTGGCTCTCAAAGAGAGTGGACATAGCCCGTTGGTTTGAAAGGGAGTTGTAAGTTTAGGCTTCCAAAATTCTCTTTTCCTCATTTAGTAGGAATTAAGCCATTAGTAGGTCTTAGGCTATACATCTACAATGTTGACCATTGTGATGACTCCAGGGACATGTTTATGCTGATATTCTGTATTTGAGGGCTGCTGCACATCCCTTTTGAATAAAAAACTGAAGAATGAAAAGTGAGCATTGTGTCCTCCAAAACAAAGAGAAGAAAACTGCAGTCCATGCTACTTATTCCAATTGTCCATGGAAGGAAGAGTGGATCTGAAAACTCAAGCCACTAAGAATAATTTTTCAGTTATTGTAAATGTGGCCATATTAGCAATTATGTGGAGCTTTAGCAACTCAGAAGACACTTGTGTTAGAAAGGGAAGAAACAAGGAGAATTCCTCTTGTTTTTAAGGGATGTTGATAAGCCTTTGTCATCATGTTTTCGCTTCCTACAGAAAGAATAGATGAAGATATGATGCTACAGAAGCAATTTGTGTTGTGATGAAAGAGAGTGATGACAGAGACTGGTTTGAGTAAGAACACAGAGAAACTATTTAGACAAAGAATGCAATTCCAACCAGGAATTTCTTGTAGAGAGAAAACTTGGGTCTAAAGAAGCCTTTGTAGAGTCAATTTAAGAGAAACTGGTATTGAACAAACTCAGAAGAAAAATAGTGGACACTTTTGAACAGTACTGGTGCTGAATAAATACAGTACCTTAACCATGGAGCAATGATTTCTTCCCGATTCAAAGTTTTCAAATAAAGGGCTTCCCTTCTGAAATACTTGCTTTTATGTAGAGAGATGTAAAGGAAATTAAATAGTACAAAGAAATCAGATTACTAAATCAATAGTCTTATCTCCTGATAGACTTGTAAGAAGTCAGTGGCCAGATTTTCGATAACATTACATGGGGAAAGTATTTTTTGTGTTATTTGGTTTAAAACTAGATATCTAGAGTTTCACCAGCCATTAACATCTTTAATGCATAGCTTTTATAAACCTTTTCTCCAGGAAGTATACTTCTTGATCTCACTTGAAGCCTTGTAGGAATCCTGTGCTGTGGACAATTTCTTTGCTGGAGTGAACTCAGGAAAAGCCTGCTGTGGGTCTATAGAGTACTACATGGGAAACCAAGAACATGGTTTGAAAAATCTTACATGGGATTTTCATGATCTTATCATTATTACACTTGCATACTAGATGTACAGTCTGATCTGATAATGGGGTTTGAATTTGCAGTAACACCACACAAACTTTTCCTGTATATGTAGCACTAAATATTGGAGAAAAAAAAGGCAGAACAATAGATCAAATTTTGGTGCTTTGAGGTTCCAAGTAAGACTTGGTTTCACTTGCATTTTTAGAAAGTTTTTCAGTTCTTTTGATACCAAACCTCAAAGCAAGAGACCAGGGCACTAATCTGCTGCGATCCATGTGCTTTTTCATTTGTAAATGTCACCAGTCATTTCTTTAAAAGTCCCACAAACAGCTACAAGACATCAGGATCAACACTGTGTGGTATCTTTCAGTGCTCAGGTAGCATGTAGATAGTCAATGTTTATAAGCACTCAGAATAATGAGGGATAGAAATCCTTGAACCAAAAGGAGTTTTCAGTGACTTAATTATCATTTAAATGCATTGTTGCTATTAATAAATTGAAGTTAAAAAAATTAGAAATCTTCATTTACTCTTTCTGGGGGATCAAAAAAATTAAGATTTAAGCATATATCAATATTGGGGAAAAAACTGTAGTTCTTAATCTGCACAGATTTTCTTAGTTCTTGTAATCCTGGTCTTCCAATTCCTGTAGCCATGAATCCCTGTAGCCACAAAACCTCATGGAAAGGATGGGCCTGAGCTTTCGTGAATTCCATTTTTTACTCTTAGCCAATCAGTCATTTCCATGTCCAGCTTTGGCACAGTAGGAACTGAAAACATGGTTTTACTCATCAAAATTACCCCCAATCCTTTCTTTATAACTTTCTTTTGCCATACTTATGGTTCTGGGTGCAATGCAGCTCACATCAGAAAATTATACAATTACTCACTTGACCTAGAAGCTGGGAGGTTGCAGAGACTTGGTGTATTTGCCCTTTTCTTACTTTCTTCAATAGTTCCTTGCATGGATATTGCTAGCAGGAGGTCACTGGGCTAGATGGACACTGGGTATGACCTAGATGCAGAATCATATAATAATTTTGCTTGCAAAAGACCTCTAAGAACATTAGTAACCCCCGAAACTGAATTACATACAATCCTGCAAAGAGCTGTGAACCAGTTCATTTCACGTTTGAGGGGAGAGGGGTGTGAATTGCAAAACTCTGAATATGCCAGGGTCATTCTTTGCAAAGTTATGAGACCAGAATAAGTCACACAGATGGAGAGAATGCAAAACACAGCAATTTAGAAACTCTTGTGGTCATGAAAGACCACCATTGTATTTGTGCATGACCTATAAGCTCTAGGGGCCATGTGTGAAGTGAAACACACAAGATGTTACTTTAAAGAGAATATTTACTGCAGGTTCAGCAGCTGCTGCTGAATGCTAGAATATGTGACCTCTTGATAATTTGTAGTACAATTTTTCAAAGAAAGCAGGAAATGGAGGCTTACTGCAGAAAAAAAAAGGAAAGAGAAAGAAAAAGTTGACTCTTACTTGAAAGCAGTCTCTATATATAATGTTCCAGAAAACCTTAACTGAACCACTTACTTTAATCATATTTGTTGCTAATTTAATTATAATGTAGAGTCTCTTGAAAGAAAGAGAAACATGGAAATAAATACAGGGCTGGAAGACAAAACCTTTGTGCTCTCATTCTAACTCATTCTTCATGTATGCCTAGTTTTACAGTGATGCTGAGGAAGTAATTTAAGAACTTCTACTTCCCTGTCTGTAAACTGGGCATAAAAATATTTTCCTTTTCTACTTAACAGTGGTGCTTTGAGGCTTCAGGATATCCTTATAAAAACTTCACTGGTGCTAGTGGGATTCCATGGGAAGAAATTGTTCAAGTGTAGAGCAGAAGCATTAAGAAGTTTAAATATGTGGTTGGTCACCTGTGCTGGAAGTCAGAAGCCATGGAAAACAGGCCCTGCATGCAGCGCTGGTGAGAGCAGAACAAGCTGCTAAGCAGAAAAATAGGTGGAAACTGTACCAGCCCCCACCCTCCCCACACCCTGCCCTTCCTGGAATGAACTTGTCTTGCACTGTCCAGCCCAGAAATATAAGGAACTAAAAGGCAGCTGTGGGGTCATCATATTCAGACTCTAGTTCACAGTGACATGACATCCTATTGCTGTTTCTTCCAAGAGATGAGTTACAGATAAGGAGAGAACTACTTGACATCTATGTAGATGTCTACCTCTGAACTAAGCCAGTCTCTGTTGATTTGGACAGGATTATACTTATTTATACCGGAATATTTGGCTTTCATTGTAGCCTTCTTTTCTTTTTTTTTTTTTTTCCACTTTAGCACTGCCAGTTAAAATCAAAACCAAACAGATCTCTGCTAAAATGGGTCACAAGTCTTTGTGAAAAGCCAGGAAGTTGGCCCTTGGCAGCATGTTCCCATTGTGTCCAATTCCACCACAACATTCTGCTCCCTGCTGCACCCACACTACAGCCTTCACTGACACTGGGATGTCTTTCCTGCAGGACACAGCGATTAGCTGTTTTAAGAACTGCTCATCCCAGCATTTGCTGTCACTGTGATCCACTGATGAGTACCTCAGGATGAGAGATATATCAAAGCATACTTTGAAGTTATTAAATTCTGTTAATTCTGACTTAGCACCTAAAGCAAGGATGAGCCAATCTGCAAGGTTAGAGCTTTCCCGTCTGTTCTTAGGAGCTGTGGGAATGAAACGTTCCTGCAGGCACACTCATACAGGTTGCTAGTACAGTGGTCCTATGACTACTTGCAGAGATTTTGGAACACCTCACTGAGACTCCTGCAAACGTCTTGCTCAGCCTTTATTCTCTGTTGGTGCAGGTGTTAGTTTAAAGAGCTGTGCTAAGAACAGCAGTCTGTGGTGTACAACAAGTACAAGGGGTGGAGCCCAAGTTTCACCTGTGGATAAATCATAGCAGATAGGTTGGGACTGCCTTTTTCACTCCTTTCCACTGCACCATACTGACCACTAGAGTTTGCTGTATTAATGTTCGAGTGAACAAATCAAAAAGATCTGAAACAGCCCTACAAACAATTACCAAAGAAAGTATGAATTCCCTTACCACAAGCTGTAGAAACTACGATGTCCTTCTCCAGCTGTTGAGATGAACTCAATTAGAAATGTAGGAGAAGCTGCAGGAAGTGTATGATTAAGTAAATGGCACTATATTCTCTCTATTGGTACAGTGCCAATGTTCTAGCAGTGTGCTAAGGGACATTGTGCTATTTTCAGATTAAGTGAGAAATCAAGGTCCTGACTGCTGGTCATTTTAGCTAATTAAAGATCCCTTGGCATTTATTTGCAGAAGGAGGGATATTAGCTTTGATGAGCTGGCAAAACTCCAGCTAAGAGAAGCAAATGCTTCAGATCAGGTTTTCCCTGAAGTTCTGAAGAGTGAAGAGTCTATTTTCTTCTTTCACTCTTAAAAGAGTAGCATATAAAATTAATTATAATGACAAAAATTAATTTGGGGATTTCGATCAAAAGCGGACACTGATTTTGGCAAGTAGATTGATTTCTGGATGAATCTCCAATGCAGTTACAGTGTTCTCACGTTTGAGACTTGCTAGTGAGATTCATCTATTCCCCCGACAGAGGTACTGGACAGTTTGTTCTCACCTCCACTCATATCCTTGGTTCAGCTGGACACAGTCCTAGTGGTGCCACCACCCCAGAGGGAACTCTGACAGAAGAAACAATCAATCTCTTCTGATATTCCATGACTGCTGCCACCTCGGTCCCAGGGAGCAAGATACAAGGAAGACAAGTTCCAAAGAAGTCCTGCTCCACCTTGCAGCTCTGGTAATGGGTGTCCTTGTTCACAGTTGGGATGGGGCCTGTTCTGTCAAGACAGGGAACTGATTCCCTGATCTTAAGCAATGTCTCAGCTTGTGGAAAGTGATTCTTTTCAGATACACATGATTTGGCCATGTTTTCACAAGCCAGCAAAAGACTCTGCATAGCAAGCCCATCCTTTGACAAATTTCTATTCCCTGCTTCAAAGATAGTAAGGGCCAAAGCCTCTCATCAAAATGGCTTCCCAGCAAAATACTTCTAGGGTGAAGGAAAATGTATTATCCCCATCCTCCTTCTTCTATTATCCCTCTTCTCCACATCACAGTTTCAAAGAATCCAAAAGGAAATAAAACAGACAAAAATATCCATAAAGAACCTGAAACAGATTGAACAATTTTAGTCCAAGTAACTACGTTTCAGCAAAGTGATAAGAAAGTGAAAAGCACACCAAGCCAACTTATCTTCTATTAGTTATTTGAAACAGTAGTAATATTTACCAGGCTGATGATACAGGAACAAAAGCAGACCCTGAGATAATAGTCATATACAATTATAATATTCCCTCTTTTAACATCCTGTCCATCTGTTTCAATTACTCACTGCTGGTGTCCCCACTGAGGTCATAACCCAGTTCACTCACGGTGAGGTAAACAGAGTTTAATGGGACTACTTGTAATGAGTAGGTTACAAGATGCCCTTTACTGAATCACAGTCAGGAGTAAAATTCCAAATATTCATACATTCATTTTCCAAGCCTGAGATCTCAAGTCAAAGGTCTCCTGCATATTCTTGATTTTCATAGAAAATCAGCTTTCTAAGTGCCTAATTATTTTTGGAATAGAGCCTAAGTCATCTAGCAATAGTGTTTTGAAATTGTGACTTTCTGTCTAGTTATCTGTGCAGAGCCATGCACTTAGAGAATTCATAAACAATAAAATCCAGTCATTGTTTTTCCTGAACTGAGCCCCAACCCAACAGATGCAGCTATTAAGAAATTAGTTAAACTAGAAACAAACACTTTAGGAATTGCCCAAACAAGCTAAAAATAAGAGCACATGACATGCTGCAGAAGTAAAATATTCTGCCTTAAAACTTGAACAGTAATGATCAGAGGCAGTCTGAGAACTCTAGGGTAAGCCAAAGAAACAACAGATTTTCAGGAGACACGATTCATCTTAATCAACTGGTCTCAATTAGGATCCTATAGAAATACACAAGGCTGGCTGAAGAGGCCATGGGGAGAATTAACTAGGTGGTATGTTGGGAAAATGAGGAAATGAGCAAATGCATTTCTGAAAGCAGTTTAGGTGACTGGGAGGATGCAGGAGGATGCTCTGTTATTTCTCCTGGTGTTTCTGAGGCAGCAGAGGAACTCAAATGCTCAGTTATTTTCATCAGCATCACTCTAAGACTTTGCTTGCGCTTTGCCCAGATACTTGGAATAGCTCTGAGTTTATAGTCCCTTGCCTTCCCATCCCCACATGCAAATATAGTTTCTTTAACACCTATCCCTTCTAAATTATAAAGTTGTAAAGTCAATTAACCTTTAAATATTAGCCTTTTCTTCACCCAGTAAGCAAATATTAGGTGTGCCCTTTAAAGACAACAAGCAGTAAGACAATGTCTTTCTGTCCAAATTTTTGGCAACCTTCCATGAACACCTCCTAAACTCTAAAGCACTTGACATTTTATGCGCAGCTTTAAGAGAAAGACCAAATCAGACAGTGCTCTGCTTTGGAGTTGAGGCCACAGCCTCCCCCAGATGATGACTGCTGCTGTTCCCAATAACAAAACACTCAGTGTTTGCAGATGGCCTTCCTTGGTCTAACCATTCTGCAGAAGTGATGCACTCCTTTAGGGACAGTGATCTTTCTGCTCTTCTCCAGCTCTCACTTGCAGACTGGAAGCAGCACTTCAGTAATTTCCGCATGCAAGCTCTCGGACCAATGAGCGATTTGTGCCTACTGGTGTCCAAGTGTAACCCTTAAAAGGAGAGTTTCATTACATCTCAAGATAACACAGATCTCTTCTTTTTCATAAGTCTGCCTGAGCACTTACGTGATGATTCTGAAATTGCTGCTTCTGCATACTTTTTAGTGCTGTTGGAAGTTTCACCTCATATGAAACCCTTCAAGAAAAGTAACTCTTCAATCTGCTTACACAGATGTCATGGGAATTATCGTAACCATAGGCACAAACAGGAAGGTATCTTAAAGAAATTGTAGCAAGAGGTATGCACAGGTGCCAAATTATGTAGCCAAGCAGGGCTGAAAGTATTATTTTAAAAGTTTGGAGTGAAAAGCCTAAATTAGAAATTCTTTTCAGCTGTTTTCCTGTGTTGATTTAAAATAAATGACATGCAGATTTCAACTACAACTTTAAAAGAAGAAGCTTTGCTTTCCAGACACGGTGCACAGATCTTAGATAAATAACCACGGAGTGCTAAGTTTCTAAGAAAAATAGCCTATTTATGGACAAAGTGTCTTGTGTGATCTCCTAAAGCCATAGCAGCCTATCTTGCTCAGAGTTTTAACACTATTCTTGTATGCATTGCATGAACAGTCTTCAATGAGTAAGGCAGAAGCTGTTGAATGACTGATTTAGGCTGCAACTTTTTAGGGGTTTATGGCTAAGCAGCAGCAATAATACTGCAACATCATTTCAAAATCACTTAACCCAGAGCCTAGTGCAGGAGAAGGCACAGAGTGGGAGTGAGATGGCCACTGGTCTATACCACATTTACACCAAAGCCATTTTAAATGGATCCCAAAAGCCATCCTCCTGTTGAGTACTCTGAGCACAGGACATGTGCAGCTGGTGTAAGACTGACACTGCCTGTGCTTGGGATGTATGTCATGAATTGTAGCCTGTGTCTTGGAACATCCTGAGCTGGAAGAGGAGCAGGGTGCTCCACTGGCACTGCTGCAGGCTCACATTTTCCTGTAGGTAAGAGGCAGTGCAGTCGCAACAGAACAGTACAAGTCCTTCACTGAACTATGAGCTAGGGCATACATGTTTTCCCTGGCATGCAATGGATTATGATGCTTTACAGTGGGTACAAGATCAAGGAAATGAAGGGGTGTGGATTTCACAGCTTTAAATGGGTTATAAATTGACCTAAGTATAAAGGGCAGTGAGATGATCACACCAACCTACAAAAACAGGCACACATTTTTTGTCTCTCACATAGGTCATAGCCATTTCCCTACAGACTGCACAATGGTATCTATGACTATATTACACTCACCTACATATCAAACACCTACAGCAGTATCAAATATTACAGTGAAGGAATAAGATAGGACAGTATCTGTGGATGAGTTCATCAGTCTGTGCTAATATTCTGACCTTTATAAAACAAATAATTTGCATTTTTTCCAGGAATATTGTTAAACACTGGTGATTGTTTCCCTTCTGGAACATCAGAAGACAGAGATCAGAAAAAACTCAGAAATATTATTCCTAGTCTTGCCCTGCTAGATTCAGGAGATGTGCGTGTAATGTCCTATATGTAAACGTGCATGCATGCGTGTGTACCAGGAAGTGCTTTAAAATCCTATTCTGACATGTGAGAGAGACACATAAAATAATTTCCATTTTTTTCTGGAGAGTCTTGAGAAGTATTTTTCACTGATTACCCTCAAGTTTGGGGAGATATAGTTCTCAATTTGTTCTGCAAAATACCTTTTTCCTTTTTACAAGCTTCAGATATATTGTCTAGACTGGTAAATTCCATGGCTGGGTGCAGTTGGCATAGAGATGCTTTCATTCTTAAGGTTCCCAAGCACATCATAAACTGTTCACAGAGCTCACACCCAGCCTATCATTGAAATATAGCCATGGCTGCAATGGAATTCAGCAGCTGCTTAATGGTTCATAGATCACTCTTGTTCCCAATTAGGCCAGTAGCAATCTTTCTGCTGCTTTCAGTGAGAAGGTTCTTGTGTGCTAAGCCAGGCATGTGCTTAAGTACCTTGTTAAATCACAGTCTAAAGGCTTAAACTTTCTCATATAACATTCATACTGGCTTCACTGGATGCAAATCTGAGCCTTCAGGGAGGAAGTAAGTAGGAAGATCAAATGAAAAGACAGGGTGAATTTTAGGTAGAAGGAAAATAGGGTGAAAGTGGAGTACACACGACTAGTAAAGTAGATGATCCAGGTGTTCCCTGTCTGCTCTAGCTGGGCACTTGAGACGTCAAAAAGGGGCCAGTTTCATTCTTAGAGCAGTTGCCAGTCTCATAGAGGGGAATGCTTAGAGTAGAAAGGTAAGTAAAGATGACTGTTAAACACGAGCTAATGAGAGCACCTTGAAAACTCCTTCTAAATTGATGTGAATGTCCATGTCCATTGCAATAAGAAACATTTCCTAATTTTCCAGTGGAAAATGTCCCTGCCCATGACAGGGAGCTGGAACAAGATGATTTTTAAGGTCCCTTCCAACCCAAACCATTCCATGATTCCATGATTCTATAGTCTAGTTCTCATGGTCTCATGCAATAGTAACTCTCAGTGTCTTCAGGACCAGGCATAAGCACACAGGGAGTAAGTCTCAATTACCTTTATAAGCAAGTTTTAGGTATGTTTTCACCTATACAATCTTTCCCTGTTTGATCAGCTGCACACTGTACTCCCTTCTCCCTTATTTGCTGACAGAGAGAAGATACAATTGCAAAGTAGCCATTTATTTCAGCATAATGGAGGCCTTTGATATCTAACTGCCACAGGAAAACCCACTATTTCTAATTTCCTCTATTTTCCCCCTCCCCCTCAATGCCTATTTCTCTTTTTTTTTTTTTTTTTTAATTATTTTTAGTGAATGGACCGAGAAGACAGACTGCAGAATCTTGCTGATATAGCACTTGGTTCAATAAACGTGAGTTTAAAAATACTGGGGATTCTTTTCTTCCAGTATGATTGCAGAAATTTTTGTAATCCTTCTCACACAAAAAGTACAAGTTCCTGTCAACTGTGAAAAAACAGCTGTTTTTCAGAACAGTTTGATTACTCATCTTTCTCAAAACCTTTTGCCCCATGAATATCTTAAACCAATAATCACGATTAATTGATGTGAAATTAAGATGTTACAGTATAAACTAGTGATTCATACAAACTAATGGGAAATTTACTCATGCTCATCATCAACAGAATATGCCTCAAATTAAAAACTATCTAGTTAGAGACTGGCATTCATTGTAGTTTTTACAGCATCTAGAAGAGGGCTTAAGCTGGTTGCAGACCTTTATATGCAGCTAAAAATAACAAAGTTTAATCAGAAAAGATTGGAAACACTTGTAGATGTTTAATTTATGACCACATCACTGTGAAATTATAAATGTGAAAGCGAAAAACAAAGAAATTGACTAAGTTAGGAAGTTCACAGTACTTTAAATAAGAGAAACTGCTTGAGTAATATGTTGAAGGGTTTAAGACAAATTATTTTGGTCTGGAAAATTTCTAAAGGACGATTTAAGAAATTATTAACTTCAGATACTGGAAAAGCTGGTAACTTTTGCTGCAATATGATGTAATTGTATTAAACTTGCCCTTCAGAAAAGGACTCAGTTGGAGAAAATACCTCATATTGAGGTGTGTGCATGCCAGCTAGGGATGAAATGTATTACAGCTACTAAAGACTTAGGATTTTATTCAATTACTTCATACAGTTTCGTAGTAAAGTATCAAGTCTGACTTCCAGTTACCATTTTGGGGTCCTCTGCCATCTCAAGAAAGTCATGAACCTGCTTGGGTGGGTCCAGAGGAGGACCATGAAGATGATGAGAGGGCTGGAGCACCTCTCCTTCGAGCACAGTCTGAGAGAGCTGGGGTCATGCAGACTGAAGAAGTGAAGGTTCCAGAGATCTTGTAGTGGCCATCCAGTACTAGGAGGCCTAAAGGAAAGATGGGGAGGGACCTTTTATCAGAGAGTATGGTGATAGAACAAGGGGTAAGTGTTTTAAATTAAAATAGCATAGAGGGTAGAGTTAGATGAGCTATTAGGAAGAAATTCATTACTGTGAGAGTGACAAGGCACTGGAGAACATTGCCCAGAGAAGTGGTGGATGCACCATCCCTAGAAGAGTTTATGGCCAGGTTGGATGGGGCTCTGAGCAACCTTGTCGAGTGGAAGATGCCCCTGCTCTTGATTGGAACAAGCTGATCTTTAGGGTGCCTTCCAACACAAACCACTCTACAATTCTTTGATAGGTTTCTAGTGGCATCAAGGGGGCTGTGTTTTCAGCCACATTGCACGGTACTTTACTGCATTGCAAAGTCTTCCTGCACAATGTTTCCAAAGTGCTGGTTTCACACTTTTCCCTGTGAAAGGGGGTATCCCTGGGGAATGGCAAGCATTGCACTTACGAGGAGGACACAGTGAGTCAGATCAGATCAGTCACGAAAGATTTCCAACTGTTCAGTACGAACTCCCTGAACATCTCTGATCCTTGTGAATATTTTAGAATAGCATGCAAAGAATAAGTTAAGCAAATGCTTTTAAAATTTAAGAAAGACTAACAGAAATCACTAAGATACATTGTCTTTTTCTTGTATGTATCTGTCCATTCCAAGCACTGATTACTTTAAAACATCATTTGTCATCACAATTCAGATAGGAAATTTACAGCTCTGTCCCATTATTGTGGATATCTTCATTCTTTCTCTCTTGCTCTATCCCTGCCCAGCTACATTGCATGGTCAGGAAGAGTAGGAAAAAAAATTAAGAAATATATTGACAAACTTGAGAAGATATTTTCCCTGTGTATTGCCAGCAGAATTTTTGAAATTATCTGTAACTTGAGGGAGAAGAAGAAAACATCACAACTAAAGAACAAGTCACTCTCCTGATTTAATGCTAACAATGTTTGATTTTTATTTTTCTACAAACTTCTGAATCCTAAATTTTCACATGAATCTTAACATTGAAAAAGGTAATCTAAAAATACAGGATGATATGTACTTTAGTAGATATTTTACTATGACCCAAGAAGTGTGCATTCACTGCTCTTTCCTGAAATAAACATTCTGCCCACACAGACACAGTCATTTGTCATGAGACTTTTGAGGTGCCTGAACAAGGTGGGAGAAAAAAGTCTGCCTGGACAATAGGCCAGTGATCCTACATTGGGTAGAAACTTCTCACATTACTTACACTAAGATAAAGGCAGGCATTATATTCAGCATTACTACCTTAACCAGTTTCATTTTACTCACACCTTCTTTCTTTCTTCTTATAATATCTTCTGGGTTTCAGATATTTCAGCATTTCAATTCTTTGCCTGTGAAGGTATGGAAAGACCAGAGGAGGGCAGGCAGAGTCTGGAAAGGAAAAAAGCAGAAGCTAGAAAGAGATGCTTAAAATATGTCAAAGAAATCAATAATCCAACTGAAAGAAGAGAGCTTTTGTAGTGAATTAGGGAATTCACCTTTGCTTTCCACACAGAAAGAACCCTGAAGCTGAATGCTGCCTCTTCTTACAGTTCTGTTCAATTAACAAACATGAGGCAAGGTGACAGCCAAGTTCTTCACTTCTCCACTTAATCTTCCTCCTCCTTGGATTCTTATTCTAGAAATATCTAAAAGTTGCCTCTGTGGATTGATTTCTCATCTTAAGGACACAAAGTTTATGGTTATTTATGACACTGCTGTGGCAGATACTTCAAAGAATGAATCAGGCACAGACAGCCCTTCTTTCTCATTTTACATATGACAAGAAAAGTAGTGGACAAAGAGATCTCTGGGGGAAAGTAAGGTGGGAAGTATCATTAGGAAACTATGACTCTAAATGCTTCTGTTTTCTGCATAACTTCAAGGAAAAAAGGGAGAAGAAATCCTTCCCTCTTTGTTGGCATATTTTGAACAGCCCAGGACAACCAGGGAGAATGCCTTGCTCCTGAGGAACAGAGATATTTCTTAGGGTGTGTTTCAGAGGTCACATGGTGAGAGGGGAGAAGAGACAACGTCTGTTCATCAGCCTCTGGACTTAGAGCTTGCTTAATTGAGATGTAAGGAAGGCAGTTACAGGTCTCTTGTGCTCTGGAGAATGAAAGATGGGACAAAGACTGCAGGAAATTTGGAGGTTGAATCACCAAGACTCTCTCAAGAGGTAGTGCCACTTTTCTTTCTGTCTAAAGGTGCCATAATTTTTCAAACTACAGCTAAACCCAGAGGTCCCAGCTAGGGATCATGACTTTCTTGTGGTAGAAGCTCCTCTGCTATTCGATACTGGGAGAAAATCTACAAGTGACAATGGAAAAAAAAAAAAGTGACTCCTGGGATGTAAGGCTGGTATCAACAAGGGAACAGATGCTTAGTCTTTTGATATCCAAAACCACAATACATTACAGAAGGAGTTAGAAAAGAAAACAAGCTGTAGTGTTTCTTGTGTAGTGAAAGCAAAAATGCTTATGATTCTTTACTGTTGACAGGAATTAATGTGAATAATTAGTTTCTAAAGACTGGAAACAAGCAAAAATAAAGGTCATAGATCAGAATGAGTAGGAATACTCATATATTTACTGCGCTTTGGCTGCTTTACATGAATATTAAGAACACACTCATAATAGCATTTTACTCTAAAAGGCACACTTTTTACTCATACGTCTTCTCCACATCACTTTCTTTTTCTGGCTGAAGCCGCAGATAAAATCTTCAAGCAAGATTTGACAATTTTGTAGAGCTGTGTTAATGTTAGTACGTAAGTCAGGAATGTCTTGTGATAAAAAGCATAAAATGCTGAAGAGAAGACTCAGAACCAGGGTTCACTTGTATCCTGCATAGTCGGAGACCAAGTTTTTATTGTTACATCTGTTCAGAACTTGCTCTTAAGCCAGAATGAAATAAATCTGACCTGCTAATAACTGATGAAATCACTGAGAAGACAACAAAACATTCATGTCTATGTAAGCTTCATCCCTACAGGAAGAGGGACAATTGTTACAGCCCAAGTAAGTCTCATATCCATTAGGTGTAGCCATCTTGTGTGCCTGATGTGCACAAATCATCTAGATCGTTCCCTATATACATTAAGAGGGAAAAATAAGCAGCTCCAAAGGCTGGGTTAATCCTTCTGTGACACAAACCTGTCCCCTGTGAGGACGAGACATCCTCTCCGCAGATGGCGAATTGGGTTGACCTACATGCATTGCTTTTAACCCTACAAATACAGGTGAAGGAAAACCCACCAACTCTTTTTCTTAATTAACAGGAAGCACTAAACTTGAAAATTATTACTCATCTTCCAGATACAACTGGAAAATACTGCCCATATATTGCCCAGTCTCTAGACCACCTGGCATGTACAAAAGATCAAATACTGTCTTTAAATCTGGATTGTCCACTTTCCCATTAAGCCACCTGAATTATATCCTTTTAAAAGAAAGTATAAGCATTCAGCTAGAAGCAGTTGAGTTTATTCCTTCAGAAATGAGAGATTAGCAGCATCAGACTAATAACTATGCACAAAACCAATCATCTGAAAGATGCCATGGCAGAGCACTGTGACAGGAGCTGGATTATAGAGTCATAAAAACTTGAGAGATTTGTCAAGGGAATGTATAAACCCAGAGTTGTTCCTATTTCTGTTCAATTTAATTTCTTAAGTATGCCTGTTTTTCTTTCTAGCGTACGATTCTGTCTCATTAAAAAAATAGGGAAAGAAGAATTTTATTTTCTCTCTTTCTCCATATGCATATTAATAGACCAACACTCTAATACACGAGTCTCATTTTCTGTAGCTAGCTGTTGAATTTTCACATATACTGATAGTAGAGGTGGCAACGCTGCCTAAATTTGAAGTTGCCCAACACTTCTAATAAATTTTTATTTTCAGAAGCTTAAAATTCTGTCAAA
Source organism: Aleadryas rufinucha (assembly GCA_013397815.1). Classification (NCBI taxonomy): domain Eukaryota; kingdom Metazoa; phylum Chordata; class Aves; order Passeriformes; genus Aleadryas; species Aleadryas rufinucha. The sequence goes on along the minus strand of VZTH01014991.1, from coordinate 397,808 downwards.
TGGTAACCACTCAGGCTAAAATTATCCAGACTTATCTGTCTTAGACTGACTTTTTAAAGACACTGCCACTCAAAATACCTCACCCATTTCTCAGAAAGACACTCAGGTAACACTCAGTGATCACCCATGTCAAACAAGTAAAAATAAACATGTTTGTTTACATGTTACAAATGTAAACATGTAAACTTACACATGTTTGTTGGGGTAACAGTGAATATATTATTTTGTGTGGCAGAGACTCAAAATATTACAGGTGGAAAGTGAAATATGGACTAAGGATATGTTGCATGTCATTTCTCTAAATTGTAGCCTTTCAAAAGGCCCCTGAGTTTGTCCATGCTCAGACAAGAGCTGAGGCAGTTGGCAGCTGCATGCTTAGAAATTCCTTCTGCACTGGTTGTGTTTTCCTGCCTGCTGCCAGCTCTCAAGGCCAGGAAGTGCCTCTTTCTTTTTTTCTCACTCTTTGTGTGAACTCAGTGTTTCCCCTGCTGATTGCTAAACCCAGGTTCTCTGAAGCAGGATACAGCCCAGCATGTACTGGAGAAAATTCAGAAAGAGTTTGGAAGTCAGGTGTGGCATCGTATACTAGGACAGGTAGCTCTTGTAGAAAATGGAACAGATGTATCTGAAGCCCCACAGTTCCTAAACCCTACATTTGCCAGCAAGTATTTTGTGCAACTCCAATGGGAAAATGTGCATTTTGGTATCTGCTAGTGCCTCTCAGCAGAAAGTATGAGAACATCACCCAGGAGTCACAAAAGTAACTCAAGAGACAAGAGGTTTCTGCAGTGGATGCAAAGGTTGCTGTGCCTGAACAGGTACCTGTGCATACCACTCAGTTGCTACCTAATGGCATTCATGTTTTGTTTTTCTCCTTTTTTCTTTATTAAAAACATAGGAAATTAGCCTCTTTCTCCTTCATGCACAGACACCCTTTTGAAAGAACCCTGACATTTCAAAGTCATGCACTCAAAACTTAGAAAATAGCAAGTGAGAAATGCAGTGCAGTTAAGTGTGTATCATAAAACAAGGGTTTTAATATAAAATTTTAACTACCTTACTTCAAAATAAACATGTTGCAAGGTGTGTGCACATATACAATGGACAATTTAAACTCTTGACTAAGTCTGTCTTAAGTTTATTTTGAACTGTTTCAGGCTCTTCCTTTTCCATGTCCTGCTCAACACCAAAGTTTGGCAAAATGTTTTTCTTCAATCCTGTAGACATGCTTACAGTGAAAATCCTACCTTCTTGCAAAGTGAGCCCAAACTGTGGACAGATTCACAAGAGAGGATAAGCATATTTTGCCATTATTTGGCTAAAAGCATTCAACAGAATCTCACAGAATAGTGCATAGCAGTGGTGACTTTTTGTTGTTGTGTGGTACCAATTTCCCCCAGCACCAACACTGCTGAGTTTATCTATTTTGATGGTCCTTTTCTCCATAGCTCAACCGAGAAGATCCACACCAGTAAATATGGAACATATTTTAGTCATTATCATGGTCTTAATAAAGTTTCTTCTGACTATTGTATCATAGTTTAGTGAAGCTTTTGCTGAAGGCATAACAGTGCTTCAGTAACTATTTCCCTTCTTCAGGGCCTTGGGATGGATTATCAAGGGCTGTGTTTCTGACAAATATGCACCATTTAAACTATGACACAAGGCATTGAGAAGAACCAACTCAAACAAATAGGTGTGGGGGTTGAATCATCTTCTACCTTGGAAAAAAATCCTTGGAAGTTAGCTCTGGGCTGAGAAAATTGTCCTAGAGGAGGGCTGGGGCCCATGCAGGAAGCAGCCTTTCTAAAGGAGGGGAAGAAAATATTACCTCAATGGAATCAGTGTTGGTTGGTGCAGACTCGAAGACTTTGAAATAATTTATTTTCATGAAAACAATATTTTTCCAGACACTATGCACTATAATCCAATAAAAGGCATCACATCCTCTACCTGTTATTTTTTTCCATAAGCCTTGGAGAGTGGACACAGCAACCCAAAAAATTGTTATTTACATAAATAAAAGGTGGGAATAATCCTTTCAACATGTTGAAAGGGATCTAGCCCAAGTCTACACAATGAACTGCCCATAACATCTGTTTCCAGCCCAGAGAACACACTAAGAATTTGTGGTACTTCAAATGGAACAGTGTTGAGATATTGGGTATAAATACATACATTATCTCTTGGACATGTTCTCCACTTGATGTCTAATGGGAGCACTCTGGCATGCTATTCACAAATAAGGGAATGCAAGGACTGTTTTTCTGTATGAAATATTTTCATATAATTTTCAAAATGAAATCTGACAGCACTGTACACAAGAGACTACTGTAGCTTGTTTGCATATGTTGCCCTAGAGAGTGATGCCACTGTTAGTAGATCAAGATCTCATGAGGAAACATAGGCTAAAAACCCCCCAAAAGGTCTATCTATTATAAGCAAAACACACTTAATTCCCCAGGAGCACAACAAAATGGCCAAAGCAAGGCACAGTTACAAGAAATTGTATGGCCATTTTTTTTATTGGTTTAAAACTCCAATTGGTTCCTCCAAATCTACATTTTTCTGAGAATGCCACCTTCTCTTGGCACATATTCCAAATAAATTATATTATCCTGTGGTACCAGGACCTATCCCACTGTTTCTTGCACACATTGCAGTTTGTTACACCATGCGAAACAATGCTGAAATATTTCTACCATTACCTTTATTTTTTAATCCTTTCTTTTAATTCTTTTTTTAATTGCATCTAATAGAGCTGTAGAGATCAGTCTTAAATATGGTCAGGAAGAACTTTTATTGTGTTTTTAACAAATAAAACTACCCAGTACTACCTCACAACAGCATGTTTTTAACCACAGCCTTAAGCATCATTAGAATCAATGTGACTTTAGTTCATGTATTTGCATTTTGCTTTATGCTGTGTGCAGATCAAATGCCTCAGTATTTCAATATCAGAGATCCTTTCTGGTGTTAAAGGATGTGTTTAACTTCACTTACTTTTTCTTCCTTTTCCAATTAGAGATTATTAATCATAAATTGATAGGGAAATCATTCACCTTGAAAAATAATTAAATAGATGTGTGTGTCATCTGAAGCTGATTAGGTGTCAAGGGATAAAATATGCATTTAGGTTACCCAAAACTTTACAGTCTGCAGATCCACCCTCTCCAAGCGTATATCCTCTTGCCTCCTAATAATGATTGGGACACACAATAAGGGAACTGTGAGTGTACCCACCAGTGATACACATATAGTATTAGAGAATTCTTTATATATATATATTGTGTGTGCGTGTGTGTGTGTGTGCGCGTGTGTTTTGTTGTGCTTTGTTTTGTTTTATTTGGATGTTTCTTCTAAATAATTTTCCTCTAACCCATTTCACAGGGAAGAATAATAGTGTCCTTTTCCTTGGCTAAGCATAGCTACTTAGCACTTCATTTGTCATCCTGCTAGACGCACATCCCAGCAGGAATGGGAATACAACTCACTTCTTGAAATTGGGCTGTGGGATGTTCTGCACTGACTTTTTCACTGTGAGAGGAACATCTTTCTCAGTCTCATGCATTCTCACTCCTTTTCTCTCAAGAGAACTGAAGGCACAACCAAATGACATTAAAAGTATGGAAAGCACTAGACACTAACAAAATAATGGAATTGCCTTGGCTCTGGTTCTTATACAGATGAAGGTTCTGAACCTGCAAATGCTTCAATGACTCCTGAATGGCTCAGCAACATAGAGGAACTTTTATTTAACTTTACATAATAAGCATTAAACATCCTGAGAAAAATTTCCAACATTATCTATTTTTTGCCTTCAACTGTCAGGTTTGCAGCCTGCCTACAGGATAACTGCTTTTCTCTGCCACATGAACATTTTCCTGCACCACCATCATGGTGCCAATGTCCCTTTGCTACCACCACCACCACCACCACCACCACCATTAGTAATGATGTCTTTTTTTGTTGTTATCATTTTATAATCCTAATCATAAAACAGAAATTCAGCAAGGGTTCATCTGCTTAAACATGGATATTTGCAATTTAGGTATCAACATCTGGCTAAACATACTTTAGTCTGTGCCTTTGGTTTTTCAGTACAAATGTGAAACTTGCAAAATCTTTTTGTTGTCATAAAGGTATAAATTCTGTTATTGCTTTCATTAAAGTTCCTAAAATTCTAATTCAAATGCTGTGTTACTGTAGCAAACAGCATACAAAGAAGGAAAAATGGGACTAGTAGGAAAAAAACACGTTACAGGATAGTGCCTGGAATATATTCTGCCCTCACAACACCCACATTATCTCCCAATAACAGTAATGAAAATTTTGCATACACATCAAGGCATAATATATAGCTAAGCCTTTCACTGCTTTGATATATATTTATGAATGTAGCTATACATTTATTCCTTCAGCCAATTTAAACGCCTGTGATTCAGAGTTTAAATTTATTCATTAATACCTACAAATAGAGAAAAATAGTATGGAGACAACTTTAGTTAAAAGAAAAACAATCTGATTATATAGTGAAATATGTCAGGCATAAGGAAATAAATTAAGGTTAATATTTTTTATCCCATTGGGATCAATTCTTCAGGCAAAAAATTTGCATACTAAAAATTTATGGTTCAATTATAGATCATTTGTGTAAGAAAGGGTACATGTTTTGCATAAACATTAATAGACATAGATATGTAGAATATTGAATTTTATAACTACATATCTGCAGATGTGAAGAGTTTTGATTGAGACACATCATATAAACAAAACACAAGCAAAATTATAGACATGTATTTTCATTTATGTGATTGAATCCATTTGGACTAGTTTTCCTAATTGATTTGATATTATGTTGTGAATTATTCTGAAATTAACACATTTGAGAATTAGAATACTTTAGATTAATAAACCAATTGAAAATTAAAGGCAGACTTTAGATCATGCACCCAACAACCTTCTCTTACAATTGCAGGTAAAAATTGCTGCATTCCAATACAGTAACTATTATTTTGCTTTATTTTGAGTATAAAAAGACTTCTACCTAAAGCCACCAATTTAGAAATAAATAACAAGATAGTAAAAATTGCAGATGGATATCCAAAACAAATCAGAAAGATTCAACATACAGATGTAATGGACTTTTTTTAAGTCTTATATCTGTGACTCTGTGTTTGGAATTTTTTTTAGATTTGAGGAATTGCAATATATCTTCTTTGCAGACAGAACTTTTAAACACACATGTTAAGCCTTCACTTACAAACCTGATTTTTTTTTTTAATGAAGAAGAAGAATTCTTTTCCTGGTATGAACAAGCAATCCAGCCTTCAAAACCCCCTTGCTAGATAAAAAAGGCAAGTACTAAGATGTGAACACTTTGCTTCCCAATCAGAGTTTCTAGAAGGGTAAATTTCATTAAGTCTGGCTCTTTTTTTACAGTCTTAATGATATATCCTGATGTTACGGGCATGCCAAAATGCTGAAACACTCTGAAACCAATCAACTCCACTACCATCAAAGAACTCAAATGTGTGTTTTTAATGTCAGGAAATGATATAATCTCTCTTAGAGCTCTCTCATGACAAACTGACCCAATTCGAATGTAATAGTAATGTCCCTGAACTTTGAATGATTTCTATCAAAAGGGAATTTCCAGATTTGATAGCTCTGATGCTGTTTATGCTGGGCTCAACAGTTCACAGTCCTCCAAATTGCAACAAATCTAAAAATTGCCCAAGCATGACATTGGAACCTGTTGCAAAATATAAATCCCAACTTCCCCAAACATGAAATGAGGTGGTTATTAGATAACAAGACTGAGTATATATGTTATAAAGATCAGTCTGATTTGACAAGATTTGTCTTAAATCTTTTTCAGGGCCTTGTTTCTTTTAATTCAGTGTAAGTTTTATGTGTATATCCACTGTGACTTTTCTTCTGGTTTTTTCCCTTCTCATTCCAGTTTGAGTGTGAATAAAACCTCAGGCTGCATCACTTTGTTTCATCTGGTTTCATAATGAAAGGAAATTTTTCACAGAAGTTAATGCAATTTTCCAATCAGACTGACTAACCTAAAAATAAAAACCAAGCTCATGCAAAATTTTTTCATAAGAAGATGAAGAAACTTGAAAAAAGAAAAAGCATCGGAAAAAAATGCTTTGAAAAAAAAAGTTTGGAAGGGATTGAAAAAAATATTGTTTTGGGTTTTTCTTTGCCTAGACAAAACAATCCCATTCCTAAATAATTTTAAGTTAAAAGAGAGAAACATATTTTTAAACCTGAAATATATAGCCTATGAGGGTTTTGTTGTTAAAATAGGTCAATTTTATAATGAAGAGTTTTACAATAAAAATCAGTTTCATCTTAAAAGTGAGAAATGTTTTGTTTCGTTTAGCTTTTTTTTTTTTTAATTGAAAGTGATAAACTCAGAAACAATTTGCAAGTCTTGTATCTTGGTATTCCTTTGTAAATAAACACATAACTGAAAAAATTCTACCTGGTTCATGGATGGCTTTGAAACATGAACGGAAGTAAATTAGCCAGTTTCAAAAAAGACCTTAAGTGTAATGTAATTATTGATTTAATNACAGCACCGGGCTGGGTGAGTGGCCACTCTCTCTGATGGCCCCCTGAGCTGAAGTAGCTTCCCCTTGGCGGGAGACTTCTGTGAGAGTGGTGGCTATCTCGTCATAGCCACGATCCGGCAGCGTTAATCATATATCTCACCTTCACTTCATGATGCAGAAGGTATTCAGATGTGATATTAGAATAACTAAAATCCAGTCATCCAGTCTATTCTATTTCAACTGGAGAAAGGAGCTTCTCATCAGCAGGCTGTTGAAACATAGATTTTTTGTTTCATTGACCTGTAGCAAAGATGATGGCTTCATTGTTACTCAATTTCTGTGAAGTGTAACTGACTGCAAAAATCAAAGCACTGAAACATAGTGTTTAACAGCGGTGCTCTCTTGCTGTGGCCCCCACGTATAATGACAACAGCAGAATACAACACTGTCAAAATTGATTGAATATACACTGAACATTTAGCTCTGCTTTGGGCAAAATCAACCAGAAAAATATGGATCTTTTCCTCTGCTCCTGAGGTGACCAAAATCAGGTGAGAAAGCTCAGTCTGCCTCCAGGTCTCCCTGTACAGATTAGACAACAACTGGGGTACTTGCGTGGTACAGCAGCAGAAAGAGGTCATCACTGGGAAAGTTGGTTTAGGGCTCTTTGCAGACTGCAAAAAGTCTGCAAGATTAATTGTGTAATCTTTTAAGTACCAAATACTACACTGACTTTCTCTACCCAAAGTAAAACCTAGTCAGAAGATATGTGAAAAGATATCAGTTGAAACACCACTAAAATAAAACTCTCTGTGAGCACAAGACTTCCCTCCTTGTGCCTTTCTGAGGAAAAACATAGAACTCCATACACCAGAAGAAAAGGATGCTAAGATAGATACACATAAGGGAATCAGAATGTCTAAGCTTTTTCCACTGCTAAATATGAGGATTTCTACCAGGAAAGACCTGTAGCATAAAGTGTAGACCATAGGGCCTTTACTCAAAAAGCAAAGAGCATGTAGAGATTTTAACTTGAATGGAGATTCATAATAAATTTCTCAATATCTTTTCCCTGAAAGAAGAGATACAATGCAAATGGAAAACCTATTGGATTCCACTACATTTTCATCATCAGGGTCTGACAGTGGTTCACTTCATGCAAGCTAATACACTGTTTCTTTTCTAGGGGTTTTAGGGGTTTCTAAGCAATCTTAAAGACAATAACTTCAGTTAGCAAGGCTGAATATTTCTTCTTCTTCAGACATCCAGACCCTCCTCTGAAAGTCATGAATTCGGTTAAAAGCTTATGGCTTTCATCTAAATATTAATAAGAAAGAATAATGAAGAATACTAGCTTTTCAAACCTAAATTCAAGCTGGGTCCCCAGACTGATTAGCACCTGAAACTATTTTGTCTAAGTGGTCTTAGTACCTTCATTGACAGTAAGAATAAATTTCTTTTCCTCTTAAAGTTTTAAATTATTTGTATTCCCTCCTTTTCTTACAGTTTTCTTTGACATTCACACTAATGTAATTACTTCAACAGCTGACATGCTCGAGTAGCAAAGATTTGAGTGGGTACTGTGTATAATTAGAAGAGGAATGAGTTTGACCTTGCTGACATAAAGAAAAAGCCAGGAGAGCTATGGGTAGATACATATAAGAAAATAGATAGACAGGTTGAATATAATTCTTTAGTAGATTAGTAGTTAAAAAATGGAGGTATGAGTTGCCGAATGACACGGCACAGGTCAAGATCAGCCAAAGAACACGGAACTCTGAAAGAAACAGGCATCAAAATGTCAAGTCAAATTAGTCACTGGAATCAGTTCTGCATGATGGGTGGCTGTGACAACTGAGCACTTAAAAATGTAAATAAAAAGAAAACTTTCTCCTCTGTAGGTCTTAAGGGCTTAAAACACCTGTTCACCAGGCTTACAAAAGACAAATTACAGCTAATAGGCAAGTTTTAAAATAATTCATAAAGAATTAATCAGAGAAGCAAGATGCTTTTGTCCTAGAAATCAGCACTTCTACTGATTCAAGGAATTTGCATGCAAAGCCAGTCTTCTCCATGACTCGCTGCCATGCTTCATTTGTTCTGTTGTGAACTGTGAGGTCCTGGTTTGTATTCTCCCAAATCCACTTGCAGAAATGCAAACACGTTAGTGCTCACGCCAAATGGGCAGTTACAAGTGCAATCACTTGTTGGCACAAAATTTGTCACACTGAGCACAAAACAAATCACGGTTCCTGTGTAATTACTTTGAAGCACTCATAGGCACACATATGGCATGCAGAAATTAATTCTAAAAAACTTCTTTGAGCATTTTTTCCCTATAGATGTACTAAATCTACTATTAGAGTATGTGATGCCAGTTCCCCATCAGTTTCCTGAACAGTTGCATAGGAAAGTTGAGGTCATATTAAGAAATTCATAAAGTGCCTGAATAAATCTCTTCTGCTAGACCAGTAGCTTTGCTATGGAGTTTGTCTGGCATGGTTGTGGAAGAGAGGGGCTGCAGGGGTGGCTTCTGTGAGAAGCTGGCAGAAGCTTCCCTCGCGTTTCACAGAGCCAGTGCTGAGCAGTGAGGGGCCCAAAGGAGACTGTAACTCCATGGGAAGCCCATGCTGGAGCAGGCTCCTTGCAGGACCTGTGGCCCCACAGAAAGAGGAGACCACGCTGGAGCAGGTTTGCTGGCAGGACTTGTGACCCTGTGGGAGACCCTGGCTGCAGCAGCTCATGAATAACTGAAGCCCATGGGAAGGAGACCCACGTTGGAGAAGTTTGTGATGGACTGTCTCCCACAGCAAGGATCCCATGCTGGAGCAGGTGTGAGCAGCCCTACCCTGAGGAGGAAGGAGTGGCAGATAACACATGTGATGAACTGACCATTGTCTCCATAACCCATCCCCTTGCACCACTAGAGGGGAGGAGGGAGAGAAAATGGGGAGTGAAGGTGAGCCCAGGAAGAAGGGAGGGATGGGAGGGGAAGGTGTTTTAAAATTTGTTTTAATTTCTCATTATCCTACTCTGATTCCATTGGTAGTAAATTTGTGTCTCTTTTGCCCATGGCAGTAACTGATGAATGATTTTCCCCTGTTCGACTCATGAGCTTTCTTTTATATTTTCTCTCTGCCACCCAGCTGTGGAGGGAAGTAATAGAGCAGCTTTGGTGGGCACTTGGTGTCCAGCCTGGGTCAACCCACCACAGTAATGTATCCAAAAGCTGAGAAAAAGTGAAGGTGTTAATGATTTTGAGTTAGAAATAAATCTTTTAGTAAATAGCCTGCATTAAACAAGCAAATGGGGAAAGGGTGATATCTTGTTCTCCAACACAGAGGCTAGAAAATATACAACACAATATCAGACAGTTTAGTTTCCAAGAAATAATGTGAATATTATCTTGATTTGAAGATTCAGCAGTTGAATGGTCATTGAGTTCCACTAGAAGAACTGAAATTTCCAATTGAAACTCAGTCAAAACTGACAGTTTATCTGTGGTCTCTCTTCAGGGTACTGTTATGAAATAACCAACTGCACCCCAAAATGGATAACTGAGTAAATATTTCCAGAAATTATGTTTAAATGTCTCAATTCTTTGTTACTCAAGCAAAGTGCTAGTAGGATCTTAACATCTATTACAAATTTTTATCACTCTTACAATGATGTGTGTACAAACGTAAAAAGAAAAATTAAAGTAAATACCCATCAAATAGGAAACTAATTATAAAGACAGGAAGGAAGCAGACCATTTTAGTGGTTCAATCAACATTGTAGATAGAATGTTTTTTACTGGAAAAGAGAGGGAGAAATAAAGAGCAATCTATCAGGGCTTCCTTATATTTCAATTTTTACTTGGCCAGGGTCATGAGCTGCATATATAAGATTGCATATGCAGCAAGCTACATTCAGAGCTCTTCCCCTTCTTTCTCCCAAAAGATGTTGAGACACATATTGTCATAGATGACCTAGCAGAGCAGTGGTGTGAAAAAGAGAGGAATAATTAAAATTTGAGAAAGCAAATAATCTCATCCTGACTTTTCTGTATGAGTCAATGCACAGCAGAAGTCTCAGTAATGCTGAAGGTTGTGGAGCCTCATAGAAAATCTTAATAGAAAAACCTTTGTCCCCAGGCAAGCTTATTTGCAGACGTTAGAATCATATGCTCCCACAGAGAAGTGAATAATGCCATGAAAACTCAGATCCTTCTGTTTCTGATGCCACAAGATCATGCAAAGAGTTGACTCTGTAATGGGTGGGAAGATGAGCGTGTTTGGCAATGTTGGTAAAGCTTTATATGCAATTAAATCATACCAGCCACTCAAACACCATTTTTACCATAGCCACAGGAACATGTGGATTTGAGGAAAACCAGGAATAGGACATGATGTATTTCAATATAGGGGCCCTTCCTTGTTGTCTTCTTTTCCTGCTGGTTCAAGCAATTAAAACCAGCATTTATCTGGCCTTGCTATGTTTGTTTTGAGGGAGCTAAAACTCCCACCTGATTTGGTCTGATTCTTCTGCCTTGTACATAGAGGAAGCCCATAATTAAAGCTCATCACCTTTTCTTCATCAGTCTTTTAAACTTTCATAGTTTTTAGTGCTGGATTTTTGTATGAAGCATGTTTTTCTCTTCCCTAATAATCCCCTTAAGACACAACCCCAGGAGCCTATTCATTGCCAGCACCATGCAGGACAATGGAAAAAAGAAGCCTTAGTTTTAACCAAATGCTGGTCCATGGAACCAAATGGGGAGTGAAGCCAGCTATGTGACCCCACGCAGGCTCCTATTGTTGGTTCTAACCCTTTGCAAGTTGTCCAGATCCTTTTTCAGTACAGCACACCAGCTAATAGAGTAGGTGAAACCTAATGCAGTTATGCTCATGGTCTCAGATAACCCGAGTATCAGTTGTGTGTCCTGGTTCTCTGGCTATCCCTGCCTGTTTCATAAATTTCATAACTTCTATTTATTCTTGGAATTTATTTTGCCGTGAAGAAATGAGTTGCCTTCAGAACAAAGCCTGGGTGTGCCTGTGGGTCTAGACAATTCACAGGCAGGACTCTGCTGGAATGGCACTGAACAAGTGCAGTTTTTCTTCCCCATGCTGTCCTCCAAATTGTCCCAGAGAACTTTGCATGTTCATTCCTGCCCTTATGAAGTACCCCAGGGCATACAATGCAACCCTCACTAGTATTTCATAAGAAGAGCACTCTAGTCGACTTCAGGAACCAGTTAAAATATTCCTCACGGTTTGAATGGAAAAGCATCACAAAATATTGTAAGTGAGAATGTTACAACAAAAGAAAATCCCTACTAGTCCTAACAATCTAGTTCAGCATTTTCTCTCTTTCAGGGGCATTAGGAGATGCAATACCAGGAGCACACTTGGACCCTGTGGCTCACTCACCCTGTGCTTCCTCAGTTTCTGCAGCAATAAATGAGGAATATTAGAGGGCACAGTCTTGATGGTTTGTGTCTGTTAATTGACCTGCTGTCCATGAATTTGCCTAACCTCTTTCTAAAGCTGCCAGTGCTGTCTGTCTCCAGAAGTTCACTACATTATGTAAAAAGGTACTTTATTTAACCTGTTTTAAATCAATTGTGCTTATTTTAATGAATTACTCCATAATCCTAGTATTGTGGAGGGTGGTGAAAAAAGATTCTACATTTACATTATCCAGACCTTCATGATTCCCTCTCCACAGCCTTCTCCTTACAAACTAAAACACGCCAACCCTTCCAGTCTCACTTTCTAAAGCAGCTGCTCCATCCATTGGTTATTTTAGTCGCCAAGACGACTTATCCATGACACTTATCCTGCTAATCGAGATTCAGTGCTGGAGTAGATGCACTTAGCAGTGTTGAATTTAACTAGTAATTCTATGGCTTTCCATTATCTCATTAAAAGCTCATGCTTTGGCACTAATGCAGCCTATACAATGAAGCACCTGAGCAGGGGTGGTCAGTGTCAGAGAACAGGATGAGAAAATCCTCACGGTTAACATGAAGAAATACTAAGCAAATGCCCAGGCTGAAATGTATTTGAATACCTCTGAAAGACAACCAAAAGCACCTCATCAAACTCTGATTTCGTATCCTTTCACTGTTGTGAAACCCTGTTGACTTTGCTGGCTTGATCTTCAAATGTATGCCAGTGTAAATAAGAGAAGATTCTGGCCCAGGGCTTTTTGCTCCCTGTGCCTTGGCAAAATTACTAGAGAGCTGCTGGAAATGAAGGCCCGAGGAACACTCTACCCAGACTGTATCCTTCCTATTGTCAGGCTCTGCAAGGGATAGAAAAACTCTGAGATTTACAGGAGATATTATAAAAGCAGTAGACCTCAAAAAACCACTTACATTTCTCCTGTACTTTTCTCTTGCATCACCTATCAACAGAAAGGGTTGGACAGGAGCACTACTGTGATGGAGATTTGCAAGACAACTTGCTAGAAACCCCCAAATAAACTACTAAAATATAAGTGCCAGGACCATGCCAAAATTGCATATAGGTAAAATCATCTGACCTCATTCAAAGAACAGGCTTTTGTGAGGTGAGAGGCATACCCAGGGAGTCAATGAGCTGTGGTGAACATAAGCAGAGGAGATGGATTTGACAAACACAGCTTTGAGAGAAACACAAAGCTTTGGGTTTTAGTCTGCTGGACGCCTTTGGGTGGGATTGGATCTAATTATCCTATAAATCTGATTTCACCTGTGTCTCCTAATATTTTAGTGGTTTTTATTCTGGAGTAATAATTAGAAAAATACATATACACCTAGCCATGTTTTAAAATGACACATATGCAATTTTAAAACTGTCAGAGAAAGGAAAAAGAAAACCTTGCTCTTTCTTCAGCTCCTAGAGAAAAGATACAGAATTTTGCTTCAAGTGCTGCTCAACCACCACAGAACCTGGCATTCAGAGAAGTTTTTCTGACTTTGCAACTTTTTGCTTTGACCCATCATAACAGCCCTTATCATTGTCTCTACCAGAACAAGAAGTTATGTCATTATCTGTAACCATAGCAGCAGCAACAGAAGAAGGCAATTGAGTTTTCTGGATGAAATGTATCCATCATCAGGCACCGCTAAGTGCTAAAATGTTGCTGTAAAGAAAAACTTGGGAAAGGAGGACAGATTTAGATTTTTAATGGCTGTCATGTCTTAGTGAGAGGTGGCTCTTTGTCTTCCAAAACCACAATAATGCAGATAGAAACAATGTATGAATCTGGTTAACTTTTTACTACTTCAGCCACCTGAGCAGCATGTAAAAATAAGTTTGCTAGATATTTCACATCAAAAAAGCATCAGGAGTGCTGAGTTCTTAAAGTTCTTGTGGATTTCACTTCAGAATCTTTTTTTTTTTTTTCCTATCTTTCCGCTATTTAATTGCCTGTAAAACTTAGTTTCACCAAAGATTAAATATTTGTTTTATCACAGTGAAACTCTCTTAGTGACTGGTTAAACGAATAGATGCATTCAGCTGAAATATTGCTAAAAATAAGAAATCAAATAGTAATGATCAGCTGGTCATTTTTTAAAATTATTTTTTTGTTTTCCAGGCAGTGTTTTAAGTAGCCACCTAAGCTAAAATGTATATACATTCAACATCTTCTCACAGACGACCTAAAATATTTACTAATTTTTAAAATTCATTTTTTTAGTATTCTTACCAGCAGTCTATCAACTTCCTCAAGGAATGAATTATGCAAGGCTTCTCTAAATAGGCAAAAAGGATATTATCAAATCATTTTGGAAAAATGTTGTAGATAAGGGAGGTAACAAAAGATTAACCATTTCAATACCCATTAACCAGGATCATAATTTATTAGTCAATATGGCTCTTGTATTGCACCGATAGGCCTTCCTAGAGTCACAGAAGGTACATTCCTCTTTAGTCATGCTATACTTACATCAGCAGATCTACCGCAGTAATCTTTTTCTTCCACACATTTTATACCTAACTTCTCCCCACAGATATAGATGTGAAGCCCTTGTTGAATGCAGTTCTTGTATTTTATCATCATCATTTCTCAGAGCCTTTTTGAGTGGGCACAAACCACCTGCTGTTAGAGCCATTGCTTTGGTGCAGTCCATCGGTGCATACAGACATAAAGTTTCTGTGAGATGAGGAGGAATAGCTGAAGTGGGAAAGTAAATAGCAACAATACTCACAGAGTGAGTACATAAAAATAACAACTAGAGACACCACTTCATAGTGGCACAGAACCATCTTTTCCCAAAATATCATTTTGTAGTTCTCAGAAGGAGACGGTTTTGAGTTTCCCCAGCCTTGTTTGCATTTACAACCTATGGTCATGTTTCAAATTGAAAACATATGACACAGCTATACCATGGCTGAGAATATTTGTCTACATTATGTCCCATTCCTCAAAGTTCAAATATTATCTCACAGCTATTTCGACAATCTTTCCACTGTAGCAGAGGCATCATTTTATCAACACAGCTCTTCCTGTTCCAGCTAGTAAAATATTGTTATTCACATATGTAAAGCCAAACCTCAGTGCTGAGGTTAATATTATCTCATAGGCATTCACAAATGAGTAGGACTTCATGTAAATAATAACTGAATTCAGTCTCAAGGAACAGTTATTCACCTCAGTCTGGTAAAAGTGCTGACAATCTCCTCTCAAAGTAACTAGGTTAAACCCATGAAGGCAAAAGAATACAGAAAATGGGGGAAGAAGGTAGCACTAACCAGCAGATGGTTGACATAGTGTCCTTCTCTGGTCCTCTTCAAATCATGGTAGGCCACACTAAATACCCAGCTGTCCTTTTGACAAAAGGCTCATCAGACCAAGAAGGATGATCTTTGGCTTTCTGTTGCCTCTGCTACTGCTACTCTTTGGAAAAGGAGCTGTCCAGCAAAACCTTGGAATGGCTACAAAATCAGTCAAAAAAAAGATCAAAAGCAACCAGGGAAAACTTTAAGCTCCCTGCAGACACTATCAAGAGAAGACAAGTGAACATAAGATTCTTGTTTTTCTAGGTAAGGCATCTGTATCATGCTAAAGGTAAACTGAAGCAATGTCTCCTCAGACAGACTGAAAAAGAGAGCATGAGTACTCTCAAAAAACTCATATGAGTAATTTTTTTTCACATTCACAACAGATACACAGGAAAATTTTCAGTCATGTCCAGTGTTATTTGTTGTCTGAATTATGATGCAAGGTTAGTGACTCACTGTGGTACATCTGTGGATACAAAACAACAATTATATTACCCAGAGGATTCTAAGCTCTTGTTCATTGTCTTAAAAAAAGAAATGGAAGCCCAGGAACCCCAGTACATATGGATATTAAGGGACTGATTGACATTCCATTAAAGTCAAAAGGGAGGAGATACAACTCACTACAGTGTGGACCTCTATATATAAACTTCTGGCCATGATCTTTCTTCATAATCAATAGAGGAAAGATCAGTAAACTCAGAAAACTTTGAGGTATAGCACCCATTATCTTAGAGAAGGCAGAAGCTTTTGGTCAGATCAGTCACACTCTCAACCCTATTGTCTCTATTGGATTTGACTACAATAGGATGACTATCTCAAACACAAACTGACAGCGTGGATATCAAAAGATAGATAAGGTAATTTCCACCAGGGGATTTCATGTCATCTACAATGTGCACTGTCAGAAACTTTGCTTGGGAAAAAGATGGCAAAAAATATGAAGGAATGAGTCAAAGCAAAAGAAATACTAAGATAAGAAGCAAATGTCTTAATTGTTATCTGCTGTTGAATTTATTCTCTTATTTGGATTGTCTTCTATTTTACCATCCCTACTTTGACAAGGCTAAGACTGTATTCTAAGAGGTAAATCTTATGTCAGGGGAATATTTCTAAGATGTGGTCCAAGTGATCCAAGTTATAGAGACCAGTCTGCAAGATCCTAAAGGTTTCCAGAGCATGTTAACACAGCTAAGACAATACAGACACTACTGAAAATAAATACTACTATAACCTCTTGTTGCTGGTTGATTTTTTTTTGCCTTAGCATTGGCACTATAATCATTCCCTTCTCTTCATTTGATTAATCACAAAGGGCAATATTTTCATGCCTGGAACCAGGCCATATTTTCAATGTATGTTTTTATGATATTTACACAGCAGTTGGAATTAGAGAAGATTGTCGTTAGAGCTCCATTCCTGCATTCCATCAGATAAACAAAAAATTATCTGGGTTGATGGTTGATTAGGTTCACCTTGACAAAGGGGTCAATGTCTGAGGCTTCATCTGACAAATTCATAACCACAGACTTCAAGGGGAATTTTTGCTAGTAATTAACTTGAACTAGCTTCTGGAATAGGAATTTAAGGTCTTTAGTATTGTTTATCAGATCAGACATCTAAATTTCACTGACTTTTCAAAGAGGTGAGCATGCAGAATGCACAATGTTACTGCAGTGTTTTCCTTGGGATATGAACTGTGGGTTTGTGACTGCTAAACAATCAGCTACATGGATTCCTCAAACCACTCTCACAGTCAATCTGAAATAATATT
Organism: Aleadryas rufinucha; assembly: GCA_013397815.1. NCBI lineage: Eukaryota > Metazoa > Chordata > Aves > Passeriformes > Aleadryas > Aleadryas rufinucha. Next base: position 380,709 of record VZTH01014991.1, on the reverse strand, counting down.
AACCCACTATTACTGGAAAAAACATAAATCGTCATGAAATTAAAAACATATATCCATCCATAACATGAAAAAAGTTGGATAATTTCCCTGAACCTTGTTACATTAATTTAACCAAATAGTAACAGAATTTACTCATAGTTTACCAGATGTTAATATGTAAAAAAAAATTAGTTAGGTTCCACTTTCACTTGAGATGCAGAAAGAAAATTCATATGCATAAGCATTCATATACATATACACCCACTCTTACATACCTTTTTTTCCCCCAGAAGATATTTTGTTTAGACTGAGAGTGAGCATCTGAGCCATCATATGAGAGCATCGTCAGCTATTTCCAAGTTCTTGTGAAGGGTCATAATATTTTCTGATTGTCTGCACTAGAGGGAAGAGCTATCCTTGAGAGTGAAAGGAAACAAGGAAACAGTTTTGGGGATGGATTAGTCTTAAATTCCAAGCTGCTATAAAAGTGCGTTGGCTATAAAATTGCATAAGCCTGTATGTGTTCTGAGAGCAAGAAACCTGACTTCCTTTCTGTGCTGATTTTTCAGCCCACAAACTATTTCCTTAACAAAACCAGTTTATGACAGAACCCTGTTGTAAATGTCTCTCAGAACAGACCGTGGGACAGCTTTACTCGCAGAGCCATCGTGTTACTGTACAGTGGCAGCTGATGGTCCTCGCCTCCTGCATTCAGCACCTTCCCATACTGGGTTGTTAACAGCTGAGTTTCTGTGTGAGATTCTGACAATCATTTGCAAAAAGCAGAAAAAGTGAATATATATATACTTTTTTTATTTATTTAAGCTGGAGCCTAGCTAGATTTCAAGGCATTCTTATACCTGCATTCATTGCTGGCCTGAAATTGATTAAGAAACTCAAGTGAAATGACCAAAATTGGAGGATCATTGGATCAGACAGGATTAGAAAGGCCTAGGACCCATTTGACTTTCATTATTGCCTAGTATCTTGACCCACATAGTGTGCCTAGAGGATGGTAACAAAGCTTTGCAAAAATATGGATTCTTTATCATTCCTGGATTGTTTCCAGCAACAAATATTAGCAGCTCACCATGATCTTTCCTCTTGGCAATATTCAGCTAAATGAGTGTCTGCTCTCATCTCTACTGACATAAATCCAAGGTAAAGTCATTAAACCAGAGGGGGATATTTAGTTCTGTTCTTTCAACTCCATTGACTTCAGGGACTTGTATCAGTAACTCAGGGCATAGACCAAACACTCCTCCCTCTATTCAGATTTGCTCTAGGACCACTGAATTCAAATTTAACCCATAGTCATGTCATCACTTGAAAAGCTTCCTAGCTGGAGAAACTAGATCAGGTTGTTGGTATTGTTTCAAATAATTATCCTTTCTTGAGAAATCTTTTCTTCATACTAGTGACAGTGGCTTCCTTCTAATGTGTGGGCTGCTGAAGGTATTAAATCAAAAGTCAATATAGAGAGCAATTTTAGATAAAATATAAGAGATTGAGAAATATAAAGTTCCGGGAACAAAAACTGGAAGATGGTTTAATGTAGGTGATATCTAAGTGAGTGCATAAGAAACTGTCTTGTTCAGTCAGGATCACTACACGGAAAACATCGGCCATAGTGATTTAAATATGTATAGGAGACAGAGAAATGTTGGGCAAGGTAACCTGTAGATGGCATATCTGAAGGGAAAATCAGTGTTGAATTATTAGTGTCTTTAATTTTTGCGTCAGATTTCCCACAGCCTTCAGGGCAAGCAAGCCTTCTGTCCTATCCTTGATGATCATAGATTGTCCCAAACTTAATTTTTCATTACATCATCCAACCTGGTAATCACAATATCTAAAAATTTTTAAAGTTCTTCTTTCAGGTTGCATAAGCAAATAACACCTTGATGGAGTTTGAAGGAGTTACAGTTTTGCCACTTTCAGGTAGCCTTTTTCTGTCACACAGGGAAGGGTCACAAATCTGTTTCTGTATTACAAGTGAGTGAATACGTTCACCACACAAGGAGGAAATCCATGGAATTATTCCCTTTGCTTTTCTCTGAGTGAGCCTCAGAAAGCTATTCACTCTGCTGTAAAGGTTTTTGTGAGAACCACACCACTCATCTCATCAGAGGGAAAAACCTTCTTTGTGTGATGGGTTTTGCTCCTGCCATTTATCTGCCTGCATGTTTGATCTGCCACTCTGTTTAATTTTCCTGGAATGGTTTTGCCAGGAATGTACTCACACTTTTCAGAAATTCATTTCTCCTGGCCTTTCAGAAACACATGACTCATTTCCTTTTCACAGTGATGTCTCTCATCAGAAGTGTCAGCAGAAATAAAGCAGTTATCTTGGATCATCAGTGATTTGCATATCTCTGTTAATCGTTTAACCCTGGAAATCTAGACAAAATATTCAAAATAGTAATCAGCTTCAGTAGGATTTGTTGCTCTTTGTTGCACAAAGATGTTTCAATATCTTTGAAAATCAGGCCAATCTGGGGAACTGAACTACAGACACAAGAGCCCATGTTTGGGTTTCAGTTCTTCAAGTTCTGGCCTTCATTAATTTTAAAAGGGAAAAAAAAAAAACAAGAATAAACCAACAACAGTGCATTTTGCCCAGTAGCTATTGCAGTATCAGTTTAGTAATGAGAGACATTGTCAACAGCCTACTAAGCTGACCTAGTACAATTTCAGCTTAGTTGATCGGCATTTAATAGCTTTGATGATCATTTGCTGAAAGTTTGCTGTGTTATCTGTGTGCCATGCTGTCCTGTATCCAAGGTGCACAAGTGTTTCTCAGGCTCACCTTCCAAGAGGGAAAAAAAAAAGAAACGACGGATTTTCTGTGAGAAGCTAAGTGCAATAAATGCGATCTGTGATACTCTGGTCCCAAGATGAGAGGACATAGACCCAATCTGCACCAGGGAAGGTTCCGGTAGTACATCAGGAGGAATTTCTTCTTGGGAGGGGTTTCTAGGCAATGGAACAGGCTGCCCAGGGAGGTGGTGGAGTCACCATCCATATAGGTGTTCCAGAAATAACTTAGTGCCGTGGTATGGTTGACAAGGCAGTGATTGGTCAAAGATTGGCCTCAATGATCTTTTCCAGCCTAAATGGTTCTGGGTTCTGTGGTGCAGCAACAATGTTGATCAAGAAGCCTTCATGAAATCCTTTCATATCCAACATTTCTGTTATTCTCATGATCATAATATTTCTGTTTTCCCTTCCAAGCATAAGAAAATCCGGGGAGAAATAAAGTCACTCAAAAACTCTTCAGGCTGTTTTTTCCTATGCACATGAAAGTGGAATGAGTATCATTGGAGCTGGGAGCTGGGCAAGAAAAATGCAGACCCGGGAATGCTCCACACCATATATTCCCATCATGTAAGACTTTGATCTGAGTGCTCTACATTTGTGTCTACATCACTCTCCACACGCACAGGCAGCTCAGCTTACCTCTCACTGTGCTCCTGGTAGCTGACACGTGTGATCTGAGGCTTCCCCAAAGGGACAGAGAGGAAGGAGTAAAGCAGATCCAGAGCTGTGCTCCCTTTGTTTTGTTCACAGCTAACGCATCATGCAGCTTTGTGGGACTCTCCTTGTTCTCTCCATCTTTTCCCCCAGGGCCCTTGGTCATGCCAATCATTTCAAGAGAGGATAAAGGCAGATACATAAAGGCACAGTTAGGAAGGGGTAGTGTGCCCTCCAGCTACTTTGCCCAGACATATATTCTCCTGATTTTCCCCACACAATTTTGTTCCTCTAAGCATGGTAGAATATGCTTTGATTTTCCATCCTTTCTGAACTCATTATCATCTGAAGTCAGTGACATTGGTACAAATTAACACCTCGTATCCATTTCTAATGAAGAGAAAATATACCAGGTGGACATTTAGAAAAATCAATTCCCATGATAAAGCCAAGGATATTAAAAAGAGAGAGAGAAAGAAACACAAAGATTACCGAGTACAGCTCTCCTACAGCAGCAGACAGAGTGGCAGCCAGCCATTGTTCTAAAAGGCAGCATCAGCACCAAGAATCAGATGACTAAGCTCCTGATGAATGAAATATTTTTACTATGCTGAAAAAATTCTGGCACTGCAGGAGGACTCAGGATAAAAGAAGCAATTTTGAAGAGCCTTTCTGAAGGACATCATCAGATAACCTTCTGGTACAAGAAATTCCAATACCCTGAAGAGAAATGATGGTTCTGGGCTTCAGCAGAAGTAAAAGGATACAGGCTTAAATTAGGTGGACTTGATGAGAAGACACATGAATAGTATTCTCTGCTAAATGTGACCAATATTGCTGTGAGAGACATGACGCAGGGCTGGTCAGGGTTCAAGCTGGCTCTGAAAAGGCCAGAGAGCCCAGGTATCCCTGAGTCTTGCAAGCAAAGAAATGGGTGCAGTATCTTAAATTGTTACTGCTTGCTCAGCTGCTCATTGTTACCTCTCTGCTGACAGCTGAGGAGCCTGTGCAGAGCTGAAAGGCCACAAGGTGCCTACAGCTCAGCTGCTGAAATTCATGGTCTGATAGCTCAGCACAAACTCCCTTCATCACAGAGTTGGGGAGTGGTAAAATCTCAAAAGCAAGTTCCCCAGTGCTCATATCCTCATTTCTCTGACTATCATAGCTGACTTCTGATACCCTGTCCAGAGGTAATGTGGGTATCTGCCTTGCCCTGATGTGTCATGGATGTACCCTTTTTGGGTACCCAATGCATCTCATTGCTGACAGTGGGACCTCATGCCCAGCAAAAAGAAGACAGGGACCAGATGAAGACTGTTGAGGGTGGCATTCATAAGCCAGTATCATTCATAAGTCTGATAGTGTCAGCACCATTTGATTAAACTGGAATTATAGAAAGATGCTTCAGCTCACCCTTACAAAAATGAAAGACAGAAACAGAAGGAAATTGGTTTTGATGGCCATATATAGTCATACATACATATATGCCTATGTAGAAAAATTAAGGCTATGTATACTCTATGATAAGAAAGTGCTAGCAAAGAAGAAGATTTAATAGTGTGAACTGAGCTTTAAAATTTTTTGTGGTTTTTTGGAGGGTTTTTTTCGCTTCTGGAAAATAGCTTCTGACCTAGAACCCCTTCATTGAAATATGCAAAATTTGCCTTTTAATCTTACGTATTTCAATTTGTGAGATAAAGAGTTTGCAATGTTACTGAAAAAAGAGTGCATCTTTTAAATCTTACTGTGCAGCATGCTATGAGAAGAGTTATCAGAAATGTTTTGTAAAACAAACCTTCCCTTCAATACAGCCTAGCATGTAGATGAGTTAGGTATCAACTTGGTTCTGGAGGAAGCAGCACGTTTAGGGCTGAGGACACCATATAATTCCAACACAGAGGCCTAATTCTGATGCTGGCTGGGTTGCCCAAGGAGGCACAACATCCTTCCTGCAGGCATCGATTGGGCTGCTGCAGTGGTGCGTGACGGGCTCCTAAGCTGAGGAGCAAGTCCCAACCTGCTGTTGGTGATCATGTGTCAGCAGAGATGAAGAAGGTGAGAGGGGTCTTCTGTGTGGGTTCCAACCCAGTTTATTGGGTGGAAGGTCCAGGAACAAAAGATAGGATCTGAGGGGTGTCCAGGGGTTTTATATAGCAGGGGTTAGGGGTGGAGAATAGGGGTACAACCAATAGGGTAAAATAACAAGGGTGGAGTGAAGGATACAGAAACCAATGGGGTGAACTTGGAGGAGGGAACTAGGACACAAAACCAATGGAGTATCAAACAGGGGAGAATGTTCTGGATGTAGGCGGAGCCCTAAACCTCGGTGCCATCCTCCGATCTGCCTTCTGGGCTGCTCGAGCCAGGGAAATCCAGCCACTGGATGGCCATGGCCTCATGGGCATTCGAGGACCACAACCCACCTGAGGGCTGGGCAACCACAACGTGATTCCATTAGAAAATCAAACTTAGTCACAACCTTGACTCCAAACCAAGGTTTGCTCTTGTACCTGAAAACCAGGATATCTGCTCTACTGATTTTATGAAGCTGTAGCATAATAGAATCATAGAATGGTTTGGGTTGGAAGGGAACTTGAAGATCATATAGTTACAACCCCCTGCCGTGGGCAGGGACACCTTCCACTAGACCAGGCCTTGAACACTGCCAGGGATGGGGCATCCACAGCTTCTCTGGGCAGCCTGTTCAGGGTCTCACCACTCTCACAAAAATTTCTTCCTAACCTCTAATCTATACCTACCCTCTCTTTCAGTTTGAAGTAATTTTAAATGGTGTAAACAAAGTTGGGATCAGATCTGGAGGTGTAAATTTGTGCTCATTTCCTAGCAATTCTATTCCTTTTTATGAAAACTGGATAAGTCAAAGCAGTGTTAGATTTCTTGCATTAAATACCAAACCCAAAATCCAAGGCTTCGGCTGGATACACAGCATCTACAAAGCCTTCATTAACAGTGCTGTGAAGCTTTGAAGCTCCGCTGTGCAACTATTAACTGATCTTGTTTAACAAACAGTGCTCCAGGCCTGTGTGTTTTTTGTGGCTGAACAGGTGATGATTTTCTCTTTGCTGCCACCAGTCAAGGACTTTCCACTACCAGGACCCAGGCTTCAGTTCTGGGATCAGAGGTCCAGGCTGTAGCAGGGGAAAAGAGAAATGTAATCTCCATTGATTTCTAGTTCAAATAAAGCTTTTTGCTTTCACACTTCATAAAACACAGACTATCAGATCATCCCACAGCCAGGTTAATAGTGTGCTTTGTTTTATTTCATGGCTAACTTGATTTTTAGGTTTTGTGCTTGTAGGAATAGAAACTGTTCAAATGGCAGTTGCTTCTCTGTATATTCTAAATTCCTTTCCAAGTCTATAGCCTGCTCATACTGATGGGATTGTTTTCACTGATTCACAGACTTAAAACCAAATTCCTAGGTCCAGTTTTTCCTCAGAAGATGTCATAGGCAAGCTTGGGAAGCGTGTCTTGGGTGAGTGGCCAGTGAGGTGGATGGAGGACTGGCACAATGGCAGAGCTCAGAGGGTTGTGATCAGTGGTGCAGAGTCTAGTTGGAGGCCTCTAGCTGGAGGTGTCTCCAGGGGTCAGAACTGGGTCCAGTCTCATTCATCAGTGGCTGGATGAAGGGATGGAGTGGACTGTCAGCAAATCTGCTCTGCTGATGATAGAAAACTGGGAGTGGCCTGGAGTGAGACCAATACAGTCTGGAGAGTTGGGGAGAGAGGAACATAAGAAAGGTCAACAAAGACAAGTGAGGGTCCTGTACCTGGGGAAGAACAACCTCAGGCACCAGCACAGGCTGGAAAGTAGCTCTGTGGAGAAAGACCTGGGGGCCTGGTGGACAACAAGCTGTCCATGAGCCAGCAGTGCCCTTATGGCACTCAGTGGCATCCTGGGGTGCATCAGGAGGAGCATTGCCAGCAGGTCAGGGAGGTGATCCTGTCCCTCTGCTCAGCCCTGGTGAGGCCTCATCTGGAGTGATGTGTCCAGTTTTGGTCTCCATAGTTCAAGAAAGACAAGACAAGGAACTGCTGAAGAGGGACCAGTGGAGGACTACAAAGATATTTAGAGGACTGCAGCACAATAAGTGAAGTGGAGCATCTCTCTTACAAAAAAAAACAAGGCTGAGAGAGCTGGGCCTGTTCAGCCTGGAGAGGGACAACTGAGAGGGAACTTTCTCCATGCATACAAATATCTTAAGGCTGGATGTTAGGAGGATGGGGCCAGTCTTTCCTCAGTGATGCCCAGTGGCAGAAAAAGGAGAGATGGGTCAAACTGAAACACAGGAAACTCCCTTTGACTATGAGGAAAAGCCTTAATATGAGGGTGACAGAGCACTGGAACAGGCTACACACAGAGGTTATGAAGTCTCCTTTTCTGGAGATATTCAAAACTTACCTGAATCAGATCCTGCTGAACTTGCTCAGGTGAACCTGCTTTAGCAGGGGAGGTGGACCAGATGATCTCCAGAGATCCCTTCCAGCTCCAGCCATTCTGTGATTCTGTATGTTGTATTTTAGAGACCAGCTCTAATGCACCAAATAACACGTGCATCCTTGTTTGGGTCATGAAACTCCATCTTATGGTGATGGTGTTTTGATGAGCAGATGGTAAGAGGTACATATTTGTGCACAGATAAGGTCAGGTGCCGGGATGTATTAACCACGGCACTGGTACTGCAGGTACAGTTAGTCTCAAGTATGCCTGAAGATGACTTTCCAGAAAAGGCAACAGGAAGACAAACAGGATACAAGCTAGGAAAGGTTAAGGGATTATTACTCTGATCATAAGCACTGGATTACCTAAAGCAAGTGGAGCATCTGGACTAACCTAAAAGAATCCTAAAAGGAACACAAATAATGGCTAGGATACGTCACCACATTGAGAAACTGTTTGGAAAGAGACATGTTTTCTGACTGCTCTGTAAATGGTCCCAAGACTTGCATAAAAGCACTAGCTAGCATGACTAAACAAACCCTTTACTGGCAAAGGCAAACAAGATAAGGATTTTCTGTTCTGCTGCCACTGAGTCTTCAAAGCAGTCCTAGTCTTGACAAACCAAGTTTTGCTTAACCTCCTATTACAGATAAAATAAATATGTCTAGAAAGAGAATAGATAAAGTTACTATATTTTAACTATAGGAGGAAAAACAAAGTAAGAAAAAAAGTTCATCACATACAACTCAAAAGGATTTGTATTTTTCAGAGTCTATGGTCTGGCAGCTTCTTTCAGAGATTGTAGCTACTTCAAGGAAACAACTGATTTGTCTCAGAAAGGTAAGAAAGTGTAAGAAGCAAATGGGTAATACTTTAAAGTGAATCCAGGCCTTTGGCATTCACATCAGTGAACTACCAAGTAATACACACCTCTGAAACCATGCCAGCCTGCATTGTAGCTGCTTATCTAGCTGAAATAGAGCACTCTTATTGTGCTTTTTCTAATGGAAAGAATACCTTTTCATGCCTAGATGGCACCTCTTAAATTGATCAGGCAGCAAATGTAACAATGCACTGAATGTGTTGAAAAGGGATTTGGCAGATACATAAAAGGGAGGCCCAGCGTGGGTCATTAAAGATGATTATTGGGAGAGAGATCCCAAGATGCTGACTGTCAGGGAAGGGTCACCTTGCCTAGTAACCAAATTCCTTGCATCCTTTCCTAAAATATTCTCCAGTGGGCAACATAAGAGTCATGACACTAGGCTAGTTAAAGTCTGTCTCATGTGCTTCAGCAGTTTTGCTGCTGCCTTATCTGCTCTTTCTCTTGCAGTCCATGAAGACGATTTTGAAATGCTATGTGTCAGTTCAGGGCCTGCCTCTTCCTCTGCTCCTGAAATGTTTTCTGGTTTTGTTTCTGTTGGGATTTTTGTATTTTGCCTTATGAGGACTGGTTATAGCATAGAACCACACATTTATACAGGACAAAAACACCTGCAAGCTGACATTCAACATATGCTTGACAGTAAAGCAGAGAGATGGTTTTGACATAAATATGAGGCCAACGAAAAGAAATTGCTGAACTCCCAGTTTAGTTTATCTGCAATTGAACTCTATTCCAGCATGGAGGAAAAGAAAATCCTTATTTTAATAAATGTCATAAAACCAGGAAAATACCTGAGGCTGGAACTTGCAATTTCTAGTTAGCATTTCAGCAGACCCATGTCCTGGGGTACATGGGAATAATAAAAGTGTTCCACCCTTGTTTTTTGCTTCCTTAAAACCAGGTGAAGGTTGGATTTCACCTCTACAGTGAAACTACCTGCAGTAGGGGACCAATCCACGTCACTTAATCGCTGTGACTTTCTCCCACAGGATCCATCTCAAGTCACCAACTCCTACAAAGGGTTTTGTTCAGGACCTATCTAAGGGGAAAAAACTGCCTCTTTTTTTCTTATTCATCTGTTTAAAAAAAAGGTAATCCATTACCACTTGCATATTTACACTTTTACAGTTTCAGAGTAAGCCTTGTTTGTTTATGAGTCAGAAGCTAATAAATATCCTGCTTTTCATGTACTCATAAACTTCTGCAGGACCTCTGCATTGCAAAGCGGACAATCTGCTGGTTCAGGGTTGAACTGAGAAGGGAATTAAGAAAGTTGGAACTTTTTCTCAAAACCCCACTGCATCGGGGAGGTGCAAAGAAACAATTGCAACCTTATATTTGCTACTAAATATAGAGGAAATTTTTGATATTTCTCATCCTTTTAATGAAGACAAGGTAGTCACAGAGGAAACAAATTGGAGCTTTTAGTTCAAGATGCACAGTCTTATATCACAGTACCTGGATTTTTTCCCTGTGCCTTGATCCCAGGTTAAATGTGGATGGTTGATGAAACTCTTTTTTGATGCCTTAGTCTTGAAATCAGAGAAAAATTATGTTGCTATGCAGCAAAAGTCCTTAGTATAAGGCAAAGAGTGTCTCAACAACAGAGACTTCATGGCTCTCCTTCATGTTTCCAGATGTGAAATCCCTTCAGCTGGGTCCAAAAGGAATGGGGAAATGGAAGAAATAGAGAAATTGCTTTTATCTTCCTTCTCATTCTTCAGGGGAACAGTTCATCTCGGGCTTTTCTAAAAGCTATTTATCTTCTGAAATGATAGAAAAAGAGAGTAAAAACTTCCCTTTCCCTCACTGCGAGCTTATCAGTTTTCTTTTCTCCCTCATGCCAAAGAACATGGAAATATTAACCCTGAAAGCAATACAACATAACTTCCACTCTTTTTCCTACACAGTTATCAATTCTATTGTTCACTGCTTTGGGGCTTAAGATTAATCCTAGTATCAGAATTATCTTGAGTCTGTGACATACAAGCTTGAAAAATGTGATGCCATGCTGTATTTCACAAATATTTGTGTCGCTGTCTTGGTTACCTGCCCTACATGTTTAGGGTTTTTTAGTGCTTTTGTGAAGTGCAACAATGACTTGGGCAGCTTGACTCAAGTCTCCTCTGCTCTACCTTTGTGTCATCATCTCCCACATATTTTCCTCATCCTGGTGATCTAAAATTCTCTGTGATATGGGATAGTTGACAGCAAGGAAGCACATGCTTAGAAATAATGTGCATGAATGGAACCATAATCTGTTGGCCATACACCTCTGTCTTCGTTTTTAGTGGTTATCTTTTCTTTTTCTGAGTCACTTCTTCCATTTTTCCTACGTCTCCAATTCCCACTTCTGTTTGGGCTTACATCTTTCAGTTTTTCTCCCTGAATATTCTGCCATTCTTATTTCCCTTATATTCTTCACCTGTCAATTCTTTCTGCAGTGGTCCTTGGGCAGAAGATTGATACTGTCCTTTCAGTTAATCACCACACACACATGCATACTTGCTCACAGCGCTGTCTCTGATCCATGTCCAAAGCACCTCTTCATACTTCTCCACAGTCTGCCCTCTGCATTATCTCCGCTAATCTTTGTCCCTGCAAAATTTTCTTCATAGTTACTATTCTGTTTCTTTCTCCTCAGGCATTTTCTGGAGGTAACTGTGTGATAGGAATGAGGTGTTTTCATTTCACCCTACATATTTCTTAGTGAGATGACTAGAAATTGTCCCTGCCTGAACAACTCCTATTCTTGTAGCTGGATGAGCCACTGTTCACTTTGCCTCCTGAGGACTTCAGGCCAAGCTCATCCCTGAGATGCAGGAGAGTGAATCAGGGCTTTGCTTATAGAACCCAAAACCCCAGATGTGGCTTAGGCAGCTGCTATATCCTAAATGCTGTAAGGAAGTTATTCCTGCTGGAGACTGGAAGCAGGTTAGGTAGGCAGTAAATTTGCTGTTGATGTCAGAACTCTGATAACTTTATATAACTTCAGAGCTCTCCTCCACTGAGGAGATTCTCCATGTGGGTCTTGCAATCAATTGACAGCTTTGCTTCCCAAAGAAGCAGCTCCAGGTGAGAATCTCCCCTTATAATTATTCTATCCCTGTTCATTTCCCAAATCAGAAATAATTGGGCTAGGCTAATAAAAATGCTTTATGCTGCACACAAGGAAATACCATATCCCATTTCTTCCCTGAAGGTGTTTACCCCACTTCCTCACTCCTCTCCTGCTTTGACCATTTTCCTTTGCATCTAGTCCTGAGATATAGGATCCACTGCTTATTTTGCATCATCCTGATTTTCTGTCAAAATCTTGGTTTGTGTTTTAATTGATCCTACTGTGCCACAGTAAGTTTTTCTTCAGCTGCAGCTTGTGAGCTATGGATCCTTTTTTGCCAAGTGCAGAGTTCATACTTTTGCTTGATTTACTGGCAGTAAAATATTGTCTGATCAGATGTCTTAGCACAATGCCATTCTCATCTAAGGATGACATTTTTACCTTTCAAAGAAAAACAGAGCTTCACTTGAAGATAAAAAGGCAGAGAGCTGAAGAATGTAAACAGAGTCTAGATTCTCTTATCACAGTTAAAGAAGAAAAAAATACCCCAAACTATTTTAAACAGAGGCCCTATATAAGGAAGTCTGCAAAACCACTTCCCATTTCATAGGACAGGATATGCTGAAGAAATGATACAGCTTGGCACAAATAATAAAGATAATTTCAACTTTATTTAAATACTACAAGGACGTTTTAAGACATCTCAGGACATAAATCCCATTTTGATTACATTCTTCAGCTTTGCTTTAATGTTCATCTTTTTTCTGGGTAGAAGGGGAAACTAGAAGGATAGTCAAAACTTGTGGTTTGTAAAAATTATGAGCATCCTGTAAGCAGGTCTGGAAATTAAAACCTTAAATTTCTTCCCCCTGCAAGCCTGGAGAAGGAAGCCAGCATGTAATCTCTTTGCTTTACTGGAACTTTTCTATCGCTCATGGCTGACCTGGAAGAAGAGAGGTAATTTAAACTCTAATTGTCTCAAAAAGAGCCAAGCAAAGAAAACAAAACTATATTAAAACAAACAGTCTGCAGCCACTGAATCTATCCTCTGGCAGACTTATCACCCTGCGGACACTGACGGATGGGTCAGAATTCAAATACTGTAGGCAGGGATCGCTGATGAGAACAGCCCGTGCTGGCTGCTGAACAGATGGGTACCCTCAAACCTCCACATATCCTCAGCTGATGGAAATGAGCACTTCTCTGCAGGAGTCAATAAAGACATATCAATATTATACAGCCAGGAATACAGCCTATATGATTTTCATTTTGGGTTAAGGTCAGGATTCACAAGTGTTGAAGAGAGAGATTCATGAGAGATCCCTCAGGATTTTGCCATTTGTAAGTGCCAGTAAAAACCACACAGGTGTCAAGTAAACCTGCACCAATGCAAACTCTCCTTGAAAGGTTCACAAGAGAAAAGACAATTTGAGAGAGCTGTAAGAATTTAATTAGGAGTGCAATCCTATAGGCATCTTCTTCTTCAAGCACTTATGCTAGACAGATGAGTAATGATATTAAAAGCCAGTAGCTTGTGTCCCACAGGGAGAAAAGTGGGAATTTTGTATTGTTTGGGGGAAAAACCACCATCTGCTTTCCATTAGGGAATAGTTCTTCAATGTGCCACAAAGAACTGTGCTTGGTTTAGTTCATCCTTTTATACTGGCTTTAATTCTACTCGTACAATGAAACCCTTTAAAAATAATTGTGTTAAGGGAGTAAGGGGAAGGAGTAACAGGAAACTCAAGGCAAAAAGAATGTATGCACAAATCGCAGGTTCTGAACAAATCTTATGTTCCCAGTCCACACAGTGGGGAGAATGATTCAAGTCAAGGGAAAAACCCAATTAGGCCTACAGCATACCTGATATATTTTGTTTAAATAAACCAAGGTGCCTCTTCATTTTTCTTCAATGCCAAAACACAAACTGAATGTAAAGCAGAGAATCAATCTTCCGTGTTCTAGAAGACGATAGTAGAAGTTTTGCCAAGCTTTGCCAGCTGCTGAAAGAGTGGATGGCATCTATCTGGACAGCCTTCAGACTTCATACAGAATGCTGAGAAATTAAATCAGTTCCAGAAGTAGGAGTTGAACATTTTAAAGCATTATCCCTTGTTAATACACATATAGATAGAATTGTTAATATAAATATATAGAATACAGATGTAATAAATCACCCAAATGTTCCAAAATCTTCCAAAATAATCCACAGGAATATCTATAAAGCTCAGACACAGAGGGAGACCTTCACTCATTTATCCCTGCTCTGTGGTGTCACTGGACTTTAAAATGGTCCAATGACTTCCTCCCAGGTGTGCACGGCAACGTCTGCAGGGCATGACATGTGCACCATGGCTTATGCAGTGCAGATCCTGGTGACATTTTCAAAGGTATCTAACACATGAGTTGGAGTTGAGAATCCAGATCCTCTGGGTAAATCACCTGTCTCCAGGTGTGAGATTATTACAGACTGTGACCAAGGGCACAAAGGAGGAAAAGCTGCTTGAAAAATATCTTCTCCAACCTTGTGTGTGAGCCTGGGCACAATCCACTTCCAAATTATCTGAGGAGAGAAAAGGATATTTACCAGAGAAATATTTTCAGGACGTGGTTATACAATAGCAACTAGAAAGGTCATCATAGGGCATCGTCTGGTGTTTGTTCCTGTGCCTTTCACGGAGCAAGTTTAAAAAAAGCTTGGTTTCATATAAGTAATAACTCTGCCAATTAAAAAAAGAAAATTGAGAAGAGCCCTGTACACTGCCACCTTATAACATGAGGGAACTGATGCAGAGATCTTATTGCAGTTCAGCGATAGCATCTTTGCTCCATATGAAGCCAGCCAGATAGAAGAAACAACTGCCAAAAAAATGTCCTGTGTCTCTAGGCAAGGACACAACCTAATTGGGAAAATGGGGGCAGGCTGGAGTGTCTGAAAAGTGAAAGGAAGAGAGCAATAATCAAAACAAGTTTGTTTTGATCTCAGCCTGGGTGTGTCCTCATTTTGAGTGAGGAAGTAATTTGGTTTAACATCCCGATCAGCTGAAAAACCTCAGCTGTACCGTAACTGAAGTTCAGTTTTTCACATCCCCTTGTTCTTCCCTTACACCCTGTTGCATTTTCATAATTGACCAGCAGTATCACTTCAGTGCTGTTCAAACTGGTTCATTTGATGACCAAGGCCAACTTCCTTGTGAAAAAACAGCTGAAAAAAACCTGTTTCTGCACGTGTGCTCATTGAGCCTTCACATCGCCTTCCCATTACTCCTTAAACACCAAACGTGGACAAACATGAAGTAGAAGCTCTCTGGGAATTTTGAGGCACAAAAGAGCCTTGTAAAGCAAGCCAGGAAAAAGTATTACAGAGGACAAGAAAATAAAAGGCTGCAGAGTCCTCTGTCCTTGTTCCCAGAGCTTTAATATCCAGTCCAAGAACCACTGCACAGGGGACACCAGCACTCCCACAGATGCTACGCTGATCTTTCTTCAAATACTTCTCAAGTCATAGACATCAACCCTTCTGCTTTGAATCTGTCAAAAGAAGAAGTTCAGCTCCAGATACACAAGTCCTGATGGAGGCCATGATGGTGATGATTCACCAGGGTCTGTCTAGAATAATAGGAAGGCTGAAGCACAATGTCTTTTACCCAGTTATTTCTTCTCACGGATTTTTTGAAACTGAATATAAGCTGGTAAAAGAAACAGATAAAATATCATCATGTTGAGACAGTGTGAAGCTTTGCTCTGTCAGTCTCAGGAACAGGAGGGGCAGAGTGGAGGAAGATGGTACTTGCTTGCTAATGTAAAGAAAAGATGAGAAATCACCCATGTGGAATTGATAGAGCCGACTCTTGACAAATGAATTTGGCATGTGGGACCCTGTAGAGCCTGGCCATTTAATCTGTTGAAAATTTGAATTAAATTAAACTGCCCAAGGGAAACTTCTGGAGACTGTGTAATTGTGGGACCCTGGAGAGTTTTGTGACCAGTCAAAAAAAATCGGTGTTTTCTTGGGGCAATGGAAAGCGTATGGAAAATGTATCCAGCAGCTGTAGTTTTCATCTTCTACAGTGTCTCCTCAGCTCTCAACTATTGACAGCTGCCATAAGGGAGGTGGCATATTATGAAGTTGTACCTAGGGCTACTAAGATTTTATTTCCCTCTACTTTCCTAGAAGCAAAATCAGTCACTGTACTGGGATGTGATGCCTTTGGATGTCCATTGCTGAACAGGGAATACAGAAAGGGCTGCTCCTGAAAACAGGAACACATCATGCAACAAATGTACATGCAATACCAAGGGCAGTATCAAACCCAGAAACCCAACAGATTTGAAGGACCTGACACACAGACACCTGAGGCTTTGCTCACTTCTAGATGTTTTTTTAGGCAACAACCAAGGCACTGCAGGTGGCAGAAATAATAGCAGTAATAGGTTAATCACAGCTAGCTGGTTAAAAATAAAACCACCTATTTTCCACAGGTGCTCTGTTTTAAAACAGGATGTGGGGTAAGCTGCAAACATCCTCATAAAAGGCTTTTTTTTGGGTGAGGCCAAGAATATTGACACTTAAGTGACTTGTCTATTAAACCTGTGTGGTTTCCTGAAGACTGTGCTTTTCTGTGACTTCTGAGAATAGTATGCAGGTCATAGGATAGTTTTGTTGATGAACGTAGGATTGTCCCCTGTTTAAACTGCACAGATAATGATCAGGGGCTAAACCACATCAAGGCCGAGTCCTTCTCCAACTGCTGTTTCCAAAACTGAATGGCTTATTTTTCTTGACAGTGATGATGATCTGAAGGTTGGATATACTTCCAAATCCAGCCACCTTTTCTCTCTCAATTAGGGTTTCAAAACTTTAGTTTCCTATTTTTTCACTGTGAATTTTGTATTTAACATAATCCTCCTTCTCCTCCCCACAATTCAGGCACTGAAAAATCTCTAACAAGATTGTGTTAGTAATATAAGTGAAAATCCATTATGACCTTTATATTCACAGGGTCATCCACTGTTACCAGGAAGGAGCAGTCTCTAAATGACCAAGTTTATTATTTTAGTTTACTAGTGGTTTTGGTTTAAAATTATTTGACTGTTGTGCAGCAATCACTGCCATGAAAACACAAGCCACTGAGTTTTTGATAGTCTACAGCAGGGAATTAAGCCAAATATATCAGCTTTGAGCTGTCTCCTTTTCTGTCCTTAATTTGAGCTCAGCGGAGCAATGGCATCCCTTCTAGAACATCTGAGCCCTTGTGTCTCTGACCTGAAAGGAATACTTAATAGCAACCTTTATATTGCTTTTACTGAGAACAGATAGACAAGTGGCTAAAAAGGCTATGAAAATTCATCCTTTGTCCCTTCATGCCACCCACTTCCTTTTATATATTCTCTAGAAGATAGAATGAACATAACTGATACCTGAAACATTTATCAGACTGTATCATATGATGTTTTTCCCATTCATGTTGGTTAAACATCTCCATTTGTTCACATGCACAGATATACCTACTAAAGATTGTATTGTTACTTCTTATCTTGCCCATGTTTTATTCTAGTCCCTAGAGTGAATAGGACATATAGAAAAATACATTTTTTTGGTAGCTGAGATTTTCTGCGATTCTCAGGTCTCAATATTTTGTAGTTATGAAGAACTGGATAACAATGTTGATTGCATAAGAAGTAACTTTCTGCCCACACATGGAAAGGGTGTGGTGCTCAGCAGCTTCTCGGCCATTGATGCAGAAAAAATGCATGTTTCATTTTTGAACATCACAACCCTGTAATACTATTCACACACAAAACCAGGAGTTTGTAAACTACTTTACAAACAACCTGGTATTTGTAACAGCCAAGTAGATCCCAGAGAACTGTTTCTTCTGTTGTTTGCCCTCAAGGTAACTAGTATTGCTAACAGCAATGCTATGAAAATTCAATACATTGACAGAACAATTTTCCCTGTGAAATACTTTATGACCTAGAAATTTGGCTGTGGAGAGTCTGATATATCATTACCCAGGTTTCTACAAGGAGTGTGGGATGTGGCTGGTCTGAAGGGAAAAGTTCCTCTCAGCAGCTAATAAGGAGGCTTCAGAGCAGCAAGTTGCATATGTTGCCCAGAGATGTTTCCAGACAGCAGAAATGCCAGATGTCGAGGTACTATTAATGATTATAGCTGTGAAGGCCTTAGGCTTCTATTTCACAGAAGGCACAACACCTTCAAATCAACCCCTCTGTGTGTCCAGATGAGGCCCTGGATCTGAGGAAGGATGGGATGTGCTTTACTACTGACATTGCTTCCAGTGACACTTGCACACTCTCCACTCCCTGCTGTCACCCAGAAGTGACCTCTGAGTTCAAATGTAGTGCAGTGTCTTGAAGAAGGACACCAATTCAGGCAAGGGAGTTTGTGATTTTATGGAAGTTTATGTGAGGAACAGTTAAAGGCTTACTCACAACTTGTAAGTCTTGTAGAAATTGTCTTGAAATGTTGTCAAGAATGTTGTCTACTTTGACTTTGGCAAGGATTTTGACACTGTCTCCCATAACACCCTTATAGATAAGCTCAGGAAATGTGGTTTAGATGAATGGACAGTGAAGTGGATGAAGAACTGGCTGAATGGCAGAACTCAGAGAGTCCTGATCAGAAGAGTAGAATCCAGTTGGCGTCCAGTGGTGTTCCCCAGGGATCAATACTGGGTCCTGCACCCAGGGAGGAATAACCCCAAGTATCAGCACGGGCTGGAGGCTGACTTACTAGAGAGCAGCTCCACAAAGAAGGACCTGGGAGCCTTGGTGGGGGACAAGTTGACTATGAGCCAGCAGTGTGCCCTTGCAGGCAGGAGAGCCAATGGTATCCTGGGGTGCATCAGGAAGAGTGTGGCCAGCAGGTCAAGGGAGGTGATCCTGCCCCTCTGCTTGGCCCTAGTGAGGCCATATCTGGAATGCTGTGTCCAGCTGTGGGCTCCTCAGTACAAGAAAGACAAGGAGCTACTGGAGAGGGTCCAGTGGAGGCCACAAAGATGATTAAGGGACTGGAGTATCTCTCTTACAAGGAGAGACAGTGGGAGCTGGGACGGTTTAGTCCGGAGAAGAGAAGACTGAGAGGGGATCTCATGAATGCATATAAATATCTCAAAGGCAGGTGCCAAGAGGGTGGTGGCAGACTTTTTTAGTGGTGCCCCGGGACAGGATGAGGAGCAACAATCATAAACTAAAACACAAGAAGTTCCATCTCAACATGAGAAAGAACTTCTTTACATTGAGGGTGGCAGAGCACTGAACAGGCTGCTCACAGAGGTGATGGAGTCTCCTTCTCTGGTGACATTCAAAACTGACCTGGATGCATTCCTGTGTAACCTGCTCTGGGTGACCCTGCCTGGGCAGAGGGGTTGGACTGGGTGATCTCCAGAGGTCCCTTCCAACCCTATTGATTCCCTGATTCTGTGAAATCAATGGAGATCTCTGTGGGACCGGACTGAGCCATAAGCAAGGAGAGGTAGGAGAATCTACAATTCATATTGTAGATTTTTTTGATTCTTACTGGCTAGAACTCATTAGGTTTTGAATGGCAATGCCTCTCAACACTTGACTATTTACACAGCTCTTGTATCAACAAATGTTTTCCCCAAAGTGTTGCAGTAATTAACATATAAATAAACCATGTCTTTTCAAAGCTGGTGACATATGTTAGCAAATGTTTGCCAACACAAAGCTTAGCATGGCAAATAAAACAGGAAGATTCCATTTCTTCATCTTTTCAGGCAGGCTGTTGCTAAGACAGGTCATTAGCAAGTTGTAGAACCTCCAGTTGTGATCCATATGGCAGGAACTAGCAGCTATCAGCCACACCCATCCCACCAGCCTAACCAGGGCATTGGCAAGGATTTTCAGGAATGCAGATTGCAAGGTACAAGAAAGCAATACAGAGATGCATCCACAGCTGATGTAATTTGACATGGCTAAAATCATAGAATCACAGAACCACAGAATCATTTAGGCTGGGAAAAACCCTTAGTGCCATCGAGTCAAACCTTTAACCCAGCACTGCCACTAAACCACGTCCCCTAGTGCCACCATCTACACGTCTTTTAAACACCTGCAGGCATGGTGTTTCCACCACTTCCCTGGGCAGCATGTTCCAATTCTTGAAAACCTTTTCCAGGAAGAAATTTTCCCTAATATAAACCTCTTCTGGTGCAACGTGAGGCCATTGCCTTTTGTCCTATCACTTCTTCCTTGGGAAAAGCGACCAATCCCCACCTGCCTATCTCCTGTCTATACCAACTACCTCCTTGCAGGCAGTCGTAGAAAGCAGTAAGGTCTCCCCTGAGTCTTTTTTTCAGACTCTGTTCTTAATATTGATTCTCTGCTTCTCTCCAATGTTACTGCAGAGGATTTAGTCCTCAATTTTAGCATTGTAACTCTGAAGATCTACATCTGTGTCATGATGGATTAGTGCAGATCATGTCACTGAGCTGAGAGCTAGAGGTGTCCTATCTGTCAAACCTCAATCATTTTTGTAAAGAACTGCTCCATTGTATAAAATATTACAGATTTCATCCCTTTGCATGGGAAAATATTTGATAAAATAAGCTAAGATAGTAGAATAGCAGCTTACACTAGATGGATAGATTTCTGCTGTCCTTCTATAGTAACAGACAAGGGTAGTGAGCTTGATTTCCAGATCTTCCAATGGAGCTATGGAAAAAACTAGAGTGGATCAAAGTAATTAATTAGGTTTTGGTGGATGTAATTTTCATTGGTAGATACTTGCAGATATTCCTTCTATCTTCGAGGTCCAGTGCACAACAACTTGATAACCTCTGGAGTAGCAATTGCAAAGAAAACTCCCTGAAAGAAAAGTCCTTCATTTTTGCTGTGTTGACCTGACTGAAACCCAACTCAGGTTAATGGAAAGGTGTCAGGAGAATTCACAAAAGCAGAGAGTGGGTTGGAGAACGTGACTGCAGGAGCACTGTGCAAGAAACATTTGCTCTGAATGTTTTTCCCAGTATCCTTCCCAAGCTGATGAGTACTTTGCATCCGCCAGTGGCACCCCTGCCTCTCCCAGTATCAAAAATTCCCAACAGTAAAATCCTTAACATTTTTCACATTAAAAAAAAAAAAAAAAAGTAAAGAAGAATCAGCCTTAATTCAGATACAAGCTATAGCTAATTTATTTACCTCATTCTAAACAGAATTGCAACCAGACTACCTGGTTGCAATTCTGCATCTAGGCTAGCTTGAAGCAAGCCAAGTCTGATATCAGACCATAAGAAAGCTAGGCTGGGTCCTCTCATACTGATCATACCCCATCAGGCATCTAAAATCCTTAAATTCTAAACATCTCACATGGGAATGAGAATTTTGGGGCCTATCTACAGCCTTTCATCTTGTGTGCCTGATTGACTGTGTTCTGTGTCTCTACAGATATCACTATCCTGATCTGTCACAGCCACTTGCAGAAGCAATAGCTGAATGCACCACATTATCAGACACTGAAATGAGAATAAGGAACCTAAAGTACACTGTAAATAGAATTATAGTGCTGACACCATAAAACCCTGGCTGATCACTTCTTTGCCTGAGGCATCATGGAAACATATGTTTTTGTCAGTATAACACTTAAGATACCCTCAGATGCTTCTGTCTTGCTCAGGCTGGGTGCTCTATTTCAAGTGTAAGTTTTGTTTGTATTCAGGAACTGAGAGCTAATGGGGTCACTAATGAGGCAGGGCTGCTCAGACATATAGGGAACCAGGTGTTTAGACCAAAATATGAGCTTTGATTTTAGAACTACTTTTTTAAAAAAACCAAAACCGAAACCAAACAACCCTTCTCCCACCCCCAAAAACAAACAAACAAAACCAGAAATAATTGTAAAAAGCATATTTTATGCTTTAGCAGTTAAAAACCCCTTAAGGAAAGGGATATAATTCAGTTCTGTTTATGAAATGTGTCTAACATCTCTTCCTACACAGCACTTGAGATGTTTAACGACACAGACCACAATGCACCATTTTTGCCCAACAAAAAGCACTCATCTCTAAGTCACAGGGATAGCCTCTTTCATTCTCTCTTTGCTTCTGGCCCTTTGAATCTTGCCCTTTTTTTCTGCACACTGCTACTTTTGCAAGGCTGGTGAGTAGGAATATCCTGGTGCTCAGGACCTGACCCTAAAAATGTCAGGCTGAAGTGAGCTGAATGCAGATGTCCCTGTGTCTGAGCACTGAACAGTGTAGAAGACAGCCATGACCTCTTCTTCCCCCCACAAGGCAGCTGCCTTTCAAAAGGGGAAAGTGATTCATTTCCTTGGTACTCAGCCTGATCACTTAATACTCCATGTTTAGGAAACAGCTATGGACTGTGAATCACAAAGTATTAGAGGTGGAAAGTCTGCACTGCTGGGGTAACATTTCAGACTCCACTCTCCAACGTGCCCTATAGAAACAATTCATTTAGGTGCCCCTCTGCCCTGGGCTGGGATTTCTGCCTTTACAAACACAAATATCCCAGACTGCTGCACAAAGGATGGAGACTGGAACCATCTAAGGACCTTCTGGTCATTTAAAAAGTGAAACTTTAATGTCAGTACGAGGCACTGCAGAGGATATACATCCTTTTAGGGTTTGGAAAAATGAACTCAGAGGAGCATTGTGGTACAGCCAACTGCGAGGAGGAATAAGTGTTACTGACTGACAGACTTGTCAGGCAGCCAGGTATAATAAGGTTCTAGCTCCATGTGGAAATAATGGCTTGTGAATGTTTATTTACTTTCCATTACTTTCAATTTTGATATTCTAGGAAATGTTTTGGATGACAAAATGCTTTAGAGTACAGTCTTCCCTGAATAATAGAATGGATTAAATTGACAGAACAAATAAACTTGAATACTGAGAGCAAAAGAAAACATAAATAGGCAAGATAGAAAAGTGGTGGGAGGCAGAACAGAGAGACAAGGGAGGGAAATTGCATGCCAAGGTCACAAGACAGTAGCTAAGACAGAAATAGAATTCAAAAGACTGGCTTGCCTAGGTATTTTTTTAATGCTTAACAAGTTACATCCTGTTTATTAAGCTTGAACAGATTTTTTATTTGTTCAGCTGACTGCAATAGCAATTGTAAATATGAGTCAGGTTTCTTTTCAAATCCTGACTGTTTCTCTGTGCCAGTTTATTCTAAATTGCCAGCTTATTCTAAATTATCAGCTTATTCTAAATATTCCCACTTATAGTGGGAGCTATGCTTTTACAATTAGAAAACATCCAGTAAGAAGTCCCATTCTGCTGCTTCTGAGCCATCAAAATGCCCTGGTAGCACATAGAAATCCACTGGCTCCATGGTCTGTAGCATACAGCCTGCTCTGGGAGATGGGGCCACTGCATCTTCCCAAACTAATTGGGCA
This sequence comes from Aleadryas rufinucha, assembly GCA_013397815.1. Taxonomy (NCBI): domain Eukaryota; kingdom Metazoa; phylum Chordata; class Aves; order Passeriformes; genus Aleadryas; species Aleadryas rufinucha. The sequence continues at coordinate 357,441 of VZTH01014991.1, read as the reverse complement.
AAACTTATAAAATTTTGGGCTGAGAGCTGGAGCAGCTCCACTCTGTGTCGATCCAACTCCCTTGCAAAGCCCCAGACTGAGCCAGGACTACAGAAGCATTCTGAAGGGCCCAAGTCTGGGATGCTGCAAGGCAGGGATGGTGGATTCCAATGAGAAAGCAAAAGACAAAATAGCAATTAGCTCAAATGTAGTTTATTCCAAACTTTACTTTGATTTCAGATGGTCTGAGTAACACTGTGATCCATCAGCCAGGTATCTCTCTCACTTGAGCAGGGAACCAGAGCAAAAGAAGAGAGTTGATTCTGTGCATACATCTGATAGAGAGGAAAATGGAGTTGCTAAAGCCTGTTTCTTCAGAGAACAGGATTAAATCTGACTTTGAGAAGGTTGTGTATTACGTATTTAAGAAAATTTACTCTGTGTAAAAATAAATAGAAAAAAATTGCTTTTGAAGCTTTCAAAAGTACTTCTTAAGTATTACATATGGAGTGAGACCAGAACCTATCCAGTAAATTTCTTCTGCTATAAAATATGATGATATGTGACTCAGTTTACTGTGCTTACCAGTGTATTTTTGATTCTTCTTGTAGTAGCTGGCTTGGGTTCATGCTTTGTCTGACAGTACCTGCTGGCTTTCAGTTTTGCCTTTGTTGCTTTGGGTGGTGTTTTTCTTTTTAAATATCTTCAACTGAAAAAATAAATCCAAATAACCATGAATCATGGGCATATTTGGATTTAGAGCTGAACTTGATGCCATGGGAGCACCTGCTGAAAATGGGCACATAGACTAATGTTCCTGCACCCCAAAAATCCTCGCAGTTTTCTAAGTGTTGTGACACCAAGGTCTCAAAAAACAAATTTTTAATGTTGTTTCAGTGGAATATAGAGGATTTTCAGTACATATGAAAAATATCATATTGCTTCCCTTTACTTGCTGAACCATGAATTTCATGGGTCTAATTTCACATACTCCCACATTAGAAAATGCACTGTATAATCTCTCTTCATCTCAGCTTCTCCATCAATCAACTGGGAATAATAGCAGCTGATTTAGGAGTACTATGGACTTTAATTAATGTGTGTACAATTTGTTGAGATCCCTGAAGAATAAGATGCTTTAGAACATCAAAGAATAAACAATGGCATTCTTTGTCTTATGTCCTGGAGTCAAGATACTTTAACATTAAGCTTCAGACCTATAAGGGATTCAGAGGGAATCCCTTTGCAGCACTAAGTAAAATCAAAATGTGCAGCTGCCAACAATTCCATATAAAATAAATTCACAAGCACTTATTTCCTATATTCTCAGTCTGAGAAAATATTTCTGCATGTTTTCCCACTCCTTGTCCTGTCTGTAATCTTACTACTGCTGAAATGTTCAGCTCCAGACTACAGCAGGCAATCCTCCTTAGCTCTGTGATGTTAAGGAGTGATGTTTGAGGTTCTCATCATCACCAGCACAGGCAATACCCATCTGATAAATCTCAGCTGATCTCTGGGTGTCCATGAGGCCTGCCCATAGTCAGAATGGGCAGAATATGGTATACAATATTCCCTTATAGCAGAGCCAGTGCCCCCAGCTTTTGGGCTGAGTGGTCACACTGCAGTGCCCTCCCAAATTTCAAGGCAGTCGCTAGTGCTGACCTCCATTCTCACCCTTCTGGTCCTTCATGCAGCAATGGACTCTTTGCTAGTGGAGCCAAATTGTGGCTTCTGACCCTGCTGAAGGTTTATGAAGGTATTGGAAGACCCTAAGAACTTTTGATTACTGTATCCTTACTACAAAGTGAACGAGTAACCCTCTTGGAATTACACATAGCCTGAAGCCATGACTTCCTTCTTCCACCCACCCATCCCCAACTCCCTAAAGAGAAGTGTAAGATAAAATGTCATTTAACTCTGGACAACATTTTCTCTTTGAGAAATAGGAGGCAGGCAGAAAGCCCAAGTGAGGACCCCAATTATTTCTACAATTAAAGTAAAGCCATAGATGAGGTTTCACACATACACAGAAACAACAACATATATATTTGTATATATGTGTGTATATATATTTACTGCTGCATCCATAGACACAAAGTGCCAGAGTGTTCCAGAACTGTGTATTTCTCCTGTACAAATTCTCAGCTATGGGCAGTTGGTGATCTTTTAAATTAAGTTAATTTTATTCAAGGGCCAAAGACTCAGAACCTCTAAGTTTTTCCTTGCATCTGCATCATTTATGAACACAATATAATGATAAATATTGTTCCTTATTCTTAAACAAAACTACATTTCCCAAATCCTGTGAATATTAACTAAGATGCCTTTTAATTTTCAATGCTTCCAGAACTTAATTCAGTCTTCTTTACAACTTTCCAAATGCTTAATAAAAATCACATGTTTTATGATCACTAAAAGTGTCATTACCCTTTGAAGTCTATAGCTGAGACAGCAAGTTTCTGAATTTTATTTTTTCTTTTACAGGCATAGGCTTTTCAGTCATACTTCTCCTTAGTTTAGTTTTCCCATTTTTCTGCCTCCTTATTTAGTGCCTGTAGAGGCAGGGAAAGGCATCTACAAAGCCAAAGAGAACACTGGAGGTCACACAGGATTAGAGCAGGGCATTTTTGAGTCTCAGGATAGACTCTGGGCTGGTGCAAGTCAGCAAAGCTTGACTAGCCAAGGATATGCAGCTGGAGTTTGCAAGGCAGCAAAACTCTCCAAACAGAGTACAAAAATACACCTGGCACCTACATGACAGTATTGTTCAGGGGAATAGATCTTGTCTGTCTGGGGCTGGAATTTCTGAAGAGGGAGGGAAATGCTTTCAGGAGTGAGGCTGTGTTGCACTGGGAGGTTCAGTCAGTCACAGGAGATAAAAAAATGCAGAATAACATACAGCACAGTTGAGTTTTCCAATTTTTCACCCAAAGGAGGGATTACAAGTCTGTAGCTTTTCCTTTCCCTTCCCTCCCTCTTTTCACTGAACTGTTGGCTCTTTCCACTCCCAAGTCCTAAACTGTGTCATCACTTTGCCCTGCCTGGGATGCTGCACTGAGATAGGGCTGTGCTTCTCCCCCACCCCTAAACTGTCTCTCTTATGGTCCCCTTCAGACGTACCTTGATTCCATCGGAACATATGAAAACATTAGAAGGAGAGAACAGCTTCTCTCGTTTCCCTGGCTGTGACAATTCTGAGTGTGCTGATTTCCAACACTGGGATTGCAACCAGCTGTTATCTACACTCTGGCTGTGCCTCCCTGGTGTAAAATCTGCCTCCTGGTGACTGCAGGAAAGGTCAAGGACAGGGCTTGTCCTTGCAGTGAAGATGGAGGACACTGGAGCATGAGGGCCCTGAGAAGAGTTTGTGGATGAAAACATTAGTCAGATGTCATGACTGAGGGGGAAAAAGGAAGGAACAAGATTCTCCTCTTGGCCATCTCACACACATGACAACAAAAAATTAATCTATATTAATCTGTGGCTTTTACTAGCTTTAATTCATATTGTCCTCCAAAACATCTGGGTGCTACCAATAAGTCACAGAGTGAGCACTGGAAGATATGTCCATTGCACATAATTCTCTGTGCTGCTGCCCTGTGTAGAAAAAGTTCTCTCATATATGAGATATTTTGCTGAATGTGAAGCTGAGGGACAGTCTGATATTGAAGCTTTGCTGGAAGACTTTTAGGACAATTGAATAAAACAGAAGAGACGAGACTCTGGGTCTTGACAGCATTCATTCACTCATTCATTCATTCATGAGTTTTCAGGAATTCAGTTGTGAAATTGCTGAGCTGCAGTATGTTTCATTTTGCATAAATAAGCTTTGTTGTCAAAGTTAGGAAAGATGCGAAATGTGACAGTCACCTTTAAAAATTATTCAGGGATAAATTTTGTCATGATTCACAGTCAAATCAGTAGAAACAACAAGAAGAGTTGAACTAGTAGATATGGGTAGGATAGAGTCACCAAGCCTATAGTGGAAAAGAGGTTTCAGCTAAAATGACATTTATTTTAGAAAAGCTTTTCATGAGGCCGTTCAGTGCAATCTTAGAAAAAATGTAAATTTTCACAAGACAAAGGAACAAACCATGATCACAACTTGAATCAACTGAAAAGATGGAAAAGTTAAGGATAAATGTTGAATTCACACAACTGAAGGAAGCTCACAGTGGAAATCCACGGAGATCCATACTCTTAAAGAACATAAAAAACAGTAGAAAAAGAGGGTGAAGAGCTATGTGGCAAAGACTGCAAAGGAAGTAATGTAATGAAACCTAGAAACAACTGGGAAGTTATAGGAAAGTCTCATAAGACTGAATGAGAGGGAAAAAATGGCAGATCCAGTACATATGCCAAATCGTATAGATAGAAATCATATCTGCACAGCCGAGGATTATACTTTAGCTTTACTCAGTCATGGTAAAGATCTGGGAAATCCTGAGTTCAATGCCCAATAAAACATCCCTCCAGTGCTCAAGGGCAGTCAAAATTTAAGCAGAGAGCTACCAGAAGGGTACAGGCAAACATAAAGCATCTATATGCTCTATATAAATTCACAAGATATGAATTGATGAAAAGCCTTTAAATCTAGTGTCTAGTCCCGATGACCCCATTCTTTTCTTATTTACAGTCATTGTGAGCAATGGGTTATTAAGGTAAATGGACTTTTGTTTTGACCCTGAGGGGTGGCTCTTGTGTTAAGTACCATGACTAACAGCTGTTAGACATTTGTTCGAAGTCCATATCCCAAGAAAAATTACACTTAAGAATAAGACAACAATTGGATATTGACAGGCAGGCATGATGACATAAGTTTTGCAGAATGAGTGATTTTTCAGTATTCACAGTAACCTGGTGTTCAAAGGGTAGATTTTTCACTGGTATTGTAAATTAGACCCCCTATCAGGTCCCTCAGGCTGGACAAGCACAGACACTGATTATTTCTGAGCACTTCACTCACTAGATACATTATTACTGACAACACAATCTTTTAAATTGTTTCATAGACCCCTTAATTTTAGGATATTCCATTTTCTTCCCTATTGCTAAAAGACATTTCTAATCAATATCTGGGTTTGTTGAATTCTTTCCCCCCTCCCATGCTGATTTACTGGCAGCATTTAGAAAATGCAGCTCTCTTCTTCCAATGTTTTACAAGTATAGGGACTATTCTCACCATTTTGAAAGCAGCTCACTGGCATTCCTAAAATGTAAGTTATTTAGTTTCCATTTTATTATAAGGAAAAGATGGCCCCGGGCTCAGAGTTAACATTTTCTTGAAGGGATGCTGGATGTCAAGCCTGCCTGGGAACTTGGAGAGACATAATGCACCACTGGACCACAGGCTCTCCAAGTGGGAAAATCAGGAGTGAAGAGGAGCACAGCATGGGTACATGGATCCTGAAGGCCTTTTATCTTCCCTGTGGGGTGGACACAGAATCCCATACAGACTGACCTCTGTTCTTAAACCTCTTCCCCCTCTCTGGCAGGAAGGCACCTGGGTATGGTTGAATTAGGGTCGTGGCTGAGGGCTGTGAGAGATGTGATGGAGCTATGCACAGCACAGAGTGGAGACCACGTCTCCAGGGCTTAGGTGACATGAAGGACAACTGACAGCAGAGGCAGTGCAGATGCAGGGCAACTAGGATCGTGTTAGAGGCAGGGGATGGATGCTGGGGGGCACAGACCTGCTCACATTGTCATGGCTGCTGAGCTCAGGGCTGCTCTGCCCGCCTTTGGCCAGAGGAGTCCACAGGTCACTTGGGTCAGGTAAGCGTGTGGATGGACAGCAAGCTGAGCCTCTGGGAATCTCCCTTCCTGTTTTTCTCCCGGGGAAGCATGGCCATTGAATGACTGTTTCGTGGGAGTCAGACTAAACTCTTTAAGATCTGCCCTCACTTTTTGAAGAAAAAAATATTGCTGCTGTTATGGTAAGAAGAGCAGAGACGGCTTCTGTTTTTACACAGACTGCAAGCAGCAATTCTGCTGTGCAGAGCACTCAGCTCAGAGCCTCTTCCTCTGAACACCTTTCCCCTGGGGCTCATTGGCAGGCATCAACTCCCTGCCTCCCTGACTGATGCTTAAGACTCCCTGGCATGGTCTGGAGTGCTCTAACTGAAAGGGCAGCTCCTCTTGGCTGGGGCAGTCATGTCAGCCCCAGCCCCCTCACCTCTGGAGCTGAAATGATTCAATAAAAATGCCACTGCAGCAGCTATGGGCAGACAGCTCTGCCCCTCCCTTGTCAGTCACAGCTATCTGCTGGCTGTCTCTGCGCTTTTCATCTCCCTTGCAAGTTGGAGGAAAAGAAATAATACATAGCTCAGCTGTTTCTGTCTGTAGGCATTTAAGCTGGTAAGGCTCAGCTGTATAAATCTTCCCAGCTGTGAGAACCTCAGTGCTTTTATTCCCATGATAAAGCCTTTGGCTCTAAATGTGTTTCAGGGATATTCAAAGTGGAAATCTTTCTCTCCATCTGGGGAATTGCTTGGTGTCGATTGACAAGGAAATGGAAGGTCNAAAAGCACCCTGGGTTATAGAATTAACTTTATACTAAACCTCAGTGTGTGTTTTAGGAAGAGAGGAGTGGGAAGGAGGCATGGGGGATGGGAGGTTTGACTTGCGCAGAGCCTTTCATTGGAAAACTAATGCAGCCATCCCCAAGGCGCTGCGCTGCTAAGATCTGGCATTTTCCTGCTCCAATGGAAAAGGAAGACCAATACTTTCCCTTATAGTAACCTTTGCTGATTAATCAGTGTAGTGACATTGAAGTCAGTTCCAGTGGGAAATAATTGCTGTCACTCTCAGACACAATATGGAAATAAGATGCCATGGTGACAGCAACTGTTTTGAAGGGCTGGCAAGGAAATACCGATCAAAGATCAATGTCTGGCAGGCAAAGTGTTCACTTAAAGTCAAGGAGACAATAGTTTAGGCAGAGAGGTTTCTCTCAAAACTGACAGGATTTGGACAGAGAATGGGCAACCTCAAATAAAAACCTGGATACAAGGAAATTTAAGTGCTGCAGATTGAAACCCAGGGCTCAGACTTGCTGCTGAGCATGGGCAACTCCTAATCTGAAGGGTATTTCAAAGGTCAGCTACTCAGATGGGTAAGGCAGTATCCTTGCTATGGTGCTAGGATTTGGCTTCCACTCTGGGTTCTGCTGAACCTTTCCTGCTGGTGACCATGAACATGATCCCAGTTGCATTTTCTGCCTCAGTTTTTCACCTATAAAAAGAGCATTGAGCCCTTTCCTTTCTCCAAGGGTGTTATAAAGACGTCTAAATGCCCATTGCTCAAACACTATGGTAGTGAGCTGAGGTGGATTTGAGATGTTTTTGTTGCTCAAAATTAGGTGACTAAATATGTCCCATTGATATATAATTATAATTTTCTTTCAAATAAGTCACAAAGAGCTCTGTTTGTTAAGCCAACATATACCAGTTTATACCTGGAAGAAATTATGGTCCATCCAGCTAGGCTTTATTCTTGGGTCCCTGAAAACAGCCAATTTTCTACTTCTTCACCACCCCAGTAAGATCATACACAACAGATTGAATATCCTGGTGTGATCCGTGTCCTTAGCAGACAACTGTATGGGAAAGCTAAAGCAGTCTCTGTTTCAGAGATAAGAAGTGCACAACGATATTAACCTACTGACAAATTCGATTTTGAACATGTAAGAGAGTTTCCCAAGCATATAATATTCCAAAGGACTGGCTTCGTAAATAATAATAAATAAATAAATAAATCACCTAACTCTAAGGAATGATATATTGTCAGCATTAACAATACCTTAATGATATTTCTCCTCTGGGAATAAATACATGGATTTGAATAATATACGGAGCTATCAACAAAGCAGAAGCAAATACAGCACCTACCATTTCCCCTGACTCTCATATTTCTAGGAAGTAAATGAAAGCAAACCAAAGCAAATCACTGTGATCATGAAAACATATGGCATCAAGAGCAAGGGACTGCTCCACATGGCTTACATGGGAAACAGAATCTGACTTCCATCAGCATAATGAGAATTTGTTTCCATGCTGTTCTGATAAAGTGGGCCTCAGCTAGAAGGATAAATATGTTGGTGTCTAGGGATAAATTTAATTATTTTACATATTTCATTGGCTTTATATGACCAAGGAATGCAACTTCTTGCCTGCCATTAGCAGGACTTGGATGGCTCATTGCTGCGTGCAGTAAATGACTCCAGATAAGCAAAATCCCACAGGAATGAGCTGAAAGAAGGGAAAACAAGGGCAACCTGTGAGAATCAGCACGCAGTGTATTGGCAATAACAGCCTGCAATGGTACCCTTGGTACTGACAAGTTCCCATCTGCACAGATCCAAGGAAGGATGAACTGAGAAAAGAGATGAATTAGTCTGGGTAGGAAATGGCAACTAATACCTTGACTCAGAGTTTAAGCTTCACCACTGATGCCTCATTTCTAAGACATTTAGAAAGAAAGATGTGTCTCATGAGCTTGTAAGGTGTCCTCTTACAATGCTGGTGTTGTGTCACATGCAGTGCATGGACCTTAAGTCTTGGTGCAAAGTCCAGCCAGGCAGATCAGCTGGGAACCTTGGAGAGGTAATTTTACTCACCACAGGGATGGCCTGAGAGTCCAGTAAAGATAAGGCTATTTCCCTCTTCCCAAAGGAAAAATAAAAAAAATAGTAATTCCGTAGTAGGACCTGAAAAGCTGTTGGCTCTAGCCCACAGGTTACCTCTGGCTCTAGCCCACAAGTTACCTCTCTGAGGAACACACCAGTCCACTTCTCAGGGCTGCCCACCCAGCCCTTTGCCTGCCTCGATCTTTTAGATCTTTTGGATGGCCCGACTTCTCAAAGTTATTTGTACACATTGCACCTACTGAAGTGATTTTTTAAAATTGATTTTAGTGGGAAATGGCATCCAAATTCTGATGATGATGGAAGCTAAGCTCTTTTTGAGACAAAATATGGTAGTGTAGAACGTCTGCCACAATGAGGCTTTGCTGAGGATTAATGCAATACTAAAGGACAATCTTTTCACTATAATTTTACTTGTCTTTCACTCAGAAATTCCTATAGCATTTCCTATGTCCACATCCTTTTTTTTCTCACCTGTTATGTCAGATGAAAGATGACCATCAATCAATATGAATCATGTGCCAGAGCTTGTTTTTGCCAGCTCTGAGAAGGCTGTACATTAAAATGGGCAGGAAGAAAATTAATGACCTACCAGGCACAAATCACAATTGCAGCATTTCAGAAGTTGAACAGAGAAAAACTAATTAAACTGACTGCCACGAACCCAGGACAAAAAACTGGGAAATGTGCCAAAACAGCTCCCAAAATAGCTCCTTTCAAAAATACAAATTTTTTTTTCTCTTCTTTCCTCACTTCCCTCCCCTTTGTAGCCACCCTGACATTTATTTCTGCATAGAACATCCAGGCAGTACCTTCCTTCCATCTAGTCTCAAAAAATTCTGCAAATTAGGGTTAGTATTCTATGCAGAGAACAGCTATTCCTCATGAAATCCACCACATTTTATAAAAGACCATAGTACATCTGATCCTATTAAAGAGCCACCCCTCTACCAGCATTCCCAGTGGATGGACCTCAGCCTTGTCCCAGCATGGCCATCCTTATGCTCTTGTTAAAGAAAGAGGCAGCAAGATGGACTGTTGCCAGAAACAGATGATGAAAAAGGAGGTGAAAGAGTCAAAATACATCTACTGAGAACTGGTTGGAGAGAAATGACACACAAAAGAAATTCCCAAGGAGAAGGACTCTCCCTGAGGTTGGGTGCCAGTGTTAGACAGAAGATCTGCGTGCAGTGCCTGTCCCTCTCCCAGATTTTTTGTTGGTGACACTGAAAGACTCACATTTTCTGTATGTCACTTCACCTTTTAGAAAATTATGTTTTCCTTTCCAGTTAGGCCCTATAGCTCTTCAGGATAAGAAAATATCTCTTATTACCCATATGTCAAGCACTACAGACTCTTTAGGAGAATAAATTGTACGTTGTCCTTTTCTGGCTCCACTTCTTCTTTATTTGCATTTAAAACCAAAGTATCATGGGAAGAACCATCTTTGGTGTACCTCAGAGAAACAGATGCATAAACCCTTCTAAATATCACATAAGTGCTTTTGGTTAATTACAACCCAGAACAAGAGCATAGACATGCAATGAATGGGAAATTCAGAAGTTACTCCTATATTCCAGCTGTCAGAATGCACCTCATTTCCAAGCTCATGTAGATAGGAATTCTGTCTCTAAAACCAATGTAGTATGCCAATGTGTTAATTTGTTATTTTATGAGATTAATATGGGATAGTAGGAAGCTGCATCCCTTTATCTTCAGCTGTCTGATGCTGGTTTATGCTAAAGAAGTCTTACAGAGAGGAAGAGATATAAAATGTGTGTTACACTGTAATCAAGATTAAAAGGAATAAAGTACTTTTGTTTCTACTATCAAGTTTGGCCAGTGAAAAAATATTTTTCAGGAGAGCTGACAGCACCATACTGCTTTTTCCCAGAGACTGATGATTCTGACACTGGGGAGAAACTTCATTCATCCAAGTGCTGCGTCATTCTCATAAAGGCACAATATAGAATTCCCCCATGCACAACGAGAAGTTCCTCGAGTATCATCAAGCTAAGCTGAAAGTGCCAGGTTGGAAGTGAGCAGCAAAGAGATATTGATCACAGAGACAAATTTTCCAATAGCAATTTTAAACCAATCTTGCCAGAGGGCAACTGGATTCCAGAGACTGTGACACCAGCTACTCCATCCTTCTGTTTCTTCAGTCAGTTCCAGGCAAAGCTGTACCCGGGTTCCCTAAACCCTCCGTTTGTGTAGCTGCTGTGTAACTCGTGCTAGCAGATTTGGGGATCCTTGGTGCAAGTTTTTTATTCACCACCCAGAAGAGGTGCAGCTGGCTTTTTCCCTTGTTGAATCAATCGGTCAGTTCTTCTGATTTTTATGGAAAAAAAATAGTTTAAGTCTGAAACTCTGCTCACTTAAGGATGTATGTTCAGACTGACAATTTAGATTAAACTCTGATGTTGTTCATCAGTTCTCAGATAAAATTTTTGGAAGCAACTAAGTGACTTAGGATCCTGCTTCTCAGTTATAATTAAAATATTTAAGAATTTATATCGCAGTGGAAGTCTGAGCCAGACATGAACCTAGATGGCCATTGGGAGGTAATTTGATTGAGGTCTCAGGGTCACCTAGGCTTTTTTGAAGGAACTCTAGTTATTTTTTAATTGGATGAGATCCTGAGAACTGGCTGAGAGAGGCCTGAGTAGTATTCCATACATCTATAGTCTGTGCTAAATACCGCACAGTTTGGTCATTTCTCCAGAAAGTAATAAATTTGTTAGCTCAAGATAAACTCACCAATGTCAAAAAAGTTTCCTTATGGGTGAAGAGCAGTAGCAGTTGTGAGGATAAAATCCCTAATCCTTTATGCAGTAGATCCAGGGCACAGTGAACTAAATGCCATTTCTCCAGGCTCTAAACATATATGCACTTAAATCAGCCTTCTGGGATATGGGAGTGTCTGTGCTGGAAGTTCGCCTGAAGTTTAAAGCACTAAAATAGCATTTCAGCCATAGCAGAAGTCAATTGATTTTAGAGAAATTGTGACCACAGGATTAACTATTGCACTCCCAAATTTGCAGCAGCACCGTATTCTCCTCTCTTTGTCAGAGAGGGGAGTGCTGTTAGGGCTGAGGTGTGGTCAAAACAGCATGGTCAACACAGCGGTGAATTTGAGCTCTGTCCTTTTGCATCCTAGTTTTCAGCATTAAGGAACAACTGCATCAGCAGTTGGGATCAGTAGGAGACAGGGATGAAAATGTACACTTAGGACCCATCATGGCCTGCATCTTTAGAGATCTGGAATATACTTGCACAGACTCTTGCCTCCCTATTCTCTTCTATCCTCCTCATATGTGCTGGCTGGGATGGCAGTGGGGGAAACCTCCATTGAGTACAGACCTGCAGGGAGACACTGGACTGTTGCTGACTGTGAGCTGCTAATAGCACATGCCTAGAAAATGGTAATTATTATGGCATGCTTGTCTGCTTAAATTTTTGCTCTATTCCTGGATTGGCCCAAAATCCAGAGGGTTGTAAAGTGGTTTACAGCTCAGGTCCATTGCTCTCTTGGCTGTATGTTGCTCAGTGCATGTAGTTACTTTCTGACTGATCAATCTTGTCAACAAGAAATTAGCAAGTATTTAACTTCTCATTTCTCTGGGTATAATGATGGATTCATAGACATTAAGTGGCTGGTACTTACAGCACCTCATATTAGCCTTAGACTGTGGCTAAAGCACTAAATTCTGATTGTGGGACACAGGATTCAACCTCATGGCTCCAACTGTCATGTCTAACTCAGGTATGTATCTCAAGGGATGAGGACAAAATTAAATTCTCTCCCTAATACTGTGAAATCTGATCAGTGCAGAAAAGGCAACTCTGAGCCTGTATTTGATATGGTGGTGATCACATTTAACCCCATTAGTCATTCCTGATTTGCTTAGCATGTGCACCATGCTGGACAAAAAAAATATTCAGAGATCAAATCAATATGTTTCTTTTAATACTGGGTGTGCCCTTGGCTCTTTCAGTACACAACGACCTCAAATGCTGACATCCAGATTTGATCCAAGTTTTTATCCTACTTTACAGAGATAAGCAGAATGGAGAACTCCTGATTCCAGCACTAAGGGAAGCAGGAGTAACAGCCATTCTGGCAATATAATAAAAGTTATTTTGTGCATCACAGTGTATCCAGTGGCATCATTAATTGTTCGCTGATCCCCTGTACCTAAAAGGTTGCAGCAGGGTTGTTTGCCAGCATCAGTTAAGCAGAACAATGGTTGTGACTGGAAAAATATTGAACACCTTCTATGCCGATGTTATGCCTTGTCACTGTTCTTTTTCTGCTGAGTCACTGTTCTGACCTGTCATGAAACACCTGTTCTTCAAGCGGTGTCTTTGCATGTTTTCTCTGTTAGTCTCTTTTTCTCTCTCTTTCCTCTTTGTGAAAACGTAGTTCTGACAGTGACTTTGGAAAACCTCACAGCTGTTTTTCTTATTCTGAAGTCACGCCACCACCCACAAAGGAACCCACTTGGCTTTTCTTTATGACACTGCCATTGTGTGGGTCCGTAAAACACCCTGCTTCTTCAAAACTGTGCAGCCAGACACTGTTGTGTTATTTTATTTGTCTCTTTGTAATTTTGGTTTTGGGTAAAACTGGATTTCTTCTCTAGGACAATGATGCGAGGGGGGAAGGGAGGGAAATTTAAGAAAGAGAAAAGCCTGATGGTCAGTAAATAATGAAAAACACTGATGTAGCTGAAAAGACTTCATGAATCAGTGAGTCATCTGGACAAAGGCATGTTGTAGAGCTAGGAGTCAGGGAAACATCTAGACATTTGGCAAATCTAATGAGCTCAAATAACAGATAAATTTAGCAATGCTGTGGGACATGAAAGATGAATCTCATAGTCAGGTTAACCCTTCAACAATGGCAGGCATAATGCCAGTCATCTAAGCACTGACTGAGATACTGGGCAGGAAAAGTCCTGTCTTCCCATGGGGAGAGACTGATGTAAATTGGTGCGTAAATAGTCATTTTTCTATTCCACCCTTGTTTTTGTGAGAGTGACATCCACATGAAAAGTTGTAGTAAACTACTCAGTACAAGGTTATCCAAGCAGGCTCAGGAAAAAAAAAATATTTGTTCTAAGAATGATGATGATGATGTTTTTACACCTCTCTGCAGAGCAGATGCAAGGAGCTCCTTTTCTAATGTCATACAGAAAGCCCAATCCCAGATCCGACAGTATTGGTTGTGGAAGCAGGCCAGGATCAGTAACTATCTGTGCCACTTGAAGGTGTAGAAGGGCAGACCAGAATTGTCGAAATCAGGCTTTATCATCTCCACAAATTGTGAGGACAGTAGAGTTCCAGGACAAGTCTATCAGGGAGAGTCACCACAGACAGAAAAGTGAACTGTACTGATGCAGGAGTCAGGAGACTGAGATTAAACCTACCAGTAGCACAAGAGAGAGGTGGAATATTGGAGTCAAGTATTTTATCTACTTTATCTACTTCAAGAGACTTATCTGTGCCTCTTCCACAGTGAAGAAACCTGCTCTCTGAGGTTAGCTGTCAGTAGGGCAGGTACTGCTCATTGATGGTATTTCTCAGGTTGGTACATGGTAACTAGCAGTGTCTGGGTTAGAACAAGGAATTTTTTCAGAATTTAATTTCAGGGAATAGCTTTGGTTTCCATTCAGTTTCAGAAAAAAATAAGAAAATTAAATAAGAGAAATTCCTTTTTTTTTAATCTGAAAACATTTCCCTGTTTCACCTCTAAGTGATATGGCCAGTGTGCCTCAAAGGTCCTCAGAGGGTCACTGAGAATATATCTAACTATACACCAGCCTCACTCTGAGGGAGGTGACTCTCTTTGAGGGAGATTAACACAAAGACATTTTACCACAGAAAAGAGGTTAACTCTGATATTGATACTTCTGCTAACTGCTCAATTATTTTCATTCCAGGATAGGAAAAGTCTATGACAGACACTACAGAAAGGAGAAAATAGAAAGATTAGGAAAGATAAAACTGAATGGCAGCAAAAGCTGGCTCAGTCTCACCAGTATTAATTGAAAGGATATTTCCAATAACCTTTGTCTAACTTAAAGGAGAGCACAGTTTTCCAATACTGGATTAGAATTTAGGATTAAGTCCAGCCTTTATCATGACCTTGTTGTAGTCTTGACCACTCAGACATTGTGCAGTTTGGGTCTTTTTCAGAAAAATGGGGTTCACATTGCTTTCTCAGTGACTGTATAGTTTCCCACAAGGCAGAAGCCCAGTGTGGTTCCTTCTCTCCCCAGAGTGTGTTGATGAGCCCCGAGCTGAAATCATAAAGTGTTGTCACCATGTTGTCTTTACTCTAAGTGTTGTGAGTGGTTTGTTAACACAGGATAACCAGGACCCATGGGCTGGTCCAAAAACTCTGCCAGTAACATTAATACTGCATTTCAAACAGAGACTTGCTTTTGACTGCTGCATCTGGCCATCCTATAGCCACCAGGAAAAACACCTCATGGGCAAGCTGGTAATCAGTAAAATTTCAAATATTTGCAGGGCATTATTTGTGAACACTCTTCAGAGTGAGAATGATGCAATTCATTAGAAAATGCATTTTCAGACAAATTTACACAGGAGAAAGAGCTGACATCTCTTGAAGGAATCATTGCAAGTGATTTATGCGGTTTAAGTCAAAATTGACTATGAAAGGTCATTCGTCCCACAGCTTGTGGAGGAATTTATAGCTGATAAAAATGGTAGCATTCAGGCAGCCAATCTCTATCAAAACCAAACAAATTTATTACAGTGTCTCAAAGCTTAATACTTCCTTCACAGAGCAAAACCACAAAATATGTGTAAGTTATGTTAGTGGCATGTGTCAATGGCCAAAAGAGAGAGGTTTTGAGATGGAAGGAATTCCATACAACATACCTTCTGTGCATTTAGTGAACATCAAAAATCAACACATTCTAACTGCAATGTTTCTTGTTGCAGTTTTCTGGAAAGACAGTTTATCCTGAAATGTCAGCACACAGAAAGATGGAGGTATGAATACAGGACTATGTCACCAGTCTCTTTTCACCCTGGTTTTATAATCCAAACAGTAAAGTAAAGCAGATTTGTGAAGGAAAACAGAAACCTTGCTTTTAGTATTTGGAAGTACCAGGCTTTGAAAAGAAATCAAAATACAAGTCACAGTTGAGTTATCAAGTCCCTAACCTTGCCCTGATGATCTATGTATTTTATTAAAAACCTATGAACCCAAAAGTGCAAGTGTTAAAGGCTTGCAAAGTCTCCAGCAGATGGGGGTTTTTTTGTGCATCACTATTGGGCCACATTTGCTGAGCCTGGCATCGATTTATTCCTCTGCCCCAAAATATTATTATTATAATTTGTATATTTAAGTGCCAAATTTTCTGATTTGTCTGAGCTGGTCTCATCACTAGAACAGGCAAAACTGGCTTTAAGCCACTTATATCTTCCTCTGGAGTCTGGAGACAGCCAGATGTTAGTCCAGTACCTTGCATAAATTAGAGCAGCCTCAGGAATGCTCTGCCTGGTTATCCACACACACAAAGGGCTACTCTGGTGCCCAAGAACAATGAAGAAAGCAGAGTGCTCCAATTAAGTTTCTTTTGCCCCTGATATCTCCTTTCCATTAGGGGAACACAAAGCACAATGTGATTCTTGGAAGTTCCTGCTTTATGTTATGAAGACATTTAATTTTTAGTAGGAACCACAAGAGGCAAGAGGTACCGATTTCAGGACATTGTAGGGCTGGGACACAGAGAGTGTAGCACAGCTGAAATTTTATTACCAAGAATGATATTTTTTTTTCTCCTTGGTATCAAATGATGCAGGAAAGTAAGTACTGCTTTCTATAATATATGAAATACACTCTATGACATCAATGGGGTATTTTTACACCTAATGTATCTTATATCTCAGTAATTTAGAGTGCAGTCTTGCTACCTGTTCCAGGGACCTAAATTACATCAGCTAAGTGCAGATGCAAAATTATATCCATAATTTTACAGGTTTAAAAATTATATTTTGTGTTAAAGACAGCCAATTGAATATAATATGTGTATATGCATGCAGACAGAGGATGTAAATTCTGACTGGTTTTCAAGGGAGCATCAGTAAAACATTGCCAAAGGGAGAGCACTGTGTGATATAATCCATCTCAGACATTATTTCATGATCAAGGTAATTTTTCTGTCCCTATGGCAATATTTTACACAAATAATGCTAAAGAAAACTGTCCCTATTTGTTTCATCATGCTTCTGAATGTAAATCTTCATTTGAAGTGCCTTCTGAAACAGAAAGTGAATGCTGAATTGAAGGGCTTGTGTCTGCAAACGTGGTGTGGGAGAGCCCGTGCCTGAGTCACCAGGAAACAGCAATTACATCTGCTGTATAATCACTTCCCATGTAGAGAGAATCAAGAGGAGGAGCAAAGAGATTTTTCTGTGCACAGTGGTTTGTGTCTTTAGCACAGAATGCCTATTTTCCCTCTATTTTTATATCTTTCCATTTCTTGAAACACCTACCCCTATCAAGTGGCTAATATTTTGTACATCTCCTCTTTATTCCATGTCCCAATCCTTTGGCCTGTATCTATTCTAGGGATTCTTCTTTTGCTATATAGTCCTGAGTATACACATTTTATGTAATGAATATGACACAATCTTTGGCATGAAAAAAAATGAGATGTAAAGACTTCTTTAATTATTGTATCAATATGCATAATAGGGTTGAATTAAAATCACTAAGCCTTAAAACAGAATTTTTATTACATGCCTTGAAATTGCATCTATATTCCCTTTGTGTATTTCCTAAGAATGTAATTTTCCAAGTTTGTTAATCATCAAATGGGAAAAAAGGGTAGACTTTGCAGACTCTGTGTTGCACTGAGAAATGATGACACCCACAAAAATCATTGGAGGGTTGGAAACTTGAGATCTGCCTCTGCCACTAGGCTTAAAGCAGAAATTGATAGTGGTAGCTAATTGTCATCCTCTCTGTGAAGAGTTCTGAAGGAGAACCAGAAGTTTTTTCAGAGGGTTTTGCAGAGATTTGCTTTATAGCAGACTGACACATAAACAAATGTATTGAAAGAAAATGTAGACTGCTCTTGTGGGCACTGCCAAAGACTGGCCACAAAACAAGTGTTAAGTGTTTGTAAAATTCAAAATCCTACTCTGAACCATGAAGCATTAGAAATTTCAAGAAACAACTTTTCTACCTATTTTCTTTCTTTTTTTTCTATAACTTCAACAAAAAAAAAACCCAGACCAAATCACCTCTGGTTTGTTTGGGTTTTGTTTATTTTCCTGACCTCATTCACAAAAATAGTTTCTCTTTAGGAAAAAACACACAAACATTTGAAACAGGCACATAATACGGAGTATTAAACACCAGATCATTAAAGATCAGAAAAATAATTGGCAGCTGGAAAACAAGCCTCTCTAATGGGATGTGTCAGGCTGATGTTACCAGCTGGCTTACAGCCTCTGTCTATAGTAGTTGAGGGAGTTAGAGAAATATTTGGGACTTCAGTAGACTTCAAAACAGAACTGGAAGCTTAGTAACCTATTGTTTTTCTTGAAAATCATACACATGCCCTGCAATAGAAAAAAAAATCCCCCACAAATATTAATAAATTAAATGAGGTAAATGTTTATCAGATATTAATCTTGTTCAAGATACTTTCACCAGAAGTTTGAGATAAATTCATGACAGAGCATAATAAGGATCCTTCACCCTCAACAGGTGTAATTTTTCAGTTAATGGGGTTCTTGACTATTTTGAGTTTTTGGTTTTTTCTGAAAGAAGACTCATCTGGATTTATTTTTGCCAGTTAGGGTTTATTAGAGCTTTTCTTCTTGGCATTGTGATTAGGTCTTGTGAAATTTTAAGCTTTTTATATTTTTTAAAAGAGTCATTTTGTATTTGCAACAGTGTATTTAGAGCTCCTTTCTACAATCAGCTTCTAAGACTTCTTTTACTCTTTTTGTGGGCATCTGAGACCAGAAAATAAAGAGATGTTAATTAGACATGTTTGTTTTCTAATTGGGGAACAGATGGCAAGATGCTCTAGTATTTCAATGGTGGCTGAGGCAGGTTTTAGGGTAATACTTTTGTTTAAGTGCCTGGAAATTGTATAAGCACAGCTCAGTTGCTCCTGTTACATAGCTGTCTGAGACTGACTGGCTGTCTCAGGACGTAGTCACACATCCTCTTTCAGCTCCAGCTGTTCCAGCTGAGACATTTACTCCCCACAGCTGTTCATCATTGCGTCCAAACTGGAAATCTTTACCACCCATCTGATTTATTGGTGGGGAAGCTCACAGAGATGGTCCCCAGCTTGCTCTAGCCAGGTTAACTACCATGGTGCAAGTGCTGGGCCTGTTTGTCTGCAATGCCAGGGCACGGCAGAGCCCCTGCATGGGAGGGTAAGGACATTCACTGCTCAGGTTGGGAAGAGGAATGAGGTGGGAGAGATGAAGTCATTTCTTTGGGAAGTGCTGTAGGAGACAGGATGAAAGGCATGTCCAGCCTCTGGGAATGACAGCCCACTGCCACTGCAGTGTGCATGCAGAATATTCAGATGCTTCTGTTTCATTTTTGCCCTGGAAAACATCCAAAATCTACCAGCTAGTCTCAAGGCCTTGCATTGAATGAGTTTGGAGATGTGTATACCTCTGGCAAGTTAATCACATCTCCAGAGCACTACAGGAAAAGATCTTGAGAATATTTTTCTTTCTGAAGCAGTCTTTTATTGCCACCACAATGAGCAGAGAAATAATGAAAAGGTGACACTGGCAAAGAGACTCATTGTCACTAAACAATTTGACCAGCTCCACCAAGGAAGGACAGGGAGTGAGAGATATCAAGGAAAAATATATCTCACACTAGGGTATAAGTCTGCTGTATTCCTCTCCTCACTTTCTCCTCACCAAATTTCCCCGCAGATATCAAACACCATTCCTGCTAATTTTAGAAATATTGAAAAGTCTCCAACACAGAGGCCTGTTATTATTTCTTGGACATGGAAGGGTCCACATATTGTAAGCAGCAACTGAGCCCAGAAACCATAGCTGTGTCCTTGGTAACCCATGTAGGAGTCAAGGACTATAGACTGGAGACAAATATTTCAAAAACAACACAGAAAAACAATTCTATAGCAGATTTTAATTTTGCAGAGTGAATTGTCAGAAAAAAAACCAAAAACCAACAAAACACCAAACAAAGTATATATATTTCTCCCAGCTGCAGTCACTTGGCTGGTAGAGATAAACATGTATAGCATAGTATTGCTATCTTCTGGTCTCCTGTTATCTCTTTGCTTTCTCTCCCCCTAAAGCACAGGGATGGATTTGATGACTCCTAATTTCTGTGATTCTATCATAGCATCTCACAGCTTTCTAGCTAAAGTGCTTGTCAGTGTGAAATGAAAGATTTAGAAGAAGAACTGCACTGCTCAGAAGTGAAAGTACCAGGGTGAGATCTAACTTGTCTAAGCTGAAAGTATATTTCACAGAAATTTTTTCATCAGCTATCAAAGTACAAAATGAAGGATAAAAAATGTGAAAAACTGAAGGTACTGAGCACCAGGAGGACTATCCATGGTGACAGTTCAGTGCACAGAATTACCTTTGCCATTATTAGATTTGGAAAACTCATGCAAANGAATTTTTCTTCTTTTTGCAAACAAAAATCTGGATACTGCTGGAGTGGGCAGGAAAAGGTCTTGTCCTCAAACATGTTCATAACCTCTTTAATAGTAGGAGTTCTTTAGTAGTAGGAGAATCAAAAGCAAATTTGTTCATACCAACTATTGCACAATATTTTCCTACTCTTTTACAATGCTCTGAAAACAATGTCAGTAGAAGGTCCACAAGTTAATACAAATCATATGCCCTTCAAGCTTATCAATATGTACTTGGATCTGTATCATTAAGGCTTCACAGTCTTTATAGTTTTCCTGATAGTGAATAACGTGTATTTCGGTTAGGGACTGATATAGGTGTTGTTCACATAACTTTTGACACAGCTGGATCAGTGTAACATTATACCTGCTGCAGTGATAAAAGTGTTAATAGATGAATGTGCTCTTCTGAAACTGCCCAAACCATGGAAAATTGTTGATGGCTTTTGATATATTTTTGACTGTGTTATATTCATGTATTACTCCTCTTTTCAAAAATTCTCATCCACATTTTTTCAGATTAGTTTCCCAAGGGAATTTACTCAGTTTCTGTGGAGCAAACTGCTTGTTAAGGCTAAATCTGGTCACAGCCCAGAGGACCATTTTCCAGCCCAAGCCTATTTAAGAAGGGAATGGCAATTTGTTTTCAATGACTTCACTCATTCTTTCTGCAATGTTTCCAGTAAATGCAGGCGTTGCTCTTCTGGTGTGAGCTCAGCACATCATTCCTAATGTGGTCCTAACTGAAATTTTATATTACTTACTGAAATACGTACCTTTCTTTATATGTTTTTTATCTCTCATGTGATTATGCTGAATCATTGTAAAATGAAAAAAAAATCTGATGAGCTATCCACAAAAAAACTAAGCGACATTAGATCATCACAACTGGTGCTGTTAAATCAAATGTAAATACCCAATTATTAGCCAGCAGATCCAAACCACTGCCAAATAGTTTTTGGTCGCTGTGTTTACACAGTGACAGATTCTCATGTTAGTCATATCCTTCTGAACAAATGTTTTGGATGGACTCTTAAATCAGTGTCCACAAGGAAATAGAGGGAGGCAGCCAAACTCTGTTGAACGTCTGCCATTGACAAAGGTCACTCTCTGCCTAAGTATTCTAAGGAAATAGTAAGGAGTGAAAAACAGAAGGCAAGGATGTTCTGTACTCTCGACAACAATGCAGTCAGGGCGACAGAGGCAATTCCAAAATAGCCGTTTACTGGGCCAGATCCCGTTCCCGTTAACATCATTGGTAAAACTCCCTTTAGGTCTAAAGGGACTAGGATGAGGCAACTGCTCCTTCAAGTGACTAAGGAAAAAATAGTGAGGTCTTGACTCTTCCCTTTTTGCTTCCACTTCTTGTTCATGAAGAGTCCCTGTGGGAATGAATAAAACTAAGTCAGGATGTAAAGTATGTGCCTCAACTGGGCTGTCAGGAAGGCTAATACATATTGCATCCTCTTAATTTCCCTGAAAAACTATAACCGTTTTCCCCATTTCTTTTCTAGCCACTCATAATATTTAAGTCTATTCCATCCCAATTCATTTCACTCACAAAATATCAGCTGGATTACAGCAATGGAAGAATTTGTTTGGGTGAAAATAAAATTTAAACCAAGGTGAATTTTTCTATTTCAGTCCTCATATCACACAAGGACACATATATTTGGGATGACTTTATGGTAACAGCCCTGACATTTAAACCTTAACCCTCACATAAACCTTAAGCAGGGCAGATGGATGTACATAATTCACTGACACAATTCTGCTCTGATATCTCTATAGGATGTTGAATATACCTGCAGGTATCCCAAGGAATTGACAGTTGTGGACAACTGCTGCAGGCACACAGGACACAGGGGATATGTCCTTCCTCACCAAAGACAATACAATTTTTGGTTTTCTTTGTTTTTCAGGTTAAAATTAAATCTAAAAGGCATCAATCCTTCTGTGGATATTAAAAAAAAAAAAAAAAGCAAAGTAGGGGAGATATATTTACTTAAAATTTAGACCCTTACCTGCTTTTAGCCTATAGTGTTCCACTTTTGTTATCCTTTAATAAGCAAGGGATGATGATTTGTGCATAAGCTGAAAATATAAATATTACTCCTAAAGTCAGACAGTAGCTGAAGAATGAAAAATTGTTTTCTTGAACCTCTGATTTCTCACTCTTAATGAAAGTATCACTGAGAATATAAAGCCATTGAGCAGGTCCAAAGATGATTTTACATTACTTTAGCCTTTTTGGGTTTGTAAAGATAATTTGGTTTCTGTGTATTAGGATATGCTTCAGCGCACACTGTAGTCAATGGCAAGACCTGTGAACCTCAGTGGAAAAGAGCTTGGGCTCTTATTCTCTGTGCAGCAAAGCACAGAGGCAGTGGACCCGTGAGGTACCTACTGCACTGTGGAAGAGGTGAGGGCAGGAACCACGCAGGGAGCTACGGTGAGACAAGGATCAACTGGCATCATGGAACCAGACATCTCCTGCTCCTGGTCCATCAGAGGTGGCACCTTCTTTAGGAAAGAGATGATGGGATGGAGTGAGTTAAACATTTCATGTCCAGGCCCAAAATTGACCCAGTCATGGTTTAATTCTCATCACATGTTCATACAAAAACCAGCTGATGGGAAACTGTGTGGGACCCTCTGAGAAAGAAGCCTCTTGCAGTCAGCCAGACCTCCCAAAATCCACCTCTTGCACCATGAGCTTGGGGTCCACTTTTCCACATTTTTGCCATGATTCTGTTCTAGCAAGAAACAGCTACAAGTGATTCCTCAGAGCACAAAAACTCATTCAAAAGGGAGTGGAAATAGTTGCTTGTCCCCAGCCTTTAGCCTATACGGAGAATTTCAAAGGTTTTTAGTGAAGCTCTGAGAAACCTGGTCTAGGGGAAGGTGTCCCAGCCAGCCGCCCATGACAGGGGTTTGGAACTAAATGTTCTTTAAGGTCCCTTCCAACCTGAGCTGTTCTATGGTTCTATGAATCTGGGTCACAATTTCATCCCTTACATACTAAACCTTCCCTCACCAAGACTGACATGTGGCACCCAAGACTTTTGCTCATATCTTAGTATAACTGGCCAGGATATTCCCTTTTTTAATACATTTATAAGTTCTCTTGAATCAGTAGCAACATTCATGAACAGTCGGTTGCACTAATGGGAGGCAAACTTGTCATATTTTGTTCAAAGCATAATCCAGTAAAGGATGTGCCTGTTCAGACATGCTGAAGTCACCACCAAAGCTTTCCTTAGTTAAGGACCATAACTAAATCCACAGCTAGCCCAGATGGGGCTACTTTTCGTAGTAAATTGTTGAGTTGCAGAAATTTGTATCTCAGACATACAAATTATCCTGAAAAGTAAATTCAGGATAATCTTCTCCTGGCACTAAATCTGAAGTGGGTTAAATACATATCTTCAACAACAATGCATTTGTCAGGTTATTGGTTTAAAAATTTTAGAACAAAGGAACAAAGAACTGGAAATCTTCCAGAGGAAGAGATAATTTGATGATTCCCTATATAAATCTAACATTTCTTCATCTTTTATAAATGGAATTTTGCAGGTCATTAGTCCCTTAATGTCATATAGCTATCAGTTGTAGGGGTTTTGTGTGCGTGTATGTGTGTGTGTGTGTGTGTATGTATGCAAAAAAAAAGCATTAAAATGGTTGAGATACAGAGAAAATTGACTGCTGCATAGTCACCACTTTTCATAAAGATTTTTACTACACCCTTGGTATTATAGATCTATAATATGCAAATGTGTAGCATCATTAATATGCATTTGCTGCATACACCCTCCTTAACAGAGTATGTTATGGGAATACAAATTAAAAACAATATACTCGACTCAGCTAAATTTTAATGGCCCATTGTATGAGTGATCCCCAATTGGGAGGTACCTAAGCCCTTTGTCTTCAATACTTCCCTTCCTTCCCCACATCCATTTTCTTTACTTGCTCGTGTTTTCACTGACACCTCCACAGCTGAATTAGTTAGATCTCAGCATAAAAAGTAAAGTAATATGAAGTTTCCTTGTTACCTTTAATGTCAGTAGCTGGCATAAGAACTGAAAACTGAGTCCTAGAAATGAGTTCAGCCAAGAGTGCCCATGGTGGAATAAGCTGTGCAGCCCAATCTTCTGGGTAAACGTATCCTGAGGTTACTTTGGCTTGTATTTGCTGCTGAAGGGAGCTACGGCATTACCTAACGGAGGTGAGTCATTTGAGAATATCCCCTGGCACACTTCTCTCCTCATCTTCCCTTCCTGGCTGCCTGTCCAGGGAAAAGAAGCTTCTGATACCTTCCCTTCATCCAACAAAACCCCTCTGGAGGGACAAGATCACTTCATCTGGCAAACCAGACCAAGAGCTGTCTCGCTGACTCACATATACCAGTGGCTTAAGTTTTGACAGTGGATATAATTAGTGGTCCCAAGTTTTCCTTTCTGATTCTCTACCAGAGTCACCATTTGTGCAGCAAGGACATACCCATGAAGCATCTTTAAAGCACTGCAAATTCTAGCCCAGCATTTTAAAGTCAACTGGTGTTGATTGAGGCTTGACCTGAGATGAGCCTCAAAGTGAAGCCTTTCAGGAGACAGTTCACAGGCAAAGCAGACAGGGACACTGTTGGCATTAGGGAAAGCAGATGCCAACTGAAATGAAGTCACCCATCCTCATTAGTCAGTGCATGCAGTCAAACCTAATAATGAGCTTGCTGCTCTCATCAGTGCTCTTTGACTGCAGGCTCTAAACTTTGTAGATCAGATGCACCTCCAACCACACTCTGGGGACAATGTCATCTGACAGGAGTTGTGAAAAGGATTGGTAGGGAAGGTAATTTTTTTTCCACTGCCTCAGTTACCAAAGAATTGGGTAAAAGTCCTTAGTGGACACTAAGCTTTTAACATACTGCCGGTTTATCCTCAAGTATTTAAGGCAAACCTTATATACACTTACATAAACTGAAAAACTTAAACCCCCACACATTACCATTCAATAATGGATGCCAAAGTTATTTTCCTTTACTAACAATGACTATCCCAGAGCTTAATCCTTCCAAAATGCAATAGAGAGAAAAGTAACACAGCAAGATGCACTCTGCTAATTGGGCTTCCCAATACAGTGTGAGGACATTTGTCACTCAGCCTGCTTATTCAGTGCTGAATATTCAAGCTGTTTCAGCAGGTCTAGCTACTCTTGTGGGAAATTAAGCTGCAATCAGATTCTGCAGTCATCCAGGTCTAGACTGTGATATTGATCACAGAGCAGACAAACTGAAGGAACAAGGTTGAAATGGCCACTTCATATAGGAGCACAGTTACTTGACAGAAAGTGATCTTTTGCTGATGCAAATCTGCTATGCAAGGTGTAATGTGGTTGATTCCAAAAGCTGTGGAACAGCTAGGAAAGGTTCTGTTTATTTTAATTATATCTTTCTCATGTCACCTTGTCCGTGAATCTGAGTTACACCAAACCTTGGAGTTTGGTGTAACTCAGGATCTCTTTCAGATTTGCAGTCATTAATCACAATGTCTTTCATGGAAATTTCATTACAGATGTGAAAGAAAAAGCATGCTGCCCTGATGCAAGGATTGCAGAATTTTAGATGCAGTTGCTCTGTCCGCAAATTCTTTGGTAAGTCCCAGTTCCTGCCTGCAACAGGAATCTCAAAGTTGAAAACCCCAGGAGACCTATACAGGCTCCCATTATGTGGCAGACTTTCAGCTGAAAGTTCTGTCCATTTTGATTTCTTTATCAATACTTGATAACCACTGAACATGGGTTGTTGAAGTTCTTCATGCTTTGAACTAATTTTACCACAACTATAAATGACATGTTGACCGGTGAAGCAAGAATGGGATGACATAATGGAAACAAACATTTTCATCTGTCAATTTCAATTAGCTGATGATTAGATGTGAAATGTAATATTGATAATGTTCAAAGTGTTCCTGTCCAAAGATGAGTGGAATGTATGTGATGTATCTATGTATGTAATGTAAAACAAGCTCTATTTCTATACAAATAATCCTGACAAAGATGGGCAAAAGGCTTTATAAAAATAAAGATCCTGAACACTGACTTATAAAACACAGACATAAATTCCAGAGGGCAGGTGATGACAGAGATAGAAATGACAGTTATGAACTAGGATATTATTAGCTCAGAACCATAAGTTCCTAACAAAAACTACAAAATCATTAAAGGAGTTTTTTATTCTTAACTAATATTTAGTGTGCATTATGCAGGAAACTCAAAGAAAACTGTCAGTGAATTGACACAGTCAGTAAACCCAGGCTGTAAAAAGACTATAGTGAGCACTACTACAAATGGTAAGGAAAGGACTCCTACTGAGGATAATCATAGTTGTGGATTTTAAGAAACCTCAGAAAATGTAACTCTCCAAATAACTTCTAACGTTATCTTACAAACTCTTCTGAGATCACAACATCCTTCAAATAATGTTTTCATCTGTGAAAAGGATAACCAAACTGTACATACATGCTTAAATAAAACAAACATATACAAAATAAGCACCTTTTGAAACTGATTTCCTTTCCTATCTTATTTTTTATAAACTCCAAAGAATTAACCAAATTATTGATTAATTTAAAAAAGGTTCAAAAGGATTTTAAGTGCACTTGCATCCTACTCTTAGAAATATTTGATCCATTACTTCCTTCTCTGTGAAGTAACGTCTGTGAAGAAAACCCTCAGCTAACTCTTGAACAAAGACTGGAAATTGCTCAGAAGATATCCCCTTTTTCACACCTTCACAGTGCCTGGCAGCAATGAGCACCCTGTTGTCTTCACAGCTGGAACTGCTAAAGGAGAGTCCCAGGATGACAAAGACCTTCTTCACAAAAACCTCACTTCAGTGGGCTACAACAAGCGTTGCTCACATCATCTTCTAGTGTTTGAATTACTTTCTAGCTTACAACAAAAAGACCTTGTGCAAAAATTCTTTCCTAGGACCTAACTGGTGCCAAAAATCTTTCCCTCAAAACCAGTAGTTAGTGAGTGCTCTACCAGAGTCCATGAGAGAGGAGAAATGGCTTGCACATCTGAGAACCATGAGTTTCCACACTGTGCCTGAGCAAAAGTTTAAAAGTTCATATGAGCATCATATTCTTCTCAGAATAAAAGAAGCAAAATGAGAAGTATTGAATAACAAGCCTAAGAGACCAAGAAATTCACTGCAACATCCACCAGAATGTCAGTTCAAGCCCTGCAACTTACAGCAAAATAGACTTTTAGCAGAGAGATATTTCCCTTAGAGAGTTAAAAACCACATGCCCAAGCTGAAGGAAATTGACTTAGAGCAAATAATTGAAAATCCCCCATGCTCTGGTCTAGAGTTAATTCACCTTATTGCTATAAAATAAAATAAACCATCAGTTTATCAGCCAACCCTGGTTAATCATTCAGTCTTCCACTCATAAGAGGAAGATGGCAGGTCACAGTGCTCCTGGCTAGTGGCAAAAATAACTTCTTCAGTGAAAATTCTGTGTCTCTATACAGAATTTTTGTTCAAAAGATGATAAAACATCATGTGAGAAACAGTGCACAGGGAGGCTCAGTGTGGTCTGGCTGAATTGGCTTTGAAGCACCGGTTTCTGAACCACTTGCTACAATTAACACGTCCCTTTCCTCATTAATATCGGACCCAGCTGGTTCAGGCCCTGTAAGTATGGCTCATCTGGCACCCTGATGAGATCAGTGGAGGAATATAAATACAACAGAAGCCACTGCCATCAAAATAAGCTGCTTCTTCAGCATAAGAAAATAACTAATTTACATCCAAAAAGTGATATTTCATTTTCTCATTCTGTGACCATTAAAATAAGCTGAGCATTTTCTTAATATTCAGGGGGAAAAAAAGCCAGAAGGCATGGCACAGCACTAGTGAGGATCAAAACAGGACAGAAGGAAAGCTAGTTCAAGCTCAAATTCAATTTCTTTTCTTTTCTTTTTTTTCAGATAGGATATTCTTGATTTTATTTCTGCTAAGATGAAAATATATTGAGCCAGAAAGGTGTACAGACACAAAATTTCAGAAATTATAGATTCAGTATCTGAATCAGATACTGTTTCCCGTCCAAGGATCTTTAGATGTTTTAGAAAAACTGATTAGATTCAAGTGCATCTGACAATGTTATCCTACTCATCTGACAGAGAAAAGAGAGTGATATCAATTGCTACTGGCAGAAAACAGGTCTCTATCAAAGCCTGGGCCAAACCTCAGAAATTTTGGCCTCTACTTGTAGGAGAATATTAAAGTCCACTCCAATGACTCTGGAGGTTGTAAATACTTTCTTTTCATATTAATAGCATACACACATATCTATTAAAAAAAAGGCAAACAACTTTTTAAATCAGCTATTGGCTTCTTCAGGAAGCCAATGTTTTGACTGCTTTAAAAAATTGGTCATTAAAAGACTTACAATAGGTTTCTTTTATCAAATTATTTCTTTTTGAAACAGAAACAGAGATGAGAACAACTCTTTTTCATCAAGTTGACAGCCACTGCAACCTCCGTGCCTCCCAAACAGCCAAGTTTTCCATTGCTAGAAATCAGTGAAGTGGCACTTGAGTGTGCTCACTCACGTTTCACACAGACCTGTTAAAGAGTGATTGTACTTGTGAGTTCATAATACTTGTACTGCCTGTGGATGGTGGTGCCTCTCCTGCCACAGCCGTGAGAAATCAAGGATTTCCAAAGCTGTTCAAAACGTTTATTATGGGAAGAAAAATTGTTATGCTGAGTGAAATCTTACATGTTGAAAAAGTCCAATCCTTCAGAAGCCTGTCTTCAGCCAACTTGACAGGCTGTGAGGGCATTTGTCCTGAGGCAAATGATACACTGTCAGCCCAAGGGAGCCCTGCTCTCCTGAAATTTTTCTGGAATACCACAGCAGATGAATCACTCTTCTGGTAAAAGCATCCTTGTGTGTACTATTAAGAAAGAAAACGGGACTCTGAACACATTTAGCAGATCTGTAACTGGAGTTGAGTAATGCAGCCAAGCCCCAGATTTCAGCAACACATGCTACTCTGCCCTCACACTACTCGTAAACAACTTCTTTCCTTGCTGCTTTCCAGCCAGTTCACTTCCCTTTCTAATCCCAGGAAGTCACTGCCCACCCTTAAATGCTGAAAGATAGATTTTAATCAAGTGGAGAGCAGAACAGTAGCATAATTTTACTTAAAGCACACACCAAGCCACACTTTAGAGCTATTTGGGGAAGAAACCAACCGCAGCCAGGCAGCCCCCCCTTGCAGAGTTCAGGCTGGGTGGTCACTCGAGCCAGAGACAACACGGTCAATTCAGACAGATGGCCACTAAGTCAGCCCAGCGCATTTGGGGAATATCCAAGATGTTAAAAAGGAGATGCACACCTTCAACTCCCTGCAGCTCGAGGAGCCTAGGAAGATATTTATCTTTTTTCCTCTTCAGTAGCTCATCTGGGGAAAAAGTGCATTGGGAAAAATGCAGTTCAGGCTGAACAGACTTTTTCCTCCCAAAATGTTTGTGCATGTGTGTTGAGACTGTCAACATTTTAAAAATTCTCTCCAGTTATTTTGACCCAATATCATTTGGTGGATTCAGTTTATATTCACAAGAAGGTTAATAACTCCATTCCATTGCAAATTTATCATTCTTCATTACTCCCTCTACTTGCTCTACCCCTTGGTCCATATTTTTTTCAGATTTCACTCCTATTCTCTGGGGTCGGTGTGCTAGGTTTCTTGGTATGTTAATTGCTGTATGATCAGAAGGGACTAGGACACACTGCTCCTACAGTACTCAACAGCCACTTCAGAAGATGGAGAATAGGGAAAATTGGCTTTGATCTGTTTAAGGCATACTGAGACACCCAGGATATTTGGTGAAGAGGGCAATGATCACCACGTATTGATGAAGACCCATAATTCAAAGAAAGATGGGTTCCCATGCTCACAGAAGGCAAGGAATAGATAAGGGACAGGAAGAAACAACACTGCATTAAAGGGGGAACATCAAAAGCTGGAAAATGCTTTAGCAATTTGTCAGGCCTAATGTTTATCATTAATTTTATATCTGCCTTTAGTTCTGTGCTCCCAACAGATTAAGAATTGCAAGCAAACCTTTCACCCTGAGTCAGGAGAAGATGAAGACATCAGAAGACATGTTGCTTCCTACTTTTCATTTCATCTTATTTCCTTCCTCTTCCTCATTTTCTTCCTCTTGTGTAAGTGACTGAGTATGTTATCCTCTACTGCATCATCTGTGTCCTCCAGATGATGGTCCACAAGCCAGGGGAGGGAAATTACACATCTGAAAGACATAGATGTACATTACAGCTACTGTCCAACAAAGACACAGAGAGATGTGACAAAGTCCCCATCACACTTTGTCCCACCATGCATGTCATCTCAAGGTCAGTAACTCCCACTACTTGCTAGCTGCAGCCACTGAAATTAAAATTAGTAAGCTTTGGGTGCCTTTAAATATCACAGAGGGAGGCCCAAACCTCTTTAACCATAAAGATAACATCTGCCTCAAAAATGGAAAGCCAGAAAAAAAAAGCCCAGACAAAACCCGTTGCATAAAACACGTAAACATTGGGCTACTCATTAAATACAAAACACATTCATGTAAGAGAAAAGCCTGTAACAGAAATTTTAAAAGCTCTGAAAATACAGTAATTTTTGTATCTACATTCTCTGTATCTTATATTTTTACAAGTCTGTAAAAAATAGTTATGTCTAACACATGTAGAAATGCCACAGATTTGCTGGGGTCACTTGGAAAGTTAGCAAAAAGAGGTCACGCTTCCAATCACATTAATATACTAACGTGCCCAGCAGTAGATTATGTTAATTTTTAGAGTAATTTTTAAGATTTGTAATGCAACACATTACTCGATAGGATTTCTAAGCCTTCTTGGAGCTTATTAGTCTGCCTTTATAAACCAAATGTCAGCTTTATCAAAGTCAAACACTAATTATTAGCGATGGGCGAACCTCAAAAGGTTCAGAGGTTTGATCTGGTTTGACTAGACAGGCATGAGACCAGCTGCTTGTGCAGACCATTTTGATGGCAGATTGGAGTCCTGATTCTGCAAATGTTACACAATTATTGAAATGTAAGCACCCAGACAGAGCCTGCTGCCTTCGAGGAGGATACTGAAGTGTCTTGAGCTCAGCAAGCGCAGGGCTGCCTGACTCATCAGTGTGAGACTGCACCCTCCCAAACTTCCCACAGCATCCACTGCAGTGGGTGTGACAGAGTGGTGCACTGTAATAAAACATCTACAGGGAGCTGGGACTAGAACTGTAATGAGGAGAGGAGAGAGGGAGGGAGAAGGAGAGGGAAGGAGACATGCTGTGATATGCCGAGGTATTCTACTAATGAGTCAGCAAGGTCTTACAAATATTCCAGGACAGACCTGTATAGATTTGTATAAGCTAAATGACACATTAGGAACCGTAAACTCATGAGCCTGAACATAAATCAATATATTTTCAAGGGCTGTGCTTGAGCTGAGGAGCCCAGCCTCTTCTCAGGACTTATTGGCTCAACCAGAGTGACGTATTTCTCTAGCAGAGCATGCCAACGTGGCTATATGACTTGTGGGTTGAAGCTTGCAATAAAGAATACTGGGTGTGACAGCATATGTCAGTGAAGACAGGCCCGAGGGGGACATGTGTGAGGAGCCGAGCTTTTGGCCTGGAAGTATGATTACTTACAAGAAAATAAGAAAGTTCAACTTGCTTCTGTAATTCTGTGACTAAACAGGGGAGTTTTACTGCATGGCAGAGATTTACTGGGGAAACCTGTGAACACATTGAATAACCAGCAACAGGATTTCACCAGCTAATGCTCTTCCTTGTCCTGTAACAATAGTCCTTCAGAGCAGAGTTACAGCACTAGTTCTTTTCCTCTCTCTCTCTCTCTTTTTTTAACCTGAAGCTGTTGTTCTACATAAATATCACCATTACTACTTGTGGGAGCCATACCAGATGATAAACACCCCAGCTCAAATTTCTTCACTGACTGAGTGGTCCATCTCTTTCCCCTCTCACCTGTTGAATTTTTAAGCACTGTATGCAGAGCTTGTAGACGAGAAAATTCCCCACATGCACTCACCTCTTTATTGATTTTGAGGCAATCTTCAGGTGGAGGGGTGATAGGAAGGCTTTATTTCAAACTGACAGCCAAAACCCACAGAATTCTCATCCTTCTGTTACTTTTTTTCAGTGCTGCCATTGCAACCAGAGGGGAACGTGAGCACTTGCATGTCAGCTGTTGTTTGGGAAAGGGCTGAGTCCTCTTTCATTTTGAAAAGAAACAGGCACATCCCTCCAGGGGATGGTTTCACCTGCATGAAAGAAGGTGCCCATGTCATTTCCATTTCCTATGGGGAAGTCTTTTCTCAGTGCTGCAACTTTTGAGAAAATTCCTGAGGTTCTGGTAACTTTCCTCATCCATTGCATGGGGAACTTTAAGACAAAGACACTTATGTTTCTTTTCGTAGTGAAAACCAACCACCAGATAACCAGCACTGGTGACATGAAGGGTAAAACTCCACAACAGAGCTATGCCTAAGTAATAGAACAAACTGGTTGTGAAGCAGAATCTGAACCTAGTTCTCCCAAATCCCAGCTAACTCTATAGTTGCTGCACCAACTGCAGGAGCAAGGAAAGATCAGCATCAATCTTCCCACATCTGCTTATTGAAGAATGCCTACATCTTCCCCCTTAGTGAGTGGAGATGGCCAGTGGTAGAGAAACATGGGTTTAGAGGAATCTTGTTCATACCAGCCCAGCTAAACTTGTGTCCCCAGGTAAGCACAGGAGCAGAGGTTTTAAGCAACTGTGTCAAAACCCAAGTCAGATGCCTGAGACATTATGGCAGCAACAACAGCAGAAAGCACAAGAGTGTGTGACATTACAGCCATAATGAGAGCAGCAGTCAGTGGAGGAGCAGATGTGATTTCAATCATATCAGTAACAGAGACAGGCAGTGTGGAGGCAGATGGGCCTCTGACTGAGCAAAGGCAGCCAGCTGCAGGATGGAAGATGCTGCTGCAAAGCTGGTGAGGCAGATGCTCTGTGATGGGAGTAAGACTGCAGCAAGACCTGCAGCAGCAGCAGCAGATGCTGCAGCTGCCTCCGAGCAGTGGGCAGCCACCGTTTAAGATGCAGCTGCAAGTGCTCTTTGCTCCTGCACTCCTAGTGGTCACCTCTTGCTGAATGGGGAAAAGTGCTTTTACTTTCACACAATAATTTCTGCAAATTACTGGGGCGTGGCAGTGCATGCACTAAGATGAGACCAGGATTACATTTTTCAGTGATGATCAGCCTCCACCCCATTTCACAACAGCCTTTACAGACCATTTGGGGGGTGGAAAAAGACAATGAAGAGTTACTCTGAAAAATCCTACCTGTACCCCTTATGCTATTCTGTAACTGAGAGTATTTTATACCCCAGCCATCTCTGTCAATGTGAACTCTTCTTAGCTGGAGGAGGAAGTGACTGTGGCACTTACTGAAACCTTCTCCATAGATTGGATTGCACCTAGGTTTTCATCAGCTGAACATCTCCATCCCCAGCCTAGGTCCTCTTTCAGTCCTCTGCTGAGACCAGGGATAGACTATTTCATCAGATAAGAAGTAGAAATTATGCAAGCCTTTCCCAAACATGACACAACATTCTGATAATTTGGGACATCTCAAGCAAAAAAAGACAATATCCAAAGCATGAAATTTTGTCATGAAGTAGGTTTTGTTCAATGTCCTTTCTCAGAAGCTATTCATTCAATCCGAGCATCTGGACTTGCAGAATGAACACATATTGTTGTGGTAGAAGACCAGCCTGAACATTGAAATATAAAGATTTGTGAAACTGGAGGTAAACAGAAAACTAATGCTCTCCATGGGCCTTGAGATCTCAGTGAAGGAAGAGTGGATACTACAGTCATGGTCAGTTACAAATATATGCTTTGTTCATTTAAGAAGGAGAGTCTCAGTTCTCTTTGAAAAAAGGTGATGTTTTCATTCACTATCCATTAGAACTATTTGAACATTTCTTAAAGTTATTTATAAGTCATTCTAGGCAAACATTTCCAAACTGTGTGTGCAGATGATGAAGACTGGATCTTAGCCCTTGAGAAATAACTTGATTCCTCTTAGTTACACCGTAATAATTGATATGACAAGGTCCAAATTTCTTCCTTTCCCTCTTTTTTTCCCCCCTTCATTTCTAACTGTAATTTCTATTCAAATGAAATCTTAAATATTCTGCCCTGACCTTTGCTGGAAGGAATTTAATTACCTATGGAGTTTACATAAATTATATGGCCTGTTTGTTTAAGATTAATACAACACAGAGATCAATAGAGCCATGGAACATCAGTATAAAATGGCTTCTTGCAAATGCCACCAAAGGTCACAAAATTCTTTCCGGAAAAAGAGGACGAGAGACATGGTGTGGCACATTCCTGTCGTCAGTCCAGTGTGTGTCACTGCTGCTGCCTCTGCAGCCACTCAGGGATGATTTATCAGCTGTTAGAGGACACTTGGTACAAACACACTATAAGAACCAGCTGAGGCAAAATTAATTGAATGCAGTGAGGACTACAATTCATCATTCTTAAAAAAATGGCTCAAAAAGTGAGAGAAGGATGATACATTGACCATAGCTCAGATAAACTGCTTTTCATAATACTCTTTGGAAACAACCTCTTGCTCCCACAGATGCAATCCCAGTTTCCCTGTAGAAAAGGCAGCTCTTATTCTTGGTTTATGAGATGGAGAAGACACACACAGTATGCATAGTCAAAAGACTCATTAGAAGTTACCTGCTTGTAGCTTGGTAAAGCCGCTTTCTGTGTGCCCTAGGTACGTTTACCAGCAAATTTTAGTTTATTCTCATATTAGGTTGGCAGAATTAATGCAGTGAAAGTGTAACACAGTCAACACTTCCTGGCTGATCAAGGCTAGATGGAATGCCAAGAAAATTTTTCCCCATGTCAAAAAGAAAATGGGTTGAGAGAACAGAGATGAGAGAAACAGACAGTATCCTACTGATAGAGCAGTGATATGAAATCAGGTGTTGGGTTTGAATGGCCAGGTTTTGGTAGTGAGGGGCTGTGGGGGTCACTTCTGTACGAAGCTGCCAGAAACTTCCTCCGTGTCTGGCAGAGCCAATCCCTGGAAGCTCCAAGACAGACATGCTGCTGGTCAAGGTTGGGCAAGTCAGAAATGATGGAAACACCTCTGTCATAACATACTTAAAAAGAAAAGAAAGGTATTGTGCAAATGTTATTGCAGCCAGAGAAGAGTGGGGTGAGAATATGTGAGAGGAACAGCCCTGAAGACACCAAGGTCAGTGGAGAAGGAGGGGCAGGAGGTGCTCCCAGCATCGAAGTTAAGATTCTCCTGCAGCCCGTGGTGAAGACCATGGTGAGGCAGCTGTGCCCCTGCAGCCCATGGAGATCCACAGGGATGCAGAGATCCACCGACAGCCCATGGAGGAGACCCACAGCAGAGCAGGGGGATGCCTGAGAGGAGGCTGTGACCCCATGGTAGATCCATGGCAGGGATCTGCAGACAAATGGAGAGAGGACTCCATGCACGAACAGGTGTCCTGGTAGGACTTGTGACCCCAGAGGGGACCCACACAGTAGCAGTGTGTTCCTGCAGGACTGCACCCCATGGAAGAGTGACCCACACTGCAGCAGCTTGTGGAGGACTGCTGCTTGTGGGATGGACTCATGTTGCAGTCGTTTGTGGAGAACTGTCTCCCATGGGAGGAACCCCACGCTGGAGCATGGAAAGGACTCTTCTTCCTAAGAACTGGCAGGAGCAACCTGTGATGAACTGACTGTAAACCCCATTCCCTTCTCCCTGCACTGCTGGGGGAGAAGGTAGGGGNTGTGAGAGGAACAGCCCTGAAGACACCAAGGTCAGTGGAGAAGGAGGGGCAGGAGGTGCTCCCAGCATCGAAGTTAAGATTCTCCTGCAGCCCGTGGTGAAGACCATGGTGAGGCAGCTGTGCCCCTGCAGCCCATGGAGATCCACAGGGATGCAGAGATCCACCCACAGCCCATGGAGGAGACCCACAGCAGAGCAGGGGGATGCCTGAGAGCAGGCTGTGACCCCATGGTACATCCATGGCAGGGATCTGCAGACAAAGGGAGAGAGGACCCCATGCGGGAGCAGGTTTCCTGGTAGGACTTGTGACCCCAGAGGGGACCCACACAGTAGCAGTGTGTTCCTGCAGGACTGCACCCCATGGAAGAGTGACCCACACTGCAGCAGCTTGTGGAGGACTGCTGCTTGTGGGATGGACTCATGTTGCAGTCGTTTGTGGAGAACTGTCTCCCATGGGAGGAACCCCACGCTGGAGCATGGAAAGGACTCTTCTTCCTAAGAACTGGCAGGAGCAACCTGTGATGAACTGACTGTAAACCCCATTCCCTTCTCCCTGCACTGCTGGGGGAGAAGGTAGGGATGGGAAGGAGGGAGGGATGGGGTGAAAGTGTTTTAAGGTCTTATTTTACTTCTCATTATCCTGCTCTGATTTTGTTAGTCATAAATTCAATTAATATCTCAAATTCGAGCCTGTTTTGCCTGTGATGGTATTTAGTGAGTGATCTCTCCTGGTCCTTATCTTAAACCCTGAACCCTTTGTTATATTTTCTCTCCTGTGTCCAGTTTCAGAGGGGAGTGATAGAGAGGCTTTGGCATCCCAACATGGGTGCCTGGCATCCCAACACTGTTAACCCACTACAACCTCCAAAGACTGTACTACACCTGAGTCAAACCATAGAGTTCAACCTCAGTTTTCCACTGAGAAACCTCTGATTTTGACAAAAAATGGCCATATTCAGGCCCCCACCAGAGCTAAGCACCAGATGCAAAACCTTTTGCTAATATTGCTAATGTGAGGGGAGATTTTCACAAGTGTTCACAAACCAGCAGCTCCCACTGTGACAGATTTTGAAAGAGACCGGTAATAAGTGTACACAGTTCTTAGGGCTTCCAACCAGTTAGCTCTGTGCCAAAATAGGAACTGAGCTTTTATGAAAACCAGATCCTCACTCTGGTAATTAGCAGGTTTGGGTTTTTTTTAAATCTGCAAGAGGTGGGCAGAATGATTTTAACTTGACTTTGAGAGCAGCAGGCTGTATTTCCTGTCTCTGAAGGAGGGAAAAAGCAAAGTGGTACCCTTGTTTGTAGAACATGATGGAATTCTCTGGTGAAAACCATATTTTGGGTCCTGATGTGAATGTCTTTCTCAGCTCTACTTGGGATAAACTTCTATTGGGAAGTGAGACTTACCAGTTTTATCTCCAGGGTATGAAATTTTTGGGCTATAATAAACATGGATTATAAACCAACTGGAAAAGTTGGTTTTGTTGCATTTCTACATGATAGAGAACAAAAGCACTTGACCAAGGACCTCTGTTCTACAAAGCAGTACAGCATGCAATTTCATACATAGGAAGATGACTTGAAGCTATACAATCTGGAGCTTCATTCAGAGTACGGTTGGATTCCGGCCCTTGGTTTGATCCACTTTGGAGAGGAGGCTCAGAAGCTGAATTGAAGTGGGATAAAACTTGGATGTTTAAAAGGCCCCAAAAGCCAAGCAGAGTTTTGATGTGGAATTATGCTCTGAACAGAACTAACAATATTAGAAATCTTTTAATTACTTTGTGAGCCTCTTTCGGCAAGCCCAGAGTCAGAACACCACTCTGAGGGTGCATTCAAACAGAAATGATACATTCAGGGTAATAAAACTCCCATTGTTTCTATGTCCTATAATAAAGCCTGGAAACCACAGATGCGATCAAGACCATATTTTGCAGGGCACTGCACATACAAGCAGGATGAGACAGGATTTCCTCTGCTCACAGACCACAAGAGAGGGAGGGAGAAGGTGAGGATGAGGGAAAGGGACTTCTCCCCATGCCCAGCTTGGTAGGAGCAGAGCCCAACTCTACTTACTTGCTCACAGCCCTGCAGAGTGGGAAGCACTTCCCATAGGTACCAACTGCAGCTCAGATGGATGTTTTAGGTTCCAGTTATAAAAGGAGGCCTTAATGGGCAGCTCTCTTTGCTGGCTTGGAGCCTAGAGGTGTCAGAAGGGATCTGTCCACTCACATGAGCAGATGTGCACACTTACAGTGTGGATGGGCTGCACCTGGTCCCTTGTACAGGGACAACAGGAAATGATCTACCAAGAGTCTGTCAAGCCACAGGGGACATGATTTCTGGTCTAAAACTGCAGTTCATATAATTAACTAATGAGAACATCTTTGAGTTTTTCACCTATTTCCTGTTTGGCATTGTTGATGGTGTAGGTTAAGCTGAACATGAAAACTTCCATGTACCTTCTGTGCCACTGCCAAACTTTTTCTGGTATCACCAGCCCTGAGGCAGGCTGCTAACACTCAGGCTTCACAACAGATCTTTGTGGATTTCTACCTTTTTGTTATCTATTGACAAGTGACAATTGTACTAATACCAGCCCATTTGGACACAGACAGAGGCAAAATCTCCCAGAAGCCTGAAGATAAGTGCCATTTGGTGAGTGGACTTGTGTTAGAGCATCCCACTCACTGGCCAGGAGGCATGTCCATACCTTCAGTCTCACCTCTGAAGGCCTCGTGGCCAACACTGAATTTTGCTTGAGTCTTTGGCTGGTTTTATGCTTTAAGGGAGGGGATGTAGGATAAGAAACATCATCCTTGCTGTAACAGCAGAGCACTGTAGCTCAGCCCTGAGCTTCTGCACTTCTTTCTTGGTGTTTTGTTTTTTTGGTTTTTTGGGTTTTTTTT
Source organism: Aleadryas rufinucha (assembly GCA_013397815.1). Lineage (NCBI taxonomy): Eukaryota > Metazoa > Chordata > Aves > Passeriformes > Aleadryas > Aleadryas rufinucha. The sequence continues at coordinate 318,267 of VZTH01014991.1, read as the reverse complement.
CTAAGACAAGACCATGATGGGGAGCAAAATGTCTTATCAAGAGATTGCAGTGGTAGTGACACAGGACTTTAATTCAAGAGGGTGTATCTACATCCCTTTTATTCCCTTAGGGACTATGCTAATGTGAAAGACTCAGAAAAGGTCCACACAACTATATTAAACACTGCTTCCAGTACAACTTTAAATTAAAAGTTTGATTATGCAATTACATGATGACCTATAAGAGAGGGGTAAGAGGGGGTTACTGGTTCATTTCTCTTATGGGTCAGGATACCATAACCAGAGATACTAAAGCAGTTTATAGGATGCATGATTCATTCTACAGAGGAAGAAACACACGTGAAAATAAAATTAAAATGATGATGCAAACTGAGCTACAGCAGGTTTTTATCTGTGCATGTTACATCTGTGCAAATCTAGGCAAAAAAAAAAAAAAGCTCAACTTGACCCCTTTAGGCATTTCTAAATATTCTCAATTAATACATAATAATTGAAAATCTTAAATACTTGAAAATGCATTACAGACATTATAATTTTGGCATAGTAAAAATTAAAACCAGCATTGAACATAAAGCATATTTTACTACATCTAACCTTAGCTATGATAACAAATTCTCCTCATTCCTTCACCAATAATTTCAAATATTAGCCCAAGGCAAAACCTTTTTGGCATTCTCCTTATATTACCTATCACAGGATATGTCAATTTTAGTACCTAGGTCCTTTCATGTGCCTTTCCTTGAGGTGAAATCCTTAGCTATGAAGGGATTGTGGCACTTCACCCTGTTTTCCAATGATCTTCATGCAATTCCAGCCTGTAACCAAGCAGAGAAAATGTTTATGCACAGAGTCGAAACAAATCAGCACTGACGCCACCACTGAGAACTGAGTGACCTTTGGCAGAGGAACCCAGCTTCCAAGGTTCAGCAGGCAATGAGGATTAATTTTATGGTCTGGACAGAGTCCTGAATTCCAAGCATAGAAATTGGATGTTTGTAATAAGCTATTTACAGTTGCAGTTCTATTATTTTTATTGGTCCTCAAGGACCCACAAACAATGCTGCACATTTTGGTCACCGTCTCCTAACTCATTGTGTATTCACTGTCTCCATAAATAGATATTGCTTGTTGGACAGCATCCTCCATATCTCTCGCTCTCAAAGCAAGGAGCCATTGGGCTAAGAATGCAAAGGCTGAAAGAAGAGACACAGTTTTCTCAGCTCCCACATGGAGTGGCTATAACTCTGTCACCAGAGGAAAAGTTGGGAACTATAGGAACAACCACAGCATTTTTTGTAACACATATTATCAGAATGTCCAAAAGTGGAAAATTCTGTCAGAACTTAGAGGATAAAACACCCTGATGAAATCTTTTCATAGTGTTGCTATCAAAGCCTTTCCTCACTTCTCCCTGGTACCTGAATTCCACAGACAGGAAATTCAGCACATTCTATCTTTGCTTGCAGTTTTCATCTAATGCATGAAGCACAGGCAAAGCCCTATGGATAACTCATTCTAGATAGATATATAAGGTATGTTAGTGTATGAGGTAAGAGTAATTTTTCCTTTATACCCAGCCTAAAAGCTGCAGAGTGAGGGCCTGCAGAGGCACAGTTCTGGAGTCTTGGCTGAAGTTGACATTATAAACCTGAACTCTGCCAGGCACCATTTTAGGATCATTCAGCTTTTCTTCCTCCATGAATCTGTAGAATCTTCCAAATGCTCAGTACAGGCAGTACAGATTTATCAAGCATGAGGCTGGGAAGCTTCCTATACAGGAATGTCTTGGGTCCACTGCAGTTTGAGCAGCATATTTGGTCCATGTATTCCTCTTTGAAATTATTTTCATGAACTGGTCTCACAAAGTGACTGATAGAGGTATTTTACTGTAATAATGTTAACTAAAGTTTAAAGCAAAAATGGACAAGGACTGCAGCAAAAACCAGCAGAGAAATCACATATTAAATTAGAAAAGGATTTTTTTTTTCCCACAATTTTCTATTAAATCACCAGGGACACTAAGCAAGAGCTAGGACGGGTAGAGGAGTTGCTGTATACACCAGTCCAGACTTGTGTCATCATTATACTGATATTATCAGTATAATGTCTTCTTGGAAAATTACAGGAGTGAAAGGAAAGAAACAGCATGGGAACAGTCCAGACCCTCAGTCAGTAGTGTTCAGAGGAGCAGACATAGAATCCCATAGTCAATTATTAACCAAGGTCAATATTTATGGAACAGAGAATCATTTTAAGTGTACATTATTCATGTAGAGACTTGTAATGAGCACTTCATGCTTGAATAGAGAATGTATATACTGGTATAATTTTAATAAGAAAGCTCATAGGAAACAGGATATATCTCCTCGGAAATGGTCTATGTGTCTGTCTGTCTCTCACTCTTGCTCCCATTGAATCAGTCAATATTTTCTACCATTACAATTCATAATCAGAAATATCCTTCAGCTGGAAGTCAGTAAGAATTGAATGAGATGTTTTAGACTTTGGTTTTGAAGCTCCTATTTATGCAAACTGAATCCAGATTGTGGATTTTTCTTGAAAAATGGTAATGTAACCTAAATTATGTGAGGAACTCCAGCTATCCATTCCACATACCCAAACAGACAGAGGCCACTGCTGGGAGCATTTTCATTGCTCAATTTTGATGAAGTTTCTGAATCACACTTCCACTTGCTTCGTGAATCCTTCCTCCTCCCGGAGTGTGTATCGGGGATAAGGATGTGATAAACACTCTTGAACTAGGAAATGACAGCTTTGCTGTGACAACTGCTGAAGAAACAAGTGGCTGGGTTATATGACTGTAACATATGAGCCCTTGCATTTGGGATTTGGCTTGTATTCCACACATTCATACAGCATCAGTCATTCACTGAGAGCCTGCTCTTTATGCTTCTGCTCTCACACACACAGAAGAGTATCACAGTGTGCTGAGTCAGGCTTTAAAGGAATTTAGGCATATAAAGATGCTGAATGGCTTCTAATAGGATTTCCAAATATGCCTAAGCACACAACTTCTGAAAGGCACCTCTGAAAACCCCATAAAGCAGCTATATGCACACCTTAAACTGCTTGAAAACCTTATAATTGAAAGCAAGTAAATTTCTTGCACTCTTTACCTGTGATTTTCAACAGGGGCTGTAGAGCTCTAAGTGTTCTGGACTCTTTAGTTGTTGTGTCCTTTGAAAATCCCAGCCTAAGACCTTATCCATTGCCAACAACATCAAAGAGAGGAAGCTCAGTGAAGTGATTTAGAAGTTGGTACTAACAAGCACTCTAAATCAATCCAAAACATGTCTCATGCTGGGTGACGTCTGCTATTGATCAAAGGGACAGGACAAGTCAAGTCAAGGAAACATGATTGGGAAAATAATAAAACAGGCCCAGTGAATGTTTCAAGGTTTCTCTTAGCTTGAACGATGGCACTAAAGTGCACTGCTGGCCAAGAGGTGATCATCTGTGGGATACTCCCTAGACAAAGAGGAGACATGGTACATTAGAGAGACAGTAAAAATGAATTTTCCTCCTCATGACCTTTTTTTCAATCTGCAGTTTATTTATGTTCTTAACATTAAGACTACACACAACTAATTTCTTTCTGACAGATGATACATTGCTTACATAGCACAGTAGATTGGTACTTTGTAAGGAACTGGCAAAGCAGATGGTGTGTCTGTGAAAAAGCTGTGGGAGATAGTGTCAGCTCACAGACCTGCTGATGGGGTTAGATAACCTGGAAAGGGCAGAGAAGTTGGGACACCTGCTCCCAGAACAGCGCTCTTCTCAAAAAGAGCCATCTATAGGGATATCCATCCTACCTAGAGGAAATTTTTTCCCCTGGCATTACTGAAGACACCTGCTGTCTCAAAGGAAGGTCAACTGTTGGTTTTTGCGTGCTGGGTAGAGTTGTGTTTCTTCTTCTTTTTCTGCGAGAACCAAAAATCTGGTTCAGAAACTTCTTACTGGCACGATTTCTGAAGGCCACCCACACATCCCTGTAACTTAAACTTCTGTACTTAACATAGGGGTAACATGTCTCCCCAGGGAAGAGGAGGGAAGGATCATGTTGCAGAGTTACAGACATCTGCAGAGAAGGAAGCATATGAAGCATGTATGTTTTACAGAAGGAGCTCAGGAGAGGGGGAGAGAAAAGCTCTTTGCTGCCTGGAAGGATGGATGTTCATGCTCCAGGGGCAGATGAGGAAGGGGATGCGTGGTCGTGACTGAGAAAGGTGAGATGAATAAGGCCTGAAAGTCTCCTGATATGACGTGACTGCAGGCTGTCCTGGAGATTCCTCCCCTCACAAAGGGCTGTGGGCTGAACAACATTGTCCTGCCCTGGGAGACACTGCGAGTGAGGCCAAACCAGCAGCTCCCCTGCCCCAGGTCAGTGTCTTCTCCTTGGATGCAGATTGTAGCCAAGTTGATCAATTTGCACAATTGTTGCCTTTTTTTTATTTTTGGTCCTTTTTTTTAATAACATAAAGTAGTTAATGAATTTAAAAATAACAACCTTAAAGCTGATCCAAGCTACTCCACTGCAGCTGTAAGAAAAACTACACTGGTCCAGCTGGCCTGCTGCAGAATAACTCAAGACAGCTGGAGACATGGTTAAAGGAACCTAGTCCTCCACAGCTGGGATGCCTAATGAAAAAGTATCATGTGACGATCTCAGAGAACTGCTACTACAGAGGAGAGAAACCCTAGAGACAAGGGAAAGATAGTCTTTGAGAGGTGTAAAATTCTCACAGTCAGCCAGAGAAAGTACTTGTATGTGCAGGAGAGCCAGCTCAGCCAGGCTTCCTATGGATTTGTGCCTGTGGTGGATTCGTGGCTGTCTGATCTGAAACAGATGCCAAGGGAAGCTTTTATCAAAGCCAGGGAATTAAAAATCTTTCTCTCCCAGAAGGATGCTCTTCTGAGTCTTTCCCCCAGTGAATGGATTAATAGTCTCCATCTCTCTCCTACCTGCCTGCCTGAGACTTGCAGGAATTTGCTACTGCTTTGTGTGACTGAAATGAAAAGAGCCAGTGGGTTAAAAATGCATCAAATTGAGGAAGAATACACACAAAGAACGTGATCCACTTGTTTAGGAAACCATGCTGAAAATATAGCTGATGTGGAACATGCCATCTCCACAACATATAACCTCTTCAGCCCCTGAATTTTCTTCCTGGTCTGGAAGATTTTTGTTATATAAGGAGTGGAAGGACAGAGCTGTGCATTAAGGGCACTGAGGGCTTACAGCTGTCAAAAACAAACCCGTTATTTTCAGCTACTCTAAAGAGGTCTGAGTAAGTGCAATCCTGCAAGCTGCCTGCCTGCCCTAAGTAACAGGAGTTTCACTGGCTTGCATCAGCCAGCCTCTGGCTCTTCTTATGCTAACCAGGCCAGCATTATTGTATTACATTTAATGGAGCTCCTTATGTCATTCCAGCCTTGCTTCCTTTTTCTGATCCATGTGCTTTCCCTCCCTCCCATCACCTCTCCCTCATCTCAGCTGGAGTATGCATACGTGTTCCTCTTCCCCTGTACCAGACACCACTGCAGTGCAGTGCTTATGATTACAAATCATCTCATTAAAGCCAGACAGCCACTCAGCTGGATGCAAATTACTGACCTCCTCCATTTATGAATGTCAGATTTTTCAGGGTGGGAAGGGAGGGAGGACCAGAGTGGAAAGCATTCCATTAAATGGTATCCATCAACTCTATCACATTTATAAGCTAATAAAAAGGCTAAAATGAAGTTCATTGGGACTGGCTTGATCTAGTAGTACCAGCTGGTTCTATGAAATATTAATAGAAACAAGACATGTCTCTGTATTGGAGTCAGTTAGGTGAAAGGATGATACTCTTATTGAAAAGTTACTGCCCTGTCCATTCTTCTGAGTGACATCTTCAATATTCCTTCTGGTAGTGTTAATCCTCCTCTGTATGTGACAAGACAAGGCTAAAACACAGGAGATCCTACTGCTGAAGAATAAAGACACATATTTTACAGGGGATAAAAAAGATAGCCTCAGCTTGTGGGTCACACCTACTATTTTGACCTTTTCCCAGCATCTGTGAACTTTGCTGCTTTTGTGTAATTCAAAGGCAGAGCTTTGGCTTTAACTGGTAGAGGGAGACATGTCAGGGAAGGTGTTGAACCCGAACCCTGAGAAAAAAAATGCAAACTGTAATGAAGAGTTCAGACGATGAAAACGCTGCTTAGCAGCATGGTAGAATAGCTTGATTCAGGCAGTATGGATGATGGTTTTCCCATTTTGGTGGCTTCTCAGTTCAGCAGGTTCTTAGACTTACTTTGAATTAGGAATAAATGTGTGCTAAAAAAATCTGCTGTTTGCTGGGATACCTAGGCAACCTGGGCATGCATATATCAAGGCAATTAGCTCAGCAGATCCAGACAGATAGGAAACCAACAGAAAAGCCAAATAATAAACAGGCCTGCACTAATCTCAAAGATCTGCAGATGGTCCTTTCAGGTTGCATGAGCACTACAGCATTAGAGGGAAGGAAAGTGTACCAAATGACGTCTGTCCTATGGCTGAGCAGATCATCTCCATCCATGTTAATATCAATTAAGCACTTCTCTCCAACACGGAGAAACATTCTCATCTAGCCTGGGCCAACCAGCCAGGATGCTGGGGGTCTCTGCAATTACTGGGAGGTACAAACTGTAAAAGAGAATGAAAACAACTAAAGGAAGAGATCTCTTTGAGATGCTGCAAACAAGAGTTTCACAAAGACAGACACCATAAAATTTTTGTTCTTCTTCAAATGTCTCCTCCCAAGATAATGGCCAGTCACAAGCTTTTAGAGACAAGAATAAATGCACTAGAACATATCCCTTGGCAGAGCCAGGCAGATGCAATAATAAATTAGCTGGCGGGTGGAAGACTACCTACTGTGCAGAGAACAGGTTGTCAAACAGATTCATTTATGGCTGTGAGAGTGATCAGTTGGGTTCTGAGCAGTTAGTGGAAATAATTATATCACATATAAACAGCATGTTTCCTACAAAGAACAGATATGCTATTGAGTAGGTAGCAGAAGCACAACTTGTCATTGAGCAAACATACGCACAATAAATTTGAAGCTTAAAAACAAATCCTTTACATTTCCCCAAAAGAGTTCAGTTCAGAGAAGAGCTCAAGCATAAGCACCGTCAGTCAAAGAGGTAGCAGTTGCAATGAAAGGCTGGCGAGTGGTTTCTAGCAATATATTTATATGTTTGTTTCACCCAGAGGGGACAAGAGCCAAATGAATCTTCAAAAAACAGTAGCTATTGCATACACAGACATCCATTCGCCAAGTGTCATGCTGCATAACTGCTTACAGCCAAAAAATATCCATTACTACAGTGAACAGATGTGAGCAAGAATAACAGGAAAGGAGAGCTGCTAAGAGAAGTTCTGCAGTGATATTCAGAATAATTCAAAGTACAGTAATACAGGCAGGGAATCTCTCCAGGCAATGGTAAATCAGCCGTATCTTCACAAAGCATTTATATTATTCCCACTTTTTTTGACAACTACTGGCATTTTAAACCATCTTTCAGGAGCAGATTGGTGGAGTTGGTACCCCTGCAAAGATCAACACAGGCAGAGAAGGAGATAAACATCCCTTGAGCTGTATGAAGGGTAGACAGCAGATAACACGGCAATCTGCACTGCCTTATGGTTCTGGCCTGGCTTGGTGTGCTGGCCTCAAGGCAAACAGCCAGTTTGAAAAGACGCAAAAAATGGATAGGGAAGCTTAGAACTGGTAGATCATAAACATTTTGGTGTTTGGCAGTGATGGAACATCTGACTTTTTGGAGAAAATAGAGGATCTGTCTGTCTAGGTTAGGCACAGGAATCACACAACCCTTTCTGGTCCTCAAAATCTCTTATCTGAGAAAAAAATGGTTATGAAGTACTTTGAAAATTAGACATGTGCAAAAAAAAAATGTGAAGAGCTGCTGGTTTGAGACAGCCTGTAGAAAAGGGTGAAGAGTTTTTTCTCCTCTTCAGACTTAGCAAGCTAATTTTCACAACAGAAAATTGAGGTTAAAATGTAATGCCAATAATCATATGAATAAGTCTGTAGTCCAGCAAGTGTTCACTCTCTACTTTATTTTTTCTCCAAGGACAGCCAAAGAAGTCAGACTCTACCTAAGCTACTATCTGGCCCCATCAGCAGAGTATGTGTGCTATATCCAGTGACTGTGTCAAGGAAAATCTATTAAACTGACAGTGACAAATATCCAGCTCTCCCCCTTCCAAGGAGACTATAGTCAGCCTTGCTGGTGTTCTCTTTTGTCCCAGGAATTCTTGAATCCTATGCTACAGCTGCACAGCTCCAGTAAGAGCTCTGGAGGATAGCCTAAATCCAGCTTGGTAATTGGGGATAATTAAGAGCATTTCCCCAGTCAGAGGAGGGACTTTGAACCTGGACCACTGACATTCTGGGTGAGTGTTTCAGCCACTGACTACTGTGCAAAGCGTGGCTGAGGAAAAAAGGTTGTGGAGTGACAATAAGAAATTGGTCACCATTTCAGAGGAAACAAGCAGAACTTGTTAGGGTCTCAAAAAAAATGAATGCAAGCATTTACCTTTGGGGTATTGTCCCACCTTTGTATTGGAAGTGAGAACTCTGGAGATGTGCATCTTGCCCCTGCCCACCCAGGCCCTGCAGTTCTCTCTCTCCTGGTTATCTCTCAGCTACACACTGTAGTTCCCTGCTTAGCTTACAACCTGTTTTGAATCCCACTCTAAGCACATAAGCTCCCTGTGAGCTGTGTACTGAGCTGCAGTGTTTGCCTTGTGGTACAACACTGGGCACACAAGGTGGTCACCGGACCTTACCAGGCTACTGAAAGTGGTCTGTGATGACGAAGCAAATTGAGCTATGTCCTGCACAGGTCAAGAGCTTGAACCACTGGTCTCTACACATGCACATACATGCATATTTTTATAAGAAAAAAACTTTCTGTTTTAACTCTTCTTCAACAAATGCCTCTAGGTAAAAAGGAGCATTCCCACCAAATGCTGACCCAATAAAAGATGTGGCCCCTGACTGAATAACTTTGCAGAAAGAAGAAACTCATAAAACCACATAGTGCTCACTTTGGCCCAAATTTTTTCATGCTATATCAGTAATTTACTATTCATTACCAGCGCAATTCTCCCATTGAAGCCAGTGAACTAGAAAAGAACATGCTCTCCATGAGCATCTAGAATACATTTAACCAAGGATAGACAAAATAAAAGAGGGGGGAATCTACATATTTTCCAAATGGTTTGAAAGAACATAGATCTGAAAAGGCTGGGATAGATGAATTTATGTGGATACTTATCCACCAGGCTTATCCAGACTATATTGATTGCCAGAATTTTGAGCCAGCAGAGGAGAAATGCATTGATCTGCTGAAGAGTAGCTGGAGCCAGAGTATCATGCTGAATATCTGCACATGGAATCATAGTCTAATTTGGGTCTGAGCCCAGCTCCAGGATGCTTTTCAGGTGCATTTCATCCAAGAAGGGCTTGTACAAATATACACCTGGTAGGGTACTCTATTTTTGTCTCTGCCTTTGCTTAGCTGTACAGAATGTGCTTGGCTGATGCAAAACCTGATGAAAACTCTGCCCAGGGTAAAGTAATGTTCCTGCAGCAGACTTGTCCCTTCCTCCCTTTATTTTCTCTATCCTTTCCACTTTTTATTTGGACTATGCCCATCCCCCCTCTTTCTCCTCAATGAGGTAATGTTTATCTGAATTTGTTTGTACTTTAGCATCAGATGATGACCCTCTCTCCTTCACATCATCAGCTGACTCTGTCCATGATGCCAAGTGACACAATGGGTGACAGCAGAGCAGTTACCAGCAGTTGCATCAGAAAAAGCATGTGACACCTGCTCTCAGGAATGGAAAAAGAGTGAGCTCGCACTGAAGGTGACTCAGCAACGCTTCTTTGCTGCTTGTTACGAAACAGACAGGCACATTTTTATCAGTCCTACAGCCCTTTACGGTAAGAGGATTTGAAGAATCTTTACATGAGCCAAATGGCAGAAGCAACCTCAGCTTATATAGACTCAGGGTATTCCTGTCTGCACATTTTTATAACCCCATGCTTGATGAGACTTGCAGTTTCACTCCCTGATGAGTAAGAATCTGAAAGAGCATGAAACAGCTGAATCATTATTCATCTTCCCAGTTAAACAATACACAGAACAGGTGGGAAGGAGGAGGCTACTCAAGGCCAGCCACACATTCCTATTCCAAACAGCACATTGTTATCCAGTTGCTTGAGATCTGAGATTTAAACATAGGCAGTGGATAATTTTTTTACATTTCTTCTTATCTTGATACAACAAAATGAAGAAATCATCTCAGTGATTGCTTCATGTACAGCAGTTCTGCACTTCACAAAGTTTGCACAAATGAAAATGATATGAGCTGACACTGTCCTTTATCCTATCTAGACCCTTATATTATATAAATTCATCCTGAACGGAAGAATTTGGGAATATTGGTGGATGCAAAATTGGACATGAGCCAGAAAGGGGCACCTGCAGCCCAGAAAGACAACCCTATCCTGGGCTGCTTCTTCATCAGTGTGGGCAGCAGGTCAAGGAAGCTGATTCTGCCCCTCTGCTCAGCTGTGGTGAGACTCCACCTGCAGCATCACATCCAGCTCTGGGGCCCCGAAGATAAGAAGGAAATGGACCTGCTGGAGCAAGTCCGGAGGAGGATCATGAAGATGATCAAAGACCTGGAGCACCTCTCCTATGAAGACAGGCTGAGAAAGTTGGGGTTCAGTCTGGAGAAGGAAAGGCTCTGGGGAGACCTCAGAGCACCTTCCAGTACATAAAGGCAGCTTATAAGAAAGATGGATATTTTAGTGGAGCCTGTAGTGATAGGACAAGGGGCAACAGCTTTAAACTGAGAGGGTTGATTTAGGTTATATATAAGGAAGAAATTATTTACAATGAGGGTGGTCAGGCACTGGAAATGTTGCCCAAAGAAGCAGTGGGTGCCCTATCCCAGGAAGTGTTCAAGGCCAGGTTGGATGGGACTTTGAGCAACCTGGTCTAGTAGAAGGTGTCACTGTCCATGGCAAGTGAATAGAACTAGATGATCTTTAAAGATCTCTTCCAACTCAAACCATTTTTTTGATTCAATGTTTCTATGATTGTTATCTTTTACATTAATCCTTTATCTGAGCTCACCAGGGACAGTTCTGCCATTGGTGCAACAGAGTCCAGACTAAAGTGTCTCTTCTGATCACAGTGCTTGTCACCCTCACTCCCACCTCTCACAGAATGGGGAAGACCATGGCATGCTGCTTAATCACAATAGCTGAAGGTTGACATCTCAACTGGGTGAAAAGTGTGGGAAGTCTGCCTCACACATTGTCTCTAAGTACTGTCTACATTCATAAGGATGAGATAGCACTAATTTTGCCTTTAGTCTTCATGCACAAGAAATGGATGTTACCCTCCTACCTTATTCTTTATTATGACTCACACCTTTTTATGCTTCATTGTCCAAATTAGTAAAACAAGGATGAATTAGAACTAATTGAAGTCTCAACTTCTGCAGCTGTAGCCTAGTGTGATGCCTATTTTTGGTCTTAAAATCAAGAACCAAACATGATTAGAAGGGAAAAAAGGGGTTTTACCTCGGTATTTATTTTAAGGATCCTTGGTGCACCCTGTCCAGGTGGAACACGCTGGAATGCACATCCAAATGCACCCCTGTAAGCACCCCTGAAATGCACACCCACAATAGTTCGGTTATAACATTATAGACCTTACAAATTAGCATATCTAGCAAAGATTCCCCAATGAGAGGCTGAGTGAATCCCCCTCCCTGAGGAACTTTCCCCCCTGGACAGGCCTATCTTAGTATACAAAATGTGTTCCAGAGAAGAACTTGGGGTGTGAGGCTTCTAAGGCGTTTAGACTCTTTAGCTTAACAAAATATTAAGTCTAAGAATGTAGGCTAAAAACACTAAGAATACAAGAGGCTATAAAAAAGGTATATAAAAGGGGTATAAAAGAAAAGGCAAAAATCGTCATGGCATCAGTGCTATAGGTTATTAATAGCTGATCTCTCAGAAAAGCCCTTAAAGCTTCTAGAATACCCCTACCCTGACACATTAACCAGACAAAAGTGGAATGACAAGGCAAGACAAAAAGTTTCCAAGCCTCCTTATATCTCCATGACTAATGTTACTGCTGTTGTGGAAAGATCAGGGGGAAAGTGAATAAAAAATATAAATGATATTTATGCCTTTCATCCATGTCTTGTTTGTTTTCTCTTTATCGTGCATTGTATTAATGAGGAGAATAATCGTTGTTTAATATCCTCTTCCAAAAAAGGCACTCAACCAAGGCATATGAGGGCTTGAAATAATTAGGACGATATAATTGGGTACATTATAGAGGGCATGAAATTAACTGTAGCTAAATTAACTCTTCTTTCTCACATGAGCATAAAGGAGAAATTGCCGAGAACACATCTTTTTCATATTAATTGGAAGCAGAGTCATGTAGTATTTTATCTGCCTGAGTCTTAACTCCGAACCACAGTTGTACCTACACATTCTTCTGTTGAACACTACCTCTAATTGTGGTCAGCCTTTGTTTAAACCTTCTGGACTCTCTTCTGCCTATGGGCAATATTGAAATTAAATCTTGCTGCACAGTGCTATAATCCCAGTTAGGTCAACAACTGGATCGGAGTCTTCCAAGAACATTTAAATATGTCAGTGATTCAGTAGACCAGGACTAGAGCAATGTTCCTGTTTCATGAGAGAGAGTATTAGTGACCTTTTTCCACAGTAGAAACACTGGTATTTGATCTGTTAATTTGCTCCCCCTGGACCTGCCCAGCCACCCTGGGGTGTGTCTGAGCCTGGTTCCCCTCAATGAGCCTGATTCTGACTCCAACATCAGGTTGATGCTCTGGTGTGAGCTCAGCCTGTCTCCAATCCCTTGGAGATATCCAGTGCCTGGGGCTGCCTCTGGCTGCCCCGTGCCTGCCCTGCTCCCTGGCCAGGGGCACTGGGGTGGGCCCTGGCTGAGACCCCTGTGCTGCCAGTCCCCAGCTGGTACCACAGCCCCCAAGGAGAACTCAGCCCCCTCCTGCACCTTGACAGCTTCCATCTGCCAAAGCAGAAGTCTTCTTTGAAAGGCAAATACAAACATGCTTGGGACACTTCTGTTCCTTCCACAAGCCACATTTTAGTATCTTGTTGTTAAGAGCCTCATTCCATCCAAAAAATAGAGATGCAGCTGATGCAAAAAAATTACAAATTTAGGTTGAATTGTTTTCAGCTAAAAAAAAAAAAAGGAAAAACAGTGAAAATAGTTAAAGGCTTCTGTCAAATTTTCAGAATGAAATGTTTTAAATTTTTATTTCAAAGAGACATTTCTTACTAAAAAAATAAATTCTTATTTTATAATTACTTTTTATTTTTAAAACTTTTCCTTTTAAGTCTCTTCTCCCTAAAATAACAGGGATGTTTCTCAGATGCACATGAAGGTGTAGCTCTACAATTTTTTTGGACAGGAATGCAGAGCTGTGCTGAGCTCATAACAGTCCCACAGAGGCCTGAAGTACCTCTAGGAGTTTGGGAAAGCCCTGCTTGCAGAACTAATGCTCACAAAATGACAACTTCAACTGTTCTTTTGTCCTCTTTTACACTGTGAAATTTCAAACCATTATTTTTATTAATGCCAAGGGATACAGCTGGTCTAAATACAGGTTAACATCAGAAGTGACAATTTAAAGTTTAAAAGTGAAGGTTTATTTGCTGTGCAGACAGGGAGCTAGAAGCAGCTGTTTTGTATGAAAGCACTTATTACCTAATTTGTAACTAGTATCATTGAGAACAACATGCTGTGGTTGTCCAGGAAGGATCAAAACTTAAGCCAGAGCAAGTACTTGGAATCCAGCCACCCTGGACCCATCCCTATCCCAAGAGGAATTTAACACTAGGAGATAGAGTGGTGATTTGTAAACAGGCAGAAATGCCTTCAGTGAGGAAACAGTCAACATGGGGGAAGCCCAGAGTGTTCCACCCTGATGTGATGACAATTTTTAGTCTATTAAGTGAAACAGTGTTGTTGTTGGATATGAGGATGAGAACCAGGGAACCTAGTCTTGTACTCTTCACCAACCCAGATAACTGTTTCCTTCATGCATATAGTTCACAAAAGAGTAAAGGTGCCGAGGACTCTTTCCACCCTCTACTGCCCTCCTTCCTTCTGGTAGCACCAGCATCCTGCAAGATATGGTAATGAGCAGGGTTTCTCCCTCTCTCATTTAAAGTCAAATTGTTTTCTCATTCTCTGAATTTTCGGTCCTCCTATTTCTTCTTACTGAAGGTATAAGTTCCGGGAGATCTTAGTAAGTCATGGTACTGCAGAGGTATTCAAGGTCCTTCCTCCTCAGTGTCACTACTGAAAATGGTCTAAAGTCAATGAACAGCAATAGTAGCCAAAATAACTCAGATGAGAAGAAAAAATTAACGAAATCTGGACCAGATGTTCAAAAAACATAAAGTCTAGATTACAAGAGAAGGGCACGAATAGAAAGTAAAAGACAGCAGTAAAACATATGCATTTCCAAAGGTGAGACTTCAGTGAGTCAGTCTGTATTCTAAATGTTGAGGGTTTTACTGTGATTTGTTTCCAATGAATAAAGCAGGATGTAACAACAGATCTTCAGCTGGTGTGAATCGATGTCAGTCTCCCCAGGACAATGGAGAACCAATGACTGTCATCAACTCAAAAGCTGCCGCTCGTTTTGAAAGGGGCTGCAACTGTGTGTGCCTAGAGCTCACTGAGGTTTTCAGGCAGACTGACTGAAGTCTGTCTCCCATGCTCAGGTTTTGGGATGTGGAAAAAGGGGGCTGACTTTTAAAAGTGCTTGGCCCAGTCAGAAAGGAGGCAAATGAGAAGTAGAATCAATGGGAAGCATTAGGAAAAGGGTTCGGGGGCAGGAGTTAAAGGTGGAGCATGGCAATTGTTGGAGTTAACACAAGAATGTAAAGGAACACAGAGGAAATCCTGTAAGGGGAAGAAATGTAGGGGCAGAATCAGAAAGTTGGGCATCCATCAGAAGTAGCTGTACTGAATGCAGGAGAGGGGGAGAAAGGAGGGAGGGAAACGTGAGCAATTTGTCAGCTTCAGTTTGCTTTTCAAAATTGTAATTGTGCAAAGGTGTCTTAATTGTGCAAAAGTATCTTGTCCTGCAAAGGGATGACAACAGGTTATCCTGCTACTTTTCTTCCCTGGCTTTTAAGAAGATACACTGTATCTTACCTCACAAAAATGACATGAAAAGTGTTCCCTTTATATGTTGGGGTTTTTTTTAGAAAGAGTAAGTTGAGAGGAAAAGGGGATATGTTATTATAACTCAGCCTCAGATGCTGAGGAAGACAACATCAAGCATCTCCCCCCAGCCCATGTTAGCTAGCTGCAGTGTGAATGCCATAAACATTTCAGGTCTCCTCCCCTCTAGAATGAAGCTTTGATTCCTTTACCTCTTGAAGGTGCACCCCGTTTCCTATTTCTAAGCCGAAAACATCAACGTATGAAGCTTTGATTCCTTTACCTCTTGAAGGTGCACCCCGTTTCCTATTTCTAAGCTGAAAACATCAACATGCACAGAAGTGTCTGGCAGTGGTAGATCCAAGACGTACATGGCAGCATTAGAGTTTGCAGTCAACTGGGGACACAGAAAACAAAATAAAATTTCATTCCCTCCCAAGACATAAGATTGGGTATGTGTTAGACAGCTGAAAATAACCTACATCATCACAAATACACATGCACAAATCTATTTTACAATGTCTGAGCACAAAATCGCTTGAAAGCTTTTAACCTCTCCCCCACAACTACACAACGTTTGACTTGATGGTCCATAGGTTACCTAAATACAATCATCTCTTCTAAAATTCAGAGATCTACAATGTGCAAATAGAAAGCTGCAGAGTGTCTCCAACAATAAGACTGATGCCATGGTGACTTTCATTTTTGAAGAACCCTGGCCTGGCTGTGAAGATCATCACCTCTCGTGATTCCCTTTGCATTCACTTGATTTAGGCAAGAGCCCCTGAAAATCAAAAGGTAATTGAGTCTGGAGATCAAAATATTTTTCTCTTTAATGCACTTGAACTTTTTCTTAGCACAATTTCTATCATGCTCACAGATGTCAGAAAAGCTTTTTCTTTATCCTGCACTGTGACCATTTATAGTGAATCTAAATGGAAGGCAAAATGATGAATTGCAATGTGAAGAGGTAAGTAATCCCAGCATACGCTCCCCACTTTAACATGTTTTGTTTGCCTATTAGACAACTCCCCATCACTCCTAGCAGATCTAAATTCTTCAGCAGAAGTCACTGCTAAACTCTCCACTCTCTCCTTCTTTTCATATTTAAATCTCAGAATGTGTTACAGCCTTATTATCAGCATTTTCCAGGAAGAGAACATAAAGCAGGGGGCTGTGAAAGGAGAAAAGTTATCTGGAGAAGACAGAACCACTGAGAAAGAGGTATTTGAATCTTGGTTCAGCATCACTACAGTAATATTTAGCCTTGTGGAAAGAGGTTACAAACAGACAGCATGATGCAATATGTTGATTATAATCACTCATATTCCAACATCAAACCTGAGAATGAAATTATGCTTTGCTGGAAAACTATCACGTTGACAAACAAAACTATTACGTGTCACAAATAATTTGATTGCTAGAAGATGAATGGGCACTAACTGTTCACGGGCTAGAGAAGCTCCATAGCTTTGCAATGAAGTAGGGGAAAAAGCACTGGCAGACTGGAGTCCTCACCTCACCCATACTGAGCAGGCACACTGATGTCTGATTGAAAGCCCAAACCCCTCTCTTTTCTCCCAAGGATGATTGTTAAAATAGTCAGTTACAAGTTGTGGTAATTTTTTGCAATTGAAACACAACAACATCAATTTTTTGGTCTTGAAATTTTATAGAGGCAGCAGTTACATCTCCACAGGCAGCTTCTTGCCCTTTCAAACATGCACTAACGCACCTCATATACACGTTATCCTGTTCCAGCCAGGACAGTGTTGATTTTTGCAGTAGCCAGGAAGAGCATGGCCAGGACCTGGAGGTTATTCTATACACCACCTCTCCTCATTTTCCAGCAATGGGGGAAGGGGTCACTTCCAGGTCAGGTTGGGGTAGCGTGGTGACAGTCAGGTATTATCAGGCTTCTTTTGGAAGAGTGATGAGCACATAAATCCCTTCCCTCTCCTGCATACTTTTGTTATTAATATTGTTGCTGTCAGGTTAATATTGTTGCTAACAGAAAACTGTTTGGTTTTTTATCTCATTGCTGTTTCCAGTAAATTGTTCTTATCACAACCTGCGATCTTTACCTTTTGTGCCTCCAATTCTCTTCTCCATCCCACCACAGGAGAGGGGGAGGAGAGAGTGAGCGAGAAGCATGTGGTTTGCAGCAGTTTCAGTGGGAACACTAAATTGGAGAACACCATTCCTAAACCATGGCACCTATAAAGGTGTCTAACAGTTTTTTGCTGAGTCCATGGGCTGAACTCATCCACTCTGGAAAAACAAGGCCAGTTGTCAAGATTAAAAACCACACAACGCATATGATCCAGTACACAGGCACTAAGTCACCAAGAACTATCAAAACACAAATCAATACATAATAATTATAATATAATCCTCCGGAAAACCTCTATTAATTTATACTAATCCTATTAAATGCATTATTAACTAACTGTATAAGACTTTATGGGGCATACATATCTTAAGCACCTTTCATGACACTGAAATGGGTCAATTAATTTTCAGACCCCCACCACAAATGTTAAGAGAAGACACCCCAAACTCAGTCCAAAGATCCAAGAGAGAGAAAGAAACTCAAATATTTTGATTTATATTTTGATTATTGTTTGAGGTTCCCAGGCTTCATGACATTGCAAGAGGAAGTCACATTTCCATAGAAGTAAAAGCATCCGTGAAGAGCTTTCCATAGATGGTGGCATGATATGTTACATATACATTTATTTTTCATGGAAGTTGAAAGCACATTCATCTAAGTCATTTCTGTTATATTCTCTGACAGCTTTTGAAAATTGCCAGGCTAGTTTTTTGTGTTTGATCTTCCAACATTATTGGAGGTTGTATAAACAGGAAGCAATGTATAGCTTCAGCATCAATTACGACAATTCTAAACAAACACACTGTCACAGTGCTGTCAGTTCCCTGTAGTGGGCATGTCCATGGACTAAGATAACATTGCAAATCAACTTCTAGTGGAAACGGCAGTCCTGGTGTTCCTCTACTCCTCTGCAGCTCTGGCTATGTTAGCAACCCAAGCACATCCATACCACGGACTTGAATACTGCACAGTGTGGTTCATACAGATTAATAGCTGTTACATTACCTGAGCATGGTGGGAAGAGGGGTTTAGCCATGTGGGTGCTGTTCGGCTTGCCCTTAGGGCCAGAGAACACAACCTGACCTGCTTTATTTAACAGTAGCCTGCAGCTCTTATTGTGCTACCAATCACCACAGGATGGACCACATAAAGCAGATGGGCAGACGCCAAACCATGCAGAGCATCTGGAGTTCTCTGGTCCTTCCTGGGTTTATCAGTGTGTATTAAATAATGAACAAGAAAGGGAAATCAGGTTGGGATGGAAGGTGGTGGTCATTGGTCCAACATCATAAAGTGGCAGATTTATTAAGAAATGCATTTTTTTTAACTCCCTTGAAGAAGTAAGTTGCATAGACACACTGATGATTGATCTCCCAAATAAAAATGTATAAACTGAGTATCAAAAGACATGGTTAGGCAGGCTCCATTACATTTCTGTGCAGAGTCTACAAATCCTTCTCTAGTCATTAATTCCTTCCATTGTTTTAGAGGAGAAATACATTCAATACTTCAACTCTGAAGCTGGTAGGAAGTTTCCCACGGCATTCAACGAGCTTTTGATTAGACAATTCTTTTAGCTGTTCAGGTCCTGCACATTTACTATAACCGCAAGTGCGTAACATTGACTTCTCACATATCTCTGGAGGAGAGATGTCTTTCCTGGCATTCATTCTAAATGTCAGACTAAGGCTCTTTATGCCCTCCCCCACTAGGCCTTTACAAATTGGTTGAATATGATTATATCAATAATTTCCACAGCATATGTCTCAACAACATTCTACAGAGGGACTTCATAAGTGATTGCTTTCCAAGAAAACCACGAGGCCTTCCAATCTAAATAGATGACTGGAAAAGACCTCCACTTATTCTATGTGGGTGCTTCCCAAAAGACTTGGGTGGACAGGAAGAGACAGAGTGCGATTTCTCCCAGCCATAAATCTTGTGCAGACAGGATTCTTCTTTCATACCTCTTGCAATAAGCAGTCCGGAAAGGCACAAAGGACTGTCCTGTAAGAGACTGCAGAGATGCTCAAACTGCCGAGATCTGCACTCACATGTCTTCTGCAGTCAGGGGCAGTTCACTAAGGGTATACATGTGTCATAAATGGGCATTGTACACAGCACTGTACACAGGCACAGATGAGTAAAGACATTTCATGCAATGCTTTTATCCAGTGAGGCACAGGTGAGGCACAGTGAGGCACATTCTTCAGCCTACCTTAGAATAGAAATTTGAGAGCAGGAAGCTTTTTCTAAGCAGTTTCTATTGTCTGTTTTCTCTTCTTCTCAATCTACTGAGTCAACCTCCAACTATAAGAGAGGAACATATTGTACAACCAGGTCACAGTGAAAGAGAGCTTGAAAATATTGTCCAGAAGGAAATATTTGATTTTCATTTCTTCCCTAGAAGTACTTTTATAGCTATAGATTCATTGTACTTGATGATTTAAAATGATGCAACATGTCATATGTGGACAGGTCTGCATAGTGTATTACTCAAGAGATACACAGAAGGTATGTCCACACTCTGAGCCAACCAGAAGCCGTACAAACCTGGTTATCCCAGCACTGGGCCTTACTAAATGCACTCCACTTTTCAGGAGAACTGATTAGCTCAGGTCTAGCACTGAGATAATCGTGTTCATGCAGCTTTTGGTTGCTCTCCTTAGAGCACAGGCAAAACTAGCTTACCTCTGCCCACTATGTATACCTGCCCAAAACAGGGCCACTTGTTTGGACAATAGAAAATGTTTGGACCAGCAAAAGGGATGTTTCTACTTACAGGGGACATGGAAAAGACTGTTTCATAGTCTAGTCAAATTTTTTTCTAGTAGTGACACATTCTTCAGGAAAAAAATATGGTAAAAAACTCTTTTTTTTTTTTTTTCTGTTCTATGTTCCTTACACCATAAAGTGTGTCACTAATTGAAAATAGAAATTTAAAAAGGTGATTAAATTTCTAATGTGTTTAACCTAGCTTTGGGAACAATCAGGATTTCAAGAGCAATTGCTTTGAAGATTGCCCTTAGAATGTGGTTTAAGACTTCTCGAATAAGTGTGTGTGGGCATGCATGAGCAGCTTTCTGAGTAACTGTTTAGCAGGATGTAGAATACAGATATGTAGAGAGCTAATTTGGCAAGTAGAAACTGTGCACTTAGTGTCCAAATGGGTGAAGAGTGGAATGGAAAGTTAACACTCCATTGCAGCCTCATATATTCCTTCCAAAAGCCACGTGCATCATCTGGAAAGAGTCTGTATACACCTGTGGTCAAACATGAACTTGTTGCAGTTTGAAATTTATGTGGACTTCAGAGCTCATCTGCTCAGTCTAATTTCTCATCACTAGTTCTTTCTTAAGAGTTTCATGATAATCTCACAGTAAAAGTATATATTACTGGACTTGAAGACTGCTTCAGTACAAATAGAGCTTTCATTTAAATTTGATGCTTCTGTTTATTTTTTAGCTGCTTGAAAACAGCATCAAAATGTAGAACTGTTAGAAACTGAAGGGAAAAGGCTCTGGTATGAATGACCTAGATATAAAATGATAGATTGACAAATCCAGCCTGGGATGAGAGAGTTCACCTCTGTTTGAAGCACTGGACTAAATACCAGGCAATCTGTGTTTGTTTTTCCTGGGTCCCAGTGAAAACTTAAGCAGCAGTCACTTGAATCAAGAACTTACCAACACAAACATGTTTGCATGCACACTTACATGATTAGTATCTTTGAATTCAATAGACAGCCATGGGAATTAACTGTTTGCTGGATCAGCACCTTCACTACTATGGTTTACACCTTACCCATGTTTCACTAACACCATAGAAACAAAGGGAGCAGCCATCTGAGGTGTCATATTGCCCTACAGACACAAAACAAAAATATGTCATCTGTGACAAAGACACTGAGCACAGACTGTAGCTAAATTGCTGATTTGCTAGTTTCTACCATTTAAATTAACATGCAAAATTTTCCCAACATTTCTCCCTGATTATATGCTGTGTTTTGCTCTGTGTGAAGAACAGAAACCCACAGTTTACCTTGCGCAGCTTCTTCATGAACACATGATCTTGGTTTTGTAGGCAGCATCACAGCAGTTCCCAAGGGAATGTTTGTATGCATAACAGTATTTATCTATAATCCCTATAGCATTTTTTTATCAGATCAATGCTGAACATTTCCATAAGATCTCTAGTATAACACGATCTATATCATTACATAGTTCTATGTAAGGAAGACTTTTTCTTCTTTAGATTAAATGAAAAAGCATTTTTGCATTCTGAACCATGTAATCTTGTTACAATGAAAAGAAATTTATGCATCGAAATCCCATTAATGTGGCTGAGAGGAACACAAATGCTCATGTATCAATCATTACTATAATTGTTATTATTATTCAGGCTGATTTATAGAGGACTATTGCTTTTGTGTAGGAACTTAATAATCAATCAGATTTGCCAGACAAATAAAAAGACTCCAGCCTCGGTGAGTATAGAGGTTAGTGGACAAATTCTCCTACTACGGATATGAAAAGATATGGTACAGGAATGTATTTGCACAAGTGGTTGATACGGTGTTTTAACTATGGACCAAATGCTATGGTGTCTGTTTATTATTTATAAATACCTTAAAGCTGCCAGCCCCACACAGATTTGGGCTGCCAGAGACAAAACAGTGTTAAGAGTGCTTAGCACTTGAGATACAAAAAGCTTCAACAAATATACAGATCACAACAAAAATCATTATTTATCTCTTTTAGCAAATGGTAAAAAATTCAAGGTTTCTGAGATAGGACAAGAAATTCAGCCCACTTCAGTCATTACCTTAACTAATTTCCAATTCCGATTTCTGTAAAAAGGAGATTAGCAGAATTTGGTCTGGTACATTAAAATGTGCTGAAGATTAACAGAATTGTCAGAGATGAGAGTATATGCCTATGAAGAATAGAAGTGAATGCGTGATGCTGTCTGTAGTCACCAGCATCATTGTAATTATTGCAATGAACTTGACACAAAATGGACTTGTGTGAGTATGAAGGATAAAAAAAATTTACTATGATGTATAACCAGAAAAAAAAATTAAATAGCATCTGTTCCAAATGCTGGTGTTGATTTTCTAGTAGTTCCATTAACATGATATTTCACATAAACACTCTACCACTCTGAACATTTTGGGAGTGTAAATAATTTTACCACTGTAATCCTGGTTGACAAATCTCATGTTTCCTAAATGACCATGAGTCAGTACATATCAATCAAAGTTGTTGTGTATTTTGACATGGGAGGCTCTTAGGCGCAGCACATCTTCCTTGTGTTTACTGCCACCACATTCTGAAACATGATAATGGCCATTTGAATCAATCCTGGGTGCAGGCGTGGGGCATGAACCACAGCATTCCCTCATGCTGCCACACAGTTCCTGATATACATCAACAATCCATATCTGAACATGGGCAGAGTTGTTTTGAAGAAGCACATAATTGATTGCCTTGTTCTGTCATGGTTGTAAAACCTTGTAAATTTTTTTTTTTTTACACTCTAGATTTCTTTCATCTGGTGGCACAATAAAATTGATATAATGTGTATTTGAGAGTTATAAAGGCCTGGAGAATATGAATACGAAGAGGAAAAGGAAAGGCAGCGCTCGGGACCAGGAATCAGGTAAGACATGTTCTCTTAACGCTACCAGTGACTTCATGCCTGACTGCAAAGAAAGCTTGGTGTGGTGAAATGAGAACAGAAACTGTCAGAGTCACCTGCATATCAGAGGTTTTCAGGTGAAGATGATCTCAGCACCACTGAATGCAGTTGGTAATCTGAAAAGTCTAAAGGAAGGTCTTTTTGTCTACTAAATAGGTCCCAAGAAGTATCTGAACAAAAACATTCTTCCAAAGCAGTAAAATCCTTTGCTTTAAACCAATTAAATTCCATGGGATCATTCCAAGTGAAATAGCCTCTGGCCTCCACTTTCCAGATAGGCAGTTGTAAACAAATGGCAGATAACTTCTGAATGAACAAGCACCAAAAAAAACTTGGAGAGTAAGGCCTGGGTTTCTAGACAAACTCATGCACTGCCAAGAGCTAAGGCATCACTCCCAGTTGCTGGTGCTGTCCCATAACAGGTTGCCCACAGAACCTGTGGCTGCCTCATCCCTGGAAGTGTTCAAGGCCAGGTTGAATGGGGCCCTGAGCAACCTGGTCTAGTGGAAGATGTCCCTGCCCATGGCAGGGGGATTGGAACTGGGTGATTGGAACTCTCCCAACCCACCCATTCTGGGATTCTGTGATTAAGTCATGAGGTACGGCTTTAACCATTCCTAGGCATTGGTCCTTCTGGGTCAAGTACAAAGTTGAAGCTGCCTTTCCTGTTTACACTTTACTGAGATTTTCTCACTACCAAAGACATTGAATCTGCTCAGTTTCATGTAAAATTGATGTATTTTTCTCTTCCAAAGCTGAATGAGAAATGTCCGTTTATCTTGGTGATTAGGACAGGTGCCGGAAACTTCAAATAGGTCAAACTGAGCAGAGGAAGGATATAAAAATTGAGCCTGTATCTCAGATGGAGTCTTAAAACTGGGCACTGGAATATAACCTGGGCTACCACTCCAATGCCACTTATCAAATTAATGAGCTTGAGAAAATGAGGGATCAGGACTCCTTCACCAACAGGTTCCCCTTCTGTAGCCTTGTCCTTTTTTGCAGAGCTCTGACAGGAGGGATACAAAATGGCCCTATTCCAGTGCTCCCCTGGCAAGTCAATAAGACCAGTTTGAGCCCTGGCAAGGTGATCATGCCCAAACCTTCTGCCACAACCTGGATGGATTTCCCATGAGGAAAATAGACAAAGGGCAGAGGACAACAGCATCCCTGCCTCTCCATCCCACAGTTCTTCTCAAAGGGGCACAGCAGCTGCTGGGCTTCACACTATGGCTGCAGGTGGGTGACAGCTGTCAGGGGAACCCCTGATGGCTTCCTCATCTCCAGGGATTGGGAAGGAGTGAGCTTCAATCTTCACAACTCTGAACTGTCAGCTGAGTTCAGAAAGAAAAAGGAAACTCCGCTTTTCAGCCCATGATGCTGCCAGTGAACTTAGTTTTCGGCAGCTGGGGAACGAAAAAGGAAAAAAAAAATTGAAATACTGATTGATTTTAGGTGTTTCAGAGGTTAGCTCCTACTGGAAAGAAGGCTGTCACAATAGTTCTCCTGGATTTAAGCTTTTAATCCTGCAATGTGAATCTCAGTGTATAACCTCCTTTTTGTTTCTTTTTCTTTTTTTTTTAACTATAAAAATTCACAAAATTACTGGTTACAAGTAAAGTAACACCACATTAGATTTTTGTTTAAAGTTGTCAGAAAATCTTTACCTGAAATACAGTTGAATCCACTTAAATCAATACATATGAATGGAATGCACCTATTACAAAACAGAAGGTAAATTACAAGTATAACTCAACTTTATAAAAGGAATTAAATCTCTAGAAGAATTTTAGTTTAAGTCAATAATCATTATGATGATTGTAGCAATATCAAACTCTTCTGAACTAATAATTCTTAATAGCAAAAAAAATATTAAAACATACTTTCTGTGAACAAAGGTTAAGCACTCAGCCAATTTTAAATGTGTTCTCGATGGCTGGAAATCAATGCGTACCTTCGGGCAGATATTGTGTATAAACATACATAAAAGCAATGACTAACACAATATTATAACTTGAAAGTGCCCAGTAGGTGTGTCTTATCTACAATGTTATCCTACTGCAAAATCACAGGCACAATTTGTTGACTAGGCATTGAGTGTTGAGCAGCAGAATTTCTCAACAGAGAGGTGTTAAACGAGGTTCAAACCCTGAAGGCTTTGAACAAAGGAATTGCCACTGAAGTCAGCATGAAAAGATGCTGGGGGGGGTTGTTCTCTGTCTCCAAGCTCTGTGTACACATATAAAAACACTGAACTTTCTCCACTGTCTCCCAGTAACACTTGACTCAATGACATTTTTCCTTCCCTACTTTCAAAGCTTTTTATAGTATTACTCTCCTTTTCAGCAGCACACACAGTCAGCTTCCTGAGAGGGAAAAATCTCTGAAGGACAAGAAAGGCAAATTTTCTCTTAGGAACTCCTCAAGGCAGGAAAATTGCCTAGACATTAGGAGATCCCAGGGCTTCCCTTCTTCTCAAATGCAGTCTGGACTTCCAGTTCTCTCTGGCATGAATCAAATCTTAGGGGAATTGTCCTGAGTTACTTCAACTATATAGTCTCAATGAGAACCATCCTAGGAAGGCAGAATATCAGACATTTTCATCTCTTCTCTCTAACTGCTTACTATTCCTGCCATGAATAGAAAGTAAAATTGCCCTCCTTGTCTTCAGTCACACTCAGCTGGAGTTGAGGCTGCAGGAGCCCACAGATGGCTGGGGGACCTGCTAAGGTGAACTGGGTTGTAGCGGTGGGACATATGGTTTCAGAACAGGAAGCACGGGTAGGGAAGAAACAAAATGACTGATACTATGAAGAAATTCCCATTTTACTTAAGAAAGTAGGATTTTCTGTAGGGGAAATGGAGGCTTGAGAGCAGCTGTGCTCTTTCTGAAGAGGAGGAAATGCTAGTGGTGCTTTAACAGCTCTCTCACTTGACTGACTCATGAGCATGGGTCATTTCTTACATCAGTGAATAAATTGGACTCTAAAGCTCATAGTGCCTCTAGGAAAAGAATTATCATGGGAGCTTCTGCTACTACTCCCGAGGCCATATCTAACAAGTTTTTAAAATGGTGATGGCTCTTTCATACAGAAAATGGATTTAAGCGTTAATCTCCTTGTTTTCCTGTCCTTTAAAATAATTCTTTACAAATCATAAAAAAAAAAAAAAATTAATCACAAAAAAAAATTCCCAAAATACTTCTTCTGGCCTTTATTTTCTACCATTAAATCCAATTTTATAGGCAACAAGATGTTATTCAACTAAGTACTTAAAATACTTAGGCAATCAAATAAGGCAAGTTCTTCATTAGTAGCCCTGAGACCAGCTATAAAATTTTATTGTATATCTGCAGTTGCTGGCATGTGATTTTATAAATATGCAATGAACACATCCTCAAGACTACTTCTGAAGTAGTTGAGTGAGTTAAGAAGTTGCAACCCCTAAAAAATATCACAGCAGTGAAATGTAACCTATCACTAGACCATATGAAGAAGCCTGCCTAGCAGCAGAAAGGTAGGAAGTAAAGAAGTAAATGCCCATTATACTGGCATCTGCTAGTCAGGTAGGTCCATGAGATCCAGAAAATATACAAGACATGGTGGTTGACAGCAATACTCCCAACTCAGACACAGCTGGAGAAAAATTCCCTCAGAGAGGGATGCCTTACGTGGTTTTCAATGGGATAAGCTAGCAAGAGCATCTGACAAACTTGTCAGGTGCCAAATTCACAACTGGTGTGAAAGTGGAGAAAATTACATTCCCTTCTTCTGCCTTGTACCCCTGTATCACCAGTCAATCTCCTGTAGGCCTGCTGACATCTCCTCCATCACTGCATAAGAGAGCATAAATGGGTGCAATTTAAATATCAAGGCTTCAAAAAGGGGTGTAGGCAGAAGCAGGCTGGAAACATCTCTCTCATCTGTGGTCTCACAAATTATCTGCTGTCTTCTCAAGATAGAAGTTATGTTTATTTTGCACTTCCTTGTGCAGTGATAGAGTAGGGGTGAGGGAATTTTAAGAGCTAGACCATTAGGAAGTCAGATGAAATATATCAAACTTACACTTACCTCTCTTTCTTTGCTGGGAGAGGATCTAACTTTCCACACTTTCAGCACCGTGAACTTGGAAAGCATACAGCTAACTAGGCACTGGGGAGAGCAGAGGTATTTTGATTTGTTTGTAAAAACTGTCAGGCACCACCCACACTCTGTCCTCAAGTGACCCAAATATATTCTTCTGCCTGAAGATGAAGCATTGAGATATCCACCAGCACACAGAGTGCAAAGTGTGTTTTATGCTCCAGCAGGACAGATGAGCAACCAGCACAGAGTAACAATAATAAACACACTATCCATAATGAAACTCTTGAAGTCCTTTTCTCCTGAATAGGATTAAGCCTTGTTTAACATTCTAAAATATTTGCACAGTGGGGCTTGGGTTTCAAGTTTTTTTGATTTTTTTTTTCCAGGCTTATTTTGGCTAAGATTCAAAGCAGAAGAGCCAAAATTATACAATACACAAATACAAAAGGGTAACAGTGAGCTAAATATAGATCAGAACATGAAACAGACAGATGGGCTGTTCTTTAGGCATTTCTAGATATCTAGATATTTCCAGATATTCCTATTCAGTGTATTTGTAGAACAACCTTGGACAAGGCTGTGTGCCTATTGTAGTGAAAATATTTAAAGCATCGGTTCTATTTCATTGTTTCCAAAAAAAATGTAGTGGAAATTCTAATTTGTTTGCTGTTTTTTGCATCTCTGACCTGCACTTTTTTCTCATTGTTCCACAAGAGCAGCCTTGTCTTCTGTCTGACTGAAAGCCGTACAAGAGTTAAATGAGCCTCCTGAGAACCAAAAGATATATAGTAGGAAACAAAAAAAAAAACCAAACCATAGAGGCAGGAGCTGGAAACCATGTTCAGGCCTGTGTGACAGTTGTTTCCATTCTACAGTCACAACAGAGGCAAGGTGAGACCAGGTGATAACAGCATTAAAAGAGCTGCCTGAAACAGCGAACAAGGGAAAACACATGTAGGCATCAAATTCCATGTAAGAGAAGTCTATTGCATTTGTTGGCCAAAAGTCAGATGGGAACAATTGGGAACATTTTGTTGGAGCTTGCCAAAATGCTGAGTAAATGCTGGAGCAGAAAAGTAAACAGTTTACAGAGCACTGGCAGACCAGAACTGAGGAAGGGATCTTAGTGAGTACAGAGTAAAGCAGGTCACAGAGCAGTGATTAATGGGCACAGGAATTTCAAATACAATCATACACCTGCACAGCATGGCCTGCAAAGATGGATTGCCAAATGGCCTATGAAAAATTAGAGCGGGGAAATACGTTTCAATGTGACGCATTGTTACAATGGAGGAGAAAGTGAATTCTGTATTTCACATAATCTGAACTTCAGAGGGGGTGAAGGAAGGGGACTGTTCTTTAAGGGGAAAAAAGAGCTATCAGCAATTTACAAACACTCTCATTCGTCCCTGGGATACTGGCTTGGGTCTTACTTCTCTTCCAATGGTATCTTCTTCCCTACTGTCTGCTTTGTGAATGATGAAAAATCCCTAATTTAAATTCTTGGTAACAATAATTTAATAACAATAATGGGTAAAACTTAAGTTCCACATGGAAGAGTCATGGATTTTTTTTCTGGTTTGGCTGGAAAACTCATTTTTAAAGCAACTCAATGCAGAGGTTGCATATAGCCCTAAGAATAGCTCTGCTCTTATTCAAATTCTAAGGCAACTTAAGCTAATAAACCTTACAGTTAATTAGAACTCTACAGTGATAGACATGACATTTCAGATGGGCTTCTTACCAAATTTAACAGCTTATTCCATGGCATCAGTAAAGAAATTTGAAATAGGATATCCACATCCTAATCTTACTTCTCCAAGACAACTAAGACAATTAGAAATAGTCCACAAGGCTCTGGGAAAATGCAGTATTACCTGTATTTTTTTGGTCATATAGAAGGTCTGTGCTCTTGGACACAGTACACCCCATGCTCATCCTATTCAAAGGCAATTGGACTAAAGCCAGAACACATCAAACCTGACTCCTGGTGTTAAACAATAACTTCAGAACCTCAGCCCTTTTTTTTTTTGCCTAAAGAAAGCCTCTCCATCATCGTATTTGTAGCCATTATAGTCACAAAGAAAATTAATGACACTCTAATTGAAATAATTATGCCTGCAAAGATCAGGAGGCATCTAAAATTATGCTCCTGGGAGGTGTGAACATCTGCTTTTAATTCTGCAACCTGTTGATCTTGTGAGCAACAATAATACAAAAGCACTTTGTGTTTCCATGTATATGCACATAGAAGGTAAAGGGAAGGTAGAGGCTAAAATCTTTTATCACTAAAAGAAGCCCTTACCTCTGCGGACCAAGTAGAATGGAATAGAAGTCTCAGTGGCTAAGGGAAGATGATTAGACCCACTTTCACACAAGTCAAAGTAGAGTGCATAAGAAACATTTGGGCTTGAACAAGAAGGAGCTGGCTGTGGACTTACCCAGAGCCCTGGGTTGCCTTAGTGTGATTCTGTGCACGCAAAGTATTTGCCTTATATTTGAAGGGGTTTAAGAGATTTATAAGCCTCTATGAGCTCCCTCCACCTGCCTAGATGTCTCCTGATGAGAACACAGAAAAATCTCAGATTTTTTTTCCTCATACAGAAATCTTACACAGGTTCTCTCGAAGCTGAGAAAGCTGATGAGTGTGTGGACCACATTTTCCCAACAAGACCACCACTGTGTGACACAGTGTAACCAGTAGCTTTCCCTGTTCCCCCATAAGCCAGCAGAAAAGGGATGTGACCCAACTCTTTTTCTTTCTCCCAGCACCATGGTAGGCAGGACCCTGATGGTACTTTTTTGGCTCTTGCTTCCCCTTGTCACATACCTGCTCATGGCAGCCTTGGAGACTCCTGATCTTTTTCTGCCTCTAGTCAGTATGACTCATGTTATCAACAGCACCACTCATGTTCCTTCCTTTCCAACTAACTCAGGTAATAAGGCACCAATTTTCAGCTTTCCTTTCCAGAGCAGGCATCCAGGTCAAAGACGTATGAAGCTTGTACCCAAAGGACTTTTCTGTGCTCTGTGTTTAGGGCAAACAGATGCTGCATAAAACAAGGGTAAGGAGAACAGACAAATGGAGCTGAAGGAGCTCAACAACTTTGAAAATTTAATTTCCCTACACATTTAAATTGTTAAATGTGGGCAGCCAAGACTGAAAAATTTGCTTTGTGCTAGTAGAAGAATTTAATGTTCCATTTTGCCAGTTGTGCAGAGACACATGCAATATTTCCTACAGGGTTTGTTTGGTGCCTTTTTTTTTTCCTTCTTTAACAATCCACTTTACAGGGTGATTTCAAGAGATGCCTGTGAGCACGCCAGCAAGGTGCTATATCAAAACAAAGTACACCTGATTAATTATCTAACAAGGGAGATGTTTGCACAGCCAGTACCATTCATTTTTCATGTGACAATGCAGGCTTTAAGTGTTGGCAACCACCAAACCAACACTGCCAGAAGGATGCAGTTGTCATCCACACAATCTTTCCTTTCTGTCTCGTACAAGTCAGTGTGCTGTCAGGGATGTCCCAAGTTCCACCCCTAATATCTCCTTTGTACCTCTTTCAGTGACTTGTGAGCCATTTCAAATAAGGATATAGATTTTAAAAAGGTCATTAAATTGTAGTTCAAGAAGATTTAGTGAAAACATTTTAAAATATTGCTAAATTATTACATTAGGGAATAAATTCCCTTTTCTCTCATGTTGATCAGATTCACTCTCCACTAATGAATACAAAGAATGAATCTCCAAGGAATTTATATTTGAGGTTTAAAGGAGGTTCAACATTTGGATTTGGCTATAACTTCCATTTCCTTTCATGAATATTTTATTTAAATCCTGTATTAATCACAGAGTCACAAAGATAGCCTGCCTCCTGCTTCTGCTTTCTCTCATTGTCTGTTACAGAAGCACTTTCTCTCAACCTTAAATATCTCTAATTAAAAATTTCCCTGAAGCCAACTGATACCTGTGTGATTAATGAGGTGGCTAATAAATAAAATGCACCATGCTACTTGAAGACCATTGTACCATAAAAGCATAGAAAGTGTGCCAGTGGCCTCATCATCTTGAAATATGTTTATTAAAGCAACAACACAGAAGTCCTAAGGGTCCTGAAGTGCTCCACATCATTAATAACCAGATAAACCATACACTGAGAAACCTACTTCAGTTCATTATTCTAAGCAAGGAAACTATGAAAACAAGGGGAAAAAATCCAGAAGAGTGAAGAGAAGCACAGGGCTTGTGTCTCAGATGAATAAACTGCTATCTCATCCTTGGTGCAAGTGTGAAAAACAGTGAAGGACTGGATGTTGCTGGGACAAACCTTTCACTCCAAGGTTTCAGTTTCAAATGCACTCCAGGCTGCTGAACACTGTGCCCATCTGATGGGTCTTGTTTGGGTTAAACAGTCTAGGTAGTAGTTTGAGACAGCTTGAGGGTCATATCCAAAACCAGGGCAGCTTCTTTAGAGTGAGGCATGGGGAATCACTTACAACTTCATCTGTGCTTAGGGAAAATCTCTTTGAGTGAAAGGAGCTGAGACCAGGTAACTGCACCAATATCAGCTTAGTCTGAAGTGGTGCACAGATGGTTCCCTGCACGAAGGTAGTAGCCACCTCATGGTAATAAATATAGCAGCAGTGACGGTGCATCTTGGCTTAGTCTATGACACATCAGTAAGATCTACTCAGGAGCAGATCAGAGAGAAGAGATGCAGCCCTTAACAATCCCTCTGCCACTCTGATGTGATAAGCCCAGTGTAATGCAACTCTCGGGCAAGCTGACCCAACCACCTTGCAGGGCAGGCAGAGGTGGCAGAACCAGGCTCACATCTCCTGTCTAGAATTTTCTGTGCATTTCAGTATAGAGAGAAGCAGCTGAGTGAAGCCAGATGGAAACACACACACATGCTCTGAAAGAGAGGAGAACTCAGTTCTGAACTAAAGTTTGGTAGAGCTGACCCACGCTGCACCAGTGTGAGGCTGACAGTTTGTAATAAATAATGGGCACCAACCCTTGCATCTCACCAGCCTCCAAGACAAGCAGTCAGGCCTTGCTTCTATCACATTCAAGAGTACCTTCCCTGGTCAACCTGACGTGAGTCTGTCTCCATAGCCCAGGTGCTTAGTACTCTGAACCCAGTGCTGAGATTACATTTATTCGTTTTCCATTCCTCTCCCCCATTCATTTTCCTTTCCTCTCCCCCATTTCTTTCACAAAAAGCACTGATTAATAAGTAGGTTCCTCACTCTTTGTTTAACCTAGGCCTCTCACACAAGTTGCTAAACTCACTAATATACACCACAAAAACACACCTGTGTTACAGATCCAAAGGAAAACCACCAAAATCCTCTACATCTTTCTCACCAAGGATATATTCAGCTTTTTTCCTTCACTCATTGTTAGGAAGTGAGTTAGGCAAGGAACAGTCTCAATCTCACACACTGCTCTGTGGTTTGGCACTGATTAGTACACAAAAAATAAGAGAATCTGGAGCCAACTCTGCTCTTTAAATAGAATTCTCTCCCTCTGCCATGGTTTCAACTGAGCACAACAACCAGCCAAGTATCTATCGAAACAATTCAGCATCTCAGAACCCAAATCCACAAAAGCAGTTTCCAATAATTGCCATTTTTGACAAAAAAACCTTGGGGACATCATCAGTAGCAAAACATCAGGTGGTATCAGTAGTCATTGCTGGTTTTCTGTAGCCATAGAAGTGAAGGTCACTTTCTTCTAAAGAGCAAAATGAGGGTCATCAATCCATACATGCACATCCATATGATATGCCAGCCTACTATCAGCACCAAAATCAGACCTTGTCCCCGCTTGAGTTGATGAAATGGACCCTATGACCACTCTTCATTGAATACAATTCACTCTCTTACCCCTGGTTTCCTCTGCTCACTTGAAATATTTCTGTTTTCAAACCTTAAGTCTCACAGTGAGTAGCCAAATTCATCTATAGCTACTTAAACTCACAGTGAGCTGGCTTAAGTCTTGCACAACAAATAAAATTGGCTTTAAATTTGATTCAGCCATCCAAGGCCTGGAGTATCGCTCCCAAGGTCCCCATAGTGTAAACATCTTTTTCTGAGGCAGCTGTCTGGGTGCCTCTTGCAACCAGTGGAAACCAAACCAACAGAGCCAATGGTGTTGGGGAGAAACACCCCACACTGCATGGAAATGTCATCTTTTGGCTAAAACAAACGCAGCACTCCACTGGCTGGCTCTGACTCTCCTCTAGATACAAAGAGAGGCTGAGGTGGGCTGTTCAGTTGTAGATGCCCATGTTCTCAAAACACATACCCACATCAACAAATCCTGCTCCAGAGTATTTACTTATTTAACTTATGTAGATGTTCCACCAAAATGACAAGCAATAATCACAGTCAAGTTCTTAGCACATAGATCATCAAGTTATTTAAAATCTAGCATGTTTACACTATCCAAAGCTGATCAAAACTATAATAAAAATAACTCCCACCTGTTTGCACTTGTGTAGGAGGCCTCTGGTTGCATATAAACCACATACATTTTTACTGACCTCATCTTGTTTACGTCACCAAGACTCCCAACATCGGCCACATTTTACCAGCCTGACACACGTAATTGCATGAGACACATCTGTAAATACAAGTCATTTATGCTGCATAAACATAAGTTTCAGCTGAAGCTCATTTGATATTCATGCAGCAGATTTACGTCCTCTCAGTGGTTCATGTGGAGCTAATAATATAATGATATAATACACCTGCATGTTGGGACAGCTGTAGTTAAATGAGGCAAAGGTTTTCCTCAGCTCCTCAGAGTGGTTAAGGTGATATCAGCTTCACAAGAGGGAAAAGAGGGACTGTATGCATGGCTATAATCTGGGACCTCCTCAGAGGATTTGGAGTTTTCAGTGGAAAAAATACATTTAAAAAAATGTGTAGTAAAAAAGCAATAAGAATTTATTCTTGCTTGCTTTAAAAATAAATAAATAAACAAATAAATAACCAGCTGTATGAAAGTAAGAGTTTCAAGTCAGAGGAGACTTGGTCAAAAAGCTGAAGTTATGAAAAGAGCCATAGGAAGCTTGAAAGTCCCTTTAGCGTTTTCATTGCAAGTGTAGAAAGTGATCTGGAGCAGCAACAGAGACATTTCAGAAATGCTTTAAATCATCCTCACAAAAATAGTTTACTACATGTCTGCTTGTTTTCATCTACATGTTAGCAACATAAACTTCTAGCTACTGAAGAGAATTGCATAAAAAAGGAATATAATCACCAGGATAAAATCATGTAGTTTAAATTATTCTCTCTTCTTACTGATGAAGTTTAGGTTACTCTTTTCAACTGCAAAATATTAGGAAACTTATTCTAGAATTTACATGTTCTAAAACTATTTAAAAACATTAAAAAAATTAGGGCAGCAACTTCAGGGATCAGGTTGCACAAAAATACTGACTGTTAGAGGAATGTGTACCTGTGACATTACATCAGTTTTAAGCTTCACCTTTGCCAAAAAGTTTAGTTCCAGGACAAATGAAATACTGCAGGAAATCTCATCAAATTTTGATGTTTAGTTTGAAGAACAGGAAAAAGTTTTTAATAAAACAAACTTTGTGATACTTGAAAACAATATTTTTTAATGTCATAATTGATATTATATATTTTTAATAAACCAAAACCTAAATAAATTAATTTGCATTTTTTCAACCCATCTCAATACATTTGGAATTTGTATAGGAGTTACTTCTGGAGACAATGCTGATTTTATTTTGTTCTCCAAATCAAAAGGTATCCAGAGCTCACCACTTCAGACATACCTCTGCTGATTTCTCATCTCAGTTTCCAATACTCAAATATCAGAAACTGTTCCACTTTGCAGCATGTAATGGCAAACACTTTCCTCTTCACTGTTGCACAAGACAACTGCTACTACCTTGCCTGTGCTTAAATTTCAAAATCCTCTACAAGGTGAAAATCATCAGAGTCATCACCAATACATCACTACAATAACAGAGGCCTCAGTGCTGCGTGGTTTCAGAATGCGCATGACTTAGCCCATCCAGATGATAGAATAAGAATAGATATGAGATGTGAGTAAAATTTACATGTTTAAGATTTATTCTGAGAATCACCGTTGCCAAATCCCACTCTTTATGTTGCTGCTCCATTGCTTATAGGAATTGCAGAGGGGAAATGCATTTTTGATGCTGGCAAGAGAAGTGACCACTTCACTTTCTGACATGCAATGGTTGCACAGAATACCTCAGATTGCATTTAGAAATGAATGACAGCATAAACTTGAATCAGACACTGCCGGGAGCATAGAAGAGTTTTTTCTTGTGATCCCTCAGTAGCAGTTGCTAAATAGAAACATTTGTATTGGAGTCACATTGTGGCTTTTGTAATACCCAAGACTTTGGAGCAAGGCAGTGAAAAGCTATTCATACACATTGTGTCTGGCTCACTATTCCACAAAGTATTTTAGCTGTAATCCACAGACTAATGTTCTTGAAGTTTCTGAAATAGAAATCTCCTAATCCTGGCATCTGAGGCAGTACTGCATTCAGATGATAAAACTGGGTTTGTTTTCATTTTCCTCTGTTTTTACAAGTGTAAATTCCCTTCTGAATTTCTCAAGATGTTTGTTGTAGATCATGGCAGGAATTAATTTTCGGCAAAAATATTAGTGATTTTAATTCCTTATCTTTTTCTCTCTCCAAACTTTTACTTCAGGTGAAATAAAAAACTTTTAAGAGTACTATATGTAAATCCCAAGGAACCACCCTCAGACATGACTATGAGCAGAAACAAGATTTTTCACACAAGTTTTGTTCATTATAAAATACTTCTGGGTGAGCTTGGTTCAATCTTTGTTGGAAGTGTAAGAATTCATTCAATTATTAATTTCAATAATACAATTGCAATAATTAAAACAGGTTTCTAGCTTTGTGTTGATCTCCTCTCATGGATTAGTGGGATTCTTCAGCATAGAGGTGATATAAACAGCTGCCACAGAGGAGAAAACAAAATAACATATCTTAGTAGTGGATTGTCTCTATAATCCAGGGGCTCTAGTACAACCACCAATAAGGAAAACCTTAATTAAAATCCTTAGTCTAATATATAGGGGTTTTACACAAAGGGAAACAATTTTAAGTAAAAAGGCAGAAAGACCAAATTCAGAGTAGCTAGGATTTGAAATCTGAGTCCCAATCACATACACCCCTAAAGAATATGCACTGAACTAATGATTTTTCAGGGCAAGATCACCCTTCAGCCCATATCTCCCACTTGCCCTTAACTCCTGAAATATTATCATGAACCTGAGATGCTTTCCCAAATAAATGGATATTAAGACATTTCCCAGTAGAAGCCCAATTTGTCAGATAATATTGAGCAAACTCTAGTTAGCTGAAAATGTGTCACATGTGGCTGGATTCAGCAGCTGCCACTCATGATGGCATTCATAATATGGTGCCAACAGCACTCAAACAAGTAAATGAGTGGAGGATTGCAGGTCTGACTGACTGTTTTCTCTGGCCAGCATCATAAGCCCATTTTCTCACTGCACAGCTACTGAGACATGATACAAGTGGCCAGAGTTGACCACTAACCACTCCTGCTACTTTCTCCATCCCTGTGCAATATATTGTAATGCAAGAGAAGAGCCTTGCACAAGAAGACTGTAAAACAACAACATTGTGGATGATTCCTGTGTTCTCCACACCCAGACAATCCACAGATGAATGCAGAGCAAATGACCAAGTGACCTACGTTTATTGCTCTTTCCAGTTGAAGTTAATTGAAGGTTTTCAATCAGATATCTGTATCTGGAAATTCTTTACATTCCTGTATACAACGTTAGCCCTTCCCTGAAGAGCAGAATACGATGCTGTGTCTGGTCTCTGGAGTATATGTAGGCTCCACAAGTTCGCCTGGATGTTCACACTGAGGAGCTGACTGGACTGTACCACAGCTGTTTTCTGACCTGCAAAGCCACATTCATTCACATCATATCCAGAGTACAAATTTAGGAGCAGTACACACATACATCTCTGTGCACTTGTGTCTTGTTCTAATTGGGCATCAGACCCACAAAATATATAAAATATTTCAATATGGCTATTTCTTCTGTCAGTACCAGCACTTATATTGTTATTTGGATGTAATTGGCAGTACAACTGTCTGTGCTCTTTAACCTGATTAACAGCAGCCAATTAGGAAGCTGACAACAGAGGAGATGCTGAGATACTACAGCAGGATGTCAGAGCAAAGAGCTATCAGTGCTATCTCTCAGAGATAAAGCTAAAGGAATCAGCTGGTACTGGAATACTCTTGCATTGTGTTGCATTTTGAAAAAAAAAAGTTTTAAAAAATAGAAAAAAAGAATTTTTTCTTCCCCAGAGGGTTCATAATCTATAGAGACAAACATGTTACCCAAATTTATGGATCAGGAAACTTGAGTTATAATTGCCATGAAATTAATTCACTATCTTTAGCAAAGGAAGGAGAGAAAAGAGAAAACTAAAAGCAATGTATTTCAAGAGGGCAGACTTCAATAAACACTGTAAATTGGTGGGTGAGATCTCCTCGGAAACAAGTTGAAGTGACAAAAGAGTCCAGAAGAGTTGGCAATTCTTTAAAGAAATGACAGTGAGAGCACAATCAGAAGCCATGCCAACATGAAGGAAGGATAGGAAGTGTAATCAGAAAACAATTTGGCTAAACCATGAGCTCTTCAATGACCTGGAGCTAAATAAAATGTACAGGAAGTGAAAACTACATTGAAATACTAAAGACAAGTGTGAATGAATGACATAAATATGTGGGGAAAATTTCAGAAAGGCAAAGGTACAAAAAGAGAGGAAATCTGCAAAGGAAGCAAGAAGCTTTCTGTAAGCACATTTGCAGTAAAAAGAACTCTGAGGGAAAACAGTTCACTACTTAAAGGAGAGAACAAATTCCTGCCAGATGAGTTCCAGAAAAGTTAAATGTTTGGCATCTTTTCTATTTCAGCCCTCACTGGAAAGGTTAACTATGACTAGACAGTTGATAAAACCAAGGGGCAACAACTCGGGTTGCAATCCAAGGGGAAGATCAGATTAAAGAATCCTTAGGGTTCCAGTTGCCAGTTCAGTGGGGCTTTAGGACATTTATCCCAAGATACTCAAAGAACATAAGAACTTAAAGAACAGGCAGAAACAATCTCCGAGGCATTAGCAAATCCCTTAGAGAACTCAGGCAAGATCTGTAGGGTCAGAAAACTGAAGAAGAGCCAGCAGACCACCTATCTGTACGAAGGAATAAAGGTGGAGACAGGGAATTATCAGACTGACAGTCTAACTTGCTTCCTGGAAAAGTACTAGAACAAATATTCCAACTACTTCTAAGTACCTAGGTAGTAACAAGGAGAAAAGTAGCAGCCAACATGTATTTGTCAAGAAGAAATCATGTCAAATCAATCTAATCCCACTCTACAACAGAGTAACAAGCCTTGTGGGTAGAGGAGGAAAAGAAAACGTCATGCATCTTGACTTTAGTGAAGCTTTTGACACGGTCTCACATAATATTCTCACAAGTAAGCTAAGAAAACCTGGTCAAGATTAAACTACAGAGAAAAGACGTGCTAAGATAGCTAAGATAGAGTAATTTATCAATGATTGGTGTCAAAATGGTAGGATTGTACCAGGTGGAAATCACAGAGTTCTGTCCTATGTCTGGTTCAGTATTTTTATGAATGCTTAAGAAGAAGAGATAATATTGTGTTTATTGCATTTACAGATAAAATCAAGCTCAGGCAGACAGTCTGCAAACACACTGAATGATAGAACAGGAATCAGAAAAAATGTGGCAAATTAAAGAGGTGGTGTGGAAAAACGAGGCCCAATTCAACAAGAACAAATGAAATGTATTCACGTAGGTGAAAACAATTGGTTCAGATACAGGACAAAGAACTGTTGTAGAGACAAAGAAAGTGATTTGGGAATCACAGACAACATAAATTGACAATGTTACCTTGTTTTTGGAAAGACAAGTATGACACTGGTGTGTACAAGTAAAAATGTCACCTGTAAGTCCTCTGAAACATCCTCCTGCTCTGCTCAGACCTGCAAGGCTGCATCCAGCTCCAGGAAGGACTGACCAGGCAGCAAGAATGCAATGCAGAGGAAAATGTGACCCAGGAGGAAAGAACTGGAATTCACTTGGAATAGGGCAAGGCTGAGGGGAGACATGAAAACATTCTTGAAGTGCTTGAGAGACAAAAGGAATAAGCTCTTATATGCTGAGGCTAGGGTGAAATACGTGAATTTTAATTGTAGCAAGAAATCCAACATTAAAAAATTAATTTGACAGACATTTGCCAGAAGTAGTTTAGGTAGAGGTGATCCTAACATGGAATAGACAGATAGCCTAAAAGGTTTCAAAATGTTCCTTTTATCCATCTTTTCTTTCCATGACACACTGTGGGTTTCAGGGACACAGGTCACGGATGATTAACCAAAGTTCACAGGGGGCATCTAAAATCAAGCAGAAAATTGAAGGCTGACCTTAACAACACCAGTTCAAGAGTCTTTACCTCAGAATATCTTTCCTCTCACTTCCTTTACCTCAATAAATAGATAGTACATGTAAAGTATGCAATAAATGGCACATTAAATTTTTTTTCACATAGCAAAGAAATAGCATCCAGGTTGATTTTTTCATTCTAGTTTTGATGCCTCTCTTATCATAATATGTGTAAAAAGAAGGTGATCCAAAGGTTGGCTGGTGGAAAATACATTGCAGATACATAAATATGCCATTAGACTTCTGCATAATTGTATACTAGCTGATTAAAGGTCACCAACAAAAAGCCTTTTGACACAGCCCCGAAAAAAGCTCAGCTCCCTCATATAGCACGTCAGTACAGAACAGAGAAATGACACATCCAGTTTATTATGTCACATTTACAATTTAGAATGGATTATTAGTGACAATATTTCTTTTACAGAAATAGCAGATGCCATCTTTTTTTTATTAGAAATGCTGTGAATAATAATTAATAGCCTCCTTTGCTGTGTTAATAATACACTCATACCCAGTAAATACTGGCTAAATAATTAAGTGAAGGGTTGTTTTTTTTCTTTCCAATCCCCAAGCAATTTGCTTAATTTGATAAATTTTAATTGGAACAGTGAAGACTTGGTTAATATTTAAAAAACAAACAGTTAATCATGTTCTTTTGCACTGCCTGTGTGTATCAGCTCCATGTTCTAGGGGGACAGACAAATCAGAATTGAGGCACCAGAGATACCAAATGATATCTTAGAAAAATGGACTTTTAAAAAACATTTAAGTGTTTTCCTCTTTCTGGAATGAATTGGTGCCTAAAATACTCTCAAATCCCAGCCCATTCCTTGAGTGTATTCTTGGCACATATATTCTCTGAAAGTTGTGGGAATTGAATATCCAACTGTTTAGATGCCTTTGTCAGTTCCACTGTGTATTAAAATAACTTTAATAACTGCTGATTATGCCTCAAGTGGATAAAGGAAATCAGACACAGAATGCCATATATATACATAATATCCTTGCATGTTTCCTGCACAGTTTAGTATTCTCCTACACTTTTAATCTCAAGTAGTTCAGTTTTAATCTTAAATAGGAGTTATCAGTAGCACACGTAAATCATTTTCTACAAACAATGGTGGCAAGAAAAGGTGTTTTCAGCCCTCTGCAGGTCTGTCAAAATATTTGTAGAAGTAATTCACACTTTCAGTAACAAAACCTATGAACGTTTTGCAATTCACTTCAAATAAAATCTCTATAAGTGAAAGACCAGTTTCTACTCTCATTTAATTTTTTCTCTTGATCAGGGTGAAAGCAGGCAGTAGGTTTGCTTTATGGAAGAGACAGTAAGACTAAACCTAATTCGTTACTAAAAACTCCATGGTTTTTAACGATTACCTGAGCTTTGCACACTTCATTCCCATTAAAGGTAAGAAAAACTGGCTGTTTAAAACCCTTGATGACTTTGAAATTTCTGGCCAGCTCGTCTGAATTCTGTTGGGGGACTGACTCCGTGTATGTTCATGCAAATCCTATTAAAGTCGGTGAAAGTCGCAAGCGTGTCTCTGGGGCAGAGTGGGACCCCCTGCTATCTAGTCAGTGCAAATTAACAGCTGGGAGTGTAAGGAATGTAAAAAAGCAAAATCTCTTCACAGGGCCACATTGATATGCAAGGGATTTGCTTGTCAGGACGAGATGTGTGATATGAAGTGAATGTTTATTGCACGCTGCAGGGAGCTTCCAATAGTAGCCAAAGGGAGATATCTATAGTAGATCTGGATCGGAAGCTGTCTAAAAGCCAAGGCCGAATGAAAAGCCTTTTGATACAGAATACCTTTGTGATACTATTTATTCCTTGTTAGAGGAAGAAACAATTGCTAGAATTTGCAAATTGAGGAAATCAAGAATCCTGATATTTTGCCATCATTTGTAACAACTATTTCGCAGTCATTTAAAGCATGCTTATCTATAGGTGTGGGTGGATGCACAAAACTCCATAAATTCCAGCAATGTTCCCACAGGAACTCAGGGAGAGGGGAGAAAATTTTCAGAAGAAGTGATGTAGACTTTAGTCTGATAAGTCAGGTAAACTGCTGTGGCCCCTGGTCACAAACACCAGCTTGGCTGATACAGACATTCCCCTCCTCTTACTGAGGGACTAAAATTCTTTTGTTCACCTGATTCCTGAAAGAACATATTAAGGATTTTTAATCTGTGTTGTGTTTAGTGTAGCCTACTAGAGTCTTTCTTCTAGAAATGTGGAGCAGGACATCATTTCCTCTTCCAACAAGAACCACAGGCATCTAACCAAACCCTGTTTTCTTCCACTCTGCTGCTGATCTCCATCCATGTGTGGCACAAAAGCAAAGCTGCTGCTTGCTGCTGCTAATGCTACTGAACACCTCATCCTTTGAGAAGGACCAGTTCAAGGGTACAAGGTTCCTGCTCAGGGATGGAGAAGACACCAAATACAGATTACCTAAGGATTCTTTTCTCTACCACAGTTCCTTTCGTCAGACCAAGCAACCATTCAGATGACCAATACTGCTCCAATAGCTTATTCTCGGATCAGCTATAGCACTTGGTTGGAATTCAAATGCTTTGAGTCATTAAGTTAGTTACATATGTTGGTAAGTTACACATGTAGCTGCACAAATCACGTCTGCAATACTGACATGAATGATAATTTGAATGATCCCCTGCAGATCAAGAGTTACTTTGCAAAAGAAATTTGCAAATTACGTTTGCTAATGGCCACATCAGGGAATTTTGCACTCTGTTCATGAACCATTTGTGAACAGAAAATGGGGAGCTTCATCAAGCAAATCACTCATTTTGAGTTATTGCCATGCTCTTGCTAGTAGCAGCACTAAATCCAAAAGCAACACCCACACACTTCCCAGCTGGCCCAATAGACAACACAAATCAAAGCCAGTGGGAAAAGTGTAAACAAACACAACTGAGACAAAACAAACTGTCACACGCAGCAGAGGTGCTGGACATAGAAGCTGAGGATTCCTGTAGAGTTAGGCCATAGGATGAGGCTGACTGTCAAGTCCTGCTATGGTGCAGGACCTCAAGCTCCGACTGACAAGTGGGAATGGCTCCACGCTGTCCAACAGCAGAGGTGACACAGCCAGCTGTTCTCACTGCCCAGACAGCTGGGACATTGCAGCTGATTATCAATCAGCATGTGAACCACCAGTTTCTAACATGACATTTTGAAGTGAGCTGTCACACTTTGTTTCAGGACCTCCCCTAAGCAGCAGACCTGCCATGAGGAGTTGGTGCTGCTGAGCACTGTGGCCTCGCTGTTCATCTGGTTTGCCAGCACTAGTTAGAAACCACAGTGCTCTGATGCAGAAAAACTTCAGTGGATCCAAGTCTATGGCCTTAAAGAGTGACGTGTGCATCATCTCATATGCCACACAGTATCAAATGAAGGTAGGGCTTGATTAAAAACCACTTAGAAAGTTCATAAGGTCACTAAAAAATGTCTGCAAATCAATTCAGAAATGAATGTGTGGGCAGATGTGAAGTGCTATGTGTGTGCAGCCCAGAATCAAGTGCCTTGTGCCTGCCAGCCCTGTAGCCTCGAGTCCTTCTGAGTCCTGTTGGCTGAGGTCTACCTCTTCTAGTGCAATTATCTGCTAACACTAACGGGAATTAAAGGAAATAGCTTCCCAAATGCCACTAAGGATCAGGACATACAGGCTGTGGTTTGCTCCCTACTCCAGTAAGGAAACCAGAGGATCTGATTCTTCTTAATGCTCCGTCTTTCTCTTCTTTCAGATTGAAAATTCAAATTTTTCCAGAAAATGCTGGGATTATACCAGTATATATTATCAACTCAGATTTAATCTTAATTATTTCTTTCCCACTGTGCATCTGCAGTGGGGCTTCTTTCCTCCAATAATGCTGGCAGTAATGCTGGCTAACATGTCTCTGAGGTCTACCTCAGTTTAGATGTATGTTTGCAAAGGTGGGGAGGGGTGATAGAAATCTCGAACATCAGCAGGACTTTTTCCCCCGATCTCAGTAGCAGGTTTGACTTGGAAAGCAGAACGTGCCAGAAGATGCTGACCACCAGCACCATCTTTTTTCTACTTTCCTTTGGCTCTAAGTTCAAAGTGAAACTTATCAAGAAATTGAAGCTGTGTCCCTTGAGCCCTGTGACTCAGCACCATCATGACAGCCTTACATGCGAGGAAATGTGTGTGCAAAAAATACTTTCTAAGAGGCTTCTGCCTAATGCTGGGAAGCACTGATGCACTGTGGCTCCAGGGAGAGGTAAAAGGTTGATTGCCACCCACTCAATAACCATTTCCTTCTGCGTGATCAATGGAGCGTCATCAGAGCCCTGTCTGGTGACAGGTGCCTGTTAGCTATCGGAGCCAGAGGATGGGAATGGCTCTGTGATAGATGCTCATGGAGAGGGAAGCAGTAAAGAGCACAGCAGCAGTAAAAGGAATGAAATAGGCTTCCTGCTGAACGAGGAGCAGGCAGTAGGATAAAGGAAGGGACATTGATTTAATCGGAACATTTCTTTATACTTGGAGCCCCGACTGCAGCACTCTCATCACGCCGTGTAAAGTTTCTTCCAGTGCATGCTTGGTGACATCTTGACACACTGATTTTAGCACTGCTTGCTCTGTAATCCCCAGGGGAAGATATCTGAGCCCTGAACAGTGTTTTTGAGTAATATCTTCCAACTAAACCCATTTTCCACTTCCCTCTCTGCCAAGGTCACTGAGTTTCTGATCTCAAAAGCAAAAGCTTTACAAGAAAGGTGAGTGGAAAAAGGAATGAAGGCTTGTGCTTCTCCTTTGGGGCAGCAGCTGGCACAGCTCAGCCTGTGCAGTTTGCAGGCAGCATTAGCTAAGATCAGTCT
Organism: Aleadryas rufinucha; assembly: GCA_013397815.1. Taxonomy (NCBI): domain Eukaryota; kingdom Metazoa; phylum Chordata; class Aves; order Passeriformes; genus Aleadryas; species Aleadryas rufinucha. Next base: position 273,581 of record VZTH01014991.1, on the reverse strand, counting down.
AAAGCTTTCCCATGTAGGCAGAGCAGGAGCACGGCAGGGAGCCAGGCTTTCCTGAGAGACACTGCCTGCCTTTGTCTTGCTCTGGGGATTGCACAGTGAGACAATATTCTCACAGGGCTGTAAGCTAAAGCCCAGTTGTTCTTAGATCTACAAGGGAGGCAGGGGCAGCCTTAATGGGATGGAGTTATTGGTGGCAGGGGAAGGGGCTGGGTGTGGGATGTGCGTGTCCCCTCCTCTGGCTGCCACTCATAGCAGGGCAGTGAGGAAACCTCTCCTCTTGTCCTGGGTGAAGGACCTGCCTCTCTTCCCATCACTGAAGAATTAGGAGATGAGAGAGCTCCCAAAGCAAGAATATTCAGGTGCTTACAAGAAGGTCTTCCCTTTCCCTGCACCAACTAAGATGTTTTCTTACAGTAATTCTTTAAATATCATAGAATCATAGAATGGTTTGGGGTCAAAAGGACCTTAAAGACCACCTAGTTCCAACCCCTCTACTGTGAGCAGGGACACCACAATATCCCCTCACCCCAGTCTGAGATGCTGTTGCACAAACCTACGTGTCCCCAAACACACAAGGCAGGCTGACTGCAGAACAGTGCTCTCACACACATACCTGCATGTACATGGGCACGGGGTGACTGAAGAAGTTAATCAGCTTCAAAGCATGCGACACAGTAATCAGAGGTTCACATCAGGACAAGGAAAGAACAGTGGGGCCTTGCATGCACAAATAAATGACCTTTGAGTCCTCTGTTCCCCGTGCATTCAGACACAGGCCAGACTCTGTTACCAGCACCTCGGTGCAGGCACATTCCCCTGGAAGCACAGTCGGTGTGATGGTACCCGGGCCCTTCTAGCATCAAAGCCAACCAACTTCCAGCTCCTTCCAGGGCAGTGAGTGCACTTTATGGCTCATCTCTTCTTATGTTACCCCCTGCATAAAGTGTGAAGAGATGGGTTTTGGTGCTTATCCGTAGCACGTCCACAGGGAGAGGAAACACTGAGGCAATGGTTTGCTTTTACACATATTCCATCAAGCCATCAGACAGCAGAAACAACTAGGAAAGATGAAACCACCTGAATTTCAGTTGAATAGGACCCCACCATGAGGAGCCTGAGGGAAAAAGGAAGGCTACTATTCCAGGAGCATGCAAAAAATCAGAAACAATTGTGAAACCAAATTGAATAAACCAACCTTCCATCTGTAAATGTTTGGGGAAATTCCGTCCGAACTAGGGCACAAATTTCCTCCATGCAAAAATATGATTAAATACATCCACAGTTTAATCCTTATCACACACATATCCAGGGGTACTGTGAAGGTACAGACTAATGGACATGTAAAACACAATAAATCTATGCGTTATTGCATTCACAATTTGAATTTTTCACATGAACTGCTTGAATATTTTTGTACATCTGCTAAACGGCTTTGGGAGTAACATGAGAATACACTATGCTTAATAACATAAGGAAAACTTTGAAACTTCATCTTCCAGATTCTTACTCAAAGAAGTATTAGTCATTAAACTTGGGCAGTTTTTACCTTTTCCAGAGAATTGGTTACAATATTTCCCATTTTATTCAATCTAAAAGGAAAAAAAATCCAAACCTCTTTGAAAAAAACTACTTCGCATTAACCACAAAAAACTTTATTTAAACAGAGAAATTTTTTGCATTATCTCCCCCCTTTCATAGTTCAGAGTTAATTTCTAAACTGAAACACCACACTCAACTGAAAAGTCAAAATGTTTGCAATAGATAATGCCTAGAAAGAAATGTTGCAATATTTAAAGGAAATTCTTTCTGCTTGATTCCATAAATTCAACTCAAGTTGTTAAACTGTTTTATTCTGACCAATTTTCTTCTGTTTCCAATAAGGAAAACTATTCATGGACATTTACTAATGACCATCTTTCATAACTGGAAAACTTAGGATATGGAAGTAAAGAATGGGCCCAACTCAAACACACTAAATAACTGGATGTCTTGTCTAACTCTGCAGTGATTCAGGATCTTATCAGAAGGGATTTCTGAGCACAGCCTGCAACAACTACCTCTACTGCCAGTGCAAAATCTTTCCAGTGAGGAATATATATATAAATACAATTTAATTATATGTACTTATATACTTGCAGGTGCATTTTTAACAAGATTTTGAACAATTCCTTTGTTTCCTCTAAAATGCATTTTAAAGAAAACTGTATTTTGATTACCAATGCAATATGTACTCCTACAGGCTTGTAGAATATATCTAAACCATGCACTTCATGAATGTTTTATTGCATGTCTTAAATAAAACGAATTTGCTGTAAGCAGATAGTTTTGAAGATTTTTTTTTTAATTATTATTGACACCTTTGGAAAATTCAGAAAATATTGAGATATTAAGAGATTATCAGAAAATTTCATTGTAACTGCATAGCTTTTTTTTTTTTTTTGTGCTACCTAAAAAAGCTTTCTTCAAAAACCTGGGACTTGTTACATTGCCTGGCTGAACTGAGAGCACATTTTCCTGACCTTCACACATTGTCAGCCAAACCTAGGAGTGGAGGATTGCAGAGGACACACAGCTTCAGCAAGGAGATTTGGGACTGGTGGGCTGTAATGGGTGTACAGCCACCAGCCCTATTGTGGGAGCCCTGGGCCAGCCTGGATGCAGCAAACCAGGACAAGGAGCCAAGCAGCCCAGTGACTGTCTTGTTTGTGTCTAACACAGAGAGCCGAGGCAAGGAGAAAGGGGGAGAAAAGAAAGAGAAAAAAATGTTAGAAATATTTATTTGAAGTTACACTATCATTCTTCTTTATGCACAAAATCCACTAAAATTCCAGAAGAAAAAGGAAAATATATTATTTCTGCAGAATAACCTTAAGCCCAGGAGCCAGATCATTGGCTGGTATAAATGTCTACATCGACTTTGCTGGAGCCCAGGTGATTTATTCCGGGGTCCTGCTCCTCACTGGGTACACAACGACCCGGGACTGTACCTGCACCCTCCACCCGCCCAGCCTGGCTTCCATCATGTCACAAAAGCCCCATAAAAACCGGGTTTTGCAAACACCACCACCCTGGGCCAGTCACAGGCAGGAGATAGGGCACTCCATTCCCCCAGGGTCATGGCCTTCGAGATCCTGCCTCTCACTTCTAAAAAGTCATAAAATGAAGATATTCACTGAAGTATCCCAGGCCCTGACTGGGGAGGAAGATTCAGAGCCTGCTTGGTGGGGCTGCCTTCCTCTGGGAGGTATCTACCCCCAAAATTAGCTCATGGAAACAGCTCAGGCATATTAGCAACCTGTGCTTAGAGGAGTTTGCCAGATGAGGGCAATGGGAAAGTGCACAGCCCTGAAAAACTCATCCCGTGTGATTCTGGCCATCCCTTTGCAAGAAAGCTGAATTCACAGGGAAATGGGCACAGAGGAAGCTACTGAACTGACCAGAGACACACAGAGCCAGTTTAATGAGAGGAAACAAGGTGTACAAGTTTTGTTTAGCTTCAGCGGACAGACGCTGACACAGAATGTGTTCGCTGTATCTAAATATCCCACACTGATAAACTCCATGGAAAAATTACTCAAGCAATGGGATGATTCTTGGCCCAACAAAAGAAGCCAGATGCCTGTGAATACCCTTCAGGGAGAATAGGGGTTCTCTAACCATCAGATGAAGAAGTTTTTGAAAACATTAGAAAAGCTGTGAGATTTTTCCTGGTAAGTTGTGGAAATTTGTGAATTGAGCAGAGGGACTGAACTCAGCGACCTTCCCATCCCCTCTAGCCCTACATCATACAAAAATCAAATCGAATTTTGCCACAAATTTAATTGGGCTCACTCTGAAATGTTAATCTTGTGAACATGTACATGTGGCCTAATCAGTTTTGGGTCTTTAAATGATTTACCACAATTTTTCAGACCAGATGTGAACTTTATACTAAATGAATGTGTAAATTTTATCTTCAGGAGCAGAACTCCAGACCAGGGTACACAGATCTCTACGCACAGAATAAACTGCGGTGGCTGCAGATACAGTTTATTAATCAATTATCTCTGTTTATTGGAGAGCAGGATCTTCCTGCAGCTGCTAAACCAAATGACATGCAATGACAATTATGTAAACTTTCATGGAACTCCAGAAAAGCTATCAGCAGTTTCCTGGCTGTAATTTTTGAGCTGATCTAATCTGACATATGGTGATTCCTTGAGTCATTTGATAGTGTAGAGAGCTAAGTAAACCCCTCTCCAAACAGCCATAAAAAGTGGCCCTGCAGTTTTTGCTCCTTTTGGAAACCCAGAAGCACTTTGCTGCAAAGAGTCAAACATGAGGAAGGATGAGATCTTACAGCAGATCTTGACCTTGGGCACATCAAACCTTTTTAAAACAAAAATACGTTTTCAGGTAAACAGCCTACTCTTATAAAAGGAATCAGCCTTCTGCAGAAGAGTATGACCCTTCATCAGAAAGTGCAAAATCTAACAGACAAAAAGTTTCCATCCTAACATAGGATTTTGTCAACAGTACACTTCCTAAAAAAGCTCAGTTTTCAGCCGTTGAAGATCAAAACATTTCAGCTGACTTTTCAGTGAAAAAGTGACACTAGTGACCCTTCTGCAAATGTTGGAAATTTATTCTTCATCCAGACATCTTCCAGAAATAAAATATTTTTATTTCTGTCTTCACTGGACTTCCATTTCTTGCTTTAGGTTATGTCATTTAATCCTCTAACAACTGTTTAATCCCATAAATCAGCCATCTATACATGTAAAAACCCTAACTTTTACACATCAGAATAGGATTGCATATCCAGAGCTGTTTCTTAAATATCCTGGAAACACAAACCAAGAGAAAACCTGTCCCAGAACATCAGTTCTACACCTGATACCTACCAAATGAAACTGAGATTAGCCTAAAAAATTGTATTAGCTAATGCTGAACTGCACCCCTTGCTTACTAGTAATGCCACATCTAAGTTTAGTGGAAAGAAAATGCTTTTAGAAATCTGAAGTACACAGAAATGTTGTGTCACAGTGATGCAGCAGCTCCTGGACAGGACTGAACCCATCCTGCTTCACTTCCTTCCGCATCTTAATAATTGTCTGTGTTTAGATGCAATTCCTTGCACCCACAAAGGCAATCTTGATTAATTTTTCTGTTATTGACTTACAAGCCATTGACCCCATTTGGAGTTATAAGGGAAGGTGCTGGGATGTGAAGGGATTTGGTTCCACCAGCAGCTGTAGCCGCTGACTGTGTCCTGTAGCAGTTGGCACATGGTAAACAGTGAGGTGAAGAAAAGAGCCAAACCAAAGAGCAGAGGAATGGACAGTGGTGTGAGGCTGATTTCGTGCCTGCAGCTGAAGCAGAAGCAGACAATATCAAATGTCAGAAGGAAGCTTATCCTCTAAAGCTTTTCAGCCCTATTTTGCACAACAAAGAGATCTGGCTAGTTCAGATAAGAGGGGGATGAACATCCCAACTTTCAGTTGCTCGTTTATCTGAGGCACTCCACCCTTCACTAGCCACCTCCTTTCCTAGAACGATTCAAGTCCCTTAATTAAAGCATTGTGGCGAATTACCGGAACACAGCTCAGTCCACTGTGCTTTGTCTGTCCCACCCCAGAGAACCATCATAAAACCTGGCTCTGTCCTCCCAGGTTAGCAAAACTCCCACCAACCTCAGTGGCACCAGGACTAGGCTTGGGTAAGTATTTTCTGTTCATACACAGGTTGCCTTATCCAGTCATTCCAACATGGGAGGATATTCACATACACACACACACACACACACACACACACACACACACACACCTTTCTTAAATGAAGTTTTTGTTTGCACAGCTGTGCTAACACCTTACAGGGAAGAGACTTTTTATTCCAGAACAACAACTTATCACAGCAATTGAGAAGAGTGTGTATCAATGGGCCCTGTGAAGGAGAGAAAGGACAACCTTGTCAAGGCATAGATCTTCCTTTCCCTTTGAAATGCCTCAATCAGGTTCTTGCTTCTCTCCGTCTGTGTGTTCAACCAGTTTTATTTTGCTGATTTAGGAGACCCTGCTTGATCAAAGAGCAAATCCCTGTATAGCCAAAGTGAGTCTCTAAAGAGTAAGCTCATTCTTCTTAGCTATCTTCTACCAATTCCTTGGAAGTGCTTCCTAGACTTTCCTCAATGACCCATGTGGAAAATCTTTCCTGCTCACTAGCCTTGCAGAGACTTTCCAAAAAACAACCTTGGCTTAGTGGCATGTTACTTATCCATCATCTCCACCACAGATGAAGCTGCTGTCAGGAAGGCCAAGCTGCCAAACTGTTGCTCAAGTCTCAGTACACTAAAATTGCTGTTCTGTACATGGCTAAAAATACAGAGAGAGCACAAGTCCAAATGCATATCCAAATGCGGTTCTGTTTTCTCTACTGAACTACAAATTATTATCCTTAGGTGAAAAATTCTTCCCAGATTTACCCCATCATCTGTCACCCTGAAGGTGGCAGACCCTTACTATCTCACCTTCTCTTCTCACCTGGCATCTGGCTCCTGCCAGGTCACAACGTTGTTAAAGATCTCTCATTTACTTTCACTTCTAAGTGAATTAGTTAATAGTTTCTTATTGCATTTTCACATCTTTGGATATTTCACTTTAACATACCATTCTAGTGTCTATTTCTATGTCTTTCACTTGGCTGTTATCCAACTAATTTAGCTTGAATAATCATTTAGTCTGATTTTTCCATATGCAAATCAATTTATTTTATTGCTTATTTGTAAGATGCTACCCATTATTAAGTTTCACTCTATGGCATCAGCACAGTTAAACTTCTCACCTAGTTTGTCTCCCCCACAATTCCAATTCATCTTCCAATGAACTAAGAATTAACCAGCTAGATAAAGGTCATTAGAAATGTGTATTCATCTTTAGCAAGACCAAATTGCACAGCTGCAATAGAACACATCATTTTGTACATTGCAGTAGAAAACTCCATGACACCAGGAATTTCAGACATTAACTGGCATTTTTCTAAGACTGATAATTATCACAGCATGCAACATACAGAATTCCCCTAGACATTGTCTGCAGATAATCTACCACTGTGGATCTTTGCACAACCTTAAGACCTGACCTGAATATGGTTCCCTGTTTTCTCTACACTCACATATACGAACCTGTCATTTCAGCAGTTTGCAACTGATCAATTAATAGGTCACTCAGACTGTGATGTAGTCAAATATTAACACGAGATCAGAGTGAGTTACCTCCTCCTGTCACAGCAAAACCTTTGCAGCGGTGACTTAAATGGGTGAAAAAAAAATTAACCAGCTCTGCTGGGATCTCCATGAGTGAACATCCCACTCTCAAACAGTAAAACTTCACTCGCCCTCTGGAAACCCACAGCATCAATCTGTCACATATTAGGGGTTTCCTCTTCATGCTATTAACATACCTCAGATTCAGAAAAATAGCAATAATTAACAGACTTGTTGAGGAAAGAGAAACAGCTTACTCAGTGCTTGTCTATATATGGAAATGTTTCTATACCATTGAGAACAATCCTTTTCTAGAACCTGTGCTCATTCTAAGCTTACTTTGCACAGAGAGGCAGAACTGTGGCTCTAGTGTGTACCCCTGATTTTTTCTCTCAGAGACTAGACTTTGAGAAGAGTTGCTCAGGCTTTTTCCCCTCGAGCCAGATTGATTTAAGCTCCAATCTTGTCAGTTTTCAGGAAGCCAAACTGCCCTGAGTCTGGATCTTGCCCAATTAAAAAAAAATAAAAAAATAGAAGCTGTAGGTCATGGTTTGTGCTGTAAAACTGGTGCCAATGATTTCGTGGCAGATAGTCACACATCTGAGTCAGATCTAAACAAATGTGGCTAGATTGTGTCAGAAGGGTTCAGAACCACTAGAAGTGCTGTCTTTTAGATTAATCATAAAAGCAAAGTTCAATCCTTGCCTCTGCAGGTACATTAAAGCTAGTCCCTCTGTGTGCTCTTTGTTGGTTACTAACTCTAATGCCCTTCATAAATCTCAGCCTGGTGAAAAATGCTGGATTCCCCAGCTGATATTGACAGAATAAAGGTATTTTTTGTTTCCTAGGAACCTGCAGTCCAGCTGTTCTCTGCTTTCTGTGGGCCTTTTTTCAGCAAAGAGAGATTTATTTTTCTTTTAGAGTAAAATTTCCCCTCAAAAAATTCTCAGGTTTTTCATCTCTCTTTATCACTTGTTTTTTGTGGAAAAACTTAGCATACCACTGTCTGGAAAAAAAACCACCAACTTTCTTGTTCATGAAAGCTCAGTATCTAAAAGTCTATGAATCATTTTAATGAAAAAAAAAAAAAGTACCTTGCAAAGAAGCCACCAAGAAAAAAAAATCAGCTACTTTGCCTGTAGAGGGACCAAGGCCACCTTTCACCTCACAGACTTTCCAGAACTAGTCCAAATTTCTTCCTCAGTTCACCATTTTCATTGCAGATGCAGCTCTGGGAGGTCAGACCTGGTGTTTCAAATCCTTTTGAACTGATATAGATACCATTTCATGCTGATATAGATATCTTTTTTAAGCTGGTGCAGGCAAGATGGGCTTCAAAATGCCCATTGGGGCTTACTGGCACTCCTGCAGTCCTCTTGTTCTTTGTGAAATTATGGTTTTTTGTGGAAGTGGTGGAAATTCAGAGCCAAAAAAAATAGGTAGAAAGCATGTGGCACTGCTGCTGTGTGAGAATGGGGAGTCTTTACTTTTTCTGGAGGCTACAACATCTTTACAACCAGATTTGTGAACAAAAAGGGCAGTTTGGCTCAGTCATTTTTGCAATGAGAGTTAATAAACCCAAGTCCACAACAACACGCCTCCCCCGAGAAATCCAGTTATCTTCCCAAAGCCTTCTAGCTTCCAGGGCCAGGTACAAAGTCAGTAATCATGGCTGTGAGAGACAGAGCATGTAATGAATGATAGAAACTAGTTAAGAGGGATAAAGGACACAATAACACCCTCCCAGCTCAGCATTTGTCTAGTGAGTGTGGCCATCAAGAGGCAAGAGTGAAGACAATAAACCAAGTCACACAGCTCCCTTCCCTACTCCCCACTCCATGGTATCTATGGAAGGGAAATTGGGCACAAGGGCCAGAAGAGAGCTGCAAACAGATTCTTGTAACTCATTTTCAGCCCCATCCAGGAGTGTGTGAACACAGATGAAGAAGAGGCATCAGCCTGTGTAACGTCTCTGATGGCTGGGGAAGGCGGCAGGAAGGAGCAAGACTTGGTGACTGCTAATTTTTCATGTTGTAGGCAGGGAACACAGACTGCAGCTCAGATAATGATGGTAAAAGCTACCTTAAGAAACTTTGAGGAAGTCATGATGCCAGATTTCAAGCTGGGAAGTAAACAGGTATACTAGGACAAAGAGAAGATGCCATGATTTAATACAGGGTAAGGAAAGACGTCCTGGGTTTTCTGTGGAGATAACCTCCAGCCATCTTGAATGGTGCTAAAATACATGCAGTAGTGGTCTCTGCACTTCATTAATTACTGAGGACAGTTTGCAAAAGATTCTGCACTTGGGTACTCAGAACAGGTCTCTCTGTTCATGGTGGAAATAAAAAACTATTTGCTCTGTTACACTGTTCAGCTGGGTGGTAGCTGGCCTTGGGGTGATGATGAAAACTTTTCTCACACTGGCAACAAATCCACTTTCTTAAAGTGACTATGCAGCTCTAAAACAGCAAGGTTGGAAAAGAAAAATTCTTAAAAGTAAAAGAAAGGTCAAAACCCTTTCAGGATTATTCACCTTTTTGAATTACAACCTTCTTATTCCCATAATACCAATTCAACAATTGTCCAATCCTCTCCTCTTTGTAAATTAAATCCCATCAAGAAAACACTTTTTCCTTTTCATCATAAAAACATAGGTATGTAAAAGTACTGACCCTATGAATCAGGGGTCAATTATTATTTCTAAATGTGTGCTTACAAACAGGCAAGTAAATGCTGGACAGACCCCAAAAGGCTGTGGATTGTGTTCTGGCTGTCTATTACAGTCATTAAGTAGGTGATTCATTGCCTAGCACTTAGTACTGCCAGACTGTGCCTTTCTATGCAATAAAGAGGGAGAAAGAGCTGCAACATCAAAGTCAGGCACTCACAGTCAGCCATCTGCCTAACACTTTGACTTATGTCCCTTTATTGTACATGGATCAAGGTCTATGGGGGTGTACTCTGATCTCCTACCAAACACCAACACTGTTCTAGGTGCTTGGGTTCATACTAGGGGCCCTGCTTGGCAATAAAATCAGCCTTATCTAAGCTGGGTCAAGCACAGAAAGTAATTTCAAACAATATATGAAGGAAGGATGGCAATGCTTCATTGTTTTTTTTAGGTTTCACAGCATAGGCAGCAGGCTGCCAACCCACAGCAATGTGTGGCACTCCTCACTCCCCCACATGGGTTGACATCAAGGTGCTTTGCTTAAGTGAGTGAATGTTATTGATCCTCATTTTCTGGAGGAAACAGAAATGTTTTAGTGTCACCAAGGTTTCACAGTGAGAGTCAAACCCAAATGGTTGTTCCCCGAGTCCTGCCTAACACTGGGAGGAAGAATTGTAAACTGGCATGCTACCAACATCCAAAGCAGCATCTGGAGCCAGGACTGCACCTCTAACCCTGTGCTTCATCCACCCCAGCACAGTGCAGTAGCAGTAGCAGTTAGCATGTCTCCTGCAATGTATGCAGGGCTGTCAGAGCCACAGGTCTGCTGTGATCCTCTAGGTTCAGACAAGGCATTAACCCCGGAATGGAGGCAGCAGGTGGAGGTGCTTGGCAAAGCCACTCTTCCCTCAGGAGTCAGAGTGCATTGCTTCCTGAACAAGCCCAGCCATGTTTGCTCACTTAATTGTACAGCTGCAGGTTTGCTTCCAGCTCTCGCTGTTGTCACCAGACTGCGTAAGACCTGCCAGGCTTCACATGCCAGACATGAGACCTGCGTGCTTGACTCCTGTCTCCACCTCTGGTACGTCAGGCAGCGATGAGGCAGTGCTGCAGGTGACACCAGCAGAGCCACTGCGGTGCAAAAAAGCTTCCATGCATCACTGAAGACCTAAGTGGCACAGCCAGGCCAGGAGGCAAATAGTGGCAACACACTGTGTGTCTCAGGATCATTCTTGCACACTTGATTCGGATTTCCTCTTGCTAAGATCCAGATGAGGCCATGCTCTGGCAGCAGGAAGGGATGCAGCTGTCAGGAGCAGTTACAGAAAATAGGGGTGGGTGCTGGGGACAAGGGGGCCGTGGTGGCTTGACTCATTCTTGTGCAGCAGAGCCCCGAAACAAGACACATCCCTGCAGGGAGCCACCCCTGTCAGTGTGAAATGACAACTCTGTGCAATGTCTGGGCAACTCATTGAGCAGCTACTTGTGAAGTCCTTTAAAAGGACCAGTGGCTTCCAAATGAGCTGATCAGCTTCATACAACCTGAAATATTCACATAGCTGAATATTCCACTCAGCTGAATATCTTGTCTGTGGCTTGCTTGTGAGGACAATATCAAGGAAATATTGCTACAACAATAATGCATTTATTCCTATTTGCTGATTTGGAAACTTTGGGCCTCACCTGGTTTTATTTTCTTATTTCCTTTGCACAAACACACACCTAGTCAAGTAATTGGTCATGCTCACATAACTCTTTGTGTTCTGCTGCTGTGTTTATTTGAGATTCACACATGCACACACACTTGAGAGGGAGATAAAATCACTCTGTCTGAGAGGCTTTATCTTGCCTATCTGTTCCTCAAATAGGTCCATTTGACTTGGAAAGGAAGAGGATAATTTGATTCCTAACAGAAAACGTCCTGCTTTGATCTGATGTTTTTGCAGTTAGCCATTCTCCAACAGATCTTTCTGTGTGATGTTTTCCTTTTGTTTTCTTTCATTCCTGTCTTATTTTACAACAAGACATTTGAGAGAACCCACCCTTCTCCCAGGGAAACATCATATCTAACCCATTTGCAGTCAAGCATAACTGTAAAATTCACAGCACTGCCTCGTGTACCATCCTGGATCTTTAGATGGTAAAACACTATCTGGCTGTTCTTGCATTTAAGCCAGCAGATGCTAGTATTACTACATTTCAAAGGACCCAAATCAATCCACTTCCTTCATTGTCCAACTCCCGCAAAAACCTAGACAGAGAAGCCTGAGGCTCTGTAGTTTTTGAAGTGCTCTAATCTGGACAGATCTTACCATTGCTGTCATAATTGATTAAGCTGTTGCCAGCATCCCCTGCATCTCCAGAGAGCTGTCATGGTTCACATTCATCAGGGCATGCTCCAAAGTTCACACACTTCCACAAGGCACAGCTCAGTGAGAGTCGGACGTCATTAGAATAATAATACTTTGCACTTGCATCTCGCCTTTCATCACAGGCTCCCAAGGCGCAGCGCAAATACTCGCAGTCCATTTCTGCTACCCGTTGCCACGCCCTGTGATACTGTACAGCAATCCTCTCTCCATCTAAAAATGATCCATGGAGCTGCTTGCAGAGCAAGATTCACCAAGGACAAGTGAACATTTACCAAAGAAGTGTAATGATGCTTTTGAGATAAAAGCATTACTCCTGCTCTAAACTAATGGAAAAACTGAGTGGTTTGCACTGGTCTCCAAAAGGTGACTGAAAGTTGTCCCTCAGACCAGGCTTTCTGGTCTCCCACACTGGGTACCTGCAAATGTTGCCTCTGGCAGGATCAAAGCATCCCCACGTAGGATTTTGTGAGTCATAAATGTAGGCTTTGTCTGCTTGTAGACAGAGGGTGAAGGAGCCATGCAGATGGGAGTGGATGCACTGAGGAACATTTACAGGTGAGTTGGAGCATCTTCTTTCAGTCCTCCATGTGATTTACCAAAGAGGCTGCAGATGACTTATTGTGGGAGTTGACACAGAGCAGTGTGTTCCCAAATTCCTGCTCAATATCTAGTCACTACAAATTCCCCTTTTTTGCTAGCCCATGAAATTCGCCCATTATTTATTTATTTATTTATTTATTTATTTATTTATTTATTTGCTGACTTCAAAAAAACCACACATTAAATGTAGTTTCATAAAATCCTAGAATGTTAATTTTCCATGTTCCAAACAAATAGGATATGCATCCAGTCTGTGTGCCCAGTCACAGACGTAGTGGATACATAATTTTTATAGGTGTATTTAATGTATCTCTTCCTGGGATGCTTCTTTACACAATAACTTTAAACCCCTACTCATCTGCTTTCCCCTTTTTCTCCGACCAGACTTAAGCAGTGAGAAGACATTACGTGACTAAAATAAAATAAAATAGCTCACTAAAGAAAGGGCAAGCTGACTTGGAAAACCAGGAGCCATCTCTACTCCTACCAGCTGGAGTTTCTCCCACTTCTACAGCCATTAAAGTTATGAAATGTTTGGATGTTTTACTAATTCCATTAAGAACCAGAAAGGCTGTTCCCACCATGACCAGAAAATGAAACAGCAGCAATCACACGGGAAAATGCTCAACTTTCCAGACTCAGCAGTTTTATTAGTGCAAATACCCTCCAGATAGACAGCCACATATTTGCCTGCTTCCTCACTCTGAACCCTAACTCAGCCTGGGGTGGCTAAGCTGGTGCTACTAACCTTCTTCTCCAGCTCATTTCACCTGCAAGAAGGAACAGCCCTCTGATGAGGATTTTGACCAAGGATTTTGACACGTTTGTTGTTTTGGTTTTTTTTCTCTCTCTTTTGTGGATTGCCCGAGTGACTTTGGGCAAGCTGTTAATTCTGTCTGTGTCCCAGCTCCCCAGCTGTGAAATGGAAATAACAGCACTTGCATGCTGCAAAATGGCATTAAGAAGGTTAATTTTGATGCATCTGGTATATGATGCTAATAAAAATCTTGGAAACACCGTTTCCCAGGCTCCATCTCTAGCCTTCGTCTAATTCTTTCCTAGGACTTCTCTAGCAGCAGCAAATGCTGATGTGACAAGCATGAGGTTTTTTGTGGTGTTGTGTATGCTTTTTCCTTGATCACTCAGCTCTTGGATTCATGTGATTTTTCATAATCTCCCTCTCCATTAAAATAAAGCCTAAAGTTTCATGGTCAGGAAATTGGAGTGTAAGGGGGTGGCAAAAGAAAGAAATGAATGCTGAAAAGAATAAATGCAAAAGGGGAGCACCTGGAACAGCCCAATAATAGTTATTTTAAAGTATTAAGATTCCTAAGATGATAGAGGTTTAATTAAGGATAAAAAGAAAAAAAATTATTTGTAAGTGCAGAGCTGACAATACCAAGGTTCGTTCTTCCTGTTTTTTCCCCTTCAGGTGCTATTGCAGTAAAGATCAGATCAGCACAATTCGCTCCAATTCACCAGTACAGGCACCTAAATTACAACTCCGGCACCACCCGAGTCTTTGAGAAAGTGAGACAGAGCTCATGCTGTTTTGAAGCCAGCTCCCACCACGGCTGTCTCGCTCGCTAGGCAGCAATGTGATGAGTGTATTAGCATTTAGCAAAGGTATATAAAGTCACGGTCCTTGCCTCGAGGAGCTGACAAGATTGCAATACAGAGGGACAAGAACAGGAAGCCACATTAAAAGAAAAAGAATTAAGCAGACATGTTGGTTATGTATTCTTGCAACCACATCAAGCCTGGTCACTACGGAGGAAACTATTGTGCCCTTGAATGCAATTCCCACTCCTGAATCCGGGCCCTGGCAGTCACACGCAGGTCGGCACAGACGGGCACGGCTTCCCGGCAGCCTTTCCCAGGGCCAGCCCACCCTCCCGCACCGGGCTGCTCGGAATGCAGCACACAGGCATGCATAAGTTAGCTGTGAGCCGCACATGTAATTAAATCACTGCCTGCTTCAGCTACTGAAAGCAGGCACGAGCTACGTACAATCTGCTAACATTTCCAAACCTTGTCATTAAAAATTCCTCACTGCAGCCTGTGCCAACTGGGATGGGTAAAGTCTGCGGGTCCCAGGGCTCTGGTGCTCCCATCACAAACCTCCTTCTTCCCACAGCAGCCATATCCCTGGCACAGCTGCACAGACATCAGCCTGTCCTAGCTCCTTCACCCCAGAATTGCCAAGATCCTCCTGCCAATTGTTCTACCCCAGGGCCGGGGTGAATCGTGTGTAGTCTCAGCCCAAGAGGAGGGACAGCTGCGTCTGGCCTGGGCCTCATCAGAGAAGGGTTGCCTGTTATTCCTAGGAAGCTGTAAAATTCCCAGGCAATCACACAAAGGAAAGAAAATCTTCTTAAGAGCCAAGGAGGAAGGTCAGACATGCAGGACTGCCAAGGGACTTGCTCAAGGTCACACTGCAAGCCACTGCTGGAGCTGGACTGAGACACGAGGACCTCTAGTCCCCAGGCTGTACTATGCTCCCTTCCCTTAGACCAACTCAGACCAAGGCAAATCAGGGTAAGAAAATTATCAGAATAAGGAAACTTACTCTAATATTAGGAATACCAGCACCTCCACACAATGATTCTGGTAGCAAGAACCTGTTCCTAAAGCTGTACAGAAAGCAATTTTTCCTCGACTGCTTGGTGGAGTTTATAACACCACTCCAGCTTCTTTGGGCATTTCAAGTCCAAAATAGCTAATTTTACAGTTTAAGCCAGGTCATAGAGGCACAAGGGCATTATAACCTGATCTTACGTAGCAGAAGTGGTCACTATCTTTCAGATATTTAGCATTCCTCTGCAGAATCCCATCATGCTGCCTTGTGGAGCACTGCACATCCTGGTCTCCCTCTGTATACTTTATTGCTTTCTTAAAGAGAAAAAGTAAATGGGCCAGATCTGCAGCTGACGTAAATCAGCATCTCCCTCCCGAAGTCAATGAAGCTACACCAGCGGGCACTAGCTAAAGATCTGGCCCAGTGAGTTTAGTGCCACGAGGTTATGAATCACTGTTATTATGTGGCACTGCATGTAATTGCCTGATCCCTTCTCCCCATCTCCCCAAGGGGTCCAGAGCAGCTCTCCTTGTAATGCCGCCAGCAGCAGGGGGAGAGGAGAGTGTAATGTTCAATTATCTTTCGCATGTTTTTCCAATAGTAAATCACAGCAGGGGATGTGACCCCCTGCTAATTGGAAGTCATGTCCTGTGGGGTTCTCTTCCCTTTTGCTCCAATGTGTATCTGTTTGTATTAAATACTGATAAATGCCACAAATGCAGAGAGGTGGTAGATTTTGTGTCGTTGCTGGTCTAATGACGATTTCTCTCACAGGTCTGGCTTTTCCTCTAGTTTCAAAAATGTTCAATCATGTTTATGCCAGGTTTTAGCATATGAGGCTAAAGCTGATGGAAATTCCTTCAGCCAAACTGGACTTAAGTCAACTGAGCAATCCCTGTGTTACAGGAGGATAATGTTTCTTTCACTATCATCTACCGCAAGGTCTGAAATCCCTCCATGGATGCTTTGTGTTTCAGAAAGGGCAAAACTCAGAGATGGTAATGCAGGACACAGGAAGTGTTTCTGTGTAGCTCATCAGCAAGCCAGTTTAAGTTTTCAAAGGGATTTAATCCAGGCGAAATTCAACCCCGTGGTCAATGAAGCACTTACATTCCTTCCAAAGCTCAGCAATAAGGCATAGGCACCGAGGGGTAAGATGGACAGGCAGAGATTTCCTGGGGGAATGTCACAGCAGGCTGTGACACCCCGCTGGCAGTGCGGGGTGATGGGTGTGCTCTCTGTGTCACCCAGGCCTGGCAGCACAGCACACCTCCCTCTGTTTCACACCAGGGTCACCAGAACTCCTGGTGGTGTGGAGCTGCTGCTTCAGGCGCTGTGCAGAGGGACCACGGCTCTCCCTGTGCTCCCCTCATGGGTCTGTTATGCAGGCTTTTATAGCCTTGTCAGCCCATGGTACACAAGTACCTGTCCAACCTGTCCTGCGTGATGTCCCCAGCAGTGGGATGGCTGCTCTGGAAAGAGCACTGGACCATAACCCTGCATGACCTTCTGGCAGTATTACCACCAACCTCTTCCTCCACCCAGTCCCAACATATCAGATATGCTCTCATCCCATAAACCAACCCAGCCCTGTCTCACGCATGGAAGGATGATACCTGAGAAGCCTGTTACATCACGATGCTCTGAGACAATTACACACCTTTGAAATGTACCCAGCACCTATTGCATCATGAGAGATGTACCAAGAATATGATTAGAGAAGGATAAAAGGTGTTTCTTTAATAACGCATTAGCCAACGTGTTTAATGAATGTATTTTGAATGCCAGCTACAGACAGAACAAGGTGTATTTCAACATGCATTTGCTGATCAAGGGAAACCTCAGGAGGAAGTCTAAAGGGAACAAATGAACTTGGCAAACTGGAGAATCCAGCCCACAGAGGGAAATAGGGCCCTAATTCAGCAAGGTATTTAAAGACAAATTTTTAAAGGTACTTAATGAGTTAAACATTTAAATACCTTTAAAAATCTCATCCACTAATATGCAATGATCTCTAAGTCTGTGTTCAGATCCATCCCTATTCATTTCAGCCAAGTAAGCAGTACTAAAATGCTCTGCTGAATCAGGACCTAAATCAAATTCAACAGGCTAATCCAGAAATTATCTAAATCCTATACAAGCTACTAAAGGACAATTCCTCCCCCCATTTTCTGGTTCTGGAACCCTCTTGTGAAATCACTTCTCAATATTTTATTAAATTCAGTGGGTTAGACAGAAAAAAAAATCCATAGCTAAGTAATCATTTTGTGTCAAATTCTGTCAGGCCTTCTGAGAAGACCAGAGGTTTGAATTTCAAAGAGCAGAATCAATAATCAACCACTGTACAATAATTTGGAGATTTACAACACAGAAGGATGCACATGGCACATAAAAATTATGTTCTATAAGCATCTCTTCTCCCATTTTATATCTGATTAGGAATACAAGTCACTGTTGCTTCTCAAAACTAACCCACAGGGAATCTTAGAGGATGAGGAAGTGAGAGGAAGCTCAGGTACCACAGGGATGGGCGTTGTGTAAGAGCACAAATCAAATCTAGTGAGTCCTACCCTGGTAGAGAATTTGGGCAAGTCAGAGGTTTAAGTATTTGTCTCATTTGGCTGGGCAGAGAGTGAAGAAAGTCTCTGCACCAGAATTCCCCCACTGCAACTGGCTGGTCATAAAAAGAGTTTACAAATAAAAAGAGTTTACAATTTAAGAGGGAGCAGAAGGGATTGATAAGGTGAAGAGACCCTTGACACTCTTTAGTTCCTTCACCCCTGCAGTGAAAGCAAAAGCAATCTTGGTGAGACCTTGAGAGAATGATAAGATCAGATACTGGTGATACTATTTTAAAATATCTGTGGAGAAGTGGCTGACAGCCCACACTGCAGTGAAAACCTGATAAGCGTCGAGTACTGAGCAAAACTTCAAATATGAGAGTTTGAAGTGTAAGGAGCTTCCTTTCACCCCAAGGAGTCTCTACCCACATCTGCAGAGCATGAAATGCCCTGGCTGCTGGTCATGTTGCACAGGCACCATGGCTTTGTCAGGTCCTCAATCCACTCTCATCAGAAAGTGTGCACATGTAGGCAGCTGCTGCAGCAAGAAGGTGTGATGGTGTGATGGCATCCTGTCCCCTGACACCTCCCTAGCATCAAGGAGCAACAAGCTCCACCACTGCCCTGCTTCCCCTCCTTGCAGCTCCCACCCTGCACTGGCAAGTGTCACCCTCAAAGCTGAGAGCGTTTTTCTCAATAAAGGCAATACAGGAAATGTTTTGGTCTGTTCTGCAAAAATAACCACTTTAGAAATAAGAGCCGCCTCATGTTTGTCAATAGCCCCAAAGGTGCTACTCTCAGTATGCACAAGTGTAAGAAATTGGACTACACATCTTTTACTCACATTGCTGTGATGGGGAAGGTTTGGGGAGTAATGGGGTTTTTGGTGAAAATAGTAGTTCTTTCACAAAGGCATTTTAAGCTACGTTTTTATTGCAAATCATCATATGCTTTGGGTCCACCCTGAGATACAAGGATCAAGCAGAGCTATTCAATTAGATGTGTGAAAAAGCACCATGTTCCTGAACAAAATTGCACTGCTAAAACTAACCTGCAGTGCTGTGAATTATGCTGACCAATCCACTCATCAGGCAGCAGAGGATTGTTGATGTGATTGTGATTTTGCTGCTGCTGGCTTCACAGTGAAAGAGAGTGACTGATATTGGTGGTACAACTGGTATTACAAAACATTTTAGGCTGAGGCAGGATCCTTGGCTCACTAAGCAGCAGCAACACCATGAGATACTGTTGAAATGTTACTGCCTTTACAAAAAAAAAATGTTTCTGGCCAGAAGCTCTAACTATTTCACTTCAGGAAAAGTCACCCACAGTCACTCCTGCAATGGGCTGGAGTGTGGCACAGGGGAAGTTGGACATGGGATGCTCTGCTGCAGGATCACTGAGCTGCTGGTGGGCAGGGCTTCAGTCCACTCAACTGCATCAGGAAGAAGGATATTATTTACAACTCCTTCGAGAGTGTATCTTCGACCAGGAAAACTTCACCCTTGCTGTCTGGCCTTTCTCAACAGCCAGGCAAACTCAGGCAGGCATCACCTGAATTTTTCATTATACTTCTCATCATGTTCCCAGCCACCACGACAAAGGTCTGGGGTGTGTTTGTAGCCTCATTCTATATTCATTTGTGGAATTCTATGGCTGCCAATACACAATTATAATTTTTAATGTAAATTTTGCTGTGCAGGCAGCAAAGTGTGATTTTTGTCCACACCATATTTCCCTTCTCAAGAGATCTTTTGTGGCTTAACTGCTGTGCAGTGAAAAGAAACCCAAAGAAGCCAAGATTGCCAGTGACCTCCCTTCCATGTCCAGACATGCTGTGTACAGCTTGATCTGGACTGTCTGTGATAGTCTTTCTTCATCTGGATATGGCTCTGCTGATTGCATGTGCTCAAGAACTGCAAGTGACCATCCCTCATCTCCAGGGCTGCAGCAGAATATGTTTCTTTCTCCTCCAACTCAAGACCATCAGCAGGCCTGTTTCAAAACAAGTATTTGGGCTGTTCCGAGTAACCTGGTACCAACTAGGCAGTGTCTTTCCTACAGACCCCTCCACAGGCAGCTTTTGCTGAAGACTGTCTTTGGCAGAGGGTTAATGACAGGCAGAGGACACTCATTAGTTAAACCAAGATTTTCAGCAGCAGCTCCTATGGCTGGAAGGATGCTGGCAACTCATTTCTGTGCTTAGCAGCAACCTGGAAACTCTTGTGGAAACCCATCAAAGAAATAGCTTGCCCTGGTCTTCAGTGATCAGCATCAGAAGTCTCTCCCCCTGGTCTGCTCACTGGGACTGGTTCCAAAAGGGTATGTGTAAAACAGCAGGAAGAGAAGAACTGTTAGCAGCTTGTCAGGGTCCAGTGGTACAGTTACAATGGGCTAAGACCCAATAAAAATCCAGAGACATCTCAAAGTTTAGGGGAAAAAAATTAAAATGTTCCATTTCAGATGAGAAACAGAAACACAAAAAAAGAATTCTGTGGGGCATGGAAATGGTGGGGAGAAGAGGAAACCATGAAATAAGCAAATGTTTGAATATCACCCACTATTTAGAGAGGGTTCTAATGATTCTTCATATGGAAATTCGAACATCTTTGAAGGCCTGTCCAAAGGCAGACTTTCAGAGCTGGAGAACAGCATCTGCTGACTTTTGAGAGCCTGGAAGAAAACTGTGGAACTGCCAATGCCCCAGTTTAAACTGAGATGTTCAAATTTTCCAAACTATCAGGAGCACAGTGATGGGATGAACAGCGGCTCCACAGCCTGGTGTCACACCAGCTCCATTTCACTGCATCTGCGATGGCACGGTTTGAAGGACTCTATAATCTCTAGAAAGCAGAGCCCTTCAGCCTGCCTGAATGAGAGAAGTGCTCTAGGTCTGGAACTTCTGAAAGCCTGGGCGCCCTGATAAAATTCAGCAAGCAGAGAAGAGACTGCACAGGTTTTCACAGACGTCTCCTTGGTCGAAGCCTGTGAAATGAATATTTATCTGCAGCTGGCCATTTTTTCTATGGTTCTTCTTAAGGAGCCTGTGAAGACCTGGAGGAAGCAAGGAGTCCCCACTGTAAAATTCTATGCACTTGGTGAGACAAGAAAAACCCAGAGTTAAGTACTGGGAATACCTGGATCAAGCCCTGCCTCCCCTATTGACTGTGGCCTTGGGAAGTAATATCACTCTTTGCTTAAGTTTCAGCAAAACACTGCAATGTCTGAGTTACCATTTCTGAAGCACCTGGGCGATATAAAGTACCGTGTAAATAGTTATTCCCACAAGTTAAGCATTGCAAAGCTGGACTTATAGGTAATTGATTGCTGCCAACTTTGGTTTTTACGTGGGTTTCATGATTGTTTTCCTACAGAAATGTTTCTTTTAGTGGCCATATGTAACTAAAAACTGTCGGGTTCGATTTCATGTGTTGGGCAGAAATTAGGGGTAGGTTGGTTGTGTGCTGTGAATCTTACAAGAAATCTTTACAGCTGCTCATTGAGGCAGTGTCTGATACTGCATACACTGGAGTGGGCATTTGTCCTGGTTTTCCACTGAGAAAGTGGGAGGAAAATACCTGTTGTTCTCTGGTGCAAATGTTCTTTGGCCTTCCTGTGAATGGTAAACCAAACATGATGATGTGAAAAAGAAAAAATAATAATCAAAAAGCCCAACCCAAACACACACCCCCTGCACATAAAAGAACTTTGATTTTTGTCAAAGCACTTCACATTTCTGGTGCTTTCCAGCAGCACATATTTGGTGAATAACTCAGCAAATAGGAATGAAGAGGCAAATTCAATAACACAAGCAGATCACAAAAATATATTTCAAATGGAACAGGCCTGCAGGAAGGAATAAGAAACAAAGTCACTAGTATGGGCCTTAAGGTTTATAACTACTAATTTCAGGTCATTAAGAGGAGATGCCTGAAAAGGCCTTCTCTTCCTGAAAGCAGCAAGATGCAAAGGATTTCTGTAAGTTGAGCCACTTTCAAAGGTAGGCATGTAGGAGCTCAAAAGGTAAATTAAAGCCTATGCATTTTTTTTTTATGTAAATAATTTTAGGATTTACATATTACTTGCTCCAGATCTCAGTGTCCCAATATTTTGAGATAAAATATGACCTGCTTCCCACAGAAAAGTCTTCTGGAAGTATAGCCAGGGGGCTCTGAATACATCCTGACACTCCTGCCACTGGAACAGGTACCTGGGAGTAGAGGGATGTCCTCTTCAATACCAACACCATTTAAAAACCAATCCAAGATGTGCAGCAGTGAATAAAAATTCCAGGTTAAAGAATCTCAGCAGATATTTGTTATCTTTTCAGCATCTTGAGTTAATGATTTCTTTGCAAGATAATGACTTTAACATCTGTGAATTGCCTTTTTTCTATCAAGTTCTCATGCAGCCTGAGTGTGTATTTCACTTGCATTCACAATGAATAAAGAAATAAGAAACAAGTCTTTTCAATCCTTCTATGTTTAAAATCCTTAGCAATCCTAAGACACTTGTTTCTCACCAGTCCTCCTCTTGGTTAAAGATTATATTAGGGTTAATACATAAAATCTGTGTTGTATGCACCAGAGCTACACAGGTCAAACACATTTGCTATCCTAATGTTGATTAAAGGTAGTGGAAAGGCTCTTCGTGGTCCCTTGTTGGGCCTTCCTATTGGTGAGCAGCAATCCTGGAGTCCAGTCAGTGGAAGGAGTAATTTGTGTGTAGGTCTCAAGTTGTGAGATCTAATTTCTTCCTCTAGCATCCCCTCCTTATCACTGTGGTTGCAAAGAGGGCAGGCTTTCTTGCAACCGCTACCACGGATGTGTATGAGGCAGAGCATGCTTGCTCCCCTTCATTTAGTGTTTTGACATAATTTCTAGGTTTTTTGTCCTTTTTAACATACTTAGTGCCTTGTGTCATGTTGCAGGTACAATGAAGCAGCAAATTTGGGAGCTAGGGATCATAAAAAATTTAAATAGACAGAGAGACAGAGACAAAACATCACATTTCACTTACCCCAGAGTTGGAGCAGCCATCAAGAGAAGGTGGCTGGGTCTTGCCCCTTCCAACCCAGCAGCACTCCTCACATCAGATCTACCATCACCATGAACAAACAGATCTGTTTGCTAAACCAGCAGAAAACAAATCTTTTTTATCTTGCATGGGGTTAATTTCCACATCAACTCACTGCACATTCGCATGATCTGCAGACATCATGTGAGGGAGGGGCAGGAATATGTGAGTGGGGGCACAGAGGGGAAAGTAGGTTGTATCAGGTTAAATTGAAGATAAAACTGCACCCCAAATCCCCAGTGACACATCTAAATTTATCGTGGCAGTCATCAGAAGTCTTAATGGGATGCTGAATTACTTAAGAATCCATAAGGCTTTTCAACATAAAAAAAGAAACCTGAAAGTTTGAGGAATTTTAGCAAAAAGTTTCAGATTCTATATCACATCAGAATATTCAACAGTGAAATTAGTGTTTAGTGGTTTAATATAACAAAGATCATTTTATTCCAAGCATGATAACAATCAACCTGCAGTATATTAATATTTAAAAACTGAAATGGTGCTTAAATGGAGAACAAGGGTGTGTTAGCAGAAATAGTCCTTGTAAGTTAACCCTATCAGTAGGATTTGTTTTTCATTAACCTTTTAATGTTTGATAACTCTATGATACCATAATAAAATAAGGACTACTTTTACTAGTTGCAAGAAATGTTACATAGGGTACCTAGCCCATGGGCCTAGTTCCTGCAGCACATATAATTTGGATGATTTATGGATTTTAAAGAAAAGTAAGATTTGTGTTTGACTTAGAAGAAAATGTTAGAAGAAATCTCTGAATACTGTTATTAGAGATCTTGCTTTTTATTATATAACAAACTGTTAAAATCTCCATGTAAGAAGCTTGCAGTGAAGAGTAATGAAGAGTGTTTATCTTGTAACTTGTATTTTGTGCTGTATAAGCAAACAATATTTTTACTGTCATCTGAAGTCTTTTCATGCAATTGCAGAAAGCTGAACCTTACTAAAGGATGTGCATTTGAATAGCCTAGATTTGTCTCCATCTTTGCTAAAAATGTGCAATATAAAGTAGAACTTGAAAAGTACTTTAGTAATATATACAACGTTACTGATAACTTTGCTGGAATATAAGTGCCAGTCATCATATCCATTTGCAAAAAGTATTTTGGTAATGCAAGTTCAGAAAAGAGCTAAGAGGATAATGTGTTTTATCAGCTAGATCTGTCAGAAACATGATTGTAACACACATAGAGAGTTTGAACTAATTTTAGAAATTAGTTCAGATATTGATATTGAAGCTTATGCTGAAACATGAAAATTCCTGCCTGTGCCTAAATTAGCCCTGTTAAAGACACCTCAAGAGTCTCCGCAGATGCCCACACCTGCACTCTAGACTAAGCCAGACTGACTTTTGAAGCTAAGGTTAGGAAGAGCTCCAGAAACTTAACCTCAGCTCAACAGTAAACTCTGCAAATATTGAATTCAATGAGACAGGAGCAGAAGTGCAAAAATAAAGATGTGCTTTTCGGAATCACAGCCCGTAAGAGGAATTAGAACTATTAAATACTCTGCAAGCAACCAGAGAACCATCAATAATTTGGGAACTGACCCGTTGAGGATCTGTCTGCTTTTATGGCTCTGTGGCCAAAGAATATCCAGTCATATACTGAAATTTTTAAGTTCTGAATCTGCCAGAAAAGCATATTGCCCCAAATGTTTGTGTTGCAAAACTACGTGCCTTTTTCCAGACACACACACTGATGTGAGACATAAACTCACCACACTTATGCCATTAGTCAGATAGGACCTTGATGTCTGAACCAAGTGTTCCCTTACTAAAAACTGGGGCACTCTTGCTGAATCTGATATAGAAAATATTTATGAAAGGTGTGAGGAGCCCATTTGTTAAGATATGACTGGTTTTAGCAGAGCAGCTCTGACTGACATGAGTAATTTATTAAAAATACACTGAACTGTCTCATACAGGCGGAATACAGATTTGAGGGGGGAGGTCCAGGCTAAACCCATGTTTCTCCTACCAGAAGATGGTACTGGAATCCTTTTGAGGGAAGATCACATCCCCTCCTCACTAATTTTCACCTTTGTGGCTCTGTTCTGAAAAACCCAGAATTGCCACGGTATGAAGAAAAAAAAANAAAAAAAAAAAAAAAGAAGCCTTTTTCCTTTGGCAATAGACTGATGACAAAGTGCTGGTTCAGCAGAGCAGGAGAAGAAACAGGGGACCTGACTAAGCTACACAGTACTCGCTTCTGGTTTTCCAGTAATAGTTTGACAGTAGAAACCAGTTTCCACATTGACTAGTTGTTTCATTTAGCAGAATTATGCATGTGCAAAAGATAAAACATCTACCAAAGCTTCTAAAAGTTGGGGAAGTCCAGGGAGAATGAAAAGCTGTCTATATGCCATGTATTTGTTGGAATAAAGGGTCCATTGTGTTTAAAACAAGGATGAGGTCCATGGCTATCCATGTCACAGTTGCATCTGCAGTTCTAAGCAGTGTTATAATCTTCACTGAATGACCTATCTGGTATGATAAAACAGATTAGTTGTAGGAGATGAGGCAATTGGGCCCAGTGCCAGAGAATGGCACTGGGTACAATTTCTTGCCTGCATGCATATCCAAGATATGAGGGAGGGAGAAAAAAGAAATTTGTTAGTGGCTTAAAAACCATATTTATCACTGCCATAGTCAGACACATAAATAAACACACAACATGTTGCTATCCTTAAGTATCCCGATACCAAATCTCCATGAGTATGTCTGTACTAAGTAAAAAAAAAAAGACCAGAGCCTGCCCTGGATGGGATGGCTGATGCCCAGACAGCTGGACTGCCCCTTCCCTCTCAGACCAGTCTCTCAGGTGCTGAGCCATCAGCCCAGACTGCCCCCAGACCATGCCAGAAAACTGCCCAGGTGGTTGTGTGAGTGAGCTTTAGCCCATGCTCTGACCCTTCATGTTATCAGCTGATAAGTAGCTCTGTGTTCTGGAGCCCTTTGCAGATGAAGAGAGTGCAGCAGGATGAACACCTTTACTGAACACCTGTAGCACACTATTCCTCATTCCCTATATTCTTTACCTTCAAGCCATGGCATCAGTTCAGTGATGTGCCATGAGGTCCTTGCATCTTCACCTCATTATGAAACTCCCCAGCCAGTGATTGATGCAGGTGGAAAGAGTCCAGGGCTCCAGGAAAATCCCTTTTGTGGGAAGCAGGAGGCAGAGGTCCCCAGCCACAGACCGGGTTTCTGTTGATTCAGCACTATGAAAACTCTTTCTGTCCTCATTCAAGAGATGCAGAATTATTTTTTAACATCTTTTGGTGCGGAGCTGGAAAATAGGTCAGGTAGAATAAGTGTGACAAGACAGGCCACTCATGGGGAGGTGGAAGGTTCAGCTATTATAAGTACAGTTGTGACAAGTTTAGATTTAGCATCTGCTGATCAGGATGTCTCAAACCTCTAATAACTTCAACCTTCTCCTGAAAGGACAGTGTGCTTGTTTTTGTCCTTAAAACATTTTGTGAAGTTAATGGTAGAAAGTAAAGGATTTATTTTAGGGGCTGAATATTCCATTAAATAAGCAATTCCAAGGTACTTAGAACAGCATAATATGGCAGTTTCAGAAATTACATTTAACATTACACAGTCAGTTTTAGGGCACTTCATTCTTAACTACAGTGTGTTAATGAGAAAGATCTGATTAACAATAAAGCTAACAACTGTGTGTGATGATCCATGCCTATTAAGACTTATTAACGTAATGTAATGGAACATTTTCAAATCATAACATTATTTATTATGTATAAACTTCTTAAACTTAATTTGGTACAGAACTGAGCAATACTGGTGTTGGCTATTTTACTTATAAAACAGTCCTCAGCTTTTAGAGAGATCTCAAAAGATAATTATAGTTAAGTCCATACTTTTAAATGTGTCTCCTCAGTATTCGTACCAATGAAGCTGGAAATCTTGTATAATCTAAATATCTACAAAAGCCAATTAAAACTCCAAATTTCAACCACAGCAGTTACAAGCCTTATCACTTAGAAACGAATAGATAGTAACATAGACTTCATATATTTCTGCAGTCTTTGTATCAGACCCCACCACATGTCCACAGAGCCACACTCATCCAGCTCAGCTCATGCTCATCTCATAGATCCCCTCCAACAAGACAGACCTGGTCTGATGTTGCCATTGCATTACAGAAGTTTGTAACTTTGTAATGCAATGGCAGGAACTTTGTCACCAAGTCTGATGATAGGAACAGGACACTAACACAGGATTTTGGAGATGTCAGTTCTAGTCCCTCCTGCGTCACATGAATCACAGACCATCTCTATTTAAAGACCCCAGAGAGATTATTGCTCCTTTTCCCACTGGAGTGTGCAGGAAGGAACAAGTGATGCTCCATGGCGCTTGGGTGCACCAGTGATGAGGGTCACGAAGCACCTTCATTGCTTTAGTATTTTTCATTGTCAGCACTCCAAGTCCCCACTCAACATTTGTACACTTTACATTTACCCTAATGCTAACAAAGGTGGTCATCTTGAAAGGTGGAGAGGGACTTTTTACAAGAGTATGTAGTGATAGGACAAAGGGGAATGGCTTTGAACTGCAAAAAAAATTAATTCAGATTAGATGTTACAAAGAAATTCTTTACCACGAATGTTCCAGGCACTGGAACAGGTTGCTTAGAGACAAGGTGGATGCCATCCTTGGAAGTGTTCAAGGCCACATTGGATGGGGCTTGGAGCAACCTGCTGTAGTAGAAGGTGTCCCTGCCCATGGCAGGGTGGGTGGAACTAGATAATGTTTAAGGTCCTTTTCAAACCAAACTATTCCATAATTCCATGATCTAGGAGGTTTAGGTGGCCTCAAAGTAATCTGAGAATTCATCTGAAATGCAGTAATTTGCATATTTTATGTACTAAAATCTACTAACTCCTGACAATAATTTTTTTTCCTCTTCCCCAAAAATGCCAAAAACCTGTGTGTTTAAAGAAGAGCCACTCCACATGCTCTGAGATTTTCATCATAAACATGGGGACGGCCTGCTAGTGCCCCCATACTATAAGAAACCCTAGTCCAACATAGAAGAGAATCATAGAATCATCAAGGTTGGAAGAAACCTTTAAGATCACCCAGTCCAACCATCAGACCAGCACCAGTGTGACCCCCAAACCACTGAACCACATCGCCCAGTGCCAGATCCAGACACCTCATAAACACCTCCAGGAAGAGTGACTCCACATCCCTGAGCAAACTATTCCAATGCCTGACCATCCTAACAGTGACAAAAATTTTTGTCATATAATCTGAATCTCCCCTGTCTCAGCTTAAGGCCATTTCCTCTGGTTCTGTCACTGCAGGCACAGCAGAAGAGACCGACCCCCACCTCACTACACCCTCCTGTCAGGTGGTGGTAGAAAGCAGTGAGGTCACCCTGAGCCTCCTCTTCTCGAGACTGAACAAACCCATCTGCCTCAGCCGCTCCTCAGAAGAAATGTTCTCCAGTCTCCTCATGAGCCTTGTGGCCCTTGTCTGGACACACTCCAGCACCTCAATGTCCTTTCTGAAGTGAGGGGCCCAGAACTGTCCCCAGCACTAAAGGTGCAGCCTCACCAGTGCAGAGTACAGAGGGACAATCACTTCCCGGGTCCTGCTGGCCATACCATCCTTGATACAAGCCAAGATGCCATTGGCCTTCTTGGCCACCTGGGCACACTGCTGGCTCATCCGACCTCTAGCTCCAGTTTTCATACTACCATTTGCTTCTCTCAAGCACAAAAGCATCCTAGGACTAGCAGCATTTTTTTTTTTTGTGGTCGTGCTCAAGCCAGGCTAAGCTTCAGAGATCAAAACAAACTTTCACTCTCACTTAAACATCTACAGGCATATTGCTGTGATGCTCAGAGCCCTGAGACTCTCTTGGGAATAGACTTTTGGTACAAAAATCACCACATGTCCATTGTTTACACAGGAAACAATAAGTATGACAAATGGTGCAGTTAATCAAATTAACAAGGGTTTTTATAATTACTTGAGTATTGCTTTGCAGGGTTTTGTATCTGGGGAAGTAACGGCAGAATAAAGTGGGTGTAAAACATTTTTCAAATTAGAAAAGCTACATTTTGCATTTCAAAATCACTCTGCTGCAGTTCATATTCTTTGCATTTTTTAGTCTACATTAATAATAAATTAATATTTAATTAATTCATGATAAAAATCAGATATTCTGAGTTACAAGGAAAATTTGACGCATCTCTCCTACAGACATGAAAAATTTTGTGAGATACGGTAACTTTCAGAGGTTCCTGGCTTTTCAATGCTTCATCTCACACGCATCAGACTGTGAAAATGCTGGGGGATTTTAAGGGTGACCGGAAACGAGGGGATTCTGGTTTTGTTTTGGCCTCTTCTTTTGAGGTGGGGATTTGTTAATTCTTGTTTTGCATATAATTTCTTAGGTATTTTAAGCATAAAATAAGGAAACAAGAAAATCTGATGCAGTGTCTAAGTTTTACCCATTCTCACACTTTTTTAAATCTTTATCCCATACAAATCCTGTGGGTAAGTTCCTCCCCGTGGATCTCCTCAACTCTTGCCTGGCATCCATGATACATGGAGAGTTTTACCTTCCCTTAAACCTACGTGTACCTCACAGCCTATAATCTTATTTAACTTTCCCAGAGTTTGATTCCTCTTTGAGATGACCAGCTCACCCATAAGTCATGCACACAAGTCACTGTGCATGTATTACCTGTTCAGTGGAGCTCTCATATGAAACCCTCGTAAAGCCCACATGATATCAGTGTGCACCACACCATAATCCAGTGGGGCATCACATGCACAAGCACATATTTATCCATTTATGTATGTGTTTAAGGACTATGCAATATCTGGTCCTTAACCAGCAAAATGGAAATGCTTCTTCTTTCTGTGCACCTTAAGTTCATGGCCATTCAGTCACCCATCATTTCTTCAGGAGGCAGTTGTCCCATGGGCCATGTTTGGACAAGAGTGAAATTGAGGCAAAGTGAAGGTCCATAACCAGATCTCAGAGATGTCAGGGGTCTCTGCAGCTAGTTCCTGGCTTACACCATTTGGTATCTAATGGTTGCAATGATTTTTAAAAAGCCCTCCATTCTTCACCATGTCCACAGCATGAGATAAAAAACAGTACAGGGACACCAGAAAGGATAGAGACACCACACAGCATTTACTGATTTGTAGAAAAAATCCTTTCCCAAGACATTTTAGGCTTGGTACAGAAGACATTTGCAATCACATAAAGAAGCATTAGGGCATTTACATTTAACCCATTCCTGAGGGTTGCTGAGGCTGCCAGAGAGTTGTGCCACACTAAGTGGATATGTTGGCTTGATCTTTACACATTCCTTTCTCACCCCAAGGGCAAACACATCCAGAGCCATATGATTATACCTTTCCAAAGTAAGTGTACTGCTGTGGAACGTGAGCTGTTTTGATGTGCACTGCAACCTGGCCCAGAATGAGAAGACCTTACAGGCAGTGTCAGGCACCCTGGCAGCAAAAGTTTGGAAAACTCTGGCTTATAAATACTGGCATTAAGCTCGACTCGCGGGCAGGATCATTTCCCATCCCAGGAAGTCTGATGTCCAGAGAGGAATGTCCTAGATGGCTGCATGCTTATGAACAAAAGTGAGCCTTTCTGAAGGGTCTCTCAATAGGGTCTTCTCCTGATCAGCTGTTTGTATCTCTTCTTTCAAGCGAGGGCATGGGGTTGTGAGGTTTGTTTGGTTTTTTGGTTGGGTTTTTTGGTTTGGTTGTTGGGGTTTGTTGGTTTGGGGTTGGTTTATTTTTTGGTTTTTTTTGGTTGTTTTTTCTATTTTTTGGCCACTGACAGCATGTGATTTCATCAGATATGTGAGTAAAATTGTGAGTTTTGTGTCTTCCTCCTGTGAACTCCCCTCCCACTTACCCCATTGCTTCCGAGAAAAAGAACCTGAAAATGGCTGCTTGAGATTTTTCTTTCTGTCGAACTGAAAGTGAGAGAAAAGCTGAGAATTTCTGAGCACAGCTGTACTTTCCCAATCAATAAGAGCTGATTGAGAGCCCGAAATGCTCTGCACACAGCTACAGCCCTGCATTTCCTGTCACTGCCCGAGGTGAAACCTTCCATCGCCTGCTGCGATGATTCATTTCCAAAACTTCAGTTAAATTATCACAATGGCAGGTGACCTCTGATTTTCACCCATGTCTTTTCCCCACCCTTGCGTTCTTTTATTGTTTTTCAATTAAAATGTGACTCACTGTGGTGGAATTTTGTTAGAGTCCATCAACCCCAATCCTCTTCCTCTCCAAACCTTGCTCCTGATACATCTGTCACAAATTTTGTTTTAAGCCTCAGTATTTGGTGCTGTATTTGCAGCTCCAAAAACTGAATTCAGAAAGGCTCTGTTGTGCCAGGTGCTGCACACACATAACGAGACCTGTCCCCAGGAGTTACTTTAAAAAGTCCTTTCTGTCCTTTAATGATAGGCTTGCTCTCTGTGTGTTTTCTTCTGTTTCTCTTGCTGGTTCTCTGTTGAAAGCAGTAGCCTGGCTGCAAACTTATCTTTTGTTACCACTGCAGCAAACTGGATTGTCTTACTGGAGATGGCAGAACTGCTCCGGATTTCTGCTTTGAGTATCTGACATCAGGACATGCTCCCATCTTTCACTCATTAAAAATTAGTCCTGATAAAATGGCATGATAGGTGCAATAGAAAAATCTTCTAAGGTTAGAGATCCAATAAACCTTCCTTCTTTTTTGATTCAGTGCAATCCTACCTGTTTTAAGAGA
The DNA here is from genome assembly GCA_013397815.1 of Aleadryas rufinucha. Classification (NCBI taxonomy): domain Eukaryota; kingdom Metazoa; phylum Chordata; class Aves; order Passeriformes; genus Aleadryas; species Aleadryas rufinucha. Next base: position 241,673 of record VZTH01014991.1, on the reverse strand, counting down.
CTTTAATTACTAATTAACTATGCTGTTCATTTGCTCCATTATATTCATCCCTGCTTTCTTCTGGGATTTCAGCATCTGTTGGGGAGGAAACCTTGGAAGAAAGCCAAAAAAACTGTGACTAGAGGTGTTAGCGATGCTCTTTTCAAGTCAGAACTGGAACCATGGACACCATTTGATGGTAGTTACCCCACTGTGTTACTGTCTTGGATCACATCCTGGGAATGTGACACACCATGTGCTCATCAGAGCTTAGAAGTCCTAACAACAAACTGCAGCACATTAAGTAAAATTCAACAGACTAAATAAAATTTCTTTTTTTTCTTTGAAGCACTATCTTATAAATTGCCCACTCTGATTAGGAGGCTGCAGAGGAGCCCTTAAAATGAGCACCCTTGGGTGAATTCATCCTTGTAAGCAAAAGCCTCCCACTTTCTCTATGAAAAATTATCTCCACTTCAAGAGATAATAGGCAACAGTCTGGCCTACAGGCAGCCACATGCTGGTGGCGGAGTTAATTGATGCAAATGGCTCCAGGATGTTTTGCAGAGGATCTCCAGAGGATCTTCATTGTCTTTATCATCCACATTGCAGCACAGCTTTCTTAAAGAAATAGGTTACTTTCACAAGACCTTCCCTAAGTAGGAGAGTCTAAATAAGGATGAGAAAGTCATCACCAAACTCTAGTACTCAGTATTTGAAACACAAAGTTAGGTGTCATTATTGTTAGTCTCCTACACATTTCAGTCAAGCTGTAATAATATGTTTTCCCACATAAAAGTACAAATGATCCTGTGTGTCAGAGGTTATGTTTTCACTTCAGAATTAACTCAGGTGAAGCTGTTGTCTCTTCCTCCTTCAGCGAGAAACCCCATATCTGGGGGTGTGTTCTTCATTCAGAGCAGGATTACCAATTGATGCTCAGGATCTCCTCACAAGGGCTGGCACCCTCAGTGCTGAAGATGCAGTCACAGGGTTTGAATGCTGAGTTCCCCAGTGTTTTCCCACACCTCTCTGTCCCCAGAAAATCACTCCAATTTACATACACTCACCTGGGCGGGGGTGTGTCTACACCATCATCTCATTCCCCACAACACGCCTGTTCTGGATCCACTGATGCTCTGTATTACACAAACATTAATTCACTCTCATGCTATTTTTGGAAAGTACCAGGTAGGTCCTTTGAAAGAAAAATCAAAGTGTTATGTCTTATCTATTCTGCTCTGGGAATATCTCCCAGCAGGCAATATGGATGAGAATGTACCAAGCTGTCTTTCTTCTGCTCTGCAGAGTCCTCCAGCAACTCCCTACAGGCTTTGCAAACTCAGAAACTCCAGACTTCTCATGTCATACACACAAGACCAAAATGTAGAATCTCAGCTTCACTCCAGGAGCACACCAAGCATCTGGACTGCAGCACAGCTCAGAATTTGAACTGAGAAGGGACCCAAAATGACAGCTATGTCTTAGGGGAGCAAGGACCAGAAGAAGCATGTAAGGCAAAGTGTGGTAAGGAAAGGACAGAGCTACCCTGCTGTCAAGGAGGCCAGCCAGTCTAGTGGGGATGCAACCACTGGTGGATGTGTTCAGCAGGGTAGATGTAGCCAGAGAACAACATTTAATGCAGTAAAAATCATTATGGGATATTACATTGGTGAGTCCAGAGATGCACACGGGTGTATGCAATGCCTTTGTGAAAATAATGCATATGGGATATGGCCAAGGTTTGCTAAACGGAGTTTAGATCCACATGGAATTCACCCACATTTCTGTAATAAAGACCTTAATATGTGATTGATAGTGGTTCTTTTAATGGATTCCCAAATTGCAACTTTGTCAAGTTAAAATATGACAGATTACTTAGATGATGATTTTGCAGAGGGGAAGTGCCATTGGTACTCCCTCACGATTCAGAGATTTTTGTGATACTGTTCTTCAGCTGTGAACTTTTTTCTGGTGCATTATATAGACCATCAGTTTTGGAAACAACAGAAGCCAGATAGCTCTCTTACACGGATAGCTGCCCCCAGTCTTGTTTTCAATGTGGATTTCCTTCTGTGCTGTTCTCACCTTCAAAGAGGATTATATGCACTGTGGGTCCACTAACATTGCAAGATTAACCTTAACTGGAGACCTCCTACCCACAGTGAAAACATGACCTGTAACAGTTGTCAATCCACCTTTTGAAAAATGACCTGCCTGCAAGTCTGTGCCATGCCATAACCAGCTTTCATGCCCAGGAGTTCCCCAGCTGGTGCTGAGAACCTGACTCAAGAAGAACCATGAAATTCAAATCTGGGGAAAACACCGTTAGTTGGCTGTTGGTCACGGCAGAGGGCAAACTCTCTGCTGCGACCTAAGGTGAAGAGGTTGTAGTAATTGCTCTAGTTTAAGATTGCAGAGTAGTCTTGTGTATATCTACAGAGGTGGGAAGGAGTGGAAAATCTTCTCCATGCTCATCCCAGCTGAGGACTGTGTAGGCAAAAGGTGGGTGCCTTCAATGCAAGACACTTACAGTGGCCACATCATTTCTGAGGACTTTCTACAGTCTGGATTTTATCTGTGGACACACACTGAAGGGTTAACGTGGGAAATTTTCTCAGGAACTCGCTGTACTTTATGTACTCACTGTCTGCTTTATCTAAACCCCTTGTAACTGCATATTTGGCTTGGATGTCTCAGAAGGAAAAACATTTGCATGAGATTTCTTCCGATTTTTACTTCCAGAAAAGCCAGAAATAGTATAAGAATTTCAAGAATGGCCTCTTAACTTCTGCTTTGGGTTCCCTGTAGAAGGAGGAAGTACAAATCTCCTAATATGTTCAATTCAACATCATTTTTTCCAGGTCTTTTTGTCGAAGTAGCTTCTCCATGTTTAACTGTGGAGAAGCTACAAAACCTGCAATAGGACAGCACAGGCATCAGAAGTGTTGAGTAGAGGGGCAGTAATTCAACTATCCTACCATTATGCAGAGGGAGTGTGATATTGGTGGAAGACTCAAGACTTTCTTATACTCTGGAACCACTACATCGCACTAATGCACGTCTTTACTAGGTGATAGGTATTGCTGGAGACAGAAGAGAGATGAAAAAATCTCTTCCTAAGTCTGCCCAGAGTCCTGTTCAATAGCAGAACATTTATCTGTGTGATCATCTTGTTTAAGTAAAAGTTCTCCCAGAGCACTTCAGGCCATGTGGAACAAAATACCACTGTAATCAGCAGCTCCGTACCTCCAGTGTGCCTGACTCACCAGCATGGGCCCTGGCTGAGCACACACACCAGAGGGGCCAGGAGCTTCGTTTAGAAGAGAACCATTAAAAAGAACCAATTACAGCTGCTTTCCTCAGTGTGTGTCTCTGCTTTCTGATAACAGTGGCTTTTTTTTTTCCTTTCTTTCCTTTGACCAGAAAAGCAGTTAAATCTGCATTAGGGCCAGCATTACCAGAATGTGACTTGTTAGTGCCAGAGGTATTGTAACACATAGTCTGCACTGCGAATGGGATGGGAGATAAGGAACTTCTTCACGTCTGGGGTGGGCTGCATATCTCCTTCACACCGGCAGGGTAAGCAAACGGCTTTGCTGAATGACAGTTGTTGGATCCAACAAACCGTTGGCTCTGTCCCTTTTCGCATACTGTAAATATCCATATCGGAAAGCCCACGACTAACCCATACTGAATCCTTGGCAGATAAAAATCAAAGGAGAGATACTGAAGTCTGATGTCTTCATCCAAAGCTGACTGAAGTCAATCTCCTAAAAGATTTGGCATTTAAAGCAATCCTTAAATTACCCTTTCATCCTTGGGGATGTTAGCCCGGGCAGAAATCTCTCCAAAGAAGGTTTGAGAAGCAAGAGCATAACACTATATGAAATTGATGTTGCCTTTCTCAGATCGTGCCCACAGAATCCATAAGACAAGCTGGAACCTACACATCTACTGTCAGCCCCATAAATTCAGGCTTATTATAAAATAAATAAATAAAATTAAAAGCCTCCCTAGTTTAACTGCCCCTTTCAAATTCTCACTGACAACAGAAACGTCATTATCAATCACACACTGATGGGAGCACTGCAGATCATTTCTAACGTGAGTTACTGCCCATTTTCAATGGCTTGTGCAATCAGTGGGTTTTCTAATTGCTTTGGGGATTAATAACACAAGAGGAGGCCATTTTACATTGGTTGACAATTATTTTATCCAACTGTATAAAGAACAGGTGATAAATTAATAAATTATAATCAGCCAGTTATTAAAGCTTAATGGCAGATGGCTGTAACAAGAATAAAGAGAGACTGAGCCTCACAAAATGGTATTTTGATAATATTTTTCAATGCATTTTTAATGAGAGACATATAAAATGCATAAAACTTATAAATCATTTATAGAAGAACAAACTACAGAGTTGAATGGTCCAGTTATAATGCTATCATTATATTATTAATATCACAAGATCACACAGCATCCAACAAATCTGACTGGCAGCTTATTGTGTCGGGTGCTGTACAAACAGAGGGCTGCTCTGGTGCTGAGGAGCTGCACGGCCACAGCTGGGTGCTGGAGGGCTGCCAATGTCGTGGGAAGGTCCCAGGACTAAAGCTCACTCACCAGCACAAGTTCTGCACTGAAGTCCTTAGTGGCTGTTGAACCCAGTCTAGGACTCTGGAATTTTAATCCAGACATGTGTGTATTTTTAAGGCATTTTGGTGTGCAAAGAGCACTGTGCTGTGAGACCAGGAAACATCCTGCATGCAGGTGGGGGAATGAATGTGCAAGACCTTGTTTGCCTATTTGTTTGCAGGCATATGACATGTCACAGCACAAATGACTGTGCATGTATGTATTTCTTGAATGCTATTTTTTGGTATGTTATTCTCAAAATACAGTCAATCAAATCAGTTTAGGAATCTATTGTTTTCCTGCCTCCTTTTTCTTCCTCTGGGGCACTGAATAGCCTATTGTATGTATTTTATAATTTCTGTGTGCTTTGGTGATATTCTCAACCTTTTAAGATCAGTAGCAAAACATTTCTTGAGTGTAGTTGAGCTGGAATTTCAAAAATTGTCTTTATTATAACCTGGGTTACAGGTCTGCAGAATACAATTTCTTCCCGTGTACTCATACAGCACTCAGCCAAATAACACCTTGGAGTCCTGGTCCAAGTCCTGTTAAGAACGGATAATAGTCTCAGAAACCTGGCTGGTTGGTGACTGACTCAAATTCACCTCAGCCAATTGCAAGTTAGGGTTTTCCCCATGGAAAATTTGGTACTAGAAGGACACTGCTTATGGGACATTGATACACATCAGCGCACACAAAAATTCAAGCTCCTCCACCTCAAAACTCACCTCAAAGAGTTTTCCATTATTCCTCCCTGCTGAATGTTAGCCAGAGATTTAGTAAGATGTATTGAATATTCCAGCTGCCTAAAACCAGATTCATTGCTCACAAAATAGTCATCATGGGTAACGTCCTCCCTGACAGTATTAATCCAAAGATCAAGAACTGAATAACCTCTGGAAAACAAGTTATGCTTCTTATCCTGAAGGTAAATGCTTTGTCACTGCAAGACTTTAAAAATGCAGTTGACAGACAAGTAGTCAGCCCCAAACATGGTCTGCCAGTGCAACTGATGCTGTCTCTTGGTATCCTCCAGCTATTTTCCCTCCCCTCTCTCACAAATATCATTGGCTGCTTGCTTCTATCTCCACCCCGTACCCAAGGCTCTGTAGAAGGAGGATCTCTTTGTTTTCGGTGCTTGTACAGCCCTTACAGTCATGAGGATTGGCTGGTCCTTGAAAAGGAGCCCTTCCCACAGAACAAATCAGAAAATGAGGACAAATACTCAGGAAATATCTTGCAAGAATCTTCCCTACACTGAGTTTGCTGTAACCAGCCTACGGCTGAACACAGGAACACCAGTCTGGCACCTTTTCCCAGCAATGGCACTCATGCTTTTTTTTCCTCAGGCAAGCAAAAGAAAGAGTGGATCTTCTACACATGCACTGGCAGAGGCTTTTGGGGAGTAGCAGACAAGAGAGAGACTCTTACGAGGTCCTAAGGGGCAGGGACAGTCCACAGGTGTGGCCTGGACCCTGGCTGTGAGCAGACCCTAGAGGGGTGTGGGAAAGGGGTGACACTCGACACAGCCCTCGTCCCTGAGCGATCTCCCTCCAGCAGAGCTGTGCTTCTTCTCGTGCCTGGTGCTTCCTTCGGGCAGGTTCTCATTGCACTCCCCTCTCCTGACCCTCCACCTCTGTGTGTCCATCCTCTTTCATCAAAGTGAAGAGTGATGTGTGCTCAGTCTTATGCTAAATTGCAAAGGAGCCTCATCAACAGAGACATATAGGTAAGAATCTTTCAAAGCACTTAAAATTTCATGGTTATTAAAAGAAAGACAAGGATTTCCCCATTTCCTTCCCCTCTAACACCTGTTTTCCCTCTTCTAATAATGGTCCCTTTGCTCAGCAAGGAATTAAACCTTCCCTGAGTTACAGGACTGTTTCTCAGCCCCTTCAATGAGCTCTCATGGTCTAGTTGTCTCTTGTAAGCAAAAGAAAGTACCTGACTTTCCCAAGAAATCAAGATGGAAGGACTACTTATACAGAAAATGGGTCAAGGGACTGCACCTGAGTCAAGGTGCTACAGCTGGGTTGGTACCCCCCATCCCCATCCATACAATCTGGGGAATGAATAGCTTGAGAGCAGCCCTGCAAGCTCTAAGGAGCACAGTGGGATCAAAACCATGCAGTTTCCCTGGCTCTGAAGGAATTTTCAGGTGGTGGAGAGCTTATGAGGATGGCACCCTTACTCCCAGCAGACAGACATGCAGCAGGGTTCTGAAGGATTAGAAGTGGACAGCACTGCACTCAGCTGGTCCTGTAGCCCTTGGGATGGCCAGACAGCCAGGTGAGGGGCCAAACTGGCCCCATGCTACCCCCAGGTGAGAAGAGCTCAAATGGCTTCTCTGCTTCCATATCCCCACTGACCTCAATCCCACACCCCAATCAACACTCCCTCCACCATGAGCTCTTCCTCTCCCTCAGCTGCAAGCCCTGCTCCTGCTGCACTGAGCAGGTTCATGTGAAACTCTACTTTTCCTCAGTCAAAATGGGCTTTAGTTTCCTCTATGAGTAATTTCTCTCTCCCAAGTTTAACTTTAAGCATTTTAGATTCTGTTTCTGCAAAGATCTGGGAAAACTGCATCTCCCGCAATTCCCACATTAAAGCCGTCAATACACAGAGAAATCCTCCATCCACCCCACCTTTTCCCTCTCCTGATTCTAGGCTCTCTGACTTATTATCATGATGCTACATTTATCTGACCTTTATTGAATATGCCATCTGCCATGCTAGAAACTTTAAAAAGCATTTAACTCTGTCTGTATCTAATTGGAATTTTCCTCACTGCCCTCTAAATATAGCACAAGATCATTTGAAAATGCTGTACCTTTCATTTCAGCTGAATCACAAAAGCCAATTAGATCAATAATAATATTTTTTTTTTTAAAGAAATCAAATATTAAAAGCCATAATGCACCCAGGATTTCAAGAACTAAGAAAGAGTTACACTCCCTGCAGGTTTAAATACCAGGTAATTTTGTGTTATATTTTTACCCTCTCTGTAAATGTAAGTATCAACCCCAGACCTTCCTAAATGTGTTTTATTCTCTCCCAGCACACCAAGGTACACAATGGTCACAGTGAGTTGCCTTTTTTTTGGTCTCCCTGAGCAGCAATATCCTCAAAGAATTCCAGCCAGTTAATGAGGCATGCCCTTCCCTTCCTGAAACCATATTAGATATCCTTAATTAGGCCATGCTTTTCTAACTGTTCCTCCCTCCCCTAGTATCTCAAAAGAGAAGCTGAAGACTTTCAACTGCACAGATCTGCAGCTTCCTGGTGCATCCCCTGGCCCTTTATAAAAATAGAAAAAGAGATCACGTTACCTCCCCCTCAACCCTAAGATATCTCTCCCCTGAAGGAAGCAAACTTGTAAAAATAGTAACTACAGCTTCTCCAGTTTCCTAACCAGAGCAATAGCAACCTAAATAGATGTATATTTTTCTTTCCTCAACAAGGATGAGCCTTAGAAAGGTTGGAAATGTGTTTCAGATGAGCTTGAGAAAGCAAGAGAGCACATTCCCCTGCTCATCCAGAGCTCATCTTTCTATTGTTTATTCTGTTCACCTGAAACTTTACGAGATAATTTTATGGTTTTCTAAGATAGAAGTTTCTTCTGTTTTTCTTGGTTAGGGTTCTCAGAGGTAACCAGAACTGAAACATACCTCTTCAGATCATGCAAAATTTGGCCTTGTACTGGAAATACCAGAAGCTTCTGGAATTTCTTGTTTTGATTTTTCTAAAGATTGACCCAACACAGATGCTTGAAAGCCTCGCAATTTGGACAAGCTGAGTTTAGAACTGAAGTTTGCAAACCATGGCCTAACTGATAAACTCTACCAAAACAAAGTGATCATCGTTTACTCTTCCAATCCTCCCCTGGAATAAGCCCAAATCTGGCTGCAGTTACAGTACTGTCCACACCTTCCCTACCATTCTTGAAAAAAAGTCTGATTTTCAAGCAAAACAACTTCCTATGAAGATCACTTTCTTTCCTCACCCCAACACTACACATTTTGGTGTAGCAGCATTTTATTGTATGGTTCTCTCCTCTTATTTTCTTGATGCACACATAATTTTTTTCTCCCGATGGAACTGAAGATGAACGTAACATTAATTCTATACAGGCCAGCCCCAAAAGGAGGAAAAAACTGAAGTCCAACACCAAGCAACTGTGAAAGTGTGTTCAGGACCCAAATGGAGCCCAAGTCTTTCACAGTGGTCAGACATGGACTGAGCTCAACCTCCCCCCAAGGTGTGGAAGCTATTGCATCTGACTGCAAAACTTTAGAGGCTCCTCAGCAGCTGCAGGAATGAACATCTGGCACACAGAGATGGCCACACAGATCCGTGGGACTGGGGATTAGGAGGTGTGAAAGTCTGTGCTAGAGGCCTGAACAAGATGCTGCAGGGAAGCTGAGTTCAACACTGAGTCTGGGATACTCAGAGGAGAGGTGGAAACAAGACAGCTGCTTCAGGGGCAGGGCAGGGTTTCTGCCAAAATCAGCTTCCTGTTTACTGATGACTGACATTATTTTATTCAAATTACACCAGTAGGACTGAAAGAGTAATTTCAGTGGCCGATTCCTGCACCATAAAAATTATTGCCCCAAAGAACTCCAGATTTTGCCAGTGGGTGACAAGATTGACCTGGAGATAATCTTGGATGTGTCTCAGCTCCGCAAATGTTTGACCTCAGGGACAGAAGCTACTTCAAGTATTCTGAAAATTATAAGAATTTATTTACTCTTCAAAAACCTTGCAAATAACCTCAATCTCATGTAGTACTGGTAATTGTCCTGCTTCAAGTGGCAGGTGAAATAGGAAATACCCAGAGATTTTTACAGACTTCTGAAGTTCAAGTAGATCTCTATAATCCCATAGAATAAGAAAATATAGTAATAATTGCTTTTATAATGATGGTCCACTGACAAAGACATAATCTGTGACCTTTGAGAAATAACCAGTGTGTCTGAAACCACTGAATATATACCAGAATTAAAAGCAGACAAAAAAGTATGACTGTTTCTGTGGGAGACATTCACGTTTGCCCCTGTTTCTTACAATCACTGCCATTAAAAATGTCTTTCGATTATGTTTGCACATAAAGAATAATGCGTCTCCCCTTGTCATTTCTTCAGATCAGTGTGAGAGAAATTTGAAAACTTTCTGCAAACAAAACATATCTCTTATCTCTGCTTGCTTCTTTGTTTCTTTGTTTCTTCTTTTGCTTAGGACAATGCTTGGCTTATCTTCTTATCTCTGTGGCTAATAACAATTCATGCTTTCCTTTAGGAAAACACAGACAAGGCATCATAATTTAAAAACACAGCACAGTCAAAGCATTCCAGTTTTACCTCGAGGTAAATTTGTAAAGGTCAACGTCAAATGTGGGTACAAACCTGACCCTGGGTAAGGTGAAGAGCCTTTTATGTGCACACATGCTGCGCGTCTGAGTGGTGCAGGTTGCCCATCTCTGTGAGACTGCCTGCCCTCCAGCTTTTTCAACATAGTGAACTGCAGCCCTTTGCAGAGGAATTTCCCTGAGTTTCATGTCAGAGAAAGCCCCCTGCCAATATCTGGAGGTTTCAGGTAGGTGTGCACAGCTGGGGCTGATCCTTGGTCCCTGCAGCTGTACCCCCACATCCCTTGCTGATGTTTCAGGATGGTTGGGTGCAGATAATCCCCTCTTCACTGCTTGGGTTTGGCTGTGACTTGGGGGGAGCTCTTCCCTTCGCATTTCATGCGTTACACTTTAACTTGTGTCATTGTTCATTCTCCTTTTATTGCCATGGCAGGACATTTCTTTCACTTCAGCATTTGCTCACATTAGGAACAGATAACGCAGTGGGAGGCAGTGGAAGGCAGGACTCGTCCTCGGAGGTCACCCCTCTTTGCAGGGAGGGGGCATTATTGTCTCACCTTCCTCCTTGAATTCAGCATCCCTGCTGCGCCAAGTACTGCTGACTGTCAGTTCCGCCTGCCCTCCCGCTCGCCTCTCTGCCATCATTGCTTCTGCTTCCTGCCTTCCTTCTCCTAGGGAGAGCATCAGAGGTCAAAGGGACCTTAAATACCAAATTCAAGGAAGGACTTACTTTGGTGCACCACTGGTGCCAGCTTGTGCTTGCCACAGACATGAAGCTTCATAATCCTGTCCATTCACACATCAGATCTAAGTATCCCTCCTCTCCTTGGTACCTGCGGATTTATCATCACAGACTTCACAATATTAAGGAAAGACTATTCCCCCTTTTGTACAAATAAAAACTGAGAATCATAGTTCAAACACCTTAGAAATGTTGAGTTTACTATATTTTACTGATCTTACTATACCATTGTTGAATGGGAAGCCCCAAAGACACATAGAGAATCAACACTCTCTGAATATGCCCCAGGTCCAATTTTCCAAATTATGAATTAATTTTTTGAAGAGCATAAATTGGAGTCAGGTCTCCACACCACTTCCTTCCTATCCTACTCTTCCTCTTCACCTCTACTGTTAAAAATTTTGCAAGAGCAGGAGCAGTAAAAATTAACCAACTTCGAGTAGTCACTGTGGCACGTAGCAGGCACTCTGTGCTGGAGCCCTGAAAATCCCATAAGCCATTCATTAAGTGGGAGTGAAGCTCTTCCAATGATAAGCATTTATGAAAAACCCATCCTCAGAATCAAGTTGGAAAAAGCATTATGCTTCCCTTCCTGCTCTGCTCTGGAAATACAAACGTCTCCTTTGATATGTCACAGGCATTTCCTTGGAAAAATTTAAGTGGGAGTGAAGAATTCCCAGAAATATTTCTCTTCAGACCAAAAATGTATCAGAATAAATAGCTTTCTAAAGGCAATTTACATCAGGAAACACACTTGAATTTCTAGATCACAGATTCACAGTATGAATATTGGATCAAATCTGGCTCTATTCCCTGAGTTTACTGTTAAAAAGAGTTTGTTTAAAAACAAAAAAGAGAGATATCCCTTACATGCACTATTAAAAATATTATAATTAAAAGCTGATGCATCCTTCTAAGAAATTACCCAACATAAGTAATTCTATGGAAATTCAATTAGCAAGTATTGGAATTGAGGTTGGGGCTGAGGTGAAGGCTGCTCTTTCTCATGTTTGTTAAGCCCTTTGTTGTGAAGACATCAGTTTGAGATGTCTAAACATGTAAAGGCATCACAGGAGTTTAGACTATCACATCCAGCCACAGTAGTGCACCACTGTATGGACCTAAGGATGTTGGATGCGTGTGCAACAGTCTGACTACAGACAGGAGTCTGTGCAATCTGTGTCACACCAGGGCCTACTGAGTCACTGCTGTTGCAGAATTGACCCTTATACCTGTGGGAGATAACCTTCTGGGGAAGATGCCACACAAAATAAAGCAGGCTACACCAAAGCAGCCAGCTTGTCCCACAAGAAGCAAAGCTTGTGCCTGAAAAGACAGTGGCTAAAGCTTAAAGTGCGGCTGAGGATTACTCCTCTTCACAGCAGAGCCCTTTCTCTCTTGCTCAGCTCCCACTTGGGTCACATTTACTTTTGCAGCCTGAGCCCTCACTGGTTTTTAGACTGTGGCTGTTGAGACTCTGAAAACAACAAGAGCCACTGAAGCAAGTGGCAACTCCCTCCTCTATGATTTTACAGCATCATGCTTTGTAGAAATTCCTTAGCTGAAGAGACACTCTAAAGACATTTTTTCTATAGTTGGAATCACAAATGTGCAAAATTAGAATGCTAAAATCCAACCCTGTAGCTTTACATTTTCTTATAAAATTATTTGACTAATGTAAGAAATGGGCCAAATATCTCTGTCTATGGGAAGGTTGAAATTCTTGTGAATCCACATGAAGAAATAACATAAGCAGATAAGTCTTTAGATTAGTTAAAAAAAGACTTCTGAAACTTTCCTGTTTTCCTTTTAACTGAAGAACTTTCCATACAGATGGTATCCAGCTACAGTATAGCTAACCTTATGATGTTATTTTAATCATAAAAGCAAAACAACAACAGTAACCCTCTGTCTGCCTCGGTATGAAATCCAAAGAGCAAAAGAAATAAGCCATTGAAGTAATCCTTTTTCCTGTTTTGTGTTTGAAACATCCTCCAGTTACACACACAATGACCAAAGGAATTGCTTCTCATTTACACTTTTTCTCTCTGTAAACCATAAACTGCCCTTTAATTGATTCAAAAGGTGGGTAGGGATTAGCAGAATCAAAGTCACATAGGAGGGGGAGATATTTTTAAAGACTTCCAGTCTGTAATACAGAGAAGGGGGCAATGCAAACACAATTAAACTCTTGATGCAAAGGAAGCAAATGCTCATATTGTGACTTGCATGAGTCAAGAAAGGAAGACAATCAAGCTATGTCATGTTTTAGCTCACAGTCACTGTAAAGTCTGGGGTTATAAACTCCTTCCTTTCAGACAGGCAAACAGTGAGAGCTCTGTTCTGTTTTCAAGGGATGGATGCTATCACTTAGACAAGATCCTAACTCCCAGTGGGTGATAAAAGCTTATCACGCCCGCGAACAACACAGCCCAGTAACTGGTGGGCGCCTCTATCTTGCAGCCCCAGCTGCTGACTTCCTCTGCCTTGAAGTAAGGGAAACATAAATAAAACAATCACCATATGGATATTGCATTATATAAATGGCAGTGGTTGTAAGAAATGCAGTTTCATACGGTATTGGCAAAGAACTGAATTCATCACCAGCATTTCAAGGTTGGTTGAGCAGAGAGAAATGTTTCTTGGGCACGTTCCTCCAGTGGCAAGGGACAACTGAGCATTATCTTTAGGACACAGTCTTCCTGGCTGGCTGACATGGGGACCATGTTGGAAATGAATAGTTGGTGGCTGAGGACAGATGGCTCAGACAAACTGACTGAAATGAGCCAGACTTTGTACCAGCAGAAGAATGTGCTGCTCCTTTTTTCTAGCTGCATTACATGTAACATCACCTTCCAGCTTGCTCATGCAGCAAAGGGTGGTTTGGGACAAAGAGCTTCAGGAAACATCACCCTGGGCCTGATTCTCTTGCCTAGTTAAAATCAGCAATGATAGCACTGAAAGATGAAACACAATGATGCAGTGTGAATCCTGGATTGCAGTGAGAGCAACTTTTGTGTTCTGCTTTAGCACGAGAAAAGGCCTTTCTAAGCCTTCCTCCATCTCAGCATGGCTGTGCTGTGCTGGGGCTGATTTGCTGCTCCCATCCATTTCCAGCCAGTGTGTTATTCAGTTAAACCAATGCAAATCAGGAGCAGCCCCAGATGAAGCTAATGAGGTATCCTCTGTCTAGTAGGGGTGTATCTGCCAGCAGATTTCAGCCCTCTGTGGTCAGTGTTTGTTACTGTAAGCCGGGAGTTGCTCAGCTCTGCATGGAGAGCCAGGACCAGGCTGATTTACAAGTTAGTCACCAAAGTACACCATGACCAAATCCTCTGAAGGACAGCCAAGGACATAAGTTAAGACCTCAGACAATTTTTAATGGTTTCAGCACTGGCCTTGAATCATTGCTGACCACCTAGAAGTAGTTCAGGATTTAGGAATCTAACTGATTCTGACTGAAGCTGCACATCAGTGCCAAATTCCCAGACTGAGAGCAGTAGCCCTGTGCTCTCCTTTCCTTACATTTCTTCGAAAGATCTGTGGCACACATGTCTATTTTCCTGCACGCACCCAGTCCCAGGCTGGATTCATGCTCTGCAGAGTCAGGGCTGTCCCCAGCCCAGGGGTCTGGTCCATGGGATGTGTTCAGAGGGTTCTCAGCACATCCTCAGAGGTAAATGGCTGGTCAATTTTAAATTATTTTCCATGACCTAAAACCAAGGAATTGCAGAGCCTTATGCCTCTTATCGGACCCAGCCCTTCATCTCCCTGCCAGGCTCTCAGCACAGGTGTGATTTTCAGCCTTAAACAGCTTGAGAGACTTCATTTAAATAAGCTGTCAGTCTGAGTTCTCTTTAATCTCTGAGATAGGGGATTTTTTTCTTGTATGTTCTGTGGTTGTAAGAATGAAAAATGAGTGGTCAGACCGGTAGTTTGCAGTTATATTGGCTGTTTCCTTTTCCAAAGATAATGATTTTTTTTTTTACTCAGTGAGTTGATTTTCTTAATAACTTGCAGCAAGGTGTTTCTTCTGGTTTTTTTGGTGTTTTGTTTTTTGGTGGTTTTTTTAACTTTCATTGTTAATAATAACTCTGGAGTAGTCTTAAAGCAGAGCACACAGTTTTACAGAAGTGTGAGTGCTCTGCTTTGAACCCCATGCAAACAGACCAAAACCCCTAGGAGAGACACACAAACCTTAAAACCAATAGAGCAAAATGAGTAAACCTGCTTACATAAATGTCCACATAGTCTAAGAGACAACAATTGTTCATTATCCTTTTATTATACTTAAGCAGAGGAACCTTCAACACAGCAAGAGACTCATAAAAGTTCCCACCAGTTCAGAGTCTCCGAGAAAGCCATCCCTGTCGTTCAGTGCAGGGAAACTATCTCCTGATAACGTTAAGACGTACACAGAAATAGCGGCAACCATTCAGGGATTTCAGAAACAGATTTCTGGGGTCCTTCTCATGAGTTACAAGCCAGTGTTACTAAAAATACTTTTTCATTTACATAATTTTGCCCATTATGAGCCACTTATGAACATTCACTTTTCTCTCTCCTCTAACAAAGTCAGATACTGACAAACTTGATGTCAGCAGGACATGCAGGGCCTCAGCTATGAGTAAAATCCTAATGTCTTTTGTTCTTTGTAGTGGATATGTTGTCCTGAAGATTGAGGATACAAGAAAAAAAAAATCCTGTAATCCTCAGGATACTTCTAACACCGTAACACAGTGATTCCTTTAACAAATACACAGAAGATATGGAGCCTTCACCCACCCAGGTACTTATAGGCTGCCTCAACACAGGGCATAGAGACAAGCCTCTGAGATCAGTTTATTGAATTGCACCTGTCCAAGGGTGCTTGGGAAGCAACTTCTCTAAATGAAAATATGAACCCAGAAAAACATTTCACACCTGAAATTATCTTCTGATTGTTGAGGCTGTTTGTTCCAGTGTTCACAGTTTGTATTTTCAACATCCTCTTTCTGTCAATAGAAGACAGAAACAACTTTTGAAAATGAGGTTGAATTTTTCTGCTCAACAAAGTTTGACTGTGTCTGCATGTCTGCAGTTGACTAGTCTTATGGGGTCACCTAAGTATGAAAACCGATCACTTTTCTCAATGTTATTACATCCTCCTCTGTCCCATGGATCACCTCTAACTTCAACTCAATCAGACCAAGATTTTCTTTGCCTCCAGTCTTTACATAGGTCATTATCTGGGAACATCACCCTGCCCTTTGGATTAAAATTTGCAAGATGCATAAAGCTTGCATAATTTTCTGCAGAACCCATAGGCCCTTTGAAGTGATGCCTATCCAGGGATTTAACAATTTAGCATTTGTGGATACACCCACAAGAAGAGCTGCCTTCTTCCTACACAGGCTACTTTTTTCTCTTGCCAGCGCTTGCACTTTCTCTTCCATAAGCAAGAGCATGGTTCCTGGATTACTCACAAGATGTGTCTCAGCTGCAGTCATTACTCGTCACACAGACACAGAACACAGAATTAATTTCAGGATTCAGACTGGCCTGAGCAGAATAAATACCCTTGTTACAATATCTACGTCACTTGAGTGTGTGAACCAGCCTTACTCAAACTAACTCAGAGGTGCCTGCAGGGTAGAGCAGAGAAACAGGGAGTTTCCTAAAACACACATTCTAAATTCTGACTTTCTAGAAAGATCCACAGGGTTTGGATGCTCTTGGGTTAAACTCAATAAGATCAACCTATTTTTAGTCCTGATCTTTGCAGCAAATGGAAGAACACCATGGTTACAACAGAGAATGGAGTTCACCACTATGGCTGCAGGAAGGACCCATAATTCCTTGCCCTGATGTTTAGCACCGTTTCAATTTTTGAACCCTATAGCAGTTGCAGGGCTTCCATGTGCATTTCAACATCAGGAAGAACTTACAGAAAACTTCTTAACTTGTCTGTCCTCCATTATTGCCACTGGCTGCTGAGCATAAAAAACCCTGCAGTTACTGTTTCATTCATTGGCAGAAGGACGAATTACACAACCATTGAATTTCTTCCCATATATAGGTCTCAAAGATGACTGAATATTTTTAATTCTTTGTATATTTAGGCCAGTGTATGAAACCTTGAGTGGCAAGCAGCAGGCAATTAGGGAATAATTATTCATTCTTTCCCCTAAAACAAGAACTAGAAAGCAAGCAATGAGTTATCAGTAGAGGATTTAATCTGAAAGGAAGTACCTTTTATGTGATGCACACCTAAACAAATGGAACCCATTGCTACAGGATATTATAGGTGCCAGAAATTTAGATGAATTTAAAAAGCCATTAAACAAGTGTATTGAATAAAAATCCATTACCAACTATGAAAAATAAATATACACCTCCTTTACCACATGTTGCTGCAAGGAAGTGCTGGGGGAAGTGAAACTGGAGGCTTGATTTGTTTTTAGAACTCATCTTTAAACATTTACAGCAAATCAGTGTCAGAGACGGAAATCCTGGAATACATGGATCTTGACTATGGAGCTGCTCTTGCATTTCTGTATTTAAAAAGTATTACCTTCCCTCAACTGCTGTCAATACCCATTTCTTTTTGGGGCAATTCTGCTACTAGCTGTCTTTAAAACAAGGAATGACCCATTTACTAGGCAATAGTTTCCATTTGTCTCTTCTGTGATGTAACCTCAGTTGCTAGCAGTCCCCTCTTTGCCAGAAGTGGCTGCCATTTTTATTTAGATATGAATAGAACTTTTACAGAGCTGTTGGGCATACTTGCCATCTACCATTTCTCATCTTTATATTTTCAGCTACCATAAATTGGAAGTTTGAATGAAATGTATGGTCGTGCCTTGTGTGTCATGCCAGTGTCTATGGAATAGCTAATTATACACAGTATTTCTAAAGTCACTGGGCTTCACACTTCCATTGAATCATAGAATGGTTTGGGTTGGAAGGGACATCTAAAGGTCATGTAGTCCAATCCCACTGCAATGAGCAGATACGTCTTCAACCCAATTAGGTTGTTTAGAACCCCATCCAACCTGGTTTGGAATGTTTTCAAGGGATGGGGCACCTACCATCTCTCTGGGGAATCAGTTCCAGTTTCTATATACCTTTGCCAGTGTCCTTCTGCTGTCAAAATGCTATTTTCCACTACTTGCAGAATACTGGGGTGTTCACTCCTGCAGTTTCTCCTAACTGGTCTCATGTGAACACCTCATGAAACCATTCTGTAAAAGACTGACAGACAATTCTTTCCAGGCAGCTTTGTGTGTTTTAGCATTTCTTGTTGCTTTGGACCATTGCCCAAAAGTAAAAGCTATTCATGACATGAAACTTCTACTTGAAATCTCTCCTCACAGGAGGGAGTCTTTTCCCTTTATCTTCTGAATCTCTTTCAGCAGTACCTGGAAGAGAATGAAAGATGCACTGGCAAACAGAAATATGTGATAATTGTGGCCACAAACTCCCACTTTCCAGACCCTGGTAAAAATAAAGTTCACATTCTTTTAATATGTCCTCAGAAACACCGGTATTTATTTAGGGAGTCCCCCTGGAAAAAATCAGTTAAAGATTAGACTGAGTGGGGATTAACTACATAGAAAACAGCTGCTAATTGGCTGTCAGTGAAAATAATTTTGCTCTTAAAGGAGAAAATATTAAGCACAAAAGTTCCACAAAGCGTTTTAGATTGAGGGCCTCAGCCTGCAGCCACATCCCTTTTCCAGGCAGTGTAATCTTCCTGAGGGATATTCTCTGGAGAGCTGGGTACAAGTCAGCAGTGCCCAAAGTCACTGGGCAGCCCATAAATGCTGATTTAACTCTGGAGCTGGCTGTTCTGCACAGGTGCAAATTTTGCCCTTGGCAAATATAAGCAGCGTAAGTGACACAGAAGCAGTGACTTCTCTGACCTCTCTTAGATGATTTGCATCTGAAAAGAGACGGTTTTGGAAACAGAACAGTTTTGTCTCAATGTCTCCAAAATAAAATGATTTGACTCTTTGATTCAAATTGACTTTTAATTCTGAAACTTCCCTCAATGCTCAGCTATTAAAGTCTTGGGCTTTTTTTTTTATTAAAAAAAAAGAAGGTTAGACTCCAGAAGGATTTTTTTCTTTTGATTTTGACCCAGCTCTGACTTAAGAGCACATTGCCAGAAGGGAATCAATCAAACTGAGTTATTAACAGTTGTGTCAAAGTGAAAAAAGGGGGAGCTTATCACAAAAGGTGTTGCCCACAAAATTTCCAGAGCTTTGCTCAAAACATGGGGGCCCTTTTTGCTATTTTGGAGCTATTCTTTAAATGTGTGGACAGCAATACTGACATATAAAGAATTAGCATCTGAGGCTACAAAGAGATCTGTGTGCCTGCAGAATTCTGTCCCAGGGACCTCACTGTAGTATTGGGCTTTTGATATCCATGGAAATGTGGATTCTCAGGAACTGTAAGTAACCCTGTGGGCAAATTTATCTTATAACACTTGGGAAAAATAAAAGGCATCCAGCATGAGGTCATCAGTTCCTACTGGGGGAACAATTGACAAAATGTAGTTTAAAGAGGCAGAATTCACTTGAAATCCCTCTACATCTGGAGCTTCCTTCTCGTGTTACAGGAGTCCCAAATGTTCAAAATAGCGAACCATTAGTGACTGAAGGAGCAGCAAAACATCTGTATAATGCATGAAATGTCTGGAAGTGTCTGACTCTCTGGGAATCAGCTGAAGCTTTCAATTGATGCTTTAATGGTGGTAATTGAAGTTTGCAGCACTGGGACATCCTAGCTCAGTAATTAGATGGATTACAATCTTTCTTGTTTGGCAGCATTCTTTAAACAAGCTTCAGCTTTTCATATAGTCAACACTCTAGCAGAGATAAATGTCACATCAGTTCAGAGTGAAAAGTAATTTAAGGAAAGACTCAAATTTATCTTCACTGAGTACCAAACAGGAGATATTTCAAAGACAGGACAATGGCCCTTTCTATCTTAAAAGAATGGCCCATTTCTCCCATATAAAGGCTAGCTTGTGAAGGGGAATCTATGGGTGTGCCTTCCCCGAAATCACTGAAGCTAAACCTGCTTATAATATTTCAGTACTCAGTGTGTGTATTAATGAATGGATGAAATTCTGGCAAATAAGAATTTGTAGGGGAAAGAAAAAAGGGAGAGTTCCAAGGGAGAAAAATATATTGCCTATCACTTAGCAAAATAGAATTTGTCATGGTGATTGGTAACCGAATGGCCAATGGAAAAAAAATTAAAAATGAAGGCATGAGAAAAAAGCTCTATGCTGGGATTATTTGAAGTGAAATTAAATAAAAGCAGCTGAGATCAAGAAACAGCCTCCATCTATAGTGGAATGGGAGACATGCTTTTCAGTCACTTACAACCAAACATTTCTTCTGTAAATCATTTTCACTCTTAGCTTTGAAATGGCAGCATCTAGCTGGTGCTTGTTTTAAAACTCCTGACAAATGTGCTACATTTACCTATCTTATTTTACTGGCAGCCTTTGCAATTTCAGAAGCAATGCCTTGAAACAGGCTCTGTTTCCTAGGGTTCATATCTAGATTTTCTCCTACCTGGATGTTTTAATTGAGTGAAATGAAAATTTCTAAATATCAGTGAATTGGCTCACCTAAAGAACTGAGCAGCCTGAGGATTTCACTGGGAAAATCCTCATCTCTATGTCCTGGGCAATGGATTGCATGGTTGTGTCACCACTGTGATGGGAGCAGACCTCCAAAGCAGAGCAGACAGGTACAGTTGACCTTGTGGTCACATTATTGCCTCAGTTTCCTCTGCAGCATCACACATCCCTTCATTCCTCCTTTAGCACTATCCTACCATAAACAGACTTAAAATATTTCATGCCTGGGGCAAATCATGCTGGCATCATTCTGAAAGACCAAAAGGGGATTGAGAAAGGAACTCTACGTCCTCTCCCAATTTTTATTCATGGCCTTCCAGTCATGTGCACCACATTTGGAGGAAATTTAGTACCTGTCACCATCATTATTCCCTTGTTACAGATTTTGCATCATGCTTGGTTCTCCCATGACTGAACAGAGTTTCACAGTAAAACTTCTCCCCACACTTTTGCTTTAGTACCTTGAAACAAAAAGAGCCTGTGACCTCCCTGTGTAAGCTGGTGTGTCCCATTTTGGTAAAATTTATGGAGTATATAGCTATGGAAAGCTGAATCACCGAGGCATTGACCTAGTACCCATTGCCATCAGTGAAGGACCCTGCTGACAGTAACAGCCAGGATCCCATTCAGTCTTCAGCAAGGGTTCCCAAGAAAAAAAATATCACACAGGACATGCTTCATTTTCTCTATAATTTTCAAGGTGCACAGGTACTTAAGTGGTCAGAATAAATAAGCAGAATGACTGACATAGACAGATGACTGATAGAGACTTTTTCTGACTGCAGCAAATCACTCAGTCCAGGTTGCATTTCCAACTTTGCTATGAGCTGCTGTCTGACCTCAGGAAAGTCCCTTGAAGGCCATTTCCAGACAGAAAGCCATCTACCTGAAGGTGACAACACCTTACTCAGCAGATCTACTTTATTGAATAGTCACAGTGCCTTCATTTCATTTAAAAAAAAGGTAAAAATTAAAGGGCTGTTGTCTTTTCTTTTTCAAAGATCTGAGCTCAGCTGTAGGCTGCCTTCTGCTTACTCAACAGAAAAAAAAGTCACGTCCCTGCAACCTCAACATTACAGGCAGTTCAAGCAAGGCCCCTGTGGACTTGCTGGTTTGCACAATGTCCCGTGCAAAATCTGCTTGTATTTCCAAGAACAAATGAGTGTAAACTGATTTTGATGAAAGACTCCAGAACCTCTGAACATCGGGGTAGTAGTTCACTAGAAAAAGCTTCATGTGGGAACATTTGGGCATAAAACATATTAACTACTTTAAAGTCTGAGTTTAATCAGTTCATAAAAGGGATTATATAATGTGATTGCCTATACACAAGAGACCCCTTTCAGGCCTGCAGTCCTTAACTGCACAATATATCTCAAGGCTAAGAGATCAATCGATGGTAAGGACCCTTCAGAGATTTGACCATGTATGAGAGGTATAGTTTAAATGAAAGTGCTTTAGCTGCACATCCCTTCCTGTCCTACAACACTTTCAGTAATGTAGCACATAGGAGCATTATGAGGAATTGGTAGTGCAATGATAAGGCAGGGATAGCCTGGGTGAAAGAAAACCCTGAGTAATGCTGCCGGCAGGACTGGTTCAAGTGCCACAATCCTTACACATTTTGGAGGCCTCCAATACAACATGGTGCAAAAGAAGAACTTCAGTGGAGGTACAACAAGAAGCTCTGAACCATAACAAGCTTGCTTTTGAGAAGCAAGCTCTAGGGATGATGGACAAAGCCTCCCATGCTGGCCTTGTAGGATCATCCCTACATTGAGCAAGGGGCACATAAAACCTCTGATTGTCACAGGATGGTTTCCACATACCTCTGCCACTTATGAATCCGTGCTGAAGAGGGACCTAAAAATCTAACTTAAAGCTATGGGGCTTATCAGCTGGTGCTCAGTGCCATGTAAATTGCAAGTACAGCTACACTATTTTGAGACCAGCACGGGTTCTGAGCGCAGCATAGGCACATGAGCTTGGCACTGTGCCTGCACTAGTAAATGATGGCTTGGGTGGTTCAGGTCTGCATCTCTCAACACCTATGGCATGGCTTATGGGCAAAATCCACCCATGGATAATGGTGAATTGACTGCACAGCTAAGTAACTTCCTCTCCCATATGCACTGCATCAAACCAATGGCCACACACACACAGAAACTGTAATCTCCATGGGAAGCCAAGATAGGATTGCAGTGGCTGCAGGAATTACTGCTGTCCAATGTAGAGGAATTGCCAACAGCTGTCATTCACACATCCATAGTCATGTGTTGCTAAGCTTCACAAAGCCCTCACAAACAGCTCAACTGTATCATTCACAAGCACATTCTCCCTCCTTCTCCAGGATGGATCTTTGAGCAATGCAATTTGAAAAAGACTATTTCAAAATTCCTTCACAAAAACTAGCATCTCATCACCCAGGAACATGGCTGGGGATTCTTCAGGGTGACAGTGAATACCTGCAGCATACACAAGGTACCTGGTATAAAGAGTTGGAACAACTGCATCAAGTGTGGAGCATAAATTCGATGTTGAAGTTTTACCATTGCCATCTGATTTGGGGGATTTGGCACAGGTGAGATGTAGAGGTTGATAATCCTGTTTTGCTGAACTTTTCTGTGGAAGTGCATTAAAAAGAACGTTCTCCAAAACACTCAGCTTCCACTGACTCACTCAGGTGGCATAAAAACTGTATAGACTGTGCATACCTTGGAGGTCAGACCTGCAGCCTTTGGGAGGTCTGCAAATGGCATGGAATTGATATGGCATGATTGCAGAAGAACAGATGATTCTCGCTGTGGAACCATTGCCAATTGGCTCTAATTATCTGCTGAAGGGTGGCTGGAGCTCAGACTGCTGGCACCCCAGTGCAGCTTTATACTTTCTTTATATTAACGGAAATGTGCTCTAGCAGTTCCTTTTTTCTCCAGATCTTTCTTCATACCATCTCATAAGCAGCTTGCAAGTTACTTATACATGCATATACGAGTTGGACTTCCATGATCCTTGTGGGTCCCTTGCAACCCAGGATATTTTAAGATCCTTAATATGTATAATTTTGGATGGGACTTTAGCATTTCTTTGTGAATAAGATAATATCCATAGACCTCATTCATGCACAGGTATGAGTGTGATCAAGGCAGGACAGGAAACAGAATGATAGCTTTAGCTTTAGCTCAAAGAAATTCAAGAAAAGAAAAAAAAAAACAAAACAAAACAAACTATTGTGAATATTTTCAACCAGACACAGTTTTATTCACTGCTGTCTCTGGAATCCAAGTGAAGAAGGTCATTCACACAGCAAGAAACTAATCATGGTGGTCAGAATTCATTTTATCTGAGAATAGCCATCTAAGAGGCAAACACCTAAGCTAAGGCAGTTTTCTAGGCTCTGTACTCAATGGAGAGAGAAGGCAACACACCTGGGCAGCATCAGTGACCCTCTGAAGACCATTCCTTCCACTGACTACAGAGGGACATCACATTAATTACTACTTTATTTAAAATGCTTGACTTTTATGCAGTTGAGGTTGCAAGAGGTGAAAATCCTTCCAAGTATTTAGCACTTGCAGCATTCAGGAGTCATGTGTAGCATGCCATTTTGCCTGGGTTCCTCTCCCATTTCTGATAATGTTATTTTTGCCAAGATTGGAATATACCAGATCATAAAGGAGTAAAGAGGATCACCTTTGTGGTTCTCTGAATAACACAGAGGCTGGGTGTCCTTTCCCTTCATCTGCAAGAAACTTGGGTCATTATTGGATTCAAGAGGGGGAACCAGTCCTGAATTTCAATAGGATATTTGTAAATACCTGGTACTGTGATGGCTGAGAAACGTCTATTGTTGGGTATAGGTGCTGCTTAACAGAGGAGGGATGAGAACCACAAAGCATTTTTGTATCCTCCAAAGCGTGTTTGAAAAGCAGTGACTGGTTCACTGCACTATTGTTCAAAGATTAAGACAAGCAGAATAAAAAAGCAGCAAGGTCATCCAGTCCATCATAGAGGACACACTTTCCACAGTGTGTTTCTGAGTGTTTTGTCCAATCTCCTTTTAAAAGTCTCATGCAGTAGGGGCTACATCAGCTCTTTGGGGAGTTTTTACTAGTCCAATAATAGATTTTGACATTTGTCCTGTAGTTGCCCTGTTATTCTTTGAATAGTATTACTACGTTGCTACAATTAGCTCTTGGATATTTCCAACAAGTTTTCCTGCAAATTTGTGATTTTCTTATGCTTCACTCCATCATCTTATAGATAATACTTCAAAACTTTGCTGCTTAGAGACAACAAAGGCAAAAAAGTCTAGATGTAAGGCTCAAGATGTGAATTCAAGCTCCTGTGAAAACAACAGATACATGGATTTCTGTTCTGGTCAACATCGAAGGTGTCTTCCCATCCATGTAGCTACACATAAATGTGAACTGGAGGAATAAAAAGCAGTTTCTCAGGTGCCTCCAGCTATGGAAATCTTGTAGGATTTATCTGACCATTCTAGTTCCCAGCACTCAGGATGTTTTTTCTTAACTTGGCCTCACACTTTGTTGATGGACTTTCTGTTTGCCAGCACTGTTTTGATGTAACAAATGTCCAGCATTGAATATTTTATCACAGGTATGGCTAAGGAAAACCAAAGCTTCTGCTTCTGTGAGCATCACTGATGTTTCTGTAGCACCTAAAGGCTTTGATGCCATTGTACAACATGTTGCAAATGAAAAACATGTTCTCTGTCTCGTAATTAAAGGGTTCGTTTTTGCAAGGGAGCCTAAAAAAGTAGAACATGCTCATTTTCATTAACCCATTGATGACTTCCTCAATGTGGCTGCATTTTCTCACCAGACATCAATTATCTCTTTATTTTGAATTGAGAAACACCCAGTGTTTGATTCATTTTTCAGTACTAATTTAAAGGAAACGGTGTCAATACATTTGCTATTTCCCAACAAACCAAATATTCAATGAAAGAGAAGGAGTTTGTTAAAATTACAATTACAGTTAAAAGCAGAGATGATATTTGAGATGGAGAAAAGAAAAATAAGCTGTTTTTCATTAATAAAATCAAATTACCTCTAAGTGGAAATAAGCAAAAGCAAGCCTGAGGAAGACAGACTGAGAGGGCTACTAAATACCAGAGCACAATGAAAAAGATACAGAAATGCAAGTGGAGAAATAAAAATATAACACTTTTAATTGGAGACCTGTGCTAGTCTCAATGTCTTTAGTATAACTCCTACCATCATGAAAGTTCTAACTTATGAAAAACTTGCCACTGGTAGGGAAAATAATCATAGGAGGAAGTATATGGTAGATTTAGAAATTCACACACCCACATATTCTTCCTCTCTCTCCACCCCAATTGTGTCTGTCATTTTTCTCATAGAGCTTAGTTTATTTTGCTTTCTTGATCAGTATCTGGTCATGGTTTTGGCTGGGGCAAATTCATGTTTTGGCTTCTTAGCCCTTGTGTTGAGAGCACTTGTATCCCATTCAGTAGCTCACTAGGATGAAGTTGTCCAGTCCATAACTTATCCCAAATCCATCGACTCTTATGAGTAGATTTTTTTATCCTGCAATGCACCACAACCTGCTTTTCCATTTCCACCACATGAGCTTTTTTTGCTCTGTCTTATTCTTGTGACTCTGAACAGGCTTTCATGCAGACAAAGCATCAATGTCTTCCTTTTATACTGTTTTTATTGACAATTGAGCCTGGTGCACTCTTCCGTGATATGGGGGAAGATAAGGCTCTTGATGCCAATCAGTCACTCTACATAGGAGATACAACATTCCTCTAACAAATATTTGACTAACCTTTCTCCCAGCCATATATATATCTGAGTGAAACACTGTAAAATTCTGCAACCTACCAGGTCCATGTGACTCTTCACAGAGAGGACTTACTGGAAGTTTTAATGTGGGAGGAGTGGGACAAAGAAAAGAAAATCAAATTAATGACCTAAAATTTCAGCTGGTATGAATTAACAAAGCTTCACTGAAATTAAGAGCAATGTCATTTTACTTTGGTTGAGAATTAGATTACAGAAGTTTATATTCCCGGAACCTCTCCCGATATAAATCTCAGAATTGAAAATTGTTTCAGTCAGGCAATGATTTGGCACCAAGCTCAGCAACTTAATAGGTTCAGTACAGAAAAAGTCATATATAAAAGGTCAGATGAAGTCAATGCACACCGATGTTTGCAGTGGTTTTAGTGTAACTCTTTCATCTTTGGAGAAGACCTGAGTTTTAAAAGGTCCTCTCTTTACTGACTTCATATGAATGTCTTACTCTCAGCTTGACTGACAATCTTCTGTAAAAGGATCACTCTTGGAGGGTGAAAGCAAAGGAAAAATTTCTTCAGAAGCCAGAAGAGGTAGGCAGGAAGTCAGCTGGTGGGAAAGTCTGAGAAAATAACTTAAATGGGTGTTGCTTCAATGGGACCATGGAGCAGTGATCAGTGCATAGAGTGACACACCAGCTAGGGCTACTGCAATTCCATATAAATCCAGTTAAAACTCTGACAGGGATGAAGATCTCTTTCACATTCCCAGACTATTAATGTTGGGATAGGAAGCAAGACTTGAGATTTAGGCAATTAGGTTCCCAAGTCTGAAACACGCATGCAGAGCTTGCTACCAAGGACTTGCCTAAAGGTATCAAACATATATGGATGTGCTTCAGGATCCAGCTGCCCTCATCACGCTTCGGCTGCGACAAGTTCCAGCGTCCGGGATGTGGTGACAATGCAAATTTAAAATGTGAGGCACTATTCAAAATCAGAGAGAAGGAACTGACTAATGGGGAGATGACAATGGCCTGTGCGCAAAGCGGAACTTTTGGGCTAGAGAGAATATTTTTGGAGTTCCTCAAGGATTGGTCTCAAGACTGATGTGATAATAATTTCATTAATAGAATTACTAAAAAAAACAAAGCCTGGTGTAAATGGAATTTGCTGATAGGAAGTTTAAAATATCCAGCATTATCAATAAAGTAACAAAAGTATGAAGAACTCATACAGAAAGCACCAGACAATGTCAGTGATGGGCATAAGAGAAAGAGAATGACTTTCACGAAGCAGAACAAATTTGGCACTTCCCTTACAAGTCAATGCAAAATGGATATATGGATCAATGGTATGGGTATATTAATGCAAATCTGCAACAATATGGATCCTGCTAAGTTTCTTGCTCACTGGTCTGAAGGAAGAGACAAACCAATCAGATAAGTCAGCCTCAGCACAAGCTAAAAACCATTAAAGGCTGACCTGACTTGCAATGCCACCGATATCAAAAATGATTGGGGACAGTGCTGCACTATGTCCAGCCAAACATTTCTTAACTTTTTACTTTTTATATGGAGATGTGCTTTGTGGCATGAAGCATAAATCATTACCTTGTAGAGATTGCAATGCAGCTCAGCAAGGACTGGGGCTCATCTTTGTGCAGATGACTTTTTGGCCTTAGTGTCTTTGTGTAATATTTCCTTCCTTTTTCATTATCTCCTCAGTGAGAAGGAAGCAATAGGCACAGGGCAGGGTCTGTCTGCTGGCCACTTAGGAGGAACCCGAGGGACATTGCAACCAGTGGTCTCCACTGAAGAGTCAGTCTGGGACAGGCTGGTGGGTATGGGAGAAGGAACAAGTCAGACAGACCAGCATCCCTGACCTAGGCTGTCTGGTGGCCCCAGCAGGGTGTTAGAGCACAGCCAGTGAATCAGAGAGGAGAAAATGATGCTCCGGAGTCCGGTGGATGCAAATCAGGCTTTCTGCCTGCAAGGATAGGTCCCAAAGCCATTGCTTGTGCTGCCAAAAGGCTGAATGCAGAAACACTTCCCAGGTGTCCATCACTAATCCCTCCTGTCTAAGCCACTGCACTCACTGGCAGTCTCATAGGGGTCGAAAATCAAAAATCTGCCAAGAAGACAGCAAATCCCAAGGCATCCACTTGACCAATTTATCCTGCAAGCGTGGCACACACATGCTGCAGGGCTGGGCATCTTGGAAATGCTTGCTAATACCACCCAACACGTTCATTTGGGATGCAGGAGGCACACACACAGATGAATGCACTGTCTAGAAGAAATGCAGCTCTGACAGGTGTACAGGAGCCTCTACCCTGGGACAGAAACACAGAGCCACACCTGCAGTCTCCCATCAGGCAGAATAAATTGCAGTTTTGGATCATAGCCCTTGGGCATTAGTGCAAGCCAGCAGATCCAACCCTGAAGTCTTTCCCCTTAATGTATAAAACAGAGAGGTGTTGGGTTTTGTTCTACAAACTGTTTTTTAGCATTAGCAGTGTTTCTGTTTCTCAGTAAATAATTTAAATGTGATTTTTTTATGGGGGGAGGGGGTGATTCACGCCAGGCTTTTCATATGTGCCAGTATGTCTAATGGAAGAAATTGTAGGCACTAAGATCTACAGGCTGAATATTGTAGAAGCAAAGGAAGAAAAAAAAACCCACTATCATTTCAACTCCAGGGAAATTAAGTCAAGGTCCATAGATTTCCTGGTCTCCACTGCTTCTTGCAAACAAGACAAATATATCTGAGCAGTTAACAACTCACTACTCCAGTAAGTGAAATTGTCCCTTATAAGCCTAAAGCTTCCACTGAAAAAGAACATCTAAAACTACTGCTGGATATAAGTGCTAAGACTTACTTGGCTTAGAATTTTCAGTCAATCCATTAAACCAACAGAGACACACTTGAAAATTCCTATTTAACCACACAACCCCAATCTTAAGTTATTCAAACACAAAAGTTTGGTTCAGGCCCATTCGCAGTGAAGATGTTATCAAAACTAAAGATGACTTACACTGCTGGTAAATCTATTACTCAGAGAGTCTACTTGTCTGGGTTCTTGTCAGCCTACAGAGGTTTTTTGTTGTTCTCCTTTTTTTTGACAGCATAGTAACATTTTCTTTCTTCAATGCTTCATTAGCTTGTCTTACTCATGCAATTTTCCCCATTTTATTTCATGTAAATCAAACTACTCATCAGCTCTGAAATGCCATCGGTGTACAAAGAACCTTCTATTAAAAAAAGAATCACATAGTAAAAAAATAAGAAAAAAAAGAAAAAATAAAACTTATGCAGGTAGTATAAGTTGTTGGAGAACTATTCATAAGAGGTTTATAAAGCTAAAAGCTCTTACATGGCTGGAAGGACATGGGAAGAATTTTAACAGGATTAGATTCTCTAGCATGTGGCTGAGGTAGGATGGTCAGGAAATATTTTACAAAATACAGGATTTTTGTCTTACTATACCTGCTTTTTCTTTTTTTTTGTCTTTCTTTTAGCAAGTGTGGCTAATGCTGCTCAGGCTTCAGTGCCTTAGTTCACCTGCTAAATATTTCCCACTAAAAAGGATGTGTCGTGAGCAGAATATTCTGTTTATTCACCAGCAGGGACAGGTGAACCGCAAGCAGTTTACAACTTTGCATGTGAGTATTTTCTCATCTCCTGAAAGATCCCAAATGACAGCAGAACCGAGCAGTGGGGCTGTCAGTGCAGAGCTGAGTTTGGCTCTGAGAGAGAGGTTTTGATGCGGGGCTTGGAGTCACCCACAGCCACAGCAAATGGAGATGCGGAGGTCAGATGAAGGAGGGGGTGCAAGCAGGGTGTGTGCTAGGACAGGACACGAGATGCCCTGCCAGACATCCTTCTCCTGCCTGGGTATCTCCCCGCTGAGGGCAAGCTCCTCCCTACCTGCAAAGGATGCAGGGCAGAGAAGTAGAAAGCAGAGGGAGGGGTTGTGAGGATCAGTGCCCTAAACACCCTTGTAAATCACAGTCTGAAAAAAGCAGCTCAACTAGAAAACAAAACCAGTTTTTCGGTTATTAACCCAGTTATACATCTGATGACTGATATTCAGATGCATAGATACATGTGCATGTGCACACAATTCATTATTTTTGTCCTATTTTACCACTGCTTTTTATCCTAACATTAAGATAGAGTCAAATACTAAGCAAAAATCACACCATTAAAGCAATAAGAAAGCAAATGGCTAAATGCTGAGTGAGCAGATGAGAAAACACTGTAAATCATACCTAGCAAACCCTTGGGGGTCTTTCCCAAGCATGATCAATAATAAGTCAGTCTTCTGAGCAGAAGGAATTTCTTCTAGGATAGACAGGCAACAGCACCTGACATTTGTTTTTCATAAACAGTGTATATAGGAAAAAATTTACAGATATCACTATTTGGAATGCAAGAGGCACAAGCAAAACTGGTGACTGGTAGGATTGGCTCATATGTACTGAAAGTGAGGAGAGTTCCAACAATGTGCAGGTTAACCCAGAGAGCAAACACTGAAGAGGTATCAGTATGATGAGACATAAGAAGGAACACCTGTTTTTAATTTTTTTAAAAAATTGAAATATAGACAAAACATCTGTTCAAAATCTCAGGGAGAAACTCTGTGTCAATTTCATTAAAAAGAAACTTTCACTTGCAACTAATGCCCTTGCTTCCAAAAGCCTTTTGGTTTTAACAGAAAAAGAAAGCTGGACTTTGAAAAGATCACTGCTCATGGCAGGAGAGCACTAATTAGCCAGTGGGGACCCTGGGGAGTAGATCTTGTGCAGAGTTGTGAGGCTCAATATTTCTGGCTAAATTTCCTGTCAGTCTGCAGTGAGGCAGGATGTGCAGCCAGAAGCTGTCTTTTCTGACAGTACCACTGCTTTCAGCCCTGTCCCAAGCTGGGAAGTGTACCAGTTTATGAGAGTTAAAAAAGTATCAGCCAGATTTTCACCACAGATTTCAGTTTTGCCTCTCATTCTGGATTGCATTTCCAACAATTTATCCGGTAATGAAAACAGCTGCAGACAGCATACCAGCTGGGGCTAGTGAGCCTTCAGCATGGTTTACACTCCAGTTTCCATTCCCAAGGACTTCTCTGGGTCAGTTCAAGGAAAAAAATGACGAGGAGATTTCAACATCTACCGCAGTTCTTGCCTGTCATTTGTCCCTGAAACGCACATAGGAGCATAGGAGTAATCCAGAGCCAGCACCTGACACATCTCTAATTAGCATTGTTCTTGTAGTTTTACTTTAGATTTTTCCCCTGTGAAATCATTCTTTTTGAGACAAGACACTCACTGCAATTTAAAGTTCTTTCTGCTGCATTTGTTCGAGTTTGTTTCTACCTGATCACATCTAAACAGTCTTGGAATGGATGGCAGTAGCTTTTTTTTCAGTCTCAAGAAATTTTTCAGATAACCAAGAATTTAGTGCAAAAGTGTTGTCCTTCATTCCTTTACTCATTCTTTTACATGACTGCAGCTGACTGTGGTGGAAATTTGCAGAAGGTAAATGCTGAGCAAAGCTGTCTCCTTGCACTAACCTCGTTTTCACAAGAGAAATCTTTCTGAACTTTTCACAGACATTTCACTGCTGCCAGGTCCTGCTCCGTTGAGGGGATGGAGAGCGTAAAAGTTCTCACTGAGCGATGGAGTTTTTTTGTATTAGGGCTGGAACTTTTCACAGACATTTCACTGCTGCCAGGTCCTGCTCCGTTGAGGGGATGGAGAGCGTAAAAGTTCTCACTGAGCGATGGAGTTTTTTTGTATTAGGGCTGAGAGCGCCTCATTAAGGCGTGGGAATTTGCAGAGCAGGCTGCCTCTCTGCGCCAAGTGTGATGGTGGCTGGGTTGGAATCCTGGAAAAGTTGGCGTCCTACAAGTACAGCAGGTTCCTATGGAGTCTGTAGAAGAAAACCAAAGGAAACCTGTTTTATAGGTGGGACAGAGGGAATTTGCAGAGCAGGCTGCCTCTCTGCGCCAAGTGTGATGGTGGCTGGGTTGGAATCCTGGAAAAGTTGGCGTCCTACAAGTACAGCAGGTTCCTATGGAGTCTGTAGAAGAAAACCAAAGGAAACCTGTTTTATAGGTGGGACAGAGGGAATTTGCAGAGCAGGCTGCCTCTCTGCACCAAGATAATCATATTTTATGATTTTTTCTTTTCATTCTTCTTTCTTTGACCAAACAGGTCAAAACCTTACCTCCAAGAACTCCATCCTGTGTCACCCTCGACTATTGGGAATCACATCCACCCCAAATGCCCCATTTTTAGTGCTAATGGGACATAACAGAGCTATTGTTTCCAACAGCTTGGTGAAATAAAAGTGCCTTACCAGCATGGGGCATAGATTACCCTTGTGAACCTTTTTTTTTTGAGCTTTGACAGCTCCCAATGTCTTCACATACAGGAAGCCCTGGAGAAAGGACTAAAGGACAGAGAGGTTCAGGTGGTCTTGCTAGCTTGGTGTCAGCATCACCACTAGGCTGGGAGGAAAGTGGGGATACAGGACAGGGTGAAGACATGGCCAATCTGCTCAGAAGAGGCTTGGCTGTTAAAA